>OU696532.1:85742874-86953257 GCA_916048285.2 Bellardia pandia | reverse complement strand
ATAATATAATATAATATAATATAATATAATATAATATAATATAATATAATGTAATATAATATATGTAATATATTTTCACTAAAAAGTATAACAAAAGCCATAGCTATAAACTTACACACACAAAAAGTTCTTTATTTGGACAATAATTATACCCTTCACCATCGTGAGAAGGGTATATATAAGTTTGTCATTCCGTGTGTAATTTCCACAAAAAAATTTTCCGACCCTATAAAGTATATATATTCTGGATCCTTATAGATAGCGAAGTCGATTAAGCGATGTCCGTCTGTCTGTCTGTCTGTCTGTTGAAATCAGTTTTTTGAAGTCCCCAGATATTCTCGGGATCCAAACCTTCAATAATTCTGTCAGAAGTGCTTTCGAGAAGTTTGCTATTTAAAATCAGCAAAATCGGTTTAGGTCAACCAGAGTTATGAACCAATATGTGAGACCACCTCTATAAAAATTTGATATTTTTCGTCCATTTTATTGCAATATTTTGAAATATATTGGAGATAATACTATGAAATTTTGTATACGTTGTTTGTATGACAAAAGAAGAAAGTGTGCGGAAAATAGTAAGAATCGGTCCATGATTTCTCATAGCCCCCATACAAATATATATATTCCCGAAATATGGCTTAATGATAAATAAATGCCTATAAAATAGGGATATCAAGACAAAATTCAGCTAAAATAAGTTTTACACAAACAGAAATCGCAAAACGAAATTTTTTTTAGTTCGGTCCATGTTTGACCATAGACCCCATATAAAGTCCACTTCCAAAATTCATTTAAATACGTATAAAACAGATATGAATAATGCTAAACGGCTAAAATTTGACATAAAGACTCTTTATAGACAAATAAATTGTTGTACTAAATTTTATGGTGGTCGGCTCAAAATTGGTCATAGCCCCCATACAAAAATCTTCCCGAAATATTGCTCAATTATACATAAATGCCTATAAAATTGGAATATCACGACAAAATTCAGCAAAAATAAGTGTTATGCAAAAAGAAATCGCAAAACGAAATTTTTTTTAGTTCGGTCCATGTTTGACCATAGACCCCATATAAAGTCCACTTCCAAAATTCATTTAAATACGTATAAAACAGATATAAATAATGTTAAACGGCTAAAATTTGACATAAATACTCTTTATAGGCAAATAAATTGTTGTACTAAATTTTATGGCAGTCGGCCCAGAACTGGTCATAGCTCCCATACAAGGACCACATCTGAAAAAGACATTTTTCCCTATATATATTGTATAAATATCGGTACCGACTCAAAACTTTGCACAGATCATTTTAATATATACAAAAATCATGTCACAAAATTTTGTTAATTTCGGTCTATTTTTAGCTGTATGCCCCATATAAAGCCCTCTTCGGAAAATCACTTTAATACTCATAAATCGCTTATAAATAAGGGTACCAATCCAAAATTTTACACGGATCATTTACATACATGCCTAAATCTAACTGCTGGATTTTGAGAATATCGGTCCATATTTGACTATATCCCCCACATAAGGTCCACTCTCGAAATCCACTTTAATACTAATATATATCTTAAATATAGCGTTATTATGTTGAAATTCGACGTGAAATATCCTCATATGCATGAAAATAACTGTTCCAAAATTTAAGAAGATCGGCCCATAATTTGTCATAGCTGCCATATAAGAACCATTTCCAAAAAACAAATAAATTCGGGTCAAAAAATATTTTTTTCGGATTTAACCCATATTCGGTCTATATTTTATAATCATGATATATATCGTTGGAAAGGTATTTTTAATACCTTTCATTTAGTGTATTACAAATTATCAAGCACCCAGTAGTTCCCGAGATATAGGCCTATATATTTTCAACTTTACGGGCCCGCCCCTTCGAAAATAGGCGTGACCGCCAATAATTTTTTTTTGCTGGTATCTCCTCTAAAAGCCCTATTTCATTTTATTTTTTTTTTTTTTTTTTTTGAGCAAAATCACTAAAATCGAATTGTACCCCTTTTTTATACTCTGTTTGTTTTTTATACTCTGTTTGTTAAATTACACTGAAGATTATTATGAACATCAGACAGACTCTGAAAGTTATGGTAAGAATTGGTAATTAAATCAATTAAAAATGGTAAAAATTAGATAACATTTCAAAATATTTAACATAAATTATGTTGGTCGTAAAATTGTGTTTCAAACAATATATCAAATACTAATAAAATTTGCACTAACACTGAATAGAAAACACAGAATTAGGATATTCTAGTCTAGTGTAGTTTCTGTATTTCTTATTACGCTTAGGTGAAGGGTATTTAAGATTCGGCACAGCCGAATATAGCACTCTTACTTGTTTTAATCTAATTTCATTGAATAAATTTCCGTTGACTACTGTTAGTTTTTATACCCTTCGCCTTCATGAGAAGGGTATAAATAAGTTTGTCATTGCTTATGTAATTTCCACAATATAATTTGCCGACCCTATAAAGTATATATATTCTGGATCCTTATAGATAGCGGAGTCGATTAAGTCATGCCCGTCTGTCTGAGTGTTGAAATCAGTTTTTTGAAGTCCCCAGATATATTCGGGATCCAAATCTTCAATAATTCTGTCAGAAGTGCTTTCGCGAAGTTTGCTATTTAAAATCAGCAAAAGCAGTTTAGGTCAACCAGAGTTATGAACCAATATGTGAGACCACCTCCATAAAAATTTGATATGTTTTGTCCATTTTATTGCAATATTTTGAAATATATTGCATATAATACCATGAAATTTTGTATACGTTGTTTTTATGATAAAAGAAGAAAGTGTGCGGAAAATAGTAAGAATAGGTCCATGATTTCTCATAGCCCCCATACAAATATATATATTCCCGAAATATGGCTTAATGATAAATAAATGCCTATAAAATTGGAATATCAAGACAAAATTCAGCAAAAATAAGTTTTATACAAAAAGAAATCGCAAAACGAAATTTTTTTTAGTTCGGTCCATGTTTGATCATAGACCCCGTATAAAGTCCACTTCCAAAATTCACTTAAATACGTATTATTATTTATTAATAGATTATATAATATTTTAATATACAAATTCAGTTTTTTTTATACAAATTCAGTCTTAAATATTATTTTTAATCTATATATGGCCAAACATATTTGTTGTGAGCCAGATTGGCATAAAATGTGATTTTTATATTTTATTATATGTATATAAAATATGTGACTAGGACTTAAAGACGTATAAAACAGATATAAATAATGATAAACGGCTAAAATTTAACATAAATAATCTTTATAGGCAAATAAATTGTTGTGCTAAATTTTATGGTAGTCGACCCAGAATTGTTCATAGCTCCCATACAAGAACCATATCTGAAAAAGACATTTATCCCTATATATATTGCAAAAATATCGGTACCGACTCAAAACGTTACACAGATCAGTTACATATATACAAAAATCATCCCACAAGATTTTGTGAATTTCGGTATATTTTTACCCGTATGCCGCATATAAAGCCTCTTCCAAAAATCGCTTTAATACTCATAAATCTCTTATAAATAAGGGTACCAATCCAAAATTTTACACGGATCATTTACATACATGCCTAAATCAAACTGCTGGATTTCGAGAATATCGGTCTATATTTGACAATATCCCCCACATAAGGTCCACTCTCGAAATCCACGTTAATACTAATATATATCTTATATATACCGTTATTATGTTGAAATTCAACGTGAAATATCCTCATATGCATGAAAATAACTGTTCCAAAATTTAAGAAGATCGGCCCATAATTTGTCATAGAACCATTTCCAAAAATCAAATAAATTCGGGTCAAAAAATATTCTTTTTGGATTTAACCCATATTCGGTCCATATTTTATAATCATGATACATATATGTATATCGTTGGAAAGGTATTTTTAATACCTTTTATTTAATGTATTACAAATTATAAAGCACCCAGTAGTTCCCGAGATATAGGCCTATATATTTTAAACTTTACGGGCCCGCCCTCTCGAAAATAGGCGTGACCGCCAACAATTTTTTTTTTGCTGGCATCTCCTCTAAAAGCCCTATTTGATTTGATTTAGTTTTTTTTTAGCAAAATCACTAAAACGGAATTGTACCCCTTTTTTATACTCTGTTTGTTAAATTACACTCAAGATTATTATGAACATCAGACAAACTCTGTAAATTATGGTAAGAATTGGTAATTAAATCAATTATAAATGGTCGAAATTAGATAAGATTTCAAAATATTTAACATAAATTATGTTGATCGTAAAATTGTCTTTCAAACAATATATCAAATACTAATAAAATTTGCACTAAGACTGAATAGGAAACACAGAATTAGGATATTCTAGTCTAGTGTAGTTTCTGTATTTCGTATTACGTTTAGGTGGAGGGTATTTAAGATTCGGCACAACCGAATATAGCACTCTTACTTGTTTTAACTACAAAATTTCACTTTTCATAAAAAACCTTGTTGAATTTTTCTTATCCCAATACTTCTTTACAAAATCAAATCATTAAAATTTTAAAATTTGAAAGTTGAAAGACCCTATTTTTTCCTTCAAAGTGCCATAGTGCGACACGTTACACGAGGAGGAATAATAACCTAATTCAAATACGTCATAAAAAACTAGTTTCAAAATATCAATACTTTATATATTCTATTCGTCTTTGGAACTTGCTACCACCAATAATACAGTTTGTGAGCAAAACAGCAGAATTTAGGAGATCTATATATAACTATTTTGTGCATAATTTTATTTACTTTACTATTATTATTATTTTTTATAAACTTTTAACTTATTTAATTTAATTTTTATCTTTGATGTTGTTTTCATTATATTTTATGAGATGTTCTTGTCATTTTACTCTATATACTTTTTCACGTAATATGGTGTTCAGACATGCATTTTTAATTAACGCCCTAGTTGAATTTAATTATCCATACAAAATTTCAATTAAGGTAATTGCTTCATTATCAGTTAATTGTTCTAATAATTGTTAAAATTATAAATACAACCCTGTGACAAGTAATAACTAAAATGGCAGTTGTTTCGCTTTTAAATTAATAAAGAATATTTTTAGGCTGAAAATTATAATATTAGAACCAAATAAATGTATAACTGGCACTTTTTTTGTCAGCTGGTGTCAAACGCTAATTAAATTAGCAATATTGAGCATGTGTGAACACTTTTTAATTAACCAATAATTGACTCAATTAAAATTGCATGTCTGAACACCATATAAGACTCATCTTGTAATGTAATACAATTTTTAGTTTTAAAATTTTTTACAAAATCTGGCAGGGGTCCCTGGTTTTAGGGTAATGTAAGAATACCAAACTATTATTATTGAATTAACATAATTATGCATATATTTATTTTTAGATTGTGATGAATATGATACAGATGATCCATACGAATCCGACGAAGAAGAAGAAGATGATGATGGCCTTAGCACTAATGCTAAGGTTGGTATGAAAAGCAACAAAGATAATAAGGAACATTTGGAACCAATGTCATATTCATGGTGTATTCTAAGATTGGCTTTTATAAAAATGTTTGTAAAGCATGTTCAAGATTTTACAAATATTTCGGGAATAGAACTGCAAGGTAAAATCTTTCACATGATACGAAATGTTATTACATATTTTTGGAAAATTTATAATTAATCGAAGTATTGAGGTTTTATGCCAGAGGTGATCATTTCATAGAACAATTGCTTATTGGCCCAACCCACTACTTTGTTATGCTCTTTTAATTCAGTTGTCTTTCACAAGGCAAATGGTACACATGCTTAGCGGATGATTTGAATGTTTTTTTAAAACAGTACGTTAAAAAATTATGGTACCATTACGAGAATTTTTTGTAATCAAAAATGCATTTGGTAATTCTCAATGCCTTTTGTGTTATAAAACATTTAAAGGTCAATGGGAAACCCTTTTTTAATTTTCAAGATAGGTTTAAAGATTTTGATGCCCTTGAACCATTTCTTGATCTTTTTAAAGCCCCCTTTAAAGTTGAAGTTACAAAATATGAGTTAAAAATACAAACAGAACTCAATATTTTGCGATGCGAAATAATTTTTTAATATTTTTTAAACCGAAACAACTTTTTAGGTTTACTATTTTATAAAAATCGATCGTTTACTTTTTCGTTTTACTGTACCTTTAAATTTGTCTCATTTTCTCACCAATACAAAAGCATTTAAATTTTGATCACCTCTGTTTTATGCCCAAAATCCTAAAGCCGGCAGTACATGGCATGTAAAAAGCCACATTCGCATGTGGCTCTGACGTAATTTTGACGTCACCATGAAGCTGCATTGGCAGCATGTCGTGTACTACCAATTTTTGTGACAATCACATGCAGTACACATTCACATGTGTGCGCATGCTGCTTTGTAGAAACAAGCACACATGTGTTTTTTTCGCATGCTGTATACTTCCTTGTTACATTTGAATTCTGACGTTTGAGAAATTTTTACATGCGCATGCAGCCGTCACAAATATGTAGCAGCAAGAATTTTTGACACAACATTTTTATTCGCATGTATGCATTGGCGGCGTTGCCAATATATGTATATCAATAATAGAAATTATATGACGGGAAAAACTTTAGGCGGGATAGAACGTTCAATAATTTATTATAATACTAGCTAATACCCGTGACTTCGTTCACATGAAAATTACAGCAAGTTTTAAAGATAAGGCTTTATCCAATAAATTTACATACATTTTATTTTTTTTTACCTACATATATTTTTTATTTTATGTTAAAATATTTCTATAAATAACATTATAGAATTTATTTTCTGACAACACATACTCTTGAGCAACTGACATACAGCTGTCCATATGAAAAGCAAGGGGTATCTAAATATATGACGGCCACTTTTAGCGTTTGGCCCTGGGATTTATTGATTGTAATTGCAAGACAAAAGTAAAAGAGTAGAAAAAGCACCAGCTTTTTGTCAATTTGGTTTAAACGATATGCTATCTGTATACTATATTTATCAAAGAGAGAAAAAGTACCAAAATTAAAGACCACCAAAAGTACCAGTTTTTGCCCCTTAAATTATTATTATGTATTATATTTTAATTCATTCCAGTGTATATATAAAGTGTATGTATACAACATTTAACAAAAAGAGAAAACGTACCAAAAACACCAATTTTTATCCGTTTTTACTGCTTAAAAAGTACCCTATAAAAAATAAAAAGTACGAAAGATACCAATTTTTTCCTTTAAACAGTACTCTATTTTTTATTTTTACCCCTTAAAAAGTACTCAAAACTTTAATTTAGGCCATATGCTAAAAATATAAAAAGTACCAACTTGTCAACAAAATTGAGGAATGAAGTTGAAAAGAAAACAAGCTAATTATCAAAGCTCTTAAAAAATATATAAAAAAATAATATTAAAGTGTTTTAAAAAATAGATAGTGACTATTATAATACATAAAACAATTTATACCAACTAAATAAGGAAAAATATTAAAGAATTAAGTAAAATAAACATAAATATGGCTGAATGCAGTAAATGCAGATCAGCAATACGAGGTGAAAGTGGTATTCGTTGCAATGGCGTGTGTGACAAAGTTTATCATTTTACAAAAAAATGTGCCGGTATTGATCAATATTCGGCAAAAATAATTGATGAAGATAATTTCGTCCGTTTTATATGCGACAATTGTTTGCAATATATCCATAATGTTGATCTTGTCTTAAAAGAAATACAAGATGGTGTTGACAAAAACAAAGTAACATTAAAGGAATATAAACATGAATTTGAAAGCTCACTGAAACAAAATGAAAAAGAAATTAAAGAACTACTTGAAGCTATAGAAAAGAGATACGATGAGAGATTAAAAAAAATTGATAGAATTCAAAAACTATGTGAAAAAAATGTTCAAGAAGTAAATAAAATTTATGGAAATGTAAATGAAATAGAAAACAAAAATAAAGATATGTTTAATACAATTGAAAAGAATAATATAAATATGTGTAATGAAATAAAGAAAATTGTAAAAGAAACGAATGTCAAACCAAAAATGACATATGCACAAACAGTGGCAAATAAATTGGTGATGCCAGATTTAGCAAAAAATGTCCCATTAATAATAAAACCTAAGGAAAAACAGAGTATAGAAAAAACGAAATCTGGGGCCAAATTACCGCATTCGATATCGAGTAAAATTGATCGTAATTTTCTTATTTGAGATTATGGCATACGATATCGAGTAAGAAATTTAGTACATTTTATCATAATTTCGATATCGAAATCATTTTTCGATACGATAACTCATTCGATCACGAATGCGGTAATTTGGCCCCTGATTTAAATGAAAAAGTGGACCCAATAAACTTTAAGATAACTAATGTTGAAAATAGAGGAAATGGTACTATTGTTATTCAAAGCATAGATAATGAAGAAAGGAAAAAATAAAAGAAGCTATACAAAAGGAAATAAGTGAAAATTATGAAGTCAAAGTGCCGAAACAAACCGAAATGCAATTAATAATAACGGACATGAACTTTAAATTACAAGAAAATGATTTGTTAGAAAAATTAAGGCCCCGATTACCGTTTACAACAGTTGTTATTTTAATGTTGTATTTTTTTAAATGCGATCATGATTTACAACTGTTGTCAGCACTGCTGTTTTTGGAGTTGTCTGTGTTCTGTAACATCGATTATCGTTTACAACATGTGTTTTTATGTGTTGTCAGCACTGTCAAAAATATACAACTGCTTATTTGGTGTTGTTATGAACGTTATAAGTTGAAAAACGAAAATTGGGAAAAAATTTGTAAGTACATATTTATATAAAATTTTATTGCAAAAAATACATGCATAACTGTAAAAAATACTTAATTATAAATATTTCTTAGCAAAATTACAAATAAAAAACAAATGGAAAATATGGTTGAGCTTATGAAAATTCAACCAGATATTGGCCGAGGTAAGTTACCATTTGGATGTAACAAAATGCAAGTTAGGAGCACATGGGATACATTTACGGAGCAATTAAATAGCTTGTGACCGCCTATTAAAAACACTAAATAATGGATGTATTATACTATATAATTTATAATATATTACTTAAAAATAATTTGTATTTTATCGTAGGTATGGACTCACTATAAGGCAAATCTAAAAAGAAAATTGGCTGCAAACAAAAGAAACTTTCAAGCTACTGGTGGTGGTCCGTCCACAGAAATAATCTTGAGTTCATTAGAACAGAGCACTGTGGAGCATGTCTCAATGCAAACCCAAGTTAATCCAAATGGTTCTGCAATGGGTTTGGCAAATCAAGATTCCGATGGGGCGGAATTAACATTTATACCTGAAGAGCCTTCACAGACTGTTGCATCTACTGAAACACCATTACCAAAAAATCGCAGAAAGAACAAGTTGGAGGACGAACGTTTACAAATATTAAAAAGAGACATTGAAAAGATAGGAAGTAATTCATATAAAAATTACCAAATAAATAAAAACATTTATGAATTAAAAAAAAAAGAAGGCTGAACTACAAATGAAGTTGATATGTAGGAGCCAAACTTAATATTATTTAAACTTTTTTTTCCAACTTGACAGTTTGAAAACAAATTAGATGTTGTGTTGTAGCTAAAACAACACAACATTTTAGTGTTGTAAACGGTAATCGGGGCCTAAGAAAACAAAATGAAATACTAAAAAATAGCAAAATTGAAATAATAAAAATTTTTGAAACAAAAAGGTATAATATAGCAGTATTTAATCCTAAAATAAAAATCGATAATGAATCGTATCCGAAAGTATTATCAGGCCAAAAGCTTAATGTAGGATGGGATAAATGTAGAGTTTTTGACGGTACAAATGTAACAAAATGTTTTAAATGCCAAGGATACAACCACAAAGCATCAGTGTGCAGAAATGAAGAAATATGCTACAAATGTCACGGTAACCACAAAAGCAAAGATTGCAAAAATGAAACGGTAAACAAATGTGTAAATTGCATTAAAGAAAATAAAAGGCTGAACTTAGGACTTGATGATAATCATTGTACAAACAACAGGGAATGCCCAGTTTATCAAAATAAACTATCATTGAAAATGAAAAGAATAGGTTTGACAGTTTAACAAACACAGAAAATATATGGAATATACACAAACATTCAAGGACTTTTAAATAACTTCGCCCAGTTGGAAATTACAGTCGAAACCGTTAAACCAGTGTTTATATTGCTCTCTGAAACTCATATCACGAATAACATTGATGAGAAGGAATATGAAATAAAAGAATATGATAACTATCCAACAATTTCGAATTCTTCGAAGACTGGAGGTGTAATATTATATATAAAAAAGCAATGGTATATAAATAAAATAAAGGAACATATAGTAGACTCAAAGCACTGGATTATTGCCTATATGGCTAAACGAGAACATATATCATTTATTATAGTAATTGTTTATAGATCGTCAGGCTGTTCTAAATCCGAATTTTGTGATACATTTCAAGAGTTCCTAGATGAAATTTGTGAAAAAAGCTGTGATATTTTAATGGCAGGAGATTTTAATATAGACTGGTATAAAGATTTTTATAAAGATAAACTTGAAAGTATTTTAAATGACAATGGGCTTAAACAAATCATAAGTGAATGCACCAGAATAACGCAAACATCGAAAACATTAATAGACTACATAATAACGAACAATAAAATAATCTCGGCAAAAAATAATATAAACAATAAAATAGCAGACCATGAATGCATAGACATTTTTATGGATTATGAAAGAAACTATCATGAACAACAAAATAAAGAAATAGAAATTTTTAAATACAATAAAAATAGTTTTAAAAACGAAATAAATTCAATATTACAATGTAATGAAATTTATAATCTTAATGAATATGTCCATGAAATTGATAGATGTTTTGAAAATACTATACAAAAATTTACAATAAAAAAGACAATAAATGAGAAAATTAACAATAAATGGTTCAATAGCGAACTCAGACTTCTCAAACAAGTAAAAATAAACAAGTACCAAAAAGCCATCGTAGAAAACACTAATGGAATAATTATAAATCAATTAGAAACAAATATAAAGTTAAAATTGAAAATGAAAAACATAAATACATAAATATATAAAATAAATAACACAAGCAATCAAAAATAAATGTGGAATAAAATAAAAGAATTAGTTATAAAGAAAAACAGAAATGTGATAAAAACTGTGATATTTAACCAAATAGAATATAAGGACAACTTAGATATAGCCAATAATTTTAATAATTATTTCATAAATAGTATATCTGATATAAGAAACTCCATTGAAAACGTGAAATATGAAAATAAAATACCTGTGATAAATTTTAAATTTGAATTTCGTGCAATATCGTTATTAGAATTAGAAATTATATGTAAAAATATAAAAAAAACCTGACTATAAGAAAATATCAAGCAATATAATATTAGATAACTGGGACAGAACTGGCAATATTTTACTCCGCATTATAAATAAATCCCTAGAAACAGGAGTTTTCCCAGAAAATTGGAAGGAATCTTTAATTACCCCAATTGAAAAAGTAAAGAATACTAATATTTGCGAAGAATATCGCCCAATAAACATTCTAAAAACATTTGAAAAAGTTATGGAAAAAGTAGTAAAAAATCAACTTGATAACTATCTAGAACAAAATAAACTTTTATCGAAATACCAATCTGGTTTCAGAAAAAATTATTCATGTGAAACAGCATTGAACTACACAATAAACAGGTGGAAAAATAAGAGGAGGAGCAGCAAAATATTGGCGATTTTTCTTGATTTCAAAAGGGCTTTCGAAACAATAGATAGAGAAATTTTAATAAAAAAATTATTCAGGTATGGAATTAAGGACAAAGAATTGAAATGGTTTCAATCATACTTAACCAATAGAATGCAAATTACTAGAGTTAATAATGTGGAATCAAGTGCAATAGAAAATGACTATGGAGTACCACAAGGCTCAATATTAGGAGCACTCTTATTTATTATATACATAAATGATATGGAAAAGGTATTGGAGAATTGTGACAGTATTTTGTATGCAGATGATACATTAATTTTTACGGAAGGAGAAACAGAAAATATTTGCTACGAAAATCTTTCACGTGATATGAATAATATTAATAAATGGCTAAAAATGAACAAGTTAAAATTAAATGAAAGTAAAACCAAATTAATGGAAATAAATATGAATTCAAATATAACATTAAAAATAAATAATATAACAATAGAAAAAGTTAACACGATTAAATATCTGGGCTTTATTATTGACAAAGACTTAAAATTTAAAGAACACATTGAATACATATGTAAAAAATTAGGGGAAAAAATCGGATTTCTTAAACGAATAAGAAACAGCTTATCTAAAATTACGGCAATAAACATATATAATACAATTATTAAACCACATTTCGAGTATGGATCAACAGTTTTATACACATGCTGTACATATACACAAATAACGAGACTACAGAATTTGCAAAACAAATCAATGCGTGCAATATTAAAACTAAACAGATTTGCTTCTGTAACATGTATGCTGAGTGATTTAAAATGGCTTAAAATACACAAAAGATTAGCACTAAATACAATAAACTTTATTCAAAAAATAAAAAGTGGAGATGCTCCTGAATATTTGATAGAACAAATAAAATATGTTGGGGAGGTTCAACCATATAACCTGAGGAATGCTTGTGATTTCAGAATACAACATGCAGACACCAGCGCGATGCAAAGATCGCTATTTTATAAAGGACTAAGCATTTACAACAAGATACCAAATGATGTGAAAAATGAATCTAATAAGTATACATTTAGAAAAAAATTATCATCCTTTATTAAAAATTTTAATATATAGCAGAGCTAAATTTATGTAAAGATAATAAATGATATGTAATTTTCAAAAGTATTAATAAAATACTACTAAAAATAAAAAAAAAAATATAACAATCAAATAATCGCCTCAGTGCCACTTGGGGATTATTGAGGCTAGCTGGCAAAAAACACATATGTATGTATTTATAATAATACATATATATACATATGTATGTATATGTATTTATAATAATAAAAAATAATGTTTTTTATTATGCATAATGCCGTTCTACACTTTATTTTAAAAATTCTTTAGGGATTTTTTTCCCTGGTGCGACGGACTTCAGTAATTTTCTGATAAAAATTTGGTAACAAAATTTTTTGAACAGTGGCAGCACTGATATTTAAAACAGCTGTATGCAATTTATTTCGGGTTTGATTTATTTTGTATTATAAAAACTGTTTAATATGTGTGAAGTCGTGGTCGATGACTCCCGATGACTCATTTAAAATATATGTGACCAAATTGGAAATAACAGCCCACTTTCTCTTTGACATTTTCAAAAATTCACAAAAATATTTTGAAAAAACATGATTGCCGCAAATGTTGACATATGAAATGTACACACATGTTACATGTCGTGTACTGATAACAAATATGTAGGCATTCAAAATTGTACACATGTGCTACCATTGCACTACAAATGTAAACAAAATGCTGAGAGTTGTCATGACGTCAGAGCCACATGTGAATGTGGCTTTTTACATGCCATGTACTGCCGGCTTTAGATTCTATAGGAGTAGCAATTACATATTTTGTTAGTTCGCACATCATAGTCAATATATACCTATAGTTGTTTGAAGGTCTTAAAGGACCGACTGTGTCTACTTTGACAATGTCAAAACTAGTTGTTGGAGTGTCTGTTATAGCAAGGGGTTCTTTTGTATATTTAATCTGTTTGTTCTTTTGGCATGATTTACATGTCCTCACATAATCTTTCACCATTTTATTCATGTTTTTACATATGAATCTTTGTTTTAATTTTGATAGTGTCTTTCTTATTCCGAAATGTCCACTATATGGTGAATCATGAAATTCCTGTATCAATCTATATTGTTCTATATTATTAATTACTCTTTTTGGCATTTTGTATATAATTATATTAATATCATTCTTCTCTATATTATTGTATATCTCTTTTAATTTTTCGGCCTTTATGTATTCGAATATCTCATCATTATCATATAGTACGTACGTTTTATGTTCTAATTTACGCAATTTAAGTAAAAGTTTCTCCATAAATCTTTCTGAGAACATGGGATTTTCGCTTTTACCACAGTATATGCGCGTAATTCTATCATCTAATCTTCCGTTCGGTTGGTTTTCACATAAAAGTTTCTCCGTTGATGTTTCTGAAAACATCGGATTTTCACTCCTATTACCAAATGTGCACCTAATTCCATTATTAAATTCATCTTCTTGCTGCAGCTCTTTATCATAAATAAATCTTATTCTTTGAAGCTTCTTGATATCGTTTATTGACGTGCATTCCCACATATGGAGGTGATCAGTCCCCTTATGAGATATACCGTCTTCATTCTTATTTTCTTCATTTCTAGCATTTTTATACCCTTCACCATCGTGAGAAGGGTATATATAAGTTTGTCATTCCGTGTGTAATTTCCACAAAAAAATTTTCCGACCCTATAAAGTATATATATTCTGGATCCTTATAGATAGCGAAGTCGATTAAGCCATGTCCGTCTGTCTGTCTGTCTGTCTGTCTGTCTGTCTGTTGAAATCAGTTTTTTGAAGTCCCCAGATATACTCGGTATCCAAACCTTCAATAATTCTGTCAGAAGTGCTTTCGAGAAGTTTGCTATTTAAAATCAGCAAAATCGGTTTAGGTTAACCAGAGTTATGAACCTATATTTGAGACCACCTCCATAAAAATTTCATATTTTTCATCCATTTTATTGCAATATTTTGAAAACTATTGCAGATAATACCATGAAATTTTGTATACGTTGTTTGTACTATAAAAGAAGAAAGTGTGCGGAAAATAGTAAGAATCGGTCCATGATTTCTTATAGCCCCCATACAAATATATATATTCCCGAAATATGGCTTAATGATAAATAAATGCCTATAAAATTGGAATATCAAGACAAAATTCAGCAAAAATAAGTTTTATACAAAAAGAAATCTCAAAATGGAATTTTTTTTTAATTCGGTCCATGTTTGACCATAGACCCCATATAAAGTCCACTTCCAAAATTCACTTCAATACGTATAAAAGAGATATAAATAATGTTAAACGGCTAAAATTTGACATAAATACTCTTTATAGGCAAATAAATTGCTGTACTAAATTTTATGGTGGTCGGCCCAGAACTGGTCATAGCTCTTATACAAGGACCACATCTGAAAAAGAGATTTTTCCCTATATATATTGTATAAATATCGGTACCGACTCAAAACTTTGCACAGATCATTTTAATATATACAAAAATCGTCCCACAAAATTTTGTGAATTTCGGTCTATTTTTAACCGTATGCCCCATATAAAGCCCTCTTCCGAAAATCACTTTAATACCCATAAATCACTTATAAATAAGGGTACCAATCCAAAATTTTATACTGATCATTTACATACATGCCTAAATCTAACTGCTGGATTTTGAGAATATCGGTCCATATTTGACTATATCCCCCACATAAGGTCCACTCTCGAAATCCACGTTAATACTAATATATATCGTATATATACCGTTATTATGTTGAAATTCGACGTGAACTATCCTCATATGCATGAAAATAACTGTTCCAAAATTTAAGAAGATCGGCCCATAATTTGTCATACCTGCCATATAGAACCATTTCCAAAAAACAAATAAATTCGGGTCAAAAAATATTCTTTTCGGATTTAACCCATATTCGGTTCATATTTTATAATCATGATATATATCGTTGGAAAGGTATTTATAATACCTTTTATTTAATGTATTACAAATTATCAGACACCCAGTAGTTCCCGAGATATAGGCCTATGTATTTTCAACTTTAAGGGCCCGCCTCCTCGAAAATAGGCTTGACCGGCAACAAATTTTTTTTTTGCTGGTATCTCCTCTAAAAGCCCTATTTGATTTTGTTTTTTTTTTTTTTTTTTTTTTGAGCAAAATCACTAAAACCGAATTGTACCCCTTTTTTATACTCTGTTTGTTAAATTACACTGAAGTTTATTATGAACATCAGACAAGCTCTGTAAATTATGGTAAGAATTGGTAATTAAATCAATTAAAAATGGTAAAAATTAGACACCATTTGAAAATATTTTACATAAATTATGTTGGTCGTAAAATTGTCTTTCAAACAATATATCAAATACTAATAAAATTTGCACTAAGACTGCATAGAAAACACAGAATTAGGATATTCTAGTCTAGTGTAGTTTCTGTATTTCTTATTACGCTTAGGTGAAGGGTATTTAAGATTCGGCACAGCCGAATATAGCACTCTTACTTGTTTTTATTATCACTGTCTTGGTTGACCATGCTACGTGTTATTGCCAGAGTTTTCTTTTCTTTTTCATCAATATAGTAAGGAATCATGTCTTTCAATACTTTCGAATCTATTTCAATGCGTGATAATGCATCCGTATTTGTGTTATTTGTCAATTATTTCGAGCCATAACCACCAAAATAATGTATCCCACACCATAATCGATTGTTGTTTTTTTTTTATCGAAATCGATAGTTCAACATCATTTAGAATTATTAAAATTAAATGTATTACACAAAACAATATTTACATTATAAATTTTAAAATAATGGCTTTATTCAAACTGATTTTATTTAAAAAAAACCTTCCCCTGTAAAATTTTGAGTTTGTGGGATACATTTTTTCGGCGGTTATGGCTCGATTTGTCCGATAATTCAAGTCTCATTCTAGTTAATTTTGAGGATGGGTTCTTATGTGTAAAGAATGCTATAAGTGGTCTATGATCTGTGATAACAGTAAATTTTCTTCCATAAAGATATGGTCTAAAAAATAGTATTCCCCAGAGTATACCCAACAATTCTTTCTCAATAACGGATTTATTCTTTTCGTGTCTATTTAATGCTCTACTCGCGTACGATATATGTAAATCTTTACCTATCTCACCTTGTGATAGTATTGCTTCTAACGCAATGTTTGATGCGTCTGCAGTAAGAATGAAAGGTTTCTCGAAATCTGGATATTGCAATATCGGTGGGTTGATTAATTTTTTCTTTAGTGTTTCGAATGCTTTTTGGCATTCTTCTGTCCAATCAAAAACAACCTGTTTTCTTAATAAATTGTTTAGACAAGCGGCCGTTTTGGCGAAATCTGGTATAAACCTTCTGTAGTAGTTACAGAAAGCTACGAATCTCCTAACGTCATCTGCGTTTTGTGGTATTGGGTACTTCTTTATTACAATGTGCTTTGATGGATCAGTTTTGATTCCATTTTTAGTAATTAGATGTCCTAGATATAATACTTGCGGTCTTAAAAAACAACATTTTTCTGCGTTCAGCTTCAAATTGTATTGTTTTAGCCTCTCAAATACTTTAACAAGGTTTTCATTGTGGTGGTTTAGGGTACATACAAAAACAATTATATCGTCAATGTATAAAAATGCTTCGGAGTCCAAACCAGATAAGGCTATGGTTAACATTCTCTGAAAACTGTTTGATAATATTTTTAATCCAAACGGTAACCTAGTGTATTGGAAGTGACCTTTGGGTGTTGAAAAAGCTGTAAGAGGTCTTGACGATGGCTCTAGTTCTATTTGATGGAAAGAACTGGTCATGTCTAATGTTGAGAAATATCTGGCTCTTCCAAGCTTATCTAACACATCTTCTAATTTAGTTAAAGGGAATTTATCATCGATTATTTTTTTATTTAAACATCTGAAATCTACTACCAATCGCCACTTTTTTATATCTTCTTGTCCCTTCTTTGGTACTATTAGTAAAGGTGAATTATATGGACTAATTGAAGGTTCTATGATATTGTCCTTTAACAGTCCTTGAACTTGTCTATTAATTTCATCTAATTGTGTCTGTGGTAGGCGGTAATTTTTTATGTATGTCGGAGAGTTGTCATTTAAATCTATATTCTGTTTGTAAAAATTGTTTGTTGTTAATTGCTCTCCTTCAAGATGAAATATTTCCTGATATTGTCTTAAAATGTTGTATATAACATTTTTGTTCTCTTCTTCGAAATTTTGGAAATTTATTGTATTAAGTAATTTTTGAAATCTTTGTTCTGAATATATGTTATTTTGAGGTGTAGCTTTATACACATTGTAGTGTTTTAAAGGGATTGTTGAAATTTTTAGTAGTGATAGACGTCCTGGGACCCCTAATGTATTTAGTATTTTTATATGACGATGTCCGTCTTTAGGTATAACTTTGTTTGCCGCAAAAACTCCGTACTTTATTTCCTTACTACATACAACACTATCTTCACTAATATTAATATTTACTAGTACTATTTTTTCACTTCTGGGTGGAATAATTATGTTACTTATCTTTTTTGTACAAATTTCTATGGGGAGTGTTATGATTTCATCATCTGTGCAAATATCTAGGGTGTGTGTGTCATAATTTATTTTACAATTGTATTTGTGGAAAAAATCTATTCCTAGTATTCCGTCTGTTTCAATCGGGAAATCATTATCTACTAAATAAACTTTATGTTTTAAAATTTGTTCTTCAATTTCTATGTCTAAGTCCGTTGAGCCTACTGTTTGTGTATCAGCACTTGTTATACCGTTAAGTTTACAAATATCCTCAAAATTTCTATCATAACTATGAATTATATTTTCTTTGCATAATGATATTTCTGATCCTGTGTCTATCAGAAATGTTATTTTATACTTTATGTTTTTAAGTTTTAGGTAAATAAAATTTGATGTTTTATTATTTATTGAATATATCTTTAATTTTCCCTTCTTGGAGAATCGTTCTGAATCTCCAGGGCTTGAATGTTTCCCTGTTCTTGTATGCTATATACGTTGTGATTATCGCTTCTCCTACGGTTATTGTTATTATAACTGTTGTTACTAATATTATTATTATTGTTCCTATTAAAATTGCCACTACTATTGCTTCTGTTCATTGAGTTGCTATTGTTATTTCTGTTATATCTATTGTTATACCTAACATTTCTGTTACTTCTGTTATTGTTATCATAGTTATTTCTGTTAAATTGTGTATTGAAGTTTGGTCTCTGTGTGTTAGTGAAACCCATATTATTGCTAATATTGTTATATCTTTTATTATTTTTACTGTAATTCTTATTTATATGCAAAACATTTAAATTGTCGGTTATTTTTAGTAGTAGTGTGTGCTAGCGATTTCGTATGCCTGTGTTAGCGTCTTAGGTTGTGCGGCTACTACTGCAGTTCTTATATTCTCATACAATCCTTCTTGGAAAATTTCTAAAGCTAATTTCTCGTTCATCCTCCTGACGGTGAATTTTGCTACTTCGTTTGAGTTGTTCCCTAAATCTTCTATTTGAGTCATTGTGAGTTCCGCAATTAATGTGCTTAGTTTTTCCTTGTAATTTGCTACATTTCCTTTTTGTCTCATACTCCTAATTTCAGAATGCAAAATACTTGCCGTTTTAGTTGGTTTAAAATTTCTTGTTAATAAATTAAATTAATTCAGTCAAAGTCGTTGGTAAATTCTCTATTATCAAAACGTTTCTAACTTTTTCACTCAATTTCATTCCAGTTACGTATTTTATCAGGTTTATTTGTCCTGATTCATTTAGTTCGTTGGATACCAATTCTACCATCGAAAGGAATACTTCTAGATTCTTTGATTTTCCATCTGTTGGCGAACAACTTTAATTATAATCTTTATATTTATTTCACACATTTACTATTTATCTTTTTTAAATAACTAAGTTAATTTTCTTATTTTTAATTTCATGCCTAGTGTGAACAATGCACATTAAAGCATACACAGTTATTTTTTTTAACTTTGGTAGTTCTATTTAAATCTACTTACATAAGATTTTATTTGCGCTCATCAAAGTAAATGCATTAAAAGAAATAAGAAAATACTGGTTTTTTTGCTCAAGCACCTTTATATTATGTATCTACGTATGTATGTTAATATGTAATATGAGTAAGCTATACTTAAATATTATTCCGCACTTCTTTTGGTTTTTTTTTATTAAATAATTATTGAACTTCACTTGCTTTTACTGCCTCGCTGTTAACAGAACAATTTAAGAACAAATTGTATTGTAATAATTAAATTTCATTTTTAATAATTAAAATAACGGTTGAATAAATACCCTGAATATGAAAATAAGGTGTTTCATTCCGTTTAAAAAGATATAAAAGTAATTTTAACTTAGTAAAAGTTAAAATCTCGTACATTAAATGGTGCCGAAACCCGGGACTGGTGAATAATTGATTATAAATTGGAGTAACGACTCGGAATCTCATTGCCCTTGGAACTGTTTGCTTGAAAATTGAACTTGGATCTAGAACTGTGTTCTTTGTTGCTTGTGCTCTTTTAAAAGTGGAACTTGCTACAACAAAGTAATTTAATAAGGTTTGGAACTCTGCGTTACTGTTACCGAGATCTGTGGTTATTTGTGGCTCCCTGGAAAACTGTATGTATTCATGAAATTTTGTATTATATAATCAAAGTATAGAATTGCAATTTGAACAAAATGGCGGATATGCATCATCTTGTTGAGGATCAAAAGGATTTATTTTTGAACTTAAAGCTTACTGCTAGGTTATATAATTCGAGACAGCATAAAACTCATGGTTTAGCACAATCTGTTTTAGAAGAAATAGAATCGAACTTTTTGCAATTTAAAGAAGGGAATACACAATTATGCGCCGTAGTCCGTGATAATACTATTAATACAGAAAATATTCCGTACTTCACAGAGGATGTTTATTATCAATTTCAAGACGAATTTTTTACCCTTAAAAGCCAATTACTTGATTTCATGGAATCTTCTGGTTCTCATTCTCCTGGAATTCAGTCCAGTACGTTTGCTGGTCCCTCTCATTTTAGAAATGAAACATTTGCGCTTCAGGCTCGTTTACCGAAAATTGATTTACCAGTTTTTAGTGGTGATTATTTAACTTGGATGTCTTATCAGGATATGTTCGTTTCGCTAGTGCATAATAATTCTGGCCTAACTGATGTTCAAAAATTTTGTTTTTTGAAAAATTCTTGTAAAGAAACTCCTTTGGATATCGTAAACGAATATCCAGCAACGGATTCAAGCTACACTTTAGCATGGACTGCTCTACAAAATAGATACCATAATAAAAGAAAAATTGTTGATACTATTTTTAAAAAATTATTTTCAATACCTGCTTCTGATGGCTCTTCAAAAGGAATTCAGACGATTTTAGATACAACCCGAACTAGTGTTGCCCTACTGCGTGCTTTAGAAGTAAACACCGAAGGTGAACATGCTATGCTTATTTATATGACTATTAACAAGCTAGATATACAGACACGTAAGGAATGGGAGCAATCGCTTAATGACTCAACTCAGATCCCTCCAATTGAAGATTTATTTAAATTTTTGGAAGCAACCTTTCGAACACTAGAAACTATTTCTGATCAGACTGATTCAAATTCCAAGGTATCTTTTTCGAAACCCAAAAATCCACAACAACACAATAAAGGTAAAAACAATTTTCGACGTTATGTAAACGCTACTTCTACAAACACCGACTCCAACTGCCCCTGCTGCAATAAGCGTCACCTTTTGTTCAAATGTTTTAAGTTTGCTGCTTTAGCTTCGGATGAAAAAAGAGATTTTTTGAATGCAAAGCGAATATGCCGGAATTGCTTAATCCCTGGCCACTTTAGTAACAAATGCCACGTAGACTCTCGTTGTCAAGTCTGTAAACAAAACCACCATACCACTGTTCATAATGAGTATTTCACAAACCGCGCTTCTGAAACTCAACCTTCTGAAGCTGTTATACCTTCTCATACACCCTCGTCTTCTCAAGCGATTGAAAACGTTACCGCTCATGTCGTTGACAATAGTGAAACATTTAGTAGGAGAAAAAGGCCCCAAGTTCTTCTAGCTACGATGCGTGTAGTACTCAAAACCGTTCAAGGTGATTTTGTTTTGCGTGCTCTTCTTGATCAATGTGCTCAGGCTACTTTTATCACTAAAAGGGCTGCTGATGCCTTAAATTTATCATACAAAAGAAACTTTGTCGAAATCTGCGGTGTAGGTGGAAGTCAACCTACGATTTCAAAGAATTATGTTAATTTTTCTATTTTCTCAAGAATCAAAACCAATTTTAAAATCGATTGTGAGGCTTTGGTTTTATCGAAAATAACGGCATATCAACCTATGGCTATAAACGAAAAATTATTACCCGATTTGAAGAAATTTTCTTTAGCTGATCCTTCTTTTTCGAAACCTGGTGAGATTGACCTTTTACTAGGAGGTGATGTATACGGAGATATCGTATTACCTCAGCAACATAAATTTAACGATGGTTTATTTTTGCAACATACACATTTCGGGTGGATAGTTTCTGGCCCCTCTCCTGATAACTCATATCAACACACTATCACAGTAAATGTTTGTTCATTAGATAAACAATTGCAGACCTTTTGGGAGCAGGAAGAATTGCTGGAAAAAAAGGTTTTAACGGAAGAAGAAATCCTCTGCGAACAACATTTCAAAAATACTACTTCTCGTAATTCATCTGGACGTTATACCGTTTCACTACCATTTAAATCACTGCTTAAGGGCCTTCCACTTCCAGTCTTTACACATACAGATTATGCAGCACTTTCTCGTTTAAAGAATGTTGAAACGAAATGTAAATTAAATAAGAACTTTGGAAAACTTTATACAGAATTTATGGAAGAGTATGAACGTCTTGGACATATGGAAAGAGTCGGAATTTATCCACGTGATTTAAATAGAAATGGGTTCTTTTTGCCTCATCATGGTGTGTTAAGAGAAAGTAGTTCTACTACTAAATTGAGGGTTGTTTTCGATGGTAGCTGTAAGAGGTCTGCTCAATCTTCGTTGAATGAGGAACTAGCTGCTGGTCCTGCATTACAAAATGATTTACCAACAATTATAAATCGGTGGAGACGTTTTAAAATTGGGTTTCGAGCTGATTTGGAAAAAATGTTTAGACAAATACTTGTAGTACCGGAACAACAAAGGTTTCAACAAATTTTGTGGAGAAATAGTGGCTCTGAAGAGATATCAATTTACAAGCTCTCGACGGTTACTTATGGTACAACATCCGCGCCATTTCTGTCGATAAGGGTTTTACAACAATTAGCGTTGGATGAAAAGGAAAAATATCCATTGGCCTGTAGCGTGCTCAATTCAGATACTTATGTCGATGACGTAATTTCTGGAGCTGATAGTTTATCAGAAGCTTACCATTTGCATACTCAATTATGCTGTCTGCTTAATGAAGGCAAGTTTAATTTGCGCAAATGGACAACAAACCCAAAAGAATTGCTAGATTTGATTCCTGTAGACTACAGAGAAAATTCTGATATATTTGAACTAAATCAACCTAATACGGTGAAAGCTCTTGGGCTCGAGTGGAACACCGTAGACGACTGCTTTTCATTTAAGATTAATTTCGAAAATACATCGATAGTAACAAAGAGAAGTTTGCTCTCAGATGCAGCAAAACTTTATGATCCTCTAGGCTGGCTTGCCCCTACTACAATTCTTGCAAAAATTGAATTTCAAAATTTGTGGTTGCTTGGCATTGAATGGAATGATCGCTTGCCTGACGCGTTGGGGAAAAAATGGCTAATATATCGAAACAATTTAAAATTTCTTGAACAAATTAAAATTCCTCGTTGGATCGGAACGTATAAAGGTGCTACAATTGAAATTCACGGCTTTTCCGATTCCTCTAAGTTAGCATACGCGGCTGCAGTCTATGCCAAGACTATTTCAGATTTTGGTACAAAAGTATATTTAATCCAAGCGAAAACTAAAGTGGGTCCTATAAAGCGATTAACTATACCTCGAATGGAATTATGTGGTGCAACTTTATTGGCTAAATTAGTAGATCGAATAACCTCTTCGCTGGATCAAGAAATTTCAAATGTCTTTTATTGGACTGATAGCACTACAGTGCTTTCGTGGATACGTGGTCAATCGTCTAGGTGGCCCGTATATGTTGGAAACAGAGTTGCAGAAATTCAACGCAGATCTCATACTTCTCAATGGCGATACATATCTACACGTGAAAATCCAGCTGACTGCGCTTCCCGTGGCATATCGTCGAATGAATTAGTTGATCATGAACTATGGTGGCATGGCCCTAAATGGCTAACTGAACCTTCAGAAAATTGGCCAAAACAACCTAAGCTAAAACTAAATGAAATCGATGATATTTCTACCGATCCAACTTTAAATATGCATTCGATTGTAACAGACGTAAAACAATATCCAGAATTATTAACAAGATTTTCTTCCCTTTGCAAATTAATACGCGTTACTGCATACATTTTTCGTTTTAAAAACAATACTCAATACAATCAAAAATCACATATTAAAGGTAACGGTAAGATGACAGGGTTTCTAACAACCGAAGAGCTAAAACTGGCTCGTTTAAGACTTGTTAAACTTTCGCAAGAGGTGGATTTTACCCAAGAAATTTCTGAACTTCAAAAGAAAGGTCAAATTATAAAAAACAGCGCTTTAGCACAACTGTGCCCATTTTTTGACTCTTCTCAAATACTTAGGGTTGGTGGTAGAATTCAAAACTCTGACCTTGATTATTGTTCCAAACACCCAATTTTACTTAAGAAGCAAAATCCTTTGACTAATCTCTTATTTCTAGATGCCCATATCAAAACGTTGCATGGCGGTTTGATCCAAATGCAAGCTTATATCGTACGAGAATATTGGATAATATCAAGTAGAAGTGTAGCTAAACGCATCTTGAGAAAATGTATAACATGTTTCAAATATAACTCAAAGGCAGCCCAGCAGATGATGGGAAACCTCCCTAGTGTTCGTCTTAAGCCTGCGCGCCCGTTTAAGCACAGTGGTGTCGATTATGCGGGTCCGATAGTTATAAAACAATCTACTGCAAGAAACTCAGTAACTACAAAGGGCTACATTTGTTTGTTCATATGCATGGTTACAAAAGCACTACATTTGGAAGCAGTAACTAACTTGTCAACCGATGCATTTTTGGCAGCTTTTAGGCGTTTCGTGTCCCGTCGTGGTCCTTGTACGGACTTATATTCAGACTGTGGCACAAACTTTGTTGGAGCTAATAAGGAGCTGCAAATTCTTTACAATCGCAGTAAATCATCGATCCCAGATGAAATAAGCGACCGTCTTGCCAAAAATGGTACCAAATGGCATTTTATACCTCCAGCCTCTCCTAACTTTGGTGGTCTTTGGGAGGCCGGCGTGAAGTCTACGAAACACCATCTAAAGAGAGTGATGCAAAATCGTATTTTAACATTTGAGGAGCTTACCACGCTTTTAGCTCAGATTGAGAGCTGTTTAAATTCCAGACCCTTGTGCCCTCTAAACTCAGAACCATCTGATTGTAATGCGCTCACTCCAGCGCATTTCCTGATTGGAGAACCTACTCTTTGCGTACCTGAAGAAGATCTTCTGGAAGTCAACATTGGCCGATTAAACAGATGGAAAACCATTGAAAAGCTGAAGCAACATTTTTGGCGACGTTGGGCTAATGAATGGTTATGTCGACTTCAAGCTAGACCCAAGTGGCTCAAAATAACACAAAACCCTAAAATTGGTGATTTAGTGGTCGTATTTGATGAAAGAAGTGCTCCTGGAGAATGGCCGATTGCTCGTATCAAAGACATTCATCCCGGCAAAGATGGTTGTGTAAGGGTGGTGACTCTATTTTCAAACGGAAAATTTTTTAAACGTCCAATTTCAAAAATTGCCCTTTTCCCCTCAAATGATTGTTTTGATGCCTTAGAGAACGGTTACAATCCTAACAATATTGCTGATAATGATTCTTCCTCGATTTAAGCACTGTCGTCCTTAGTGGGGGAGAATGTTGGCGAACAACTTTAATTATAATCTTTATATTTATTTCACACATTTACTATTTATCTTTTTTAAATAACTAAGTTAATTTTCTTATTTTTAATTTCATGCCTAGTGTGAACAATGCACATTAAAGCATACACAGTTATTTTTTTTAACTTTGGTAGTTCTATTTAAATCTACTTACATAAGATTTTATTTGCGCTCATCAAAGTAAATGCATTAAAAGAAATAAGAAAATACTGGTTTTTTTGCTCAAGCACCTTTATATTATGTATCTACGTATGTATGTTAATATGTAATATGAGTAAGCTATACTTAAATATTATTCCGCACTTCTTTTGGTTTTTTTTTATTAAATAATTATTGAACTTCACTTGCTTTTACTGCCTCGCTGTTAACAGAACAATTTAAGAACAAATTGTATTGTAATAATTAAATTTCATTTTTAATAATTAAAATAACGGTTGAATAAATACCCTGAATATGAAAATAAGGTGTTTCATTCCGTTTAAAAAGATATAAAAGTAATTTTAACTTAGTAAAAGTTAAAATCTCGTACACCATCAAAGATCGGAATGATGTCCGAGGCTTGTTTGCAATTGAAGTTTGACATAGTTGCAGTTTCTGTCATACTATGTTCTTCTAAAACTACTAATGCTGTATCTCTTAATTCTTTGAACTCTTTCATCTTATTCTCTCTCAAAGGGTTTGTTAAATTTGCAACAAGTTTGCCAAATTTATTACTTAATTCTTCTATTGTTTCTAATTTCTGTCTTATTGTTTCTTTAGAATATTTTCTATTTCTTGATTTCTTAGCATTTATAATTATTTGTGTTAATTCTGATATTAAGCTTTATATTTATTTATTTATTATGCTTTTTGAGAAAAAATATTTTTTTTTTTACTTAAACGATTATTTTAATTATATGTATTAATGTTGGATAGCATTATGTGCTATCTGTTTCCTAATATAATTTTGTAATAACTTCCAAAAGCTTATCAATATTAATATAGCTAACAAAATTATAATTACTTCCATACTTAAAGTGATCTTATTGTTATTTATGGCATAAGCATTTGCTTGTCCTTGTACAGTGGCATCCGCAATACCCATAGTTATATTTAGATTTTCTATTATAGTTCTGATTTTATCTTCTTTTGTTATATTAAATTTTTTCATTAAAAATATTTATTTATATACTTTTATTTATCTATTTATTTTTCCATTCTGTAATTTTTAAATTTTTTATAAGTTCCTTCCTTTGAGAACCCTGGCTGATGTTGATTATCCTCTGCAAATCTGCGCAATTTTTTTCGAAGCGTCTCTTTCTTCTTTATCGCTTAAAATCTTAAAATTTTTATTTAGCAGGATCTCAAAACAAATTTTTTTTTTTATTTGGCAGGATCTCAAAACAAAATTTTTTTTATTTATTTGGCAGGATCTCAAAAATTTTTTTTTATTTATTTGGCAGGATCTCAAAAAAAATTTTTTTTTATTTATTTGGCAGGATCGCCATGTAATGTCTAAACGTCTTGTATTAGTATAGTGTAGTGGTTGTGTTTTCTTCAAAGCTCACCAGCCGATATAGACGAGCGGCAAAACGCCCTTTTTTTGAGAAATAAAACAAGACAAGTTGTTATGTTTGAACTTGGATTAAATCTAAATTTTATTTACAATTTTGCCTGACTTATATACTAAATTAATAAATGATCAGCAAATATCACTTTCTTCATTTACCCTTGGTTTAACTTAAGTGTGAATGTACTGAGTGATATTTGCTGAGTATACAATAAAATATAAGTTCATTGAACAATATTATTATTGTTATTTTAACTATGCAAAGTTGCAATGATAGCATTATTTCATTTGAAGATTGGTTCATTTATTTTGTTTACTTTTTTTTAGTTATTTCAATACTATCATATTTCCTTTGCGCGTGTATAATGAAATTCACAATTATAGCACATACAATGATGTGTACAAATATAGCACGCACACTACAATCCAATGTATGACCAAAATAAAATCATTTGTTTGTACGTTTGGACAATGTACAACTGAACAATATTGTGTTTGTTGCCGAGACTATATCACCTTGATAAATACACATTATATAAAACCGTTAAAGCAAAAAACATAATCACCTCTATCGTGAATAAAAATTTCACATGAAATTTGTTCCCTTTTCACATTTTTCCTATTAAAATTCAATGTTAAAAAATAAAAGGGAACAAATTTCATGTGGAATTTTTTTCACGATAATACTGTGTTCAGATATGAAAATTAATTGAGTCAATATTCGGTTAATTGACAATATTATTTTAAGTGTTCAGGCATACGCAATTTTCAGCTTACTCAATAATCATTTGACAGTTGGAAAACAATACAAAAACTACTCTAAATGGTTGTTGTGTTTCTATGAAAACAAACTTACCTTCACATTGATTTTCTAATGATTTCTTTTGTTGACATTTGCATTCGAAATCTTACTCAATATTATAACAATTTCGTACTTATTGCGCAATAATTAATTGAGATTTTATATGGAATATTGAGCTCAATAATGGCGTTTATTGCGATTATCGCAATTAAGGTTCATATCTGAACATGCTATAAGGGTGAATATGCAACAACTGGTACGGAAAATTTTAAAAATTTTAACAACCGGTTCGAGGAAACCGGTCCGAACCGGCTGAATATCAGCACTGGGTACATGGTATGAAAACAAAGCGTATTGGGCGCATACTCATACTGGTACAGTTACATGGTGTGATGTTGGGTGAGGGCGAAAGTTACAAGGTTTAGAATGAAAAGTAAAATTGCCACTCTAAGTCCGTTAGAATTTTTTCTCAATTCCGAAATATTATATAGTTGTTACTAAAAGTACAACAGCCTGTTATTACTTTGATCTTCTAGAAGCATTAAACACATTCGCCACAGAAGCTACATGACTGTAATTGCCGCCCTGTAGCCAGTTACTTAGGCCCCGATTACACTATGCAACAGCCAAAATCGGGATGGGATGAAACCAACGGGAAATGTTATATCGGTATAAAAAAAAGTTATACGTGTCCCGGCGTTTCGCTGGGTCACGTCTAGGAATCGAGATATATCGATTTGAAGTTAGTAATCATCTATAGGGTATTTGTCACGTTTTAGGCTCTTTTGTTTGTCATAACTCGAGAACCACTAGTCCGAATAAGCTGAAAAAAATTTAGAAAAATTACAATTCCTTTAATCTGTTTATGCAACGTTTCGCTACATAAGCAACAGTTTCGCAGTTATAAATAAATATATGAAGAAAAAAACTATTTTTTGCCTAAAAAATTTAATGTTTAATTCGTAAAAAATTCCAAAACGGTAAAAAAATTGTCAAGTCCTATTACTTTCACGTAAAGTCGCATAACCTATGAACAAAATGAGACATAAATCATGAAAGTCGATGAACGCGTTTCGCTTTTTACAACATACAACATCAAAATAATAATAATGATAATAGAAATAATAATAATAAAGAATTACAAAAAAAAATACATAGTAAGAAGCTGATCCCAGAATTTCTCGTTTTAATAAAATAAATTTGTTTTTCCAACTTTTTAAATAACATAATGGCTGAAGAAAATTTTGTTGATTTTATAGAAGCTTTTACTAAACTACAACAAAAAAAAGTAAATAAAAACATTAAAAATAATTAATAATCAACAATAAAACACTTGCCAACGAATCAAACAAACAATAAAAATATAAACAGCTGTTGCAGCAATCCATTTATATTTCTGTGGTGCTTCTTAAGGTTTTTTTTCAAAGTAGCGTTTTTTTTCACGGAACATGAAAAACATATTTCAGACATGCTAAAGGTGTTATGACACTTGCTATTTTTTGTATTGGATTTTTTTTAGGATTGATTGAATGAAACAACAAATGCGAGAAAGAATAAGAAATACAATAAAATAAAATGTAAACAAAACAAACAATATTGCCCACGTTTTATTCCCACAAAAACCCGTCAAAAAAAGCTAAAAATCGCAAAAAAAAAAAATTAAAACCGCTACTTTCGATCAAAAACTAAAAAAATAGGCAACAGTGCATTTAATCTCGAAATGTCAATTTTAAGTTAAACATTTTTGTATTTTTTTTAACAGTCTTGGATTATTTATCGATAACACACGTATATTTGTTTACCATTTCAAGATTTTTTATGATATACACATACTCTTTACACTTAGTCAGTTTTCCTATGCAAATATATTTGTACTGGTCTCCAATATTGGAAAAATACAAAAAATAGCAAGTGTCATAACACCTTAATAAACTTGACTCAATTTAATAAAAATATTATATTTTGAATACATGTTCATACATATATGTAATAATAAACAAATTTATGTAACAACAAGATTTAATAACAACAATAATGCATAATAGGTCATAACATTTTAATTTTGAATTATTCTTTTTTATTTTACAATAAAAAATATTTCTAAGCACTAATTTGCTTTAATATTTTGTTATGTATATGGTCAACACTTTTTTGTGTTGTAGCCAACAAAAATAGAAATTAATTTAATTTGACTGCAACGAAAAAACCTGTAGTCGTGTTGCCTGCTGTCGTCAAAATAATCATTCTCATATAAACGTGTGTATTTTATTTTTGACGGTAATCTGGTGCGGCGAATGTGTTTAATGCTTGACTTATGACAGTTTTGAAATATACGATTATTTAGTAAGATCTTTAGGATGGTTGGTTTACGTGGTTGTTCACTACGTGCTAACACTTAAATAGAGTCGAAGGGACCCCGTTTTAAAAGATCTACAGGAGCTGACGGCTCTCTTTAGATATGGTTTTGATTTCGCTTATAATAATCGTAACTAATTGTAAGTATGCTACGAATTCGACTTGTTGAACAGAGCCGGTAAATATTTCAAAAATATATATACAATTAAATAAAGGAATTTAAAATTCTGCTTAAGAAATGATTTATATTAAGAATTTAAAAATTTGTCAGTAGTACGTCATATAATGTATAAATTCTACCACATTTCACTTTGTTTAATTAGATTTGCCAGTGTTAAGTCCCCTATCACATGAGGTACTGAGAACATTAAACCGTTGGCAAGACAATGCACAGCAAATTCTTACTGCTAAAGATCCCCCTTATGACGAATATATACCAGGTAATTATATAAACTAATATATAAAATACATTTTATAATATTTTATATAAAACGCTAAAATCATTTCTATTAGGTTGTCTATTGAATAGTGGTGTTCCGGGAATTTCCATTCATAAATATAGATCCCTATTAAACAAGGATAACACGCCATTTGTAATGAGTTCATCGGCTGGTCCTGTACGTCGTCTTTGGAATTATCTTGTTCGTCAAGATGAAGCACAAGATGTATTTATAAAAGCAATATTTGGCAAAAAAATGGAACCTTCTTCAAAACTTGATGTCCAAATGCATGACTATACGGATAATGGTAATTTTAATTATTTTCTTATATTACATACAAATCATTAACAAAATTTAAACTATATTAGAATACTTTTACTCACCGTAAATATAACCATTAAGGTTCAGACAGCTTTAAACTGTAAAGTGCACATATAAATACTTACAAATTGTAATAGTAGTTACTAAACCAATTTTTAGGAGTTAGACAATGCTCAAAAAAAAAACTTAATAAAAATATAAAATGAATTATTGTTTCTAAAGAAAAGTTAGGTTCCATCGGCAGTTGTTCTCAGAAACAGCTCACTTGGGTCCATTAAGTTGATCTCATTGTGTTACCCCTTCGGTAGACAACTCATCAACCACTCAGCTCTGTTTGTTTCCCTTTCAAACCATCCAGATTCCTTGGCGAAAGTGTGGAAGCATTTTGGATTCATCCTTGATAGCTCCTCCTCCCTTTTAATTGATAGGGCCGGAAATTGGCAGAGAAGATGAGTAATTGTCTCTGTTGAAATATTTGTAATATGAACATTCAATTGACACACTGTTATCATATGTTTGCTTTTGAATCCTGCTTTACAACATAATTTTTGACACTCCTTTTATTAATCCCTTCTTTCGGTTTCTTTCGATCTTATCACACACATTGTTCTACAACTTTTTAGAATTAAATAAAAACTGAATTATATTCCTAGTGTTTTACTACAGTCTCTTCTTCCACCTCTTAATGACAGCTTCTACAGTAATCATTGTACTGTAGACCAAGTCATCTGGCATGTGCTCCAAGAGTATAGTGACCAGAGACCTGCAACAAGTATGAACGAGCCGACTTATTCACTAACGTTGAATTTTAAGAACAATACAAAAAAGTATGATTCAATTTTATGCTTATTCACTTTTTATGCACACACAGAAAATTCCAACACTTGGTTCGAACTGCAATGTTTGAAAACAAAAATTCTTGTTTATACACAGTTTGTTTTTTGCATGTCGGCTTTGTTGTGCATGATCTGATTGGAATTGAACTAAAAACACACGAGCCACTTATAAGTAAAAAGCGGCTGGCAGAAAAATATGAAAACATAAAAAATGTGCATTTACTACCTATTTAACATTATTTCGTCGAAAAGAAAACTTATTTGACAAAGCAATGATAAAATTTGTAATATGTACAGTTTGTCAAATATATCTTTGCACAGCAAAAAAAATTAAAGAAAAAATTTAAAATGAGCTGCTTCATACATTTAACGACACAGTCGAACATTCATGTTCGCACAAAACAACAAATGAATAGAACACATGTTCGGCTAACAACACGTTGGCTTTGATGTAAAACGAGCTTCATACATTTAACGACACAGTCAGAATATTCATGTTCGCAAAAAACAACCAGTGAATAAAACTGAATGTTTGAAACGAACGGTTGCGTAAACGAGCGTTTTGTGCATTTGAACAAAAACGATTAAATCATAAAAATCAATGTGCATGATTGTATACCCGAAAATTTAGTACTCGTTGCAGGTCTCTGATAGTGAACTGTAAATAAAGAAACAATAAAGGCTCAACTATAATATGCATATGCTAGCTTAAGCAAACGTGCGAACACATATAAATTGTATGTGGCAAACTATAATGTACTTAACGAAACTTTTCGTTAAGTTTTTCAACTGTCATTTGCTTAAGCAAAAAGCGAAACTGATCGCATATTCCGTACGGAATCAGCTGTTTGTTGTTTGTTTGTGTTTTTAACAAAATGGAGAAAGAAGAAAATACATTTATTTTAAATTTAATAGAAAATGTGGAAAAAATAAGTGCCTTTATAATAAAAGGGCCCTTTTTATTTTAACAAAAATGTCTCTGTCGTGGTTTATTTCTCTGACAGAACAAGAGTGTCTTCTTCTTTTACAGTGTAGTTCACTTATTTCTTTTAATGTGCACAGGCCTTCAAGCGCTAACTTTAATATTTTTATATTATTTAAATTTTTAAGTTTTTTCTCCATTTTTACAAACACAATACGAAAATTAACAAAACATATGTAAACGTTTATTATTATTTACAATTTAGTGCTGCCACAGCTGTACATTTTAGTACTTTTGCCGAAAAATTAAAAAAATGAAAAATTATGCGTTTCGGGTACGAAGTTTTTCTTTTAATTATAAAATAATATAATAATATTTATAAAATATAGTCATTTAATGGGTTTTTGTTAAAATAAAAACATTTTTTTTAAACATAAATTAGCAACTGTGGACAAAAAGTTGCAAAGTCATTGTAGCCACCTGAAAGTTAACTCTGAACTAGTTATGCATTTGACAGCCTTTTCGTTAACTTTTGCAATTTGCTTAAGCTTGCTTATGCATATTATAGTTGGGCCTTAAGCCTTATTTTGTTACGATGAAAGCTAAGTAATGAATTTGTCCTCTTCACATCAAATACGGGCCAGATGGACCTCGAAATAAAACAGGTGGCTTTATTCAGTCACTTTGCCTGAGCAAGTCTAAGCATATATTTCTGGACAAATATTTTTAGACTCGTAATGATAATACCAGAAAAGGGGTCAGAAGGGCACCCACCATATCTGTGACAGAGTGGGTGTCATCAGTTTCATTTGTACCGGTGGCTTCGTTGCAATCAACACTCTCTGTGGGCATGGGTTTGACATCGCCGACTAGGGTAGCCAGATTTGAAATACGGAAAAACAGTACATCTTATAAAAAAAAGAGTACAATTCAAAAAAAAAAACAGTACATTTTATTTTTTAACGAAAACATACCCCGTGGCCCACGATGTCGAACGATAACGTTCGCTTAGATAAGACTTAAGACACAGACTTTTTATCTTATCTATTTTTTACTTAATCAAGTTTGTTTATTCCACAATCAAGTTTGTGTCTTAAGTCTTATCTAAGCGATTATCGTTCAACATCGTGGGCCAGGGGGATAATGTTTATTAATGTAATACATTTTTGTAATATTAATTTAATAAACAACAAAAAACATTTTAAAAATATTTAAAAATATGAGATCATAACATATATTATGAACGTTTTTGAAGAAGGTACATAGAAAATACAATTTAAATGACATATTGGGTGCATTCCACTGTTACGTACAGACAAGTTCAACTAATTTGACGGTTTATATTACATATAGCACTTGATTGTTTTATCAGATATATACTTTTTTTCTCTAATTTAATAGATTATATACTAGTATTTAATAGTGCGAAGAAACATTTAAAAAAAGTCATGAAATACTGAAGAAAAATACAAACAACCCACGTCACGTACGGGACACATCAAGTCAACCAACATTCGAAATCGTTATAGTTTTATTCAGATTTCAGCGAATATATTACAGGTGCATAAAAAGTCTCTTCGAAGGAAATTATAACTAAGAATCAAGCTTGCTACTAGCGAAAAAAAAATATTAATTAAAACACATATTTATAATTCAAAAACATTTCTTTATATTTGTCACGTACAGACAAGTCGCGTCACGTACGGGACATAGTTCAACTTAAATCTATAATATATGTATGTAAAAATCAATAGGTAAATACAGTTTTGTCTTGGGAAAGGCAATGTTTTCTGCACTCCACAACTTTCTCCTCAGTTTTAATGAAATGGAAGTTGGAAACTCCAGTTATCGATTTGGCATTGTCCCACGGCGATGCACTTTTAATCCTTTCAAAAATTTCAGAGGAAGGCACATAAATCACACGGGTTTTTGTGACTAATTGAGAAGAAAAGTCCTTGGCTGATTCGACAACAAGATGTTCATTTTGGCTCATCATTTTCTCTCTTACCAGTCTTTTGATATTTCCGCCAACTCCGTCTATCACACCTTTTCCATGCGATGTAGCAAAATATTTCCAATAAAAGGGCCTTTTGTACTTTACACTCAACATTGATGTTAGTTTAATCATATAACGGTTCTTAAATTCCGATGAAGGGCCGTCACTCCAAATAATTTCCGCTGAAGGTAAGTCTTCATTTTCTTTATGCATCAAGTCAAACAACTTATTGATGAAAACAAAAACTGTATCCTTGTCTTTCGAATTTGCATCTGAGCATATAAGATATGTTTGGCAATTGCCTTTGTAAAAACTTGCTGCAGTAAATAAAAGAACACTTGTTCGTGACCAGAGTGCGCTTTGAACTTCATTCTGGTATTCACAGCCAAAAGACATCGCAAAATCAACTTGAAGGATTCGCACATTTTCAATGCGTTGGTCTTTTTGAAATTCACCGGCTTGAACTCGTTTTAAATTAACATGCTTCATCATAATATGGATAGAATCAATCAATTTTTCTTTAAGTTCACCTGAACTTGTTTCGTGGTTTACTAAACGTAGTTTATTTTCTGAGTTTTTTTTTCCATTCTTTCCAAACACAGATTGTACTTAAATCCATAGAAATTAATATTTTTTTGCCATCAGAACAAGTATCACATTCATTTTTCCAGCACTTCGAATCCAAAGAAGGATCACATAAAATCATAGTCCACCAGTCGTTACAATAATTTTGTTTCAAACCTTTTAATTTGAACATAAAATTTTCATGAGTTAAACAGTTGCACTGGTCTGAAGGTGTGTCTTTCATTAACAAAACGTTTTTCGGTCTTAGGCCCGTTTTCTCAATGTGTCGACAAACTGCCTGTTACTAAATGTCGACATAAATTTATTGGACTGATAATATGTCCGTTAACAATTTTGGTTTTCTCAATATACCGACAAAAACATTATTTTCATTTGGCAATACCTCTCAAAATTTATGTGAAAATTGGGAACTCTGTCTTCAAGTGACAAGTTGTTGACATAAATCAACTGTTTTCCAAACGTGAAAAAATAAAAAATAAAATCAAGAAAAGAAATATTTTAAAAAAATTAATTATAACTTAAACGATGAACGATAAAAAGCACCGTGGGAAAAATTTTACTGCTGAAGAGGAACTGCTGCTTGTAGATTTGGTTGTAAGCCAAAAGCATATATTGGAGAACAAAAAATCGGACGCAATCAATTGGAAATTAAAAAATGAAGCATGGATGAAGTTGGAAGAATCCTTTAAGAGTCAGAGTGGAATACACCGTCCCTGGAAAACATTAAGGGACAAGTACGATAATATGAAAAGAAAATCTAAAATGAAGCTGGCCACTGAAAAGCGTGAGACATACCGTACTGGTGGCGGTATACCTTTACAAAGTTGGAGCTGATGTGTTTAGTTACTTTATCCCTATAAAAAGTTACACACATACAAATTTGAAACATGTAAAATGGGCGGTATTCTTTCCTCTTTTTGATAAGTCCCTTTTTTATTTCTTTTATAGAAAAACATTTTTTCGGGACTATATATAGTCACCCCATCCTTATCCAAACATGGCCAACTTAAAAATAGGTGTGAGAAAAAATATCTAAAAATTGTAAAAATTATAATGCGATTGATGTACATATAAGTTTCAAATTTTTTAATAATATTTTCAACCGTTAAAATTTTACATTAATTAAAGTTTTATAAAATTTCTTTCGTTTCACTAAAATATTAATCTTCAAGTGAAGAGTTTCCAAAACATCAAGTTTAAAGACTGGAATGGAAAAAATAAAAATCTTAAATATATGTAAATATACGAATTTATGAATGAATTTATGTACCTTGCAAAATAACTATTGATTAATATTGTCCGAGCGTTAGATGAAGTTTCTGCTACGATGGTGTCATTTTCAAAAATGGTTGTGGTTTCATTGGTATCCATTTCAGAATGCACAGGATCTTTGTGAATTATACATAAGTTGTGTAGAACTCCACATGCAACTATCACACTCATTGCAGTTGATAATTTTAACCGCATTCCCAAAGATAATACGGGGAATCGTCGCTTCCAAACTCCAAAACTCCTCTCTACAACATTTCGAGTTCGAATCTGCGACTCATTATACAATTTTTGTGGCCGTGTTATCGGATTAAGCAGAGGTGTCAACATATAACTGGAAGCCTTGTAGCCACCATCCCTAACAATGTAAAGTTGGCCGAATTCTCCACTATCTAAACGATATTTTAATCTGCTGTTATTAAAAATCATGCTATCATGGCTTGAGCCAGGCCATCTTGTGACCAAATCTTGGAATATTAAATTAGCATCACATACAGCCTGGACATTAAAGGAAAAATATCCTTTGCGGTTCCGGAATATTTCCCCATTATCTCCTCCCGGTGATTGAATTCGTACATGTGTACAGTCGATCGAACCAACTACCTTTGGAAATTTGGATATTCGAAAAAATGCATCCACAGTAGCTGTATGCGGTTCATTAAATTTAATAAAATTTCCAGAGAGAGCTGCTATTGCCTGAGAAACGTCTCTTACTGCACGGCAAGCAGAAGATACGCTTACTCCACAAAAATCTCCGGCCGTTATAAGAAAATTCCCAGTGGCATAATATCGTAATGTTAACAATATTTTGATTTCGGGTGTAAGAGCATGATTTCTGTCCATCATTGAGGAAATTTTGTCGCTGATCATATCAAGAACGATTTTAAATGTTGCCGTTGACAGCCGGAATCTTTTGGAAAATTCATTATCATCCATGTCTGCCAGGTAGTTAGGTAAATTGATAAATTCTTTCAACATTCAGCTGGAATTCATGTTCTTCAAGTTCATCTTCCATCAAATTAATGTTTATTCCTCTATTAAACATTTTTTCTAAAATATATTTAATTTTTTTACAAAAACTCAAGGTATTGCCACATAAAAAATATGAACAGCAGTCAGCTGATTGAATTTATCTGTACAATAAATAAATAATCGGCAGATGAGGGCTGGTTAGTTTTGCGCAAATGAGACATTGAGAAAACAAAATTTCTTTAATCGGCAGTTTTTCGTTGGGAAAAAAGATAATCGCCTAATGAGAAAACCGCCCTTAGACTACAAAATTTTGAAAATCTAATTTTGATATTAGGAAAAAATTCTTTAAAAATGCAAAAGGCTTCTCGTAGGTACAAAGTCAAATAATGCTTTTGACACTTCTTCTTAATGCCGTTTTCCCAAACAACGATGAAATCATTTGCGCCTGGGCAGGTATACACAATATCCGGACGATAGTAAAATGCGTTCACATCGTCATAACGTGTATCGTCACCTGATGTGTTAATGTTTGGGCTTTCTGCTAGAGCAATATTCATTTTACGCGCTAGTTCTGTAACAACCGCTTTTTTCTTTCTTGGTGATTGAGGCAGTGCTTTTAGAGCCTTTTGAACAGCTTTAGATAAAGTCTGTTTCGACTTGTACGGAGATTCAGTACTTACAGGAGGATTTGTAAGTTCAACGCGCTTTTTTGCCCTTTGCAATCTCTTCTTATCCCTTTCCTTAAGTGAAATTGCTTTTAACTCACCTTCAGAAATATTTTCTGCTTTTCGTTTACGAAGCTCACGCAATCTTTTAGCCTCATTAGCGGTAAAGTTAGGATCTTCCTCTTTTTGATTTTCTCGAAATTTTCGCATGCGGCTAGCACTGGTTGATGGTCGCTCATTTTTGCGTTATTGAGATTCAGGCAGAATTGATTGAAAAATATAATATAAATGAAAAATTTTTTCAAATAACATTTAAATCAAATTAAAAATACATTTATAAACAAGTACATAATATTTACTATCTTAAAGGAGTAATTAAATTACAATATGTGTTTATGTAATCCTTTTTATCGCTTTTGAAATTACAAGCAACTTGCTTGATTTGATTCACTTCATGAACTTGCAACTTCAATTTATTTTGTTCTGGTTTTAAAACTTTTACGTTATCAAAATCAAACTCATGCTTTTTTGATCTAGCATGTTTGGCTAATGCTGATAAATTAACTTTTTCAGTTAAACATTTGCAGTCATATTCATGTTGTTTCAATCTTTTCATCAACTTTTGAGTTGTTTCTCCAATATAAACTATGTTACAATCTTTCATCATTGGTAACCTTCACTACCTTCCAGTCACTAGTTGGCAGTTGTGGATTACAACACTGAAGGATCTTCAAGATCTCCTCCAGTTTGGATGGGTCAGGTGGAATCTTAGCTATAGATCTAGGCCTTCGAGGTATCTCACTATCCAGCCTTGATCCCAGCCATACCTCACTTAACGATGCAACAGCAATCCTGAGTAGCAACACTAAACGTTCAATTACACAGGACATAAGCTTAACGTGACCTTGGTACCAACCAGCGTCATCGCATTGAGGAGGGGTGTCAGGGTGGTATTTGAGAACTTTCCAGAACACACCAACCAATTTTTGCTTCACCATATCTCAATTAAATTGTGATATGGATCCTTCACCTGCGCTTCTGTCAATGAAAACCCCCACGAGATTGTCTTTGACAATGGATTCCATTAGGATTCAATCACTGGCCCCGACTGCACAGAAGTCAATTGGGAAACTGCTGCTTGGAGCGACTTAGTCGCTTCCTTTGCAGTAGCACCCGCGACAGGGGATTTTGCCGCTTTTGCGGTACGGATCTGAGCGGTTTTTGAGGTGCTTCCTGCGACACGAGTAGCTTGCAGACTAGTCTGGTCCGTTGTAGTCACCTGACTAGCCTGAGTAGCAGTAGCATACGACTTATCCCAGCCCGATACCATCGCTGTGCTTGCTTCTTCTTTACCTTCCATTTTGCCCATGCGGACGAGGTGCATTTTATGCCCCATAGGGGAAGACGCAGACCACCAGCCGCCCAATATGGAAGCAGACGCTGGTATTTTCAGATGGATAATGATGGCCTAGTGGACTAATCGGACCTAGTTCCATCCACCCTCTCATGGAGGGGAAAGTGAAGTTGATGCAAGCTACTGATAGCCGCCCCAAAGGAGAAACACGCGCTCCATGTATGCCCTTCTGGAATATGTGACCTTACCGGAAACAGCCAACTCAAGTTAAACTGTTCCCTCCAGATGACTACCCGTCGCAGAGGTTAAATAGGTTTAACTTCACTTAGCTTTTTTAGCAATGAATAGACTGGGTCGCCTAAAAACAACCAACATATTAAATCTACTGATCGATTAGCCAGTGGCCACAACACAATTCAAGTTTAAATAAATTCTTCAGCCGTCATTCCTGTCATTTTCAATGTAGGAAATTTCAAGTGAAATATCCGCAAAAATACTCTTCTCGCTCTCATAAAAAATGTTTCTAGTTCTGACACAAACTGTGCTTCGCGTGAGTAGGGATGATACCCTAAGTGCTGATCCAAGAAGAAAAATATGTCCGTTGCCTTGTGGAATTTTTAATATTTGTAAGAGATATAAATTTATTCATTAAAGTGAGTTTGTAAGTGATAGATTAATTAAATGGATTGAAAATAGCAGCATCTGGCATTATTCGTTCTGTATTTTTTATACAAATTTCTGTTGAATTTTACTTCGAATTCAATATTTATAAGAATTTATGTTCAATAAAGCGAGTTTGAAAGAATTTCCAATTATAGACTGAATATCACAGAATCTGTAAATGGGCAATTTCACGTCAAGTGACCCAATTTTTTAATACGATGTCTTCCGATTTGGATGGAAATTTGCACCAAGGTTAGTACTATTGGATAGTATGCCAGACCCAAATTTTCAGTTCATTTAAGAACTGCCGGAGTTAGAGGGGGTCAAAGTTGGACATTTTGGTCATACAGAGTTTTTTCGTGAATGTCATCGAGGACAGACGTTTAGCAGAGATCGATTGAACTATTGTTTATTCAATGTGCATTTATTTATTTAATGTATATAGCGTTTTGTTTTCTTTTTACGGTTTTCAATATCTGTTTTTTTAACATACAAGAGATAGAGACTCTTAATTAGCAAAAAAAAACCAATAAAAAAAGAGAGAAGTAATGAGTGCTTACTGCTCAAAACTCTTATCCACATAATCGAACTGTTCGGACGTGTTATTTTTAGTGCGGCTGAATTTTCGGTGAAAAAATCGTAATAGGTGAAAAAGTGCAATAGGTTGAAATAAAACAAAAAAGTGAAAAATAACTCGTAATAGGTAAAAAAAAATCTACGGTAATTAAAACAAGTAAGAGTGCTATATTCGGCTGTGCCGAATCTTAAATACCCTTCACCTAAGCGTAATAAGAAATACAGAAACTACACTAGACTAGAATATCTTAATTCTGTGTTTTATATTCAGTCTTAGTGCAAATTTTATTAGTATTTGATATATTGTTTGAAAGACAATTTTACGACCAACATAATTTATGTTAAATATTTTGAAATTTTGTCTAATTTTCACCATTTTTAATTGATTTAATTACCAATTCTTACCATAATTTACAGAGTCTGTCTGATGTTCATAATAATCTTCAGTGTAATTTAACAAACAGAGTATCAAAAAGGGGTACAATTCGGTTTTAGTGATTTTGCTAAAAAAAAAAAAAAAAAAGAAATAGGGATTTTAGAGGAGATACCAGCAAAAAAAAAATTTGTTGGCGGTCACGCCTATTTTCAAGGGGGCGAGCCCGTAAAGTTCAAAATGTATAGGCCTATATCTCGGGAACTACTGGGTGCTTGATAATTTGTAATACACTAAATAAAAGGTATTAAAAATACCTCTCCAACGATATATATCATGATTATAAAATATGGACCGAATATGGGTTAAATCCGAAAAGAATATTTTTTGACCCGAATTTATTTGTTTTTATATGGCAGCTATGACAAATTATGGGCCGAACTTCTTAAATTTTGGAACAGTTATTTTCATGCATATGAGGATATTTCACGTCGAATTTCAACATAATAACGGTATATTTAAGATATATATTAGTATTAACGTGGATTTCGGTAGTGGACCTTATGTGGGGGATATTGTCAAATATGGACCGATGTTCTCAAAATCCAGCAGTTTGATTTTGGGCATGTCTGTAAATGATCTGTGTAAAATTTTGGATTGGTACCCTTATTTATAAAAGATTTATGAGTATTAATGTGATTTTCGGAAGAGGGCTTTATATGGGGCATACGGTTAAAAATAGACCGAAATTCACAAAATTTTGTGGGATGATTTTTGTATATATTAAAATGATATGTGCAAAGTTTTGAGTCGGTACCGATATTTATACAATATATACATGTAGGGAAAAATCTCTTTTTCAGATGTGGTCCTTGTATGGGGGCTATGGTCAAACATGGACCGAATTAAAAAAAATTTCGTTTTGAGATTTCTTTTGGTATAAAACTTATTTTTGCTGAATTTTGTCTTGATATTCCAATTTTATAGGCATTTATGTATAATTTTTTTTTTTTTTTTTTTGCATTTAATTATTTATTGTATCTTCATATTTGAAATGACAATAAGTATTCAAATCTTAATACTAAAAAGAAAATAATAAGCCCAGCCAGTGCTAGACAAAAATTTTTATGATACTAAAAAAATTTCACATCAACTGATCCAGTCATCTATTTTGCGTTTGAGTTAAAGCAAGGGTATCCCTCCTTCTTAACCGAATATGGCCACTAAAGTTAAGGATGTCTCGTGCAAGTGGGTTTGGATGGTGTTCAAGTTTGCTGACATACTTTGACGCATATTTTGTAAATTCGACTTTTACTAATGGCACGCCTAGATCTTTGTGGATTCGAGAATTTTTAACATACCATGGTGCTGCAGTAATTATACGTAGAATTTTATTTTGACCCCTTTGAATTTTTTCAATGTTGGATGCTGAGGCAGTACCCCATAATTGAATTCCATAACACCAGATTGGCTTTAGAATTGCATTGTACAACAAAAGTTTGCAATCCAATTTCAATGTAGAGTTTCTGTCGATTAACCAATTAAGTTGCACTGCTTTTAATCTCATTTGTGTAAGTTTCGCTTCAATATGAGACTTCCAAGTTAAACGGCGGTCGAGGTGAATGCCGAGGTATTTGACTTCATTATGTTGAGGAATAATTTGATTATTTATTCTGATGGACGAGCAGGTATCTTTTCGCAATGTGAAAGTGATATGAATACATTTTTGTTCATTTACCCTGATTTTCCAAAGCTCTAGCCAATTCTCTAGCTTATAAACATAATTCTGCAAATTCTGTGATGCAACTTGGTGGTCCTGATGGACGCTGACAAAGGCTGTATCGTCTGCAAAAGTTGACGTGTGGATTTTGGGGTCTGACGGCATGTCGGAGGCATAAATCAAATATAAAGTAGGGCCCAGTATGCTACCCTGTGGCACACCTGATTCAATTGGCTGAGCGGTACTTAAAAAATTGCCTTCTTTGATTTTAAATTTGCGACCGTATAAATAACTTTCCATGAGTTTATGGGTGTTAGCAGGCAGAGTTAATTTAATTTTGTGCATTAAACCGTCATGCCAAACTTTGTCGAACGCTTGGGATACATCAATGAAAAGGGCGGAGCAGTATTTTTTATCTTCAAACGACCCTCTTATCACATTTACCAATCTGTGAGTTTGTTCGATGGTACTGTGTTTAGCTCTGAATCCGAATTGATGATTTGGAATACATTCAGTGTCATTCAGAATTGGAGTCAACTTAGTCATTAACAATTTTTCGAACAGTTTAGAAATTGTCGGCAGTAGGCTAATTGGCCTATATGACTCCACTTTGGTGTGGTCCTTCCCTGACTTAGGAATCATAGTGATCAGAGACACCTTTCAATCTGCAGGATAGTATTCTAGGCGTAAAATAGCGTTGAAGATAAAGAGGATAATCTTTCTTGCTACACGAGGTAACTCCACAAGCATTTTATTGCTGATTTTATCCATACCTGGAGCCTTTCTAAGGTTCAGAGTACCAATAGCGTTTTGGACATCACGAAAGTTTAGTCTTAGAGGTACAGGAGGTCTTATAACAAGTGGTGGCAAATCAGATTCGTTATTATTTGAGTTGTTTATAGTAAACACATTTCTCAAATGGTTAACAAATAATGTCCCTTTCTCGGAATCATTTCTAGCCCAGTCACCAGTCGGATTTCGCAAAGGAGGTTTTCCTCTCACTGGTCTTTTTAAACCTCTTGCCGCCCTCCATAACGAGTAGTCAGATTGTGGGGTACTATCAAGACCTTCCAAGTAAGATCTAAGTGAGGCCGTTCTTTGGGTTTCTAAGAAATGTCTTAGTATATCTCTGCATTCCCGTAGCCTAGCTTTCAGTTCAGGAGACCTGTGAATTTGCCACTCTCTTCTCATTCTTCTTTTTTCTGATAGGAGATGTTCGAGTCCAGAGAAATAAGTTCTATTTGTCCTATTTCTACATTCAACGTGATAAGTGGAAGCGTGATGCACAGCTCGTCGAAGGTCCTCGGTAAAGTTGCCAATCGACTCATCAATATCGTCGGTAGTTCTCAACACAACATTTTCCGTGCAATGAGAACTTAAATACTTTTTGTATTTTATCCAACTTACTCGGGTCTTAGTCATGTTCATAAATGGAGAACCACACACTTGAGGGGAATGCATTGAAATGACAGTAGGAGAGCGATCTGAGGACAAGTCCAGTGAAGGATCCACTTGCATCCATTCTACAGGGATATTTTTCACTACTCCAAAGTCAATAACATCGGGAATGATGTTATTTTGTATAATTGAGCAATATTTCGGGAAGATTTTTGTATGGGGGCTATGCCCATTTCTGGGCCGACCACCATAAAATTTAGTACAATAATTTATTTGCCTATAACGAGTATTTATGTCAAATTTTAGCCGTTTAACCTTATTTATATCTCTTTTATACGTATTTAAGTGAATTTTGGAAGTGGACTTTATATGGGGTCTATGGTCAAACATGGACCGAATTAAAAAAAAATTCGTTTTGAGATTTCTTTTGGTATAAAACTTATTTTTGCTGAATTTTGTCTTGATATTCCAATTTTATAGGCATTTATTTATCATTAAGCCATATTTCGGGAATATATATATTTGTATGGGGGCTATGAGAAATCATGGACCGATTCTTACTATTTTCCGCACACTTTCTTCTTTTATCATACAAACAACGTATACAACATTTCATGGTATTATCTGCAATAGTTTTCAAAATATTGCAATAAAATAGATGAAAAATATCAAATTTTTATGGAGGTGGTCTCACATATTGGTTCATAACTCTGGTTAACCTGAACCGATTTTGCTGATTTTAAATAGCAAACTTCTCGAAAGCATTTCTGACAGAATTATTGAAGATTTGGATCCCGAATATATTTTGGGACTTCAAAAAACTGATTTCAACATCCAGATAGACGGACAGACAGACAGACGGACATGGCTTAATCGACTCCGCTATCTATAAGGATCCAGAATATATATACTTTATAGGGTCGGAAAATTATATTGTGGAAATTTCACACGGAATGACAAACTTATATATACCCTTCTCATGAAGGTGAAGGGTATAAAAAAAACACTAAAAATCGCATAAAAATTTTATGAGTGTTCCTCTCAGATATAGTTCTGAGAAAGAGCTTAGCTCGACTAGAAAAACTATATGGGTCTCTCAGGAAGAATCCTTAAAAAAATCTGTGGAGAATTTTCTCACTATAAGAGCCGCAGAACGGCGTCGTTCCTGTTCGCCCAATATAGTGATTTCAACAGATGAAAAAACATCATCTTCATCAAATAGTGCAGTCAAACCCAAAAAATAAGTAGGTATGGATAAGTACATCACCGTTCTCAAGCGACAGAGGAGCCCGACATCTGCTCAAATGTCTTCCAACTCAAAAGTTCCTAAGACCGTCAATAGTGATAAACCAAATGACCAAAACGGATTTTCTCTAATTCAGACGGATGACACAGAAATACCGAAAAAGACCAATTTACCTGAGAGAGCCCACTTCCAATAAACTGATACAAGGAATTGTTGCTGTAATAGGTGAAAACATGTTTAGCGTAACCTCAATTAAACATGGAAATATCTGCGAGACAAAGGTCCAAGTGAATAGGGAAGATGATTTTCGAAAATTGTCCAACCAGTTGGAGAGGGAGACTAGGGATTTCTATACCTACCTGGAGATGTTGTCTTAAAGAAAAACGAGTCCCATCCCATCTACAATCTGATTTACCTTCTGCATCGTAGAATTACCATGGAAGAACCACATAAGCGCCAGGGACCCATCCAGTGTCTCAACTGTCAAGAATTTGGTCACACCAAGGCGTATTGTAAATTGCCGTCAGTTTGTGTTGCGTGTGGGGAGCTACATGCAACTGCTCAATGTGATAAGTCGAAAACTGATTCAAAAATCAAAAAATGCAGTAACTGCGGACGTAATCATACCGCAAATTATAGAGGTTGTCCAATTTACACTCATTTGAAAGGCATAAGAACCAACAAGACTTCAGTATTACCTGATCATCGTCAACATCCTATTTTTGCATCGAGTGACAATTTCCCTCAATTGTTACGGTCCACTAGTCATGTAAACGCGCCTAGTTCTAGACAAGTTTCTTACGCTAACGTGGTTAAATCTAATATGGCAGGTTTGGAGCAGGAACCTAAATGACAATATTACGACCCTAATATTAACACTCTAGAGACTACATTGCAGACCCTTGTCCAAACTATGAACACTTTTACGACCACTATGACATCCATGATGCAGGAAATGCTGAAAATGCAATCCACTATCTTACAAGCCATTTTAAAGAAATGATTTGTTTAAAAATTTGTTTTTGGAATGCGAACGGCCTCCGCCAACATAAAAACGAACTTGAACACTTCCTGATGGATAAGCAGATTGATGTCACGATGATTGCTGAAACTCACTTGACGGCGACAGGGTACTTCAAAATTAATGGCTACGTGTTGTATGATACTAAAGATCCCCGCGGAAGAGCATGTGGAGGTTCGGCAATTCTTATAAAGAACAGAATAAAACATTATTTAATGAACAACATATGTGAGGATTACCTACAAGCAACAAGCATTTGTATTGAATTCTGTCAATACAATTTTGTTTTATCATCAATTTATTCGCCGCTTCGATTTTCAATAAAAGAACATCAATACTACAGCTTCTTCAATTTCCTTGGAGCTAGATTTTTAGTTGCTGGTGACTTTAACGCCAAACACACATTTTGGGGTTCACGTCTGGTGACCCAGAAGGGTCGTGCACTCTTCTACACCATTGCCAAAATGGGCTTAGATGTACTCTCAAGCGGGCATCCCACTTACTGGCCGACGGACCGACGGAAGATTCCCGATGTTATTGACTTTGGAGTAGTGAAAAATATCCCTGTAGAATCGATACAAGTGGAGCCTTCATTAGACTTGTCTTCAGATCACTCCCCTTCTATTATTTCAATGCGTTTCCTTCAAGGGAATGGCTCTCCATTTCGGGACATATCTAAAATTAGAGTAAGTTTGATAAAGTATAAAAAGTATTTAAGTTCCCAGTGCACGGAAAATGTAGTGTTGAGAACTACCGAGGATATTGATGGGTCGATTGGCAAGTTTACTGAGGACATACGAAGAGCTGTACATCACGCCTCCACATACGACGTTGAGTGCAGAAGTGGGACAAACAGAACTTATTTAGCTGAACTCGATCATCTCCTGACAGAAAAAAGAAGAGTTAGAAGAGAGTGGCAAATTCACAGGTCTCCTCAACTGAAAGCTAGGCTACGAGAATGCAGATATATATTAAGAAATTGCTTAAAAATCCAAAGAACGGCCTCACTTAGATCTTACTTGGAGGGTCTTGATAGTACCCCACAATCTGACTATTCGTTATGGAAGGCGACACGAGGTTTAAAAAGACCAGTTAGAGGAAAGCCTCCTCTGCGAAATCCGACTGGAGACTGGGCTAGAAATGATTCCGAGAAGGGGACTTAATTTGTTAATAATTTGAGAAATGTGTTTACTATAAACAACTCACATAATGCATCTGCTTTGCCTCCACTCGTTATAAGACCTCCTGTACCTCTAAGACTAAACTTTCGTGATGTCGAAAGCGCTATTGGTACTCTGAAAGGCTCCAGGTATGGATAAAATCAGCAACAAAATGCTTGTGGAGTTACCTCGTGTAGCTAGAAGAATTATCCTCTTTATTTTAAATGCTATTTTACGCCTAGAATACTATCCTGCAGATTGGAAGGTATCTATGATTACCATGATTCCTAAGCCAGGGAAGGACCCCACTAAAGTAGAGTCATATAGGCCAATTAGTCTACTGCCGACAATTTCAAAACTGTTTGAAAAATTGTTAATGGCTAAGTTGATTCCAATTCTGAACGACACTCAATGTATCCCAAATCACCAATTCGGGTTCAGAGCTAAACACAGTACCATCGAACAAACTCACAGATTGGTAAATGTGATAAGAGGGTCGTTTGAAGATAAAAAATACTGTTCCGCGCTTTTCATTGATGTTTCCCAAGCGTTCGACAAAGTCTGGCATGAAGGTTTAATGCATAAAATAAAATTAGCTCTGCCTGCTAACACCCACAAACTTATGAAAAGTTATTTATATGGTCGCAAATTTACAATCAAAGAAGGCGATTTTTTAAGCCCCGCTCAGCCAATTGAAGCAGGAGTACCCCAGGGTAGCATACTGGGCCCTACTTTATATTTGATTTATGCTTTCGACATGCCGTCAGACCCCATAATACATACTTTAATTTTTGCAGATGATACAGCCTTTATTAGCGTTCATAAGGACCATCAAATAGCAACACAGAATTTGCAGAAATATGTTTATAATCTAGAGAATTGGCTTGAGCTTTGGAAAATCAGGGTTAACGAACAGAAATGTATTCATATAACTTTCACATTGTGAAAAGATACCTGCTCGTTCATCAGAATAAATAATCAAATTATCCCGCAACACAATGAAGTCAAATACCTCGGAATCCACCTCGATCGTCGTTTAACTTGGAAGTCTCATATCGACGCAAAACTTACTCAGATGAGATTAAAAGCAGTGCAACTTAATTGGCTAATCGGCAGAAATTCTACATTAAAGTTGGATTGCAAACTTTGGCTGAATTTCAGTTTATGGGGGACACCCCTAGAGAAAAAATCTAAATATGCCATCCCCTTCAGAATGTTCCCAGGAGTACGAAAATCATAATGAAAAAGGGGGCTCACGCCCCCTATGGGCGTGGCAGTCGAAAAACGACCCGGCCCACCTACGTAGACAATATGGGTATCAAATGAAAGCTAATGTCTTCACGATTCCAAAAATAGCCATAGTTGCCAGATCGGGCGGTTTTTGCAGCCGATACGGCCATTTTTGTTAAATAGGGGCGGGGGTGAAAAACGACCCATGCCACCTACTTAGGCAATATTGGTATCAAATGAAAGGAAATGTCTTCACGATTCCAAAAATACCCGTAGTTGCCAGATCGTCCAGAATTTGAGGAAGATATGTTAATTTTTATAAAATGGGGGAAGGACTTTTTTGTTTATTTCTTTTTAGCTCGGCCAGAGGCCGAGCACTCGAAATCCCCGCCGTCTAGAATTAAGACATACTGGAGTTAAAAACCCCTAAGCCCGGCCATAGGCCGGTCACGCAGAATATCTTTACTAAGCGAAGCCAGTAATCCCTGGGTAACGCTAACAATAGTAATTTTTTCGCACAAAATGCTCATTTTTGTTTGTTTTTAACAAAATATAAGCAAAAAAAAAAAAAAAAAAATTTCCCCCACCCCAAATTTTGCCAAAATGGCCATATCGGCTACAAAAATCGCCCGATCTGGCAACTACGGCTATTTTTGGAATCGTGAAGACATTAGCTTTCATTTGATACCCATATTGTCTACGTAGGTGCGCCGGGTCGTTTTTCGACTGCCACGCCCATAGGGGGCGTGAGCCCCCTTATTCATTATGATTTTCGCACTCCTGGGGTCATTTAAGGGGGCGTGGCATTTTTTTTTTTTTTTCCCAGGGGTGTCCCCCATAAACTGAAATTTTGCCCAAACTTTTGTTGTACAATGCAATTCTAAAGCCAATCTGGTGTTATGGAATTCAATTATGGGGTACTGCCTCAGCATCAAACATTGAAAAAATTCAAAGGGGTCAAAATAAAATTCTACGTATAATTACTGCAGCTCCATGGTATGTTAAAAATTCTCGAATCCACAAAGATCTAGGCGTGCCATTAGTAAAAGTCGAATTTACAAAATATGCGTCAAAGTACGCCAGCAAACTTGAACACCATCCAAACCCACTTGCACGAGACATCCTCAACTTTAGTGGCCACAGTCGGTTGAGAAGGAGGGATACCCTTGCTTTAACTCAAGCGCAAAACAGATGACTTGATCAGTTGATGTGAAATTTTTTTAGTATCATAAAAATTTTGTCTAGCACTGGCTGGACTTATTATTTTCTTTTTAGTATTAAGATTTGAAAACTTATTGTTATTCAAGATATAAAGATTCAATAAATAAATGAAGGCAAAAAAAAAAAAAAAAAAACACATAATAACAATGAAAATATTAAAAAAATTCTAATGTAATAGTAGATCAAACGTAGAATGCTAAAACAACTTAAAAACAATTATTATTCAATACTCGATAATGATAATAAAGACTGCGATGAAGAATGTTTAAAAATATTTGAAAACCATGTGCGAGAGCGCAATAATCCATCAACATCTTACGATGTTTCCAACAACAATAAAAATAAAGCAGTGAATAATAATAAAGAAAGCTCAAAAAATAATACATCGTATAAACAAAACAAAAGCTCATCTACTAAAGTTCCACCTCTAAATATTTTTGATGTGGAACCTAACGAACTTATTAAATTTATCAGAGATGGTTTAAAAATATCAGAATTTAATGTAAAAGAATTTCGTAACAAAAAAACATCACTGTTTACGTCATCTATTGATGATTATGTTAAAGTGAAAGCTTATTTAGAAAAAAGTAAAACTAATGGCGTTTTCTTTTCTGGCAAAAATGTTACACGTTTTTCCCATTTCGCACCCTTTATAATTTTTTTGTGTTCTTTTCTGAAAAAATGTCAACACTGCTAAAGTGTAGTGTGTTCTTTTCTATAAATGTCACACTATAAATTTAAAAAATGATGCACCTTTCACATTTTAAGATAAAAATAAAACAGCTGACATTTGTTTTGTTTATGAATATGTATTTGTGTTAAGAAACAAAAAAAATATATACAAAATGGAATATATTACTACTTTTTTATGTGCTGAACAAATTTGGGATGACTTGTTGGATTTATCTTCATCATCTGATGATGATGAAATATTTTATATGGTTATGGAAAGAAATCCACAACCGCGAGTGAAAGGCTTTTAGAGAATAATGAATAATCTAAAGTTCATGTACATACATATGTCAAATTTCATAGGAATATCTCCTACTTCTTATACATATATGTAATGTATGTTTATATATATAATTTTTATAGTTTAAGAAGAATTTGCGTATTAGTCGCGAAGGTGCCATTGGTCTTTTTAAGAGATATTCATTGTCTTATTTCAAGCGATCTTACCAGGGAGCTATCTGCTTCTTCTTTTTTAACAAAAAAAAAAAACAGCTGTACATGAAAAAAAAGTGTTACACTGTTGTAATTTTATGTTCTATTCTGACCATTAAAAATGCGACATCTTTAAAATGTGGGGTAAACATTATAAAAATGTACAAAATAAAGGTATTTCAGAAAAGAAAACTCCATAAGTTTTTCACGTATACACCTAAAATAACAAAAACAAAGACTTATGTACTTAAAGGTCTAAGTGCGGAAATGGACATAAATGACATATTCAAAGAACTTTGTAAATTCCAAAGCGAATATTTAAAATTCGAAAAGGTTAGTGCTTTTACAACAAAGAAAGCAACAAAAGAGGCAAACAAATTACCAATTTACTTAGTTCAAATAAGTAATGAAAGTAAAATTAATGAACTTAAACAAATTAAGGGTCTTCTATATCGATGCATCCACTGGGAGCCCCTAAGAAAACCTGAAATTACACAATGCAGAAACTGTCATAGCGCATCAAATTGTTATCTACCACATAGATGTGTCAAATGCAATGAAACGCTTGATATTGGAAAATGTTCCATACAAAATGTTCCTGAAAACGAACAAGTAAAGCTGTTTTGTGTTCTTTGTAAAAAGTATGGCCACCCAGCATCATACAAGGGATGCGAAAAATAGAAAGAACTTCAACAAAAAATTCGTTCCAGAAGACAAAATTTATCGCAAATTCGAACAAATAATAAAACCGTTCATGTAAATTATAACATGACTTTTGCAGACACCGTTAAGATGAAGAATTTCCAAAATGTAAATAATAATTACATTCAGGCCGCACTAGAACAACTAAATCAGTCTATGCAAACTTTATCTAATCAGATTATAAATTTGAATAAACAGCTTCAGCTACAAGTATCTACAATTTTCACTTTTTATAATCTTAATTATTTAAAATGGCAGAAATAATACTAAAAAAATTAAACATATTTGAAATCAATGTTAATTCGATAATTAATTTAAGTAGAAGACTAGACTTAAGTAACTTTATTAATGATTATAACCCAGATTTGTTATTATTAAATGAGACTAAACTCAACTTTAGACATAAAATGAACTTTAAAGGCTATAGTATGATACGTAGAGATAGAAAAGACGCAAAAGCTGGAGGTGGTATAGCAGTTTTAATAAAAAATGGGATAAAATTCACTCATCACACCAATAGAACTATCAATTCTTTTAAATGTCTGGAAGCTTGCGTGGTAAAGATTCCAATGCTATCTAAAGGTGGCTATACACTACGTGTTTTTGCTTATGTATTTTTAATTTTACAACACACATGTTTTTCTTTATGTCTGTCAAAATTGGTTGTTTTACATAAGGGTTTTAATTTTTGGTCACCAACTTGTATGTACAATTACACGTGACATCGCCATGATTATTTACACATAAATTTCCATGTCGTTTCTTTGAAAAATGCGTTAAAGGCGCTGCAAAATTTTTTGGTGGCGTCACTAAAATGCCTGCGTAAAATATTGATTTAAGGTTTTTCGTCTTTTAATATACAATATGTGGAGCTTGTATCAAAAATTTTTAAATAATTTATATCATTGTTATTAAATTAACAAAATGAGATAAAAAAATATTTAATTTATCACTTATGCAAATTTATCATACGGCCGGCTAATGATAGCGCAGATATTTAACCGTCGACAAATCTTTTCGCATGGCATATACATTTGAAAACATGTGTTTGAACATAAGAAAATAGAGCGTGTTCTAATCGAAAAAATTACATATGTATTTCCACATGTATTTTACACAAGCAAAGTTTATGAGGTCACCAACTATATGTTTTTATTCCATATGTAAAATTTGACATATACAATTAGGGCATATAAAATTACCGAAATTTGCTTTTACCGGTAAACGGTAAATTTTTTATTTAAAAACCGGTTTATCGGTAATTTACCGGTAATTCTGTTTAATTTTAAGTTTATCAGTAACGAGTAAAATAAATGCTTAAAATTGTGTAAAGAGAAATATATATTGTTATATGTATATTAAAGTAATAAAACGTTTAATGCATTGTTCAACAAAGTTATTTAAAATAAATGTAATTATTAATAAAACAAAATAAGAATGTTAAAATATATTATATCATTAAGAGAAAATTTTAATTTTTTAATAGATCTGCGTGTGTATTAAAATATGCTCGCAATAGGCAAATGGTGTCAATTGTATTGTCATTAAGGCTGGTTCTAATTTTTGTGCAAATTAATCCTGCTGCAGAAAAAGCTCTTTCTGATTCCACACTCGTCGGCTTTACTGTCAAGAGGTGGTTGAACGCTATCGTCAGATACTTTCCACGCTTTTGTTCTTTATCAAGGAGTGCGATTTCTTTTTTTATTACTTTTGTTAAAATCGTGGTATTGGTTACGTTGGAAATTTTATTCAATTTTATTTTATTTTGATTTTTAATGGCCAATTGTAGCCTGTCTTTCATTGTTAACTGGGTTGATTCAGGGATTTCTTCTACATCATCAGAAGACTCGTTTGAATCATTTGTCGAGTTACATTCATTTCTCATGTTCAATATAGAACGAAGCGTCACAATAGTTTGTATCAATGAAGGTTTATGTAGTTTTAACCTAATAATAAAAAAAAAATATTTCTTAAAATATAACATTTTATATTTAAATTTAACTGCAATTGGAATGAAATATTTATCAACAATTACCGAAATTGCCGGTATTTTTCTTTTAAATTTACCGGTAAATTCGGTAATCAATACGACCGGTAAAACCGGAAAACCGGTTAACCGTTTACCGGTAATGTAACCCCTATATACAATGTAAAAAACACGTAGTGTATAGCCACCTTAACCGAATGTTATTTGTTATATCAGCTTACTATCCTTCTGGTAATAATGATATGTTTTAATATGAAATACTTCAACTTTTTCAGTCCTTGGAATTGCAGAATCCTAATCACTTTTATATATTAGCAGGGGACCTTAATTGTAAACACAGTGATTGGCGAAACAACACGCATAACGTAAAGGGAAACAAACTAAAAGAATGGATGTCAAACAATGAAATATTATACAGAGATGTGTTTTATACTTGCCTTAAAACAATTGACTATGATAGTGATCATAACGCCTACAAATAGCAATCTTAGGCGTAGAAAATGATTTAAAATACAACTATAAAAGGACTAACTGGAAAAGATTCCAGAGGAATATGTTAAATGAATTTGATAATTGCGAATCAGTTCCGAATGACAGAAATCTATCTAACCCTGAAATTGATTACTATCTTATTATATTTAATAGTTTTATAACTAGGTCTATAGAGAAGTCAGTTCCGAAATTTAGAGGCATTAACTCTTTTGAGAAATTTACTAACTCAATAATTAAAAAATTACATTCTGAAAAGAGTAAAATTGTGACAATTATTAAGAAACATAATAGACTAGAATGCTTATTATCGAATACGGAACTAAATCTACTGAAAACTAAATTAGGATTAATCAAAAAGCTCATTAACGAAAACTTTTGCATATCAGTTAATAACACAGTGCAACAACCAAAATCCGAATGGGATGAGACCAAATAAAAATGATAGCTGGCATTGTCCATAACAAAATCTCCAAGCGATTTTTTTGGTTCAGTGCTAGAATTTTTTTTACAAGCATTTTAAATTTGTGATTTTGGAACCCTGGCTAACGAGAAAAACTTATTACAATTTTGATAAACTCATGGCTATATATTTTTACTATCCGGGAGAAATGTGATATGTTTATGGGATCGGGGAATCCATTTTTGATATTATGTTTTACCTAAAACTAACGCTAGGTGGCGCTGTCATACAATTTGCGTTATTATTTGTAGACTTTCATAGAAAAAAACGGTGCATATGCTTTCTTGAGGCTGAATAATCAATTTTTGTTGTTGGATTTATTTTAAAATATAATTATAATGATTTTACAAAGTACATTTTATTATTGCCAGTACGTTTCTTTAAAAAAAATGCTGTTTTCATGGCAAAAATTAGTTTTTATTGGAATTACCTATTTTCTATTACAAAAAAAACGTTTTATTTCAAAGTATTATATTTTTATAAAAATGTACATATGTTACTTTATTTATCTTTTAAAAATTGCAAAGAAAAAAAATATAAAATCGGTTCATTAATGTATGGCGTTTGAAAATACAAGTTTCTATATTCATCTGATATCAGACAGCATTAAAATGTTTTCCGTAAAGTTTGCTATTTCACCTTCTGATATCATATCAGTTGTCAAACTCAAATGAGAAATCAGATAGTGTACAGATAGCTTAAGATGACATTAATCGTGCTCTAAACATATGACAGACCTTTGAGGAACTAGGAGTAAACATGTCCTTAAAAATTCTTTTTCTCCATCAACATATGGATTGGTTTGAATACCAACTTTCAACCGAATCAGATGAGCAAGGTGAACGTTTTCATCAAGTGGCTTTAACAATTGAAAACAAGGAATAGAGGAAAAAAACTAGACGCTATGTTAGGTGATTTAAGCTGGTGGTTAAAGAGAACCACAGATGAAGACAATAGTGACGAAGAGCAAGAACTAGATATATACACAGATCCACAACCCTCTACTTCTTCAAACAATACAAACTGACAGTGATAGTAATGCAGATGCAAAATGTTATAATAGATATAAAAAGTTATAATTCATTTTAATAAAACATTTTTTGTAATAGAAAATAGGTAATTCCAATAAAAACTAATTTTTTTCATGAAAACAGCATTTTTTTTTAAAGAAACGTACTGGCAATAATAAAATGTACTTTGTAAAATCATTATAATTATATTTTAAAATAAATCCAACAACAAAAATTGATTATTCAGCCTCAAGAAAGCATATGCACCGTTTTTCTATGAAAGTCTACAAATAATAACGCAAATTGTATGACAGCGCCACCTAGCGTTAGTTTTAGGTAAAACATAATATCAAAAATGGATTCCCCGACCCCATAAACATAAATATATCACATTTCTCCCGGATAGTAAAAATATATAGCCATTATTTTATCAAAATTGTAATGAGTTTTTCTCGTTAGCCAGGGTTCCAAAATCACAAATTTCAAATGCTTGTAAAAAAAATTCTAGAACTGAACCAAAAAAATCCCTTGGAGGTTTTATTATGGACAATGTCAGCTATCATTTGTATTTGGTCTCATCCCATTCGGATTCCAAAAGTTTGATTTTGTGTCACAGTGTAATCATTTTCAAGAAAAACTTAGAAACATCAACCACCGTGACTCATCTAATATGTATAGCGAGGTAAAGAAACAATTCAGATCTGAACATGCTTCCAATATAGATTTTATTAGAGTTTCCCAGGAAAATGAAAGGTGGCTTAGATATTCAGGAATTAACCCTGAAGAACTAGAAAAAGAGAACGTTAATAACGATTACTTGGTGAAAGACGATGAACAGAAGTTGAATGTAATTGAAACCTATTTAGAATCAGTTCACTCTCACAAGGAGATTGATCCTGATAACAACCTTCATGCTGAAATTAATAGTTGTTTCTCAAGTTTTTTTAGAAAATAAAACTGAGTTTGAACACAATAATTCAACCGTAACAATATTTAACTCATCCAATAAGGCAAATGAAATAAATGAAAATTTTTTTTATAAATAAAGATACACGTTTTTACATCTTCTCTCATTTAAAGAACAAAATATCGTCAGGAATTGATAACATTCCTAATATTATCTTGAAACATATCCCAGAAGTGATTGTGCTAGAATACCTCGTACTCTTTAACAATATGCTTAACAACTCTTATTTTCCTAGAGCATGGAAAACAGCAAAAGTGGTAGTCCTGCCAAAGAAAGACAAGGACACCAGTGACCCAAGAAATTTGAGGGCAATTAGCTTACTTCCAAATATAAGCAAGATTTTTGAAGCATGTATTAACAATTATATAGTAGAACTTTGCAAAAAGAATAATTTAATTAACGATAGGCAATTTGGGTTCAAATATAGACACTTAACGTCCACGCAATACACTTATTACTTTCCGATATTTACTGGAATTTAAACAGATCTATGTATGTGCACAGCAGCTTGTCTGATTGATTTCGAGAAAGCATTTGATAGTATATGGATCCCTGGATTAATTTATAAATTGTTAAAATATAAATTTCCTATACACCTTATTATACTTGTGCACAATATGATTAATAAGAAGTCCTTTATAGTCTGTGATAAAAACAAATCCAGTACAAAAAAATTTACTACTGTAAATGGTTTACAACAAGAAACGGTTAATTCCCCAATTCTTTTTAATTTACTTATACATGATCTTTTAAATGAGGTTGATAATATTATAGGATTTGCGGATGATATCATCATTTATCATTCAGATAATAATATTACAAATATTAATGAAAATCTACAACAGTGCTTTAATTTGGGAACAGTTATTTTCATGCATATGAGGATATTTCACGTCGAATTTCAACATAATAACGGTATATTTAAGACATATTTTAGTATTAACGTGGATTTCGGTAGTGGACCTTATATGGGGGATATAGTCAAATATGGACCGATGTTCTCAAAATCCAGCAGTTTGATTTAGGCATGTCTGATCCGTGTAAAATTTTGGATTGGTATCCTTATTTGTAAGAGATTTATGAGTATTAAAGTGATTTTTGGAAGAGGGCTTTATACGGTTAAAAATAGACCGAAATTAACAAAATTTTGTGCGATGATTTTTGTATATATGTACATGATCTGTGCAAAGTTTTGAGTCGGTAACGATATTTATACAATATATATAGGGAAAAATGTCTTTTTCAGATGTGGTCCTTGTATGGGAGCTATGACCAGTTGTGGGCCGACCACCATAAAATTTAGTACAACAATTTATTTGCCTATAAAGAGTATTTATGTCAAATTTTAGCCGTTTAACATTATTTATATCTGTTTTATATGTATTTAAGTGAATTTTGTAAGTGGACTTTATATGGGGTCTATGGTCAAATATGGACCGAACTAAAAAAAATTTCGGTTTGTGATTTCTTTTTGTATAAAACTTATTTTCGCTGAATTTTGTCTTGATATTCCAATTTTATAGGCATTTATTTATCATTAAGCCATATTTCGGGAATATATATATTTGTATGGGGGCTATGAGAAATCATGGACCGATTCTTACTATTTTCCGCACACTTTCTTCTTTTATCATACAAACAACGTATACAACATTTCATGGTATTATCTGCAATAGTTTTCAAAATATTGCACTAAAATAGATGAAAAATATCAAATTTTTATGGAGGTGGTCTCACATATTGGTTCATAACTCTGGTTAACCTGAACCGATTTTGCTGATTTTAAATAGCAAACTTCTCGAAAGCACTTCTGACAGAATTATTGAAGATTTGGATCCCGAATATATCTTGGGACTTCAAAAAACTGATTTCAACATCCAGACAGACGGACAGACAGACAGACGGACATGGCTTAATCGACTCCGCTATCTATAAGGATCCAGAATATATATACTTTATAGGGTCAGAAAATTATATTGCGGAAATTTCACACGGAATGACAAACTTATATATGAGTCATTCCATGTCAGACCGAACGATTTTTGCTAAAAATTGACTTTGATGTCGCCGAAGTCTTGCAAAATTTTAGCACGTATTCTTCATTAAAATATATTTTACACGCATTTCCAGAAAAAAAAAAAAATTTCAACAAGTTATGTGCATTTGAAAATCGTCAAAATCATGAAAAATCTTCCGACATGACAACTTTTGAACTAATATTTCGCAAAAACTTGTGGATGGATTTTAAAGACCAGTATGTCTGCAAAATTTAAAGTAAATCGGATGAGGTGTTGTACAAAAGGTGTTCGGTCTAACATGGAATGACTCATGAAGGTGAAGGGTATAAAAAGAATTGGAAATCCTTTGGTATTAAATCCAATGATAACGTAAATATACCAACCAGGGATATGGTGAGGTACTTAGGAGTTCATCTTGATTAATTAATTTTAATTAATTAATAAGGCCAGAAAAGCTCTTTTTAAATACAAGAAACTATTTTTCTCAAAAAACATAAAACCAAAGGTTAAGATTATTATGTATCAATGCCTAATTCGTACTTTTAACATATGGCTGCCAAATATGGTTCAATATTTCTCCATCTTAGGCAAAATTTCAGTTTATGGGGGACACCCCTGGGAAAAAAAAAATGCCACGCCCCCTTAAATGACCCCAGGAGTGCGAAAATCATAATGAATAAGGGGGCTCACGCCCCCTATGGGCGTGGCAGTCGAAAAACGACCCGGCGCACCTACGTAGACAATATGGGTATCAAATGAAAGCTAATGTCTTCACGATTCCAAAAATAGCCGTATCGTCCAATTCACGACCCCAGTCGTGAATGTCAAAGGCAGTAACGCAATCCATATTTAGTGATGTTCTCGTGTCAAGAGTCAAATCATAAATGAGGATAAGTACAAAATTAAGAAACGAGGAAAACTCTTGAAAGCTTCTGATTGATTAATGAAAATTTGTTATACTGGCTTCGCTTAGTAAAGTTTTTCTGCGTGACCGGCCTACGGCCGGGCTTTTAACTCCAGTATGTCTTAATTCTAGACGGCGGGGATCTCGAGTGCTCGGCCTCTGGCCGAGCTAAAAAGAAATAAACAAAAAAAGTCCTTCCCCCATTTTATAAAAATTAACATATCTTCCTCAAATTCTGGACGATCTGGCAACTACGGGTATTTTTGGAATCGTGAAGACATTTCCTTTCATTTGATACCAATATTGCCTAAGTAGGTGGCATGGGTCGTTTTTCACCCCCGCCCCTATTTAACAAAAATGGCCGTATCGGCTGCAAAAACCGCCCGATCTGGCAACTATGGCTATTTTTGGAATCGTTAGCTTTCATTTGATACCCATATTGTCTACGTAGGTGGGCCGGGTCGTTTTTCGACTGCCACGCCCATAGGGGGCGTGAGCCCCCTTTTTCATTATGATTTTCGTACTCCTGGGAACATTCTGAAGGGGATGGCATATTTAGATTTTTTCTCTAGGGGTGTCCCCCATAAACTGAAATTCAGCCCCATCTTATATGGAGAAATATAGAATCTTTGAAATGAAATGTTTGAGAGCCTGTATGGCAATACATAGGCCAGATAGCAATTATACTAAATACATTTCGAATAAGAAGTTGTATAATAAGGCAAAAGTAAGCAGAATTGATAATTTTATTTTATATGTTATAAGCAGGGACCGGACTTTTATGCAGTTAAAATCGCGTTTTATGCGCATAAAACATGTACTAAAAATAAAAAAATAAGCGCGTAAAATTAAAAAATATGCATTAAAGTTTTTTTATAACATTTATTAATAATAACAAAAAACATCAAAATAACAATAAAATTAAAAAGTAACAATTCAGTCTCATAAACGTAAGTAAATTACAATAAACTCACAATCACAAGTTAAACTAAAGTAAAATACAAAACTACAAAGTTAAGCCAAAAGTAAAACAATCACTTAAATTAAGCCACTTGTCAGATACATACATACATACATATTTGAACCTACATATAAAATGAATTAAGAATAAGAAAAAATTTTGTTTATATAGATACACAAATATTTTTTAATATTTTCAAAAATAAAGTTAAGTCTGTTTGGCCTTAAAAAGCTTTTAAACGTGGAAAATAACCGTTAAACATCGCGACGACAGAAGTGATTGGTGCATGCTTAAATGCTGATAGTTCCTTTGTGGAATATTCGTTTTCCAATTCGTTGTTTTCGTTAAAATTTAATTTAAATATATCAGCAATTTGTTTTATTTTTTTCAATCCTTCATTTTTTTTAAAACTTTATCAAGTTTGATACGAATATTTTTACTTAAGTTACTACCCTACACTGCATAGATTTTATTTATGGCATCATTAATTAATTTAATTTGCTTACTCAATGGATTAGATTCCTCTAGAAGACACACACAAACACTAATTCAGCTTTTTTATTTGATAAATTTAAAATTTTTTTAATTCGTTTTATTGAGACTGCATCATCATCGCTGAATCCTTCCACTAAATCCTTAAATTGGTCAAAGTTTTTAGCATAATACATAACTGCTGCCAACCACGTTCCCCATCTAGTTGTTATAGGCTGTGGAGGAAGATTTTTTTTCCATAAGAAATCAATAAATCAATACCATCGAAGTTGTCTCTTATCTCTTCTGCAGCACGGTGCATCGCATGGGCTAAACATGTAAGATGAATCATTTTTGGATAAAATAATTTTAAAACCTTTCCAGACTTAACCATATATGGCGAAGCATCAGTCACATACAGCAGTATTTGGTTTTTATTGAAATGTTCGCCTAATAAAGCTATAGAGTCATTAAAAACACGAGCAATTGTTTCGTGGTTTGCTTTTTCAAACTCAACCGTATTAATTAAGAATTTTTGTTTGCTTTTCTCTTCCTCCTCATCCAAAATTCCTGCAATAACATTGGTAACATAACGCCCTTCAATGGCTGTCGTTTCATCAATAGATATCCACAGAAAATTTGAATTTATTTTGGCTTTTATTTCACTTTGTTGCGCAGTGTATAACTTATCAACACAATATTTCCAAAGAGTCGCTTCGTTGGGAATGCTCCCATTTATATATTTTTTGAAAAAAATTTTAAGTTTTGGATTATTAAGTTTATAAAAGCACAAATAAAAGCTTAACATAGATCCATGTTAAACTGATTTGACTTACTTTCATGGTTATGCTATTTGAGGTTGAGATAACTTCTCCGCATTTTTGTCTACTAAGCTTTTGCGTTTTGACTTTGGATTTTCTCTCAAAAGCAACTCCTTTGAGGCACACATTGCAAAAAAGAATCTTTCGTCTGTTTTAAATACAGCTCCGTTTTCAGACACGTATTTATGCAAAATATTAAAGCAAATAGAACACTTTTTTTTCAAAATATGCAACATAAATATGCATTCAAAGCAAAATATGCAAAATTATGCATTTAAAACAAAATATGCAAAAATATGCACGAACAAATCGATGCCATTTTACTGAAAATTTCTTGATTCGCAAAGATATTTAGTTTATGTTGATCTCAGACTGACGACAACAAATATGCATTTGCATAAAAATCCGAACCTTGGTTATAAGGAATCATATACTAAAATGTATTGAATATAGTGACAATAATTTAATTATGGCACCTTGCTATGTCAATAAAGAATACATTATAAAATTTCTAAATTCTGGATATGTACCACCCGAGGCCTTCTTATACCTCGATCGTAATGGATTTATGCAAAATGAAAATGGTATTCCTATATTTTACCACATTTTTAGAAGATCCAATATTAAATCCATACATAGTAAGCAAATTACAACTGAAAACCTTAGATTTGAGACTAGCATTTTTTCTAAAGATAAAAACATTATTCCTAACTTAAATGTTAATAAATATTGGTGGCTCACTGAATAATTTTCTCCTTCTTATCCCTTGACTTTTTTTTAACCTCTTGCGATATATATGTAAAGTTTCTTCCCCATTTTTTTCCTTACATTAATACCTTATACAAGGTGGCGCAAAAGTAAACTTCCGATGTTTTTTGGCTGTAATTAAAAAAAAAAATTAAAAACTTTGATTCTTCTTGTGGATTATTTTTATTTGGTATTTTAGTTTTTTTTACATCAAGTCGAGAATATGATGTCATGTAAATGTCCGCCGCCACAGTTGATTGTCATTTGAGCCCTTTTTATGGTATTTTCCAAAATTCGCTGTAAAGATCGTCGACTGCTACCCATTTGCGTGGCACGTCGTCTGGTCGATGTCGACAGCGCTTCCATGACATCCTCGGCTACAGCAGCAATATTCTCTGAAGAACGGCTACTCCGGGGCTATATAGCTCCTGAATTAAGTCCACTTCCGAGCATAAGAACCAACCATACAACTCTTATAAATAACCAATATAATCCTAAAATACATAGAAATCACATAAGTGGATACACTGGATTTAGAAGCCATCGGTCCATAATTGGTCCACTTCTTCTATGCCACCCATAAATCCTTTGTAAATAATGTTATTGAGATCAAATTCAAACAAAAAAGCCTCATCTTATATCTTATCCTTTTTTATACTTTGTTAACTCTCTCTTAACTTGTTGTGAATATGGGAAAATGCTCTTTTAATTTTATAGATTGTTAAATTACAATCAAGATTATTATCAAACAAACTCTGTAAATTACAGTAAGAATCGGTAATTTCATCAATTATAAATGGTCGAAATTAGATAAAATTTCACAATATTTAACATAAATTATACTGGTCGTAAAATTGTCTTTCAAACAATATATCAAATACTAATAAGATTTGCACTGAGACTGAATAGAAAACACAAAATAAGAATATTCTAGTTTTATAACCAGTGTAGTTTTTCTATTTCTTAGTACGTTTAGGTGGAGGGTATTTAAGATTCGGCACAGCCGAATATAGCACTCGAACTTGTTTTTTTTTCCTCAAAAGAAAGTATATACAATTTTCTTTAATGCCTTTATAATCGGTTAATTGGATGCGAGTGGGATATCTATCAAAAAAATAAGTTTTTTAAGTTTCAATATTTGGCACATGTATCATTTTCATTTTCCATTTTTTTATTTTTTTTTTTTCAAAATGGAGTTTTTTTATTTTGCTCAAAAGAGACTTTAGACTATTTCCTTTAAGAGCTGTGTGGTCACATATGGTAAAATTCAAACACTTTGTTTTTTGAGTTAAAATACTAAGTGATTTTAAAAATTGGGTCACTTGACGTAAAATTGTCCATATATTAAAATAATTAGTTCTTAGTTTTATTTTGAAGCTAACATTTAAAAGGGAATGATTTTATTCATTGTTTTTCGTAGTTGTCATAAAATAAGCATAAGAGATCATTTGAATTTAATCTCGATACGAATATATATATGACATTTTCGGAATTGAGCCTTATATGAGAGCTATGGAAAATTACGGACCAATTGGTTCAAAAATGGTTCTGCGATTTCTTCTTCCATAATAATTATTTGTGTAGAATTTTGTAGGCATTTATATTATTGTCTATAGATATACATAGGCTACACTTATAATTGTTTATTTTAAGTAATTCAAAATATTTATTTAATTTTTAGGAGGCAATGGATCAACAAAGGATAACGAACCTATTCGTATTATCCACAAAGACCACGAATCAATTCTTGCTTTTTGTCTAAATAATAATGCTTCAACAATGATTGCAGTAGCAAATCCTAGAGAAGTGCAAGAATTGGATATATCACTTCTGCTTGAATCACCTAATTGGTATGAAGATGAATGTGATTATGACATGCTTGGTATTTCCAAGGATAACGAAACGACTTCCAACACAGGATTTTTGATGATACAAAGTTCAGAACAGTAAGTAATACTTAAGTAATATTTGAGAGCAGTAGGTAATAGCGTAGACAGACGACACAGTTAATTTGCATTAACAGTCTTAATTCAAATTAACTCGTGAATTATCCCTTCTTAATGCGCATTAAGTTAGACGTAAATGCACAAAATCAAACTGAATTTATACTGCATTTAGCTATTTCAATATGGCAACATCGTCGAAAATCAATAATATGTTATCAAATTGTTTACTATTCTAAAAGAAGAAGAAGACAATTGTAAAATTAAAATAATAAAAATAGATTTCCACAAATACCTTTCTCTTATTTCAGAGTGTCCCACTGCGGTCCCCACATGTAGCAACACGTTCAGGTTGATGGTTGCTAGTGCATGAACAATTTTTGCATTATGGAGCAGTTTCAGCAAAAATAATTTGAGCTTTTTTTTTCAAATAAATACTGATTTTTCACCAAATGCCAAATAAATTTTTTTATAATTAAAAAGATGCTTACAAACAAACAGCTGTTTAAATGCTGTTTTAAATGCAGAAACTGTCGTCTGTCACGGTAAAATCTTAATTCAAATTAGTGAGATTTTAATGCACATTAACTCTGTCGTCTGTCTACGGTATAAGTAATACAACATTTTATATTCAAATTTATTCATTATTTCAAAGAAATTCTCAAAATTGGGCTTATCTTAAATTTAGTATACAAATATATTTGTTTTAAATGGAACTTGTTTCCTTTAGTAGTTTAAACTAGCTGATGTAATTTTAAAGTATGGTCGACCTACTTTAACGTATTTGTTTATATTTTTCTTGAATAAAGTGATTTTTAAGTATAAAATCTAATGTTGATAATACTACTGCAATTGATAAACATCCCTGCAAACATTTTCAATCGCCTAACCCACTTGACCACGGCTGTCGATAATGAAATCACCATCGAAGTTTTCTCAATAATTTCTCGTGTAAAACATTCGAAAACGGCTATCGAAAGCGAAATCTTTCGATCTCGAAGTTTCTCTTACGATATCAATAGCGAGTATTTAGCAATATTAATTATGAATTAAAAAAAACATCTTTTAAGTTTCTATCTCGATATTGAGAAAAGTTTATAAAATGTTTTTTTATTGATATTACAATCGTGTTCGTAAATGATACATTTAACGATATCGAGATACATTCGCCAGAGATATTGTTAACAGTTTATATTCGATATTGCTAAAGATTCGTTGGTAATGCGATAGCAATACTTCGAGAATGAATAGGTATTTTGTTTCAATTCTATTTTATTCACATAAAAAGGCTATTTCTAGTATTACTTTAAGAAACTCAACAATTTATTTCATATTTATTTATTACATTTCATATAACTAAAAATATCTAATAACAAAAAATAAATTAATAAATGCAAACATAAAAAAAATAGTTTAATAGTAATTATTTATAAATATTAAACTATTAAGGTGGTAGCTGCCTGTCATGGGCTTACTGGCAATGCTTTTGAGTTATTTTGTATTCCAGAGCAAATTTGTTTTTAAAAGCATCTAAGGAAATTATTTGAAAAACATTTATATATTAATATTTATATATTAATCAATTTAAAAATAGACTTACATCGAATAGCCTAAGTTATACGGCATCCACGAAAACTGCTTCGCAAGGTTGTCGGAAAACATCTTTTTCCAGCAGCTACGGATAAATTTATCAAAAGATTTTTCTGAGGACAAGGAAAGTTCTTTAACATTAATAAAAGAAAAATAGTTATTGATAATAAAATTATAGTACATAAATTAAATTTTTAAGTGTTAACTTACAAATTGTTTAAAAATATCTTCGTTTTCCAACTTGCTGGCAAATTCGTTGTACTGCTGGATAGTCCCGAAGGGTATATGTGGAACAACATATTCCTACAGCATACATCCCCATATGCTTTTGTTTTAATTTTTGAAACCGCACTTCTTATGGAAATAACTTCAACAGTGAGGCGGTCAACTTTCGAATTTAATACTTGTGCAAAACATTTAATATTTCTAAAAGAATAGAAATAATGATTGTGATATAGATACATATGCACATATATAAAAAAGAGTGTACATTTTATTATTCCGAAAAATTTACCTGTTAATTGACTACTATTGTTGATGGTAATCGGTGGCACTGTGTAAGATAATTGGCAGATGTTGTTTTTGGACGTCGGTGACGCTGTGGATGATTGTCTTTCGTTGCTATTGTTTTTTGTACTCGGTGGAACTTGGTTTTGTTCTATTATGTTTGTTTGCTGAGAGAAAAGTTCCGTATAAGTTTTATCTGACTCATAACTGTCTTCAATAATCATAATACTGCAATTATTCGAAAATTCCGTGTTGTCCGCCATATTGCTCTAGAAATGAATTAATGGAATAAATATGTGGTTTGAATCAATATTGAAATAACATATTTTTCCGCTAATTTCTTCTAATTTGTGTTGGTTAATACGATCGGTGTTAAATGCTAATCTAGTCGAACAAAATATTCCTATTAACGTTGAGCTTATCGGATATATAAAAAAAGGATGAAGATCGATTACTAATTTGCTTTGGTATGTGTAGCTCTGATTACATCTTTCTATTTTAAGAATTTTATATATTTTATATTGATCCCCTTTCACAAAGTAAAAGGAGTTGGGGGTTTTTAAATCAAAGAAAAAAATTTTGTAGCGTATGTTATTTTCTGTTTTGTTAAACAATACGATTAAATGCGCTAGGCAATGAAAATTAAATGTCACCATTGAAAATAAATATAATGATGGAACTTGTGATACAAAATAATTTAATAATCTGGCAGCAAGGTAATTTTTGTTTTGCAATAGTCATGATGAAGTAGAAGTCTTATTGCTGTGCTAAGAAGTAAGAGATGATTATATCTTGCAGCAGGTAAAATGCCTTTAATACATTAAAAAGGCCCGAAATTCTGGTGCTTTAAACCTTTCCAGATCATCTAGCGCCCTAGGTTTTCTACTAAACTCTTTAGGCACATAGTTTCTTAAAGACAACAATTTGGAACTAATTAGATTTATTTCAGCACGATTTAAAGAAAATGGATGACTTTTCTTTCTTGTCAATGCCACTAATAATGTTTTCATAACCCCAAGGCAGACAACATGCATATAATCAAATGGAAACTGTTCTTCCATATCTATAGGCAACTTTTCTAAAACTAGTTGATTTTGTATATTATGATGTTCAGGTTGAAATCCTGTTCTGAAATCATTGTATGTTCGGGCAGAATTTTCAGATTTTTTAAAAATTAATCGCCTTTGAAAACTTTCCCCTTTTTGAGTGCATTTGGTGCAACTATAAAACCCCGAATGATTTTTTATGCCTAAAATAAATGCACGGGCAGGGGCATCGCAAATAAATGCCCTTATATTAATTGTGAATTTATTTTCACAAAAAATCATCCCATTTGCAATCAAAGATTGCATTTCTTCTACAAATTCAGAAATATACGAATTTGTATCATGAGGTTTGGAACAACTAGGCTTGCCAGATTAAATTTGCCAAAAAGCTTGACATTGACCAAAAAAACCTTGATTTTGAAAAAAAAACTTGACAAATAAAAACACTCATACTATTGGTTTTTATTAATTTTTTATTATTTTTTTTTTTCCATAAAAATTATTAGAATAAAAACAAAAATATCATAAAAAGTAAAAATAACAGAAACAACAGTTGTATTTATAGTAAAAATATGCTCTTTCGATTTGTTTTTTAGAAATATAAACTTACTTTTTTTAAGTATTATTATTATTAGCTAGAATAAATTTGAGAAAAAACTTGACAAATTACTTGTTCACTTGACGCGCATTAAAAAATTTCACAATCAGTCCAAATCAGGCTCGTCTGGCAACCCTAGGAACAACCCACATAAATGCCAACAACAAAGACAGGTGCAGTGTCATTTACGTTTATCAGAATAGGCCACACTTGTTTTCGGGAACTTTTAAAACGAAGGGCTTCCTCTTTCAACATTTAAATTTAGTGATATTTCTGAATGATAATATTCAAAATTATTTAAAAAATCGGTAAGAGCATCCTCTATCCCATAATGTACATATTCCCCGGGTTCCACTATTCGTTTAACAATTTCACGGGGAGTACATTAGAAGCCTGTCTGCTAATATTATTTACCGATAACCATTGAGATAAACGTTTATTAAAATCATCTTGACCTTTGTTTTCCTCTTCTTTAAGGACTTCTATATTTAGTTGAGACTCCACACTATTATTGCTAACAAAATTGTTCGTACTGTCATTAAAACATATTAAATTATTAACAACATCATTTTGCTTCAGAAATATATTTTCTATTATTTCTGCCCATTTTCTTACCTTTGAATTTATTTTCACTTTATAGGTATGTATTTGTTTATATTTATTCACTTTTTTAATTTATTTGTTTACACTTTCGATTTAATTTCAATCCGTTTACACTGAACTCCGATTTAAAACTAATATTGTTTTCTGTTTTGTGCTTTTGGTTGCACAAAAAAAGTAACGTTACTTTATTGTTTTTTCATAAAAAATGCATTTATTTTCTTTCGTTAAACATACAGTTTGCAAGGACAAAACATATTTTTTTTGTTTCTAATCATCAGAAAAAAATACTTTGCTAAAGACAAGATCACAGTATCATTAATAAATCATTGGCGTCAATTTAGCGAAGTTTTTTTTTGTAAAACGAACCTTCGAGAAATTTGGAAGCATAGATAATTTCTCGAACATTTTTATTTCGAAATTTCTTCATTTTAGTGAATAATCTTTATTTTCGAAACTCAGGTCGGGTGGGAATGAGCGCCCGCAAATCGCCGTTGAGTTGTGTATAGTCGCGACGATTGATCGCGTGCGATCATTAAATTATGATCAGGCGATTCGCCAAAACGATCGCCTGTGTGCCAGCGAATCATCATTCGCGAATCGCTGGCGAATCGCGACAGTCACACAGGCGATTGTTTAATGATCGCACGCGATCAATCGCCGCGACTATACACAAATCAACGGCGATTCGCGGGTGATAATTAGGCGAATCGCGTGTCATCATTAAATTATGGTGGGGCGACTCTGTAATGGGATGAAAATAAGAAAGACAAGAAATTTGTGCGAAGTAGTTTTGAAAGATGTTATATAATAACATCGTATAAAATTCATACCTCTGAGTATCACGTTCTTTAACAAACTGAAAATCTTGCTAATTGTTCTTGAAACCAAATATTTATTTTACTGTAGTAGTATGTTTATGTATGTTCGCGATCACTTTTTCCATACAAATTTGGGAGCATGCATGGCTGGGAGTATGAGATTGTTAAATGAAATAGTGTAAAATGTGTTTGTGTTTTGTGAATGTGGTATTGTGTTGGTGTTTCCATGCCTGGATATTTATGTCCGTCCGTCTGTGGTTGAATGATGTGTGTGTGTGTGTGTATGTTTTTTCTGGTTGGGAGTATGTGATTGTTAAATGAAATAGTTAGTGTAAAATGTGTTTGTGTTTTGTGAGTGTGGTATTGTGTTGATGTTTCCATCCCTGGATATTCATATAAGTGTGTGTTTGTTTTGTTTATTGGATAATTGCCCTGCAGGCAGTTTGGTAGTCGATTAAAAAAAAATTAACTTATTATGCACTTTTGATTGGGTGACTATAAGCTAACAACAAAGTAATGCTGAGTTGACCCAAAATCAAAATTTTACTCTTTCTGTAGTTTTGTTTTTGTTGTTGACTAATTTTGTTTGATTTTATTGCAGTATTTTTTTGTTTTGGTTTTATTTTTTGGTTACTTTTTGTAATTTTGTTTTTTTACTTTTTTCTTGTTTTCGCGTGTTACTTAATAAGACGATTTGAAGTCGTCGACAAATTTTTATTCGACGGCTGAAGTTATTCTTGATATATTAAAGTAAATATTAGTATTATTTGTATATTAACATTTATAATACTTTTATTTAGATTTATTACACTTGGACAAATTAATTTAGTTTTTCTTCAAGTAAATTTATATCTAACTCTAATTTTTTAATTACAATTGCACAAATGTAATTGAAATTAAAATTTTTTTAATTACAATTACAAAATTGAATTGTAAATGAAAAAGTTTTTGAATTACAACTACAAAATGTTATTCTACAAAAAACTTCAACTTAACTGTTGCAGCACAAATATTATATTAGTTACATATTAGCTAGTATTATATTAGCAAACTAGTTAAAAAAAATTAACTTAAGGCGGCTTTATGCAGCCGACGCCGTTGATGTTGCTTAACTGGCTCCGAACACAGAACAGTATCAGTTGACGTTCATAAAATGTTTGCGAAGTTGTAAAAACAAGTAGAAAATTAAAAGTGATTAATTAAAAGTTGAATTAAAGTGATAAATTAAAAGATAAATTAAATAAGAAAAAGTAATAGTGTTAAGTGTTTGTTGATTATTTAAAATTTGTTTTCCTATATATTGTGAATTTGGTTTTGAGCTTGAGATCTCTTTTTATATTTTAAGTTTGTTAATTTCGATACTCCGTTGTGTATCTTCTTCTTGATTTAACTTTTTTAAAATCAACAGAATCAATAGACTTAAAATAAATGAAGAGAAATCAAGCCCAAAATTAAATACACCTAATTCTGTTTTTACGCGATAGATACGTTCCTCGAAAACTCGCTTAAAAAAACTGCGTAAAAAAAGATAGAATATCCATACATAACGAGGGAATTGGTTCCACGTATGAAATATCAGGTAAAATAAGATAAATAATTCAAATTCATGTTGCTTTATACACAAACATATTTTTCTAATATTTCATTTAATGTAACTTAAACTCTTTATAGGTAAAAACTATGAAGAAACTTTTGAAAGGTCGTCTAACAAAAACTTTTACAGATGTTATTGCTGTAAATGTTTGTATGGAAATTAATCTAAGGGATACATGGCAAAAAGCGACTTAAAGATTTTAAGGAATTTTTTTCAGCCTTTAAAGATAAAATATAATTAAAAACTTATATAGCTATTATACATCATACAAATCTTTTATGCAGATTCCTGTCAATCTCTTGATTCAAATGATGTGGAAAAAGATATAAGGAATGCGCTAAAAGTTATAAAGAAGCGTCGTAGCCATTCCGAATGCATAAAAAATAAAATTAAAAAAAAAAAAACTGTGACATAAGCCAACACAGGCAAAATTAGAGTGGACTTTTAATGAATTTTTTTTGTTAATACTAGAGGTATGTTTTTAGTTTGTTTTTGTTTTTTTGTTTAAATTTTGTTAGTATTTCTGAATTTCAAAGTGCCTTTGTACTAAATTTAATTTAATAATAATAAATAATAAACAAAATAATTTTTAAAGGTTTTTTATTTATATTTTATTGTTGATGAAACTAATTTACTAAAAATTATATTGATCCTAATATATAACTTTATTGTTTGTATATCAGGTTCAGCGTTGTGCCATAATGATGATAAGTGACTCATTACTTTATATAATGAAAATTTAACTAAATAAAAACTAACTAGGCGCTAACATAAAACCAGCTCCTTTATAGCAAGCTATGAACAAGGTAACTTATAGTCAACTGAAAACAAGTTAATTTATAGTTACCTTAATAAAGACAGCTTATAGCTACTTGAAAAGTAGTTAATTTATAGTTACCTATACATTAGTAAACTTTAAGCTAATTTCAAAAACACTAACTTTAAGTTAGCTGAATTTTAGATGATTTCTAGTTGACTTTAAAGTAACTAACTTTAAGTTAGTTGAAAAATAATGCAGAGTCGGTCAAATGACTACTTCGTAGGACATCGCCATGTTAAAATAGTCAGTTAAATACATTAAAAGTAATCCAGACATCAACCACAACTAATTGCGAAAAAGTTAGTTTAAAATACATTTAAAGCTAACTGTGTTTCCGACAGGGTGATTCTTAATAAAAAAAGACGTGAGTGTTTGTTTTGTTTAGTTTTTTTTGTTTTAGTTACAATATTTAGATTTTTTTAATATTGTATTGATGTTGTCCATTTGATTTGTCAATTAAATCCCAATTTGTACTCATAACAATCTATGTCTATTTCCGAAAATCACTTAAATGTACATAAATCTCTTATAAAAATCTTGAATTAATTTAATTTTTTATTGCGCGAGTTACTTAACATAAGTAAACAACTAAACACCCTAATATAAGCACACTAACAACCACACATATTTATAAACACTAAACCAGAGGTGATCAAAATTTAAATGCTTATGTATTGGTGAGAAAATGAGACAAATTTAAAGGTACAGTAAAACGAAAAAGTAAACGATCGATTTTTATAAAATAGTAAACCTAAAAAGTTGTTTCGGTTTAAAAAATATTAAAAAATTATTTCGCTTCGCAAAATATTGAGTTCCGTTTGTATTTTTAACTCATATTTTGTAACTTCAACTTTAAAGGGGGCTTTAAAAAGATCAAGAAATGGTTCAAGGGCATCAAAATCTTTAAACCTATCTTGAAAATTAAAAAAGGGTTTCCCATTGACCTTTAAATGTTTTATAACACAAAAGGCATTGAGAATTACCAAATGCATTTTTGATTACAAAAAATTCTCGTAATGGTACCATAATTTTTTAACGTACTGTTTTAAAAAAACATTCAAAGCATCCGCTAAGCATGTGTACCATTTGCCTTGTGAAAGACAACTGAATTAAAAGAGCATAACAAAGTAGTGGGTTGGGCCAATAAGCAATTGTTCTATGAAATGATCACCTCTGCACTAAACATACAAACATACATATTAAATGCTCAGCTATTAACCCAACAAAGGAATGCTACTAACAAACACTACACATTAACATACAATAAGATCACACACATAAGTATAAACATATTTCGATGTTATTTACTAATTGTTCCACTTGAACAAAATGCAATGTCAGCATTAAGTACACAAATGAATATGACATATTATGTATTTAATATAAAATTTTGATTGTTAGAGTTAGTGTTGGATGTGAGTAGGGGAGGCGTGAAATGTTGTTTTGATATGTGAGTAGTATTATGTTGATGTTTCCATTTGATTTATCAAAAAAATTTTTATATTAAAAAAGAAAAAAATAATTTTTTTTTGTTTTTATTTAAATTGTATTAAATATACAATTTTTACATTTTATTAAATAGTAAAAATTCATAATTTTTTTTAGCTTCCTCTTCTGTTTCCCTCTTTATATGTTTATAGTTGTTACATCGACAAGTGTCTGGTCCACATGTTGTAGTTTCATCAGCCCAAACACAATCTTCAAAATGTTCACCATGTTTGTTAGTTATTGTTGACAAATTTTGTATATATTCTAGTTGTGATTGAATGTTTAGAAGTTTAGTTGTATCCTCCTCCGAAATTAAATGATAAAATGTTTTTAAGAACTTGTATATATCTTTTAGAACAGTGATGTTCAAAAATAAAATGTAGATGTATTTGTGAGAGATTTTGCACAGCAAACATATTGTCAAACGCTTAAAATCAGAAAAAAGTAAAGAATTTTTTCCAAATATAAACACCTTATGAAACAATATCAGGGACCGTAAATAACAATTATCAATATCGAAAACCAATTTTAGAACAGTTATTTAGATAAAAAACAAAAATAAGTCTATCTAAAACAGTTTTTTATTTTTCGTCTTCAATTGTAATTGAATCGCGTGTGTTTGCTGTGCTTCGATCAACAAGAAGCAACAACAATACTTAACAAATTTCTGAAAAAAATGACGATAGTCCGTCGCATGTGTTCTCATCGCTTGCTGAACGACGAGTGAATGAATGTTTTTAAAAGAGCATAACAAATGTGTGTAAATTTTTCAAACAATTGTTGTATGGGCTGAACATCACTGTTTTAGAACCATGTTGATGAGTATACGTTTTATTACTGTATACTCATACATATGTATATAATGTTTGCGAATAAACTTTATTGTTAATTGTTCTAATATTTGATGATCGTTCAAATAATAGCTTGTTTCACACACTTCACCATCTTCAAATAGAAATAATGTGAAAATAATAATACAAGATCCTTTTATGTTTAGAAACAGTTTTTTTTTTAATTTCACAATATTGCGTAATAAAAATTAAATAACTTACCACTACTAAAAAAAATTAAAGATAAATAGAAAAACAATATATTTTATTTAAAGAAAAAAATTAATATTTTATTAATAGTTTTATATATATATAAGAGTTTTTACAATAGTTTTTTAATTCATTTGTGAGAGGAATGTATTGAAACATTTTATCATGTATAATTAGACAATATGCAGATGTATCAGCTGGTATATTTTTTAAAGTTTTAATCTCAATACGAATATCTATTGGTCCTATTTTAACCGTTTCATTTTGATGAGTTACATCCAGAACTATTAATGGCACCAACGTTTTAAATTTTTCACGTGTCAACAATGGTTGAGGATTACGAAAATAATAGCTTTGTTGAAATTTTAAATACATATCGTATAATAGAGCAACCCGATTTCTATCAAATTTAAGATTTAGATCATCATATGGATAAGTTTCTGAATTTAGGTATACTTTTATGTCAGACAGATCACAATGTATGAATTTGTTTTCACGATTTCGAAAACCTAAAAGCAGAAAACGTGGTCTCTCGTTTTCGTTGGTTAGTTTAACATTCCACACGACGGTTGTATTTGTTGGAAGTGTAGGATAATAGTACATATCCCAACTTCTAAATGATATATTTAATGGTTGACGATTGTTGATTATTTTAAACATTTGTAGTTTGTGAGTGTCATCAAGTTGAACATGTGGAACTTTCCATGTTATATTTAGAATAGATAACTGAGGCTTTTCGGTTGTAACGCTAGACTTTAAAACTTGTTTATCATCTTTGGCACGTAAAAGTATTAATTCATGTTTAGAATTGACTATTATCTTATTGAAATCTTCTGCAAATCCAAGTAAATATTTTAGTGGTATACAAAAATTGAAATATCCGCTTACAAGAGATAAATCATCTTCATTCAATGGTGCCCAACCGGCATTTAAAAGATTATCACTTTCTAGTTTATTTACCGAGACATAGTTTTTTATTTCTGTTGCGATTCCTAAATGTCGTGTACGATCAATTTCTATACCATTAAGCTCATATCGAATTTCATCAAATAGATGTGCTATACAATTGTTTAAGAGTTGTATATTTGTTGATATTGTTGAATCTTCCTTCGTTGTATATCCCTCAATGTACATACATATATAAGGCTTTTGTGTGGAAGAACGTATAAATCTTGATTCTGAATTGATATGCGAATTTCATCATTATTTTTAAAAGATTGTAAATATGATGTATAGCTATTTTTTTTTTTTTTTGCTTTTAATTATTTATTGAATCTTCATATATGAAATAACAATAAGTATTCAAATCTTAATACTAAAAAGAAAATAATATGCCCAGCCAGTGCTAGACAAAAATTTGTATGATACTAAAAAAATTTCACATCAACTGATCCAGTCATCTGTTTTGCGCTTGAGTTAAATCAAGGGTATCCCTCCTTCTCAACCGATTGTGGCCACTAAAGTTAAGGATGTCTCTTGCAAGTGGGTTTGGATGGTGTTCAAGTTTGCTGACATACTTTGACGCATATTTTGTAAATTCGACTTTTACTAATGGCACGCCTAGATCTTTGTGGATTCGAGAATTTTTAACATACCATGGAGCTGCAGTAATTATACGTAGAATTTTATTTTGACCCCTTTGAATTTTTTCAATGTTGAATGCTGAGGCAGTACCCCATAATTGAATTCCATAGCACCAGATTGGCTTTAATATTGCATTGTACAACAAAAGTTTGCAATCCAATTTCAATGTAGAGTTTCTGCCGATTAGCCAATTAAGTTGCACTGCTTTTAATCTCATTTGTGTAAGTTTCGCTTCAATATGAGACTTCCAAGTTAAACGGCGGTCGAGGTGAATGCCGAGGTATTTGACTTCATTGTGTTGCGGGATAATTTGATTATTTATTCTGATGAACGAGCAGGTATCTTTTCGCAATGTGAAAGTTATATGAATACATTTCTGTTCGTTAACCCTGATTTTCCAAAGCTCTAGCCAATTCTCTAGCTTATAAACATAGTTCTGCAAATTGTGTGATGCAACTTGGTGGTCCTTATGGACGCTGATAAAGGCTGTATCGTCTGCAAAAGTTGACGTATGGATTTTGGGGTCTGACGGCATGTCGGAGGCATATATCAAATATAAAGTAGGACCCAGTATGCTACCCTGTGGCACATCTGATTCAATTGGCTGAGCGGTACTTAAAAAATCACCTTCTTTGATTTTAAATTTGCGACCGTATAAATAACTTTCCATGAGTTTATGGGTGTTAGCAGGCAGAGTTAATTTTATTTTGTGCATTAAACCGTCATGCCAAACTTTGTCGAACGCTTGCGACACATCAATGAAAAGGGCGGAGCAGTATTTTTTGTCTTCAAACGACCCTCTTATCACATTTACCAATCTGTGTGTTTGTTCGATGGTGCTGTGTTTAGCCCTGAAGCCGAATTGATGATTAGGAACACATTCAGTGCCATTCAGAATATCATGTATAGCTATGATATTCTTTTTTAATAATAGAATTATCAATATGTGGTTTTTGTAAAACGTTTATAATATCACTCATTTTAATCGAAATCCTAATTTTTCTAAAAACTCTTGATTACTTTTAGTTAGTGATGATGGTTTTAATGTTGTTGTTGTTGCTGTTGATTTTTCTCTTACTTTCGATGTTGTGCGTCAAGTTGTTTATATATCTATTTGCTATATTGTTGTTGTTGTTATTGTAGACAATCATTTTATTAATATGGTTTTAAATGTAGTTTTATTGTTATTTTCTCTCCACGAAAATTTATTAAATTACCATCTTGATCGGTAACGTGTTCTAATATTAACTGGTAAATATATTACATTAGACGGTGTCTCCGTTATTTTATATCCTGGAGGGACAACAAGTGTGAACTGATGAAGAGTATGCGATGACACGTTATTTATAAAAGATCCGCTAATAATATTACAATGAATTAGTATTGTATTTATTTTAGTTATTTCTATAGTTTTATCAGAATAATGATCTTCACCCTGTTTTAAAATTCTTTCACTAAATCCCAACAGCGATCCGATTGATCGTTTCTTATTAAAATATACTGGATCTATAGAACTTCTTATATATGTTTGTATAGTATTATAGTTAGCCTTAATGATAAGATTTCCATTTGAATTTATTTTTTTATATTTTGTTGTAAGCAAATCATTAATATCAGAAAATTCATATGAACCCACAGGAATTTCAATTTCATGACTTCCTATATGAAACAGATTGTTTCCTATATCAACATTTGGTATTGAGTGATATGTATCAAAGCTTATTAATCCACATACATAATTTTCACTTAGTTGAATCGGTGGAAGGTTGGTTGGTTGGTTTACGTGGTAGTTCACTACGTGCGAACACTTAAGTAGAGTCGAAGGGACCCCGTTTTAAAAGACCACACCACTCGTCAGATTTAATGTCTTGTACAACATACTGTAGCTAATATGTGTGTGCAAAAAAAGTCGTATCTTGTTAGACCCAACCTGTAGCTGTGAGATATCTCAGCAGGTCATTAAGTTTTGACCCGGCTACCTCACCAAGGTCGTTCAGTGTGTAGTTCCCCATGAATTTATGTCTCCTGACACACAGGACTGGGCATTCGCAGAGTAGGTGAAAAATCGTTTCCTCTTTTTCTCTATCCTTACAGCTACGACAATGGTCGTTAAAAGGGAGTCCCAGGCGATTTGCATGCTTGCCTAACGTCCAGTGTCCCGTTAATACTGCCAGCAATCTTGATATATCCTTCCTATTTCGAGTTATCAGTTGCATAGTACGTTTCTCGTTGAAAGATGGCCACATCAACTTGGCTATCCTACATGTGTCTAAATTTTGCCATCTATACTCAGCCTTTGCAAGAAAATGTCTGAGAATGATACCTTTGATGGTCCCCAGTGGAATCGCTACTGAGACCGCATTGGAGATATCTAAGGCATATCCCGTTCTGGCTAATTCGTCTGCCCGTTCATTGCCGTAGTGGTTCCTATGCACAGGCACCCAGACCAAGGTAATGTCAGAAAGACGAGCTAGTCTTGACAGAGAATTCCTGCATTGCCTGACTAGTGAAGATGAAATTGTGTAGGCATTAAGTGAGAGGAGTGCCGCCTGACTGTCGACAAAAATACCTATATTGCATCTAATGTTATGATCGTGTAATGTATTACAAGCTGCCATGATTGCAAAAATTTCCGCCTGGAAAACACTATACTCATTCGGAAGACGATACGAGGTGTCTACCCCAGGTTCGTCACAGAAGACCCCAGAACCCACACCGCTGCTCATCTTAGAACCGTCTGTGTATATCCTAGTGTCGTATTTATGCACGAGATTACCCCTATTCCACTCACTCCTGGAGGGAATTAAGACCTTGAATATCTTATCAAAATCTGTGTATTGAGTAATGTAGTCAGATGGTTGGAGAACGTTTGAAGGCAACTGGCCAAGAAACCCCGCGTGGCCATATATTCTCGATTTCCAACAACCGGACGCTTGAAGCCTCGCTGCGCTGCAGGCAGAAGTGGCCATTATGTTAAGGTGAATTGGCATAAGGTGCAATATAGTGTTCAGTGCCTCTGAAGGACTAGTCCTTAGTGCACCCGTTATGCCTATGCAGGCTGATCTCTGAACTTTGTATAGTTGGTCTACGGCATACTTCCATTTAACTATGCTGGGACTAAGTCCCCATTTCCTACCAAACATCTTACGACAGGTGTAATAGGCCACCGTTGCCTTCTTTACCCTGTATTGAGTATTTAACTTCCATGACAATTTAGAGTCCAGTATAATGCCTAGATATTTTGCATTGTTTGAAAGGGGGATTACGCAGTTTCTCAACATTGGAAGTTTGAAGCTTGGAATCTTGGTCTTCGTCGTGAAAAGTACGAGTTCCGTTTTGCTCGGGTTTACCCCAAGGCCGTTAACTGTGGCCCAGTCGTCGAGCAACCTCAAAGCAGTGGACATAATCTCACTGATCACGTCCGGAAACAGACCTGGTACGAGTATCACCACATCGTCTGCATAAGCAACAACTTTTATATCCCTACTGTCTAGATCAATAAGAATCGAGTTAATAACGATAAGCCACAGTAGTGGAGAGATTACTCCTCCCTGTGGAGTGCCTCTCTCAACTTGCTTAGACTTAACGGTATTACCAAGATTTGCTGTGACTATTCTTGAATTCAACATGGTAACTATCCAGTTATTGATATATTCTTCAACATCTAGGTTAGTAAGAGCTTGCTGAATTGCAAGAGTAGTCACATTATTGAAAGCACCCTCAATGTCTAGAAAGGCTGCCATTGTATATTGTTTAAATTCGAGAGATCTCTCTATAACCCTTACAACCTCATGCAGAGCTGTATCTGTAGAGCGACCCTTAAGGTAGGCATGCTGACTGTTTGAGAGCCATGTCGAACCCTCCAGGCGCTGCCTAATATGAGCGTCAATGAGTCTTTCCAACGTCTTAAGTTGAAAAGATGAAAGACTAATTGGACGGAAATCCTTCGCCTTCTCATGACTTCTTTTGCCAATTTTGGGAATAAAAACGACCCTGACTCTCCTCCAATTAACCGGAACATGGTTGAGGGAGAGACAGAGCGTAAAATTCTATGAAGCTAGGGAATGATATGCCTTTTTGCACTTTGTAGCATCTGATCCAATCAGTCCTTCTTGGGTTCCTAAATTGTATTTTTTCTGTCGAGTTCTGAAGTCTAATTTCGAAAAGAATCCAGTTATGATCAGAGAATGATCTCTCACTAGATATTCTCCACCTATCTACTGATACCTTAGACCTATCATCCTCCCATCCATTATAGTTGTCCGAACTCGGCAAAATGAATGTAGGCGTGTTACCAGAATTACATATACTTAGTTTGCTGGAATTAATGAAATCAAGTAAAGACTCACCCCTTTCATTTGTTTCCTTGCTGCCCCAGATTGAATGCCTTGCATTAGCATCGCAGCCCAGGATAATGTCCGATCCTCCAACAGATGACATCAGAGTACTCACCTTGACTGGAGGAGCTGTTTTGTCGTGTGCCATGTAGCTGGAGGCAATCAAGAGGCTACTGTTGCCCGGTAGCTCAACCCTTGCTGCTGTAAGGTCCTCTGAACTAAGCTGCGTACAGAGAAAAATGTTAATAGATTTTTTGGCAATAATACATGATCTTGGCCTACCATTGTTTCTTGCATAGAGTATATTATATGCTGAGGCCGGGAGACCCTTCACGTCCAGGTTTGAAACGCAGGGTTCTTGCACCAGCCCAATGTCCAGGTCCTCTTCGGCTAAGAGTACCCGAAGGTTATCTGCACATTTCGAGTGCTGCAGATTTATCTGCACTACCTTAAATGCCATTGTTAGTATCTGGGGGGCGGGGGGGGGGGGTTTCGATAGCATCATATCTGTGAGCAGAGAGCTTGCAACTTCAACCTCATCCGCCTCACCGCTACCTGTTCTTTAAGCCGAAATACCCTGACCTTAGCGTCCCTCACTCCGAAGATGAGTGATGGCGAGGATAAGGCATGTGTGGCCTTCGCCTTGCTCAGTACGGATGATGGACCAATCATCCATGTGGATGTTGGGGTTCTGCAGCTTCAGGCAGTCCAACATCTTGTGTGCATCGGTTGCCATCTTTGGTAACCAAATACGTGCACGCGGTCTCATCGGAATATCTTGAGCAGGGATCAGTTTAAGGCTTAAACCCTCCCATGGGCCACTAATATTAGCGATGCATTTGCTAAGAAATTCCTTTGAGAACACGTCCATGCATTTGATCACCCTGTATCCCCGGTAAATTTCACCAGAGTCAAAACGAGGTGCCGTACCAGTCCTATTAGCGATCAAGCATTCCATAACTAGCTCAGCTAATTTGGACTCGATAGCACCCCATTCTGTTACTACAGGATTGATGGCACCGTCTTCTTCTGTCGCCAGAGCCATTATAAGATGGTCTTTAACCACCTCATTAAAGGGTCGTCTGGCGGATGTGGTCGTGGTAGACAAGGGGCCCGGAGCGGCTTTTTTATCTGCAACCTTTCTCCGTTTAGGCGATTTTTCACCCTCTGCTTGAGAGCGATTTCGCTTGCCCCTTTCAGTTGCTAAGGCTGCTGCCTTTGATGTGCTCGGTACCGAACTCTTTCTGGTATTCATCTACCACAGCCCGGTATATGGCGCGATCTGCCTTATCACGCTCATGCGGAGCACCGCTGGCAGCATTCTTGTTTATCTTATCCAGAATGAATAGCGCCTTGGTGTATCAAGACTTGAGGATGTCTTTCTGACTCTTCCTCTTCTTTCTTTTCTTCTTCAATTGATCGCCAGCCTTGACATCCACTTGAAGAGGAGTATCTGTCAAGTTATTGTTTGAGGGCAGCAGAGTGCTGTGTCGGTCACCCACGCTGTCTTCCATTGCAACCAAGGTCTCTTGGCTAGAGGCCAGTAGGTCGCCTTCTGAAGAGGAACCGAGATCATCGGCGCTCTTCAGAGAGTTGTTGTTGGTTTTTGTGTTTTTATTTATTATTATATTTTTCTTCATTTTTGGTCCCACGAGTAGGCACGTAAGGGGATGGACCATGCATGCAGTGACGGCGTACATGGACTAGGCAAAATACTCATTACAACCGACCCGTGCCCTGGCGTCGGAGGGAAGCTGTTCGCGACTAGTTTCTTTAACCACTAACTAGCCATTCAGGTCTTCGGCACTGCTATCATCCACCTTGACCTTAAAAGTGTGGATAACCCTTTGTCATGTTGGCTTTAAAGCTTATGCCTTCTAACTTGTTCCGGCTAAAATTAACCGATTCAAGTTACAAGACATACACTACAGTCAGCATTTAAGCCACCACATCACGACAAGATGGTTATCCAGGTGGGGATCGGTGGAAAGTAGTTTGCTGATAATATTGAACTATTGCCGTTTATTGTTAATGTAATTGACATAGTTGCAGTTGATTTAATAATAACTCAATTTATAAACGTTCTAGTGTATTTTATACAGATGAACTGTTAATCCAAGAGTTGTGTTCTGATGAAAATCCTAACCACTTCACATACAACATATTACCTCTCTTCCTTATAACTTTTTCAATTAAATATATATCAGGATATTTAGTTTTCATGAGTTCGTAATCATAAAAGCCACCCTTAATTTCATGACCTTGATAATCTTGTAATATATATGTATTGGGATTTGTATTTCTTTCAATCTTAACTTTAAAGACTTCCGTCGTCCAATTTGGGGTGTAACCCTTTTCAAATATATTTTTATATTTGCTTATTCGAACATTGTCGCCAACTTTAAACTTGGGCTTTTGAAAAACTTTTAATTTGCTGTAGACTGTATTCAATAATGATTTTTCGTTTGATGAATTTACTTGATTTGGTGTCATCTTTATAGTTCTATGATATGTGTTATTATATATATCTAAAAGATTTTTATATATATGAATCCATTTATATGTTCCCTGATAGCTAAACTCTTTCCACATTAATCCTTTTAGTGTTCTATTAAAACGTTCAACAATAGACGCCTTTAAGACACTATATGTTGAATAGTGATTAATTTCATTCGATTGCATCAGTTGACGAAATTGACTATTGAAAAATTCTTTACCGTCATCAGTTTGTAGGTTTTTTGGTTTTCTATGACTCTCATCAAATATTGTTTTCATAGCGTTTGTGACGCTTTGAGCAGTTTTATTTTTTACTGCAAGTGCCCAGGCATTTTTCGAAAATATATCTATTACATTTAAAAGATAGCGATAGCCATTATTACAATCAGCATAAATATTCATTTCCACTAAATCTGCTTGCCATAAATCATCAATTCCCTTGACGACAACTCTCCTTCTCTTAAAATTTTTTCTCACCTGTCTATGTAGCTCATTAACAATTTCTCTTTTGTCTACACTTAAATTCATTATTGTTTCTGGGGTCTTCCGACAATATTTTTGTAAAGGTAATCTTCAATATTATTTAATCTTTCATCGGCTGCAACCCATTTAAAAATGTATTCTTCAATTTTGTTAAATCTTTCTTCGATTTTATTCGTATATTCCTTATTTGCGTTCAGTATATGTTTTTTAGTAGTTTGTTCAATTGTTTTATCTTGTTTACTTATATGATTTTGAACAGATTTGCTAACATTTTCTATATCCGAAAGAACCTTTGTAAGATTATTATTCAGTAATTCACTGAGATCATTTTTCAATTGTTTTATATCAATTGCATGTATAGTATTTATATTTTTTATTTCATTATATATTTTATTCAATCTTTCAGTATCAGTTTTATGTTTATTTCTTATATTTTCTATTTCCCCATATAACAGTATAATATCATTTTGATGATTTTTAATATGCTTGTATACGTTTTGTATATCAATAGCTAATGTGTTATTAACTGTATGCTTCAACTCTTCAGTTGAAATTGTACTATTTAAATACGCTTTTGTAACGGCATCTTTAGGATCAATAGGTTCTAACATATTACAAATTCTTTTTTTATTAAGATCGAAACATTCATTATTTATACTAACATCAAGTACTTTAAATATATCAATATTTAATTTATCATTAACGATTTCTTTTCGACGATTATTTAAACATTCTCCAAATTTATTAATATAACTCATTTTCCGTTTGTTATTAGCAAATTATATTAGCTTCTTTTAGTTCCTCAATAATGGCAATTATTTCGTTTTTATGATTTTTATGACCAGCACCTGTCGATGCAATAAGTAAACGTAGTCTGTTGACTAATTCATTTGGATCATCCCAATATATATAGTTTGATTTTCTATTGTCTACTGATTTTAATAATCCACTACCTTTTGTTAGAATATTGAACTTTTCATTAAATAATTTCTTTATAACACGTTGATATTTAAAAGCTTTTGTACCTTTAATTTGTTTATTTGATTGATAGTTACGCCTGTGTGCATTTGTATTAGTTATAATATTCTTATATTTTTTTAAATCGATTTTAGTATAATGTAAAGGTTTAGAGTGAAATAATAATTCAAATAATCCTGGTGTAATTCGTATTCTTTCACCTCCTATATATAAAGAGTTGTTATTTTTACTAAATTTTAATTTATTTGTTCCATATCGCCAGTTTCCAGTTTGATCTACATATATTAAATCCATAAACTATCTAACATCCCATTTTTCATTAATACTTTTATGTTATCAATAAGTGAAGATTTATTTATGTTATTACTATTGATTTTTATTCTTTTTTATCCTTATTTAGTTGTGATTTACTCTTTCGTTTTGAAAATAAATGTGTGTTTTTATTTTTTTTGATATTATTTTCATCGAACCCGCTTAATGAGCTAGATGAGTTTTTTCGTTTGGGCCTTCTTAACATCTTTACTGAATCCTTTCCAACGTTCATATTATGTGTATGGTTTGTAAGATTTTGATTTTGAGAATTAGAATCATTTTGAATTAAATGTGAAGAAGATAAAGGTTCTATATATGATAACGATTTTAGTTTACTTTTATTATTTCTATTAGATATATATCTTTGTTTTGTTTGTAATGAATTTGATGGTTTTTCGTTTATATACGATGATGATTTTAGTATACGTTTGGTTTTTTTATCATTATATGTAGGACTATCCAGTATTAACCTATTTCTTTTGAGGTTTCCTCTTACATCATCATCAATACTCTCATAATCCATAACATCATCAGCATCAGCATTAATATTCTCATAATCCATATCATTATAAGATTTAATTTTATTAAAAATCTTTCTATTTTATTAGTTCGGCTTGAGGTCCCTTTTATTAAAAATATAAAAACTCTTGTTAGTTTTTAATTTTTATTATATTTTATTTATTTCCAATATTTCGACCAACTTTGTTGATCATCTTCAGGGAAGAAATATAATTTAATGTTTAATACAGTGTTGTCCGATGTTAATATCTTAAGTTTCTTTTAATATAATTTAATGTTTAATACAGTGTTGTCCGATGTTAATATCTTAAGTTTCTTTTAAGATATTAACATCGGACAACACTGTATTAAACATTAAATTATATTTCTTCCCTGAACAAACATTGATTAATAGCGTTTATTTCTATATAAAAAAACATTTTTTTTTTCATATTCTTTTTATTGTATCTTCATTTTAAATGAACTAACAATAGGTATTCAAATCCTAAAACTAAAGTTAATTAAGATAAGTCCAGCCAATGCTAGACAAAATCTAGTTTTCAAATTCGATAGGATATAATGAGCAACTTGTATTTATTCATCTGAGAGCGGTGGTGTCCCTCCTTCTCAAACGGCTATGACCGGGATGTTGTAAGATGTCTCGAGCGAGGGGATTTGGATGAGTTTCCAGCTTACCCAAATAAAGGGCCACGTGTTTAGTTATTTCCCATTTGACAAGTGGAACATCAAGATCGTTGTGTATGTTGTTGTTTTTAATATACCAAGGAGCGGTAGTTATCATTCGTAGAATTTTGTTTTGACGGCGTTGAATTTTCTCAATATTGGAGTTGGAGGCAGAGCCCCATAACTGGATACCATAGCACCAAATTGAGTTGTAGAGTAGAAGCTTACAATCGAGCCGAAGGACGGACGGAATTTGGGCTGCTTTCAGTTTCATTTGAGTCAGCTTAGCATCTATATGTGGTTTCCATGTGAGGCGACGGTCCAGATGAATACCAAGATATTTCACGTGTGAGTTTTGAGGCACTATATGGTCATTAATACGAATAGGGGGACATGATTCCCTACGTAGAGTAAATGTTACGTGGGTGCATTTCTGTTCATTTATTTTTATTCCCCATTGTCTTGCCCATTTCTCCACTTGCGTTACGTGGTGCTGTAATTGAATCGAGGCATCTTTTCGATCTTTGTGAGTACTGAAAAATGCCGTATCATCAGCAAATGTTGACGTGTGAATTTCATTGTTTGTTGGCATGTCTGCTGTGTACAGCAAGTATAGAATTGGTCCTAAGATACTACCTTGAGGGACGCCAGCACCTATAGGTTGAGGACGGCTTAAATAATCACCTTCTTTAATCATAAACTGACGGTCGATTAAGTATTTCCATAGTAGGTGCTGAAGATTCACCGGCAAGTTCTGCTTTAAGTTAGATATCAGGCCTTCATGCCATACTTTGTCGAAAGCTTGAGAGACGTCAATAAAGAGTGCCGAACAGTATCTCTTTTCCTCAAAAGTTTTTCTTATGACTTGTACCAATCTATGTGTTTGTTATATTGTACTGTGTTGACGTCTGAAGCCAAACTGGTGATTGGGAATGCAGTTGCTTTCATTCAAAATCGGAGTCAGCTTGGTTATAAGCAATTTCTCGAATAATTTGGACATAGTTGGTAATAGACTTATTGGCCTATACGACTCAACTTTGCAAGGATCTTTTCCCGGCTTAGGAATCATCTTTACTAGTGCAATTTTCCAAACCGGAGGGTAGTACTCAAGTCTTACGGCTTGGCATTAAAAAGAAAGAGGATTAATCTTTTTGCAATGCGAGGCAGCTCAAAAATCATTTTATTGCTGATTTTATCAACCCCAGGTGCTTTTTTAACATTTAAATTATCAATAGCCTCAACAACCTCCAGATATTGAAATCTTATTTGTACAGGTGGTCTGGCAACAACAGGCGGTAGTTCGCTAATGTCAGTATCCGTATTGGGAGTGAATACATTTTTTAAATGACTTACGAAAAGGTTGCCTTTTTCTTCGTTATTTCGTGCCCAAGATCCGTTCAAAGTACGCAGTGGAGGTTTTGCGATTACGGGTTTTCTTAGATTTCGGACTGCACGCCATAATGAATAATTTGACTGGGAAGTTGCGTCTAGACCTTCCAGATGTTGTTTGAGAGACTCTGCTTTTTGCGCTTCTAGCAAGATCCTAAGATTTTTGGTACATTCTCTCAACCTAGTTTTAAGTTGGGGCGATCTGTGTTGTTGCCACTCTCTTCGGACTCTCCTTTTTTCAGACAATAGTTGCTCAACATCTGCAGAAAAAACTCTGTTGTACCTATTCGGGCGGTAAGTGGAAGAAGCATGTTCTGCGGCTTTCTCGACATGTGCATTAAGACTTTTTATACAGGCATCGATGTCTTCAGCAGTTTTTAACGGGAGTTTCTCTGTGCAGTGAGTGCTGATGTATTTTTTGTATTTTAACCAATTCAGACGTTTGACAAGAAGTAAGGCATCAGTTACGATTTGCTGAGGACTTCTGATGGTGATTACAGTGGGTGAGTGATCTGAAGAAAGATCCAGTGAAGCCTCGACTTCAATGAGTTCCGGGGATACCCCTTTCGCCACGCCGAAATCGATAACGTCAGGAATTTTTTGCTGGTCAGTTGGCCAATAAGTTGGTTGACCAGTTGAAATCACATTCAGTCCCATTTCAGACAGGGAGTCGTACAAGATACGACCTTTAGGGCTAACGAGTCGTGAGCCCCAGAATATATGCTTAGCATTGTAGTCGCCAGCCGCTATGAAACGGCTACCTAGTGATTTGTAAAAATCTCTATACTGATCTTTTGTTATTGAAAATCTGGGCGGACAGTAAACTGACGAAATCACGAGGTTTTGACAAAAGTTCTCAATACAGATGTTTGTTGCTTGAAGATAACACTCTGAAAGACCACCCAATGAATGGTGTTTGATTCGCGATTTGACCAATATTGCCGAGCCACCACATGATCTATCTCTGGGGTCCTTGGTGTCGTAGAATGTATAACCACTTATTTTAAAAATGCTTCTCGATGTCATATGAGTCTCGGAAATCAGCATTACATCAATTTTCTTATTAAAAAGAAAATATTCAAGTTCATTTTTGTGTTGGCGTATGCCGTTTGCGTTCCAAAAACATATTTTGAGACAGTTCATGGTCTATTAAGTATGGCCTGCAGTAGCGTGGACTGCATTTTTTGCATCTCCTGCATCATACTTGTCATGAAATGGTTCATGGATTGCACCAGATTCTCCATTATACCTTCAAGACGGCTAAAATTGTGGCTGTTTGTATCATTTATTGGTGATTGATTTTGCAGTGTTGGTTGGTTAGATCTTAGCACGTTGGCATATGAAAATTGGCTAGTGGATGCTTGTGCTACGGGGGGAATAATTGTAATAGGTACTTTTGTCGTCTGAGTAGGGGTAGTAGCGGGTTTGTTGATCAAGGAGCGTTTAACGACCTCGAAAACAGGGCAACCCCTGTAGTTGGCAGTGTGGTTTCCACCGCAATTGCTGCATCTTTTTACCCTGGAATCATCCTTAGGTTTATCGCACTTTGAGGTGTCATGAAGATCCCCACAAACTACACAAACAGTAGGCAACTTACAATAAGATTTAGTGTGACTATATTCTTGGCAGTTCGAACACTGTACTGGGCCAGATCGCTTATGAGGTTCTTCCACTGTAACTCTTCGGTGCATTATGAATTTCAAGTCATATATAGGATGTGTTTCATTTTTCTTCAGCTTAACATCACCAGGTTCTAACTCCACTCTAAATAATGGTTGAGGGATCCTATCTCTGTTTCTTATATTTGATACGGCCTTGATTTTAAAGCCTTTGTCGGCCAAACTGCTCTTGATCTCCTCAGGATCAACAAAAGAATCAATTCCCTTAATTACGACTTGTAGACCTTTTGCGCTTTTAAGTTGATACGTGTAAAAATTGTTTTTGCGTTTTTCAAATTCCGAAACTATTCTCCGATAGTCGTTTTCATTATTAACCTAAAATTAAAATATAAAATATAAATGTACTTCACGTACTTACCGCAGTGCTTTTCCTCACGAACTAAATTAAATTTCTTAAAATGTTTAAGTTGAGCCACAAATATATATGTACGTATATAAAACATGTTAAATAACGGGCCAACTTAACGAAACAAAGCACTGCAGTAGAATGTATATAAAAGCAATTTGATCATTTACATGTAAACAAATAGGCACAAAAGGGAAAACAAATACATAAATGATCAAGAGACAAATAACATTTAGGCAATTCACAGACTGATATTACATTAAATAAATACAAATCAAATAAATTAAATCAAACAAAATAACGATAAATGTTTACAGCTTTATGAGCCAGTAAGCGACATCCCCAGTGATCGGCCACGATTCACTACTCCAGATCTAGGACGGCAAATTTGGAAACTGGACGCATTATGACACCAGTGCTAGTGCGGACATCAACACGACGAATAACGGACGAGAATTGACAATATTTTCAGCTTCAATCAGGAAACTCTGTTGTATATATTCACGAGGGGCAGACTCTTTCAAAGTTGACTGTAGTTTGACGCAATGGACCATACGTTCCCATATACCACCTTCTGCAGGATTATATGGACAATTAAACTGCCAGTCAATACCTTTCGATGACAGCTCATCTTCAATTCGGACCACATCAAACACCTCATTAAACCTTTTAGCGACTTGGTCAGCACCAACAAAATTTTTTCCATTGCCGCTTCTGAGTCTTGTAGGCGTACTACGTCGGTTTATAAAATTGCGTATGGCAAGTATACACGCATCTGTGGACAAGTCAAAGGCAACTTCCAAGTGGATAGCTCTCACGGTTAGGCATGTAAATAGAGCAACCCATCTTTTTTCATGGCGTCGACTAACAGTTACGGTTAGTGGCCCAAAACAATCCAAACCAGTGTAAGTAAAGGGCCGAATATATGGCGTCAGTCTGTCTTCTGGCAAAGAGCTCCTGAGAGGTGGCACCGGCAATGTACGGCGAAATCTGCAAATAAAACACTTAGAAACACACTTACATAATTTTTTTCTAAGGCAGGGGATCCAAGATGATCTTCTGATTTCACATATCGTTGCTTCGAAATTCTGGTGCCTCATCTTTTCGTGTACATGGGCCACAAACAACTCAGTAACGGCATGAGCCGACGGCAATATAATCGGACGTTTTATTTCCATTGCGTCCACGCGGCCATAAACTCGAAGTAGTGAATTTTTATTCAAATATGGAGCCAATGTAAACAGTTCACTACTTTTCGGCAAGCTTCTTTCATTTCTTAAAATTTCTATTTCAATATTATATTTTTCCTTCTGTATTTGGCGGCAAATAAATATTTCAGCGTTTTTTAGTTCAGCAACGGTTAAAGCAATAATTTCTTCAGCGCTCACTTTCTTTTTTTTTTTTTTTTTTTTTTTTTTTTTTTTTTTTTTTGCATTTAATTATTTATTGAATCTTCATATTTGAAATGACAATAAGTATTCAAATCTTAATACTAAAAAGAAAATAATAAGCCCAGCCAGTGCTAGACAAAAATTTTTATGATACTAAACAAATTTCACATCAACTGATCCAGTCATCTATTTTGCGCTTGAGTTAAAGCAAGGGTATCCCTCCTTCTCAACCGATTGTGGCCACTAAAGTTAAGGATGTCTCGTGCAAGGGGGTTTGGATGGTGTTCAAGTTTGCTGACATACTTTGACGCATATTTTGTAAATTCGACTTTTACTAATGGCACGCCTAGATCTTTGTGGATTCGAGAATTTTTAACATACCATGGTGCTGCAGTAATTATACGTAGAATTTTATTTTGACCCCTTTGAATTTTTTCAATGTTGGATGCTGAGGCAGTACCCCATAATTGAATTCCATAGCACCAGATTGGCTTTAGTATTGCATTGTACAACAAAAGTTTGCAATCCAATTTCAATGTAGAGTTTCTGCCGATTAGCCAATTAAGTTGCACTGCTTTTAATCTCATTTGTGTAAGTTTCGCTTCAATATGAGACTTCCAAGTTAAACGGCGGTCGAGGTGAATGCCGAGGTATTTGACTTCATTGTGTTGCGGGATAATTTGATTATTTATTCTGATGAACGAGCAGGTATCTTTTCGCAATGTGAAAGTTATATGAATACATTTCTGTTCGTTAACCCTGATTTTCCAAAGCTCTAGCCAATTCTCTAGTTTATAAACATAATTCTGCAAATTCTGTGATGCAACTTGGTGGTCCTGATGGACGCTGATAAAGGCTGTATCGTCTGCAAAAGTTGACGTATGGATTTTAGGGTCTGACGGCATGTCGGAGGCATATATCAAATATAAAGTAGGACCCAGTATGCTACCCTGTGGCACACCTGATTCAATTGGCTGAGCGGTACTTAAAAAATCACCTTCTTTGATTTTAAATTTGCGACCGTATAAATAACTTTCCATGAGTTTATGGGAGTTAGCAGGCAGAGTTAATTTTATTTTGTGCATTAAACCGTCATGCCAAACTTTGTCGAACGCTTGCGACACATCAATGAAAAGGGCGGAGCAGTATTTTTTGTCTTCAAACGACCCTCTTATCACATTTACCAATCTGTGTGTTTGGTCGATGGTGCTGTGTTTAGCTCTGAAGCCGAATTGATGATTAGGAATACATTCAGTGTCATTCAGAATTGGAGTCAATTTAGTCATTAACAATTTTTCAAACAGTTTTGAAATTGTCGGCAGTAGACTAATTGGCCTATATGACTCCACTTTGGTATGGTCCTTCCCTGGCTTAGGAATCATAGTGATCATAGACACCTTCCAATCTGCAGGATAGTATTCTAGGCGTAAAATAGCGTTGAAGATAAAGAGGATAATTCTTCTTGCTACACGAGGTAACTCCACAAGCATTTTATTGCTGATTTTATCCATACCTGGAGCCTTTCTAAGGTTCAGAGTACCAATAGCGTTTTGGACATCACGAAAGTTTAGTCTTAGAGGTACAGGAGGCCTTATAACAAGTGGTGGCAAATCAGATTCGTTATTATTTGAGTTGTTTATAGTAAACACATTTCTCAAATGAGTAACAAATAATGTCCCTTTCTCGGAATCATTTCTAGCCCAGTCACCAGTCGGATTTCGCAAAGGAGGTTTTCCTCTTACTGGTCTATTTAAACCTCTTGCCGCCCTCCATAACGAGTAGTCAGATTGTGGGGTACTGTCAAGACCTTCCAAGTAAGATCTAAGTGAGGCCGTTCTTTGGGTTTCTAAGAAATGTCTTAGTATATCTCTGCATTCCCGTAGCCTAGCTTTCAGTTCAGGAGACCTGTGAATTTGCCACTCTCTTCTCATTCTTCTTTTTTCTGATAGGAGATGTTCGAGTTCAGAGAAATAAGTTCTGTTTGTCCTATTTCTACATTCAACGTGATAAGTGGAAGCGTGATGCACAGCTCGTCGAAGGTCCTCGGTAAAGTTGCCAATCGACTCATCAATATCGTCGGTAGTTCTCAACACAACATTTTCCGTGCAATGAGAACTTAAATACTTTTTGTATTTTATCCAACTTACTCGGGTCTTAGTCATGTTCATAAATGGAGAACCACACACTTGAGGGAAATGCATTGAAATGATAGTAGGAGAGTGATCTGAGGACAAGTCCAGTGAAGGATCCACTTGCATCCATTCTACAGGGATATTTTTCATTACCCCAAAGTCAATAACATCGGGAATCTTCCGTCGGTCCGTCGGCCAATAGGTGGGATGTCCACTTGAGAGTACATCTAAGCCCATTTTAGCAATGGTGTTGAAGAGTACGCGACCCTTTGGGGTTACCAGACGTGAACCCCAAAATGTGTGTTTGGCGTTAAAGTCACCAGCAACTAAAAATCTAGCTCCAAGGGATTTAAAGAAGTTATGGTATTGGTGTTCTTTTATTGAAAATCGAGGCGGAGAATAAATCGATGATAAAACAAATTTGTATTGACAGAATTCAATGCAAATGTTTGTTGCTTGGAGGTAATCCTCACTTATGTTATTCATTAGATAATGCTTTATTCTGTTCTTTATAAGAATTGCCGAACCTCCACAAGCTCTTCCGCGGGGGTCTTTAGTATCGTAGAACTCGTAGCCATTAATTTTGAAGTACCCTGTCGACGTCAAGTGAGTTTCAGCAATCATCACTTTCTTTTGGCATCGATTTATAAAACGTAGCATCCAGGCAACCGTACGTTCAAATAAGAAGAAAATCTCCTGAAATCAACTGGGTTCCGTAGTTCCAGCAGACTTATGGATATCACGAACTTGTTGGGCAACCTCAATGGCTCTTTCAGGGGTTGGAAAGCTGTCGACAAAATCATCCACATAATGATGATCCACTATAGACTTAACTGCGCGAGGACATTCTTCACGATAGCTTAGAGCGTTGGTATCTTTGACATAGTGGGCTACGCAAGGCGAACAAGCAGCTCCAAATGTCATCACAAGCATCTCATAAGTATCGGGTGGCCTTGTATGATCTTCGCGCCAAAGGAACCGTTGGGAGAATCTGTCTTCAGGAGCCACAAGGACCTGGTGAAACATCTCTTTAATGTCCCCACAAACTGCGACAGCTCCAACTCGCAAATTGAACAAAATTGATGGCAGAGGCTTATATTGCATAGGGCCTTTCAATAGCTTGGAGTTCAATGAGACACCTTCAACAGTTGCGGCAGCGTCAAAAACTAGATGGAGCTTTCCAGGCTTATTAGGGTTGACCACTCCAAAGTGGGGAAGATACCAAGTCCTAGAGCAGACACCAGAAGCTTCATTAGGCGACAGTTTACGTACATACCTCTTTGATACATAATCCTTCATGATGGCCTTATAAGCATCTCCAAATTCAGGAAACCTCATCATCTTCCTCTCAATGCCATTGAGTCTATTTTGAGCCATGGAGTAACTATCAAGCAAAATAACATCATCAGTGCGCCACAAGAGTCGAGTTTGGAACCTCCCTTTCACCTTCACTGTAGATTCCTTCAAGATTTGACGAGCTCGTACCACCTCCTTGGACTCTATGACCGGCAAAACCTTCACTCCAAAAGTTTCCTTTTCAAAGTAACTTGCCACCAAGTCATATACCTTCTGTTCTGGCTGAACTGTTAACAAACATGAATGAGAATGTGATGGCTTACCCTTCATTGAACCAAAAACCACCCAGCCTAATGGGGTGCTGGCTGCATAAGGACCATTTTCTTCCAAAGGCACAATTTCATCAGGAAGACCAAGGTGGCAGTGATCCACTCCAATTAAGACCTTAGGGGCAACACCATTGTACAACTTAATAGGTAAACCAGGATGAGAGCTTAAGTCCATATTAAAACTTTGAGGCGGCAGTTTAAGATTTGAGACACCATAAACATTTTTTAGAGCATATTTCCTTTGCTTACCAACCCCACTTACTTGTAGATCAACTACAGATGCTATTTCCTCAGATGCCTTTCCAGCGTACCAGTGTAAATTTAATTTACTTTGTTGGCCCCGGAGGCCTAGTTACCTCACCAAAGACCTGTCCACCATAGTAACTGAAGAACCTTCATCCAACAACGCATAAGTTTCAATCTTGTTACTAGGACCATAAAGTATAATAGGCACAACTCGAAACAGCAACACACTGTTATCTACAGCACGGGAAACACAGCTTAGGGCGGATGCACTACCATTTGTTGGACCACCCGTGGCTGTCGACTCACTTGACCCATAATTATTTCCACCATCATGTAATAATTTGTTATGTTTTTTCAGGCAACCATCAATGGGACACTCCTTTCGATTACGGCAACTTCTACTAGGATGTCCCGAACCAAGACACGAAAAACATAACCTCAATTTTTTCACATTAGTCCATCTGTCAGGCACACTCAATGAACTAAATTGTTTACACTCAATCAATTTATGACCACCCTGACACATAGGGCATTCTTGTTTGCGTTGACCATCAACGGCATGGAGGACAACTTTTCTTTTAGCTTCACTATAATTTCGATTATCACTCACCCCTTGAATAGTTTGCACCAAATCCGCAACGTCCTTGAGCCATTTGTTGAAATCCATAACTGTTGGATATGGTTTAATTGTTGAGGCATAGCGGGCCCACTCCATTCATTTACTCAAGGGAAGCTTACCGACTAACTCATCCAGCAAGGTTCTGCACCTTAACAGCAAAAGGCACAAGACGATCAATAGCACTCTCACTAATGAACTGAATTTCTTTCACTTGTTGGAGTTGGCAACGGATGAGCATCTCTGGACGACCGTATCTAAAACGCAACTGTTCCATTACAACACACACATTATCTGGATATATCAACAATGATTTAACACTTTCACGAGCATCACCCTTTAATGCCTTTTGGAGGCGAACACAGTTTTCAAAATTGTTGTAATTGTAGACCGCAATTGAGTTATCAAAGGCTGCTGAAAACATGGGCCAGTCATCAGGTTTGCCACTAAATTCTGGTAAGTCATAAATTTTTCTATGTACTGCCATCGAACCACCAGACGGCGACATTTGTCCTAACGATGTCGAGTTTCCATTTAGAGCGACTGACAAGACTTTCTGGGCTGTTAGCAACTGAACTTGAAGCAGATTGATTTGGTTTTGCAGCTCTTCTAACTTAACGCTAGGATTCAACTGAGGCAATTGCTGCTGTCCAATTGGACCACAAAAATTTTGTTGGTTATGTTGAATAGTAGCGGTAGACACGATGGGCGCGGCAATCGACGTGGTGGCTACGACACCTGAGGTTCTTGCGGCAGTGGAACTTGTCGACATTCTCGCAGCAACAGAGACGGCTATATTTTGTTGACTTGTATTGACAGTACTTACGGTTGTGTTATAGTAACTAGGGGAAGAAGTTACTTCTGGAACCAGGGCTGACGTTCCGGCGGCAATGGAACTGGTGGGCAACAAAGAGGCTCCAGTGGCAAGGGGAGCCATTTGTTGTTGCAGAAAATTTGTTTCAGCAGATGGAGAACCATTATTATTTAGATTTTCAGTTGAATGCAAACGAGGGCTTCTTCTTACAGGCGAGCGTTGCAGCATTTTGTAGCACTATTATGAATTTTCCAAAAATATGTTTATTATTTAGCTGGCAGCAAATATATTGTTCCGACAGGCAAGGACTTCTTCACCAAAAAATTTATTTTCTCTTAGGCAGAAAACCAATTGTTCCGGCAGGCAAGGAACCACAATAAAATTAGGTTTTTCTTTTTAAAACCACAAATGTTCCGGCAGGTTGAAACCACAATAAATTTTCTCATAGGCAGATAACCACTTGTTCCGGCAGGCAAGGAACTACAATAAAATTATTTTTTTCAAACTACAAATGTTCCGGCAGGTTGGAACCACAAGAAATTTCCGCACAAAGCTGCCCAATAAAATTTGTTATCGCCGGCGGCGATGGTTGTTCGTAAGGAGCGAATTTAACTAATCAAATGAAAGACCCAATTTCTTAACATTGATTAATAGCGTTTATTTCTATATAAAAAAACATAAAATTAAAATATAAAATATAAATGTACTTCACGTACATACCGCAGTGCTTTTCCTCACGAACTAAATTAAATTTCTTAAAATGTTTAAGTTGAGCCACAAATATATATGTACGTATATAAAACATGTTAAATAACGGGCCAACTTAACGAAACAAAGCACTGCAGTAGAATGTACATATATAAAAGGAATTTGATCATTTACATGTAAACAAATAGGCACAAAAGGGAAAACAAATACATAAATGATCAAGAGACAAATAACATTTAGGCAATTCACAGACTGATATTACATTAAATAAATACAAATCAAATAAATTAAATCAAACAAATAAAATAACGATAAATGTTTACAGCTTTATGAGCCAGTAAGCGACAATTATGTTTTTATATGTTTCTGATCTGCTTTTTATCTGCTTCGGATCTGCTTTCTATCTGCTTCTGATCAGCTTTATAACTGTTTTCATCTGCTTCTGATCAGCTTTATAGCTGTTTTTATCTGTTTCTGATCAGCTTTATATCTAACATAACCTTACAATTGAATAAAATTATCAAAACCTTTTCTATAACGTCCTTTATTGACTATATCATCCTTACTAATAGATAAAAAAACATATTTATCTTTCCAGCATTCAGTGCAAATCGTTGTAAATTTTTTAAATGCCATATCACCGATAACGTGATCATTATAAATGTGTCGTAAATTAATTTCATCTTGTTTAAATACAATAATCATATTTGCATTATCACGTATTAAATGTTTTGGAATTTTTGTATATGTTTGACACAGGTAAAAACAATCTATTTGTTTATGTATACCCATACAAAAATACTCTCGTATATTATCTTGTTTACCGCAAATTACATCATCGAATATTATTATTGAATATGGTTTCGCTTTTTCTGGACTTAAAACTTTTTCATTTTCCGAGAATGTAAATAGATTTATATCTTTAATTGGTTCAATTAATCTCTTGAGATAACAATATTTTGGTTGATATAACGATTTTGAATATATATATATATATTTTTAAAGCAAAGTCCATTAGGACTCTCTATGAGACTAATCATAACATTAGTCTTTCCACAATTTGATGGTCCTACAATTAATGCTCGTATTGAATTAGGTAATAGAGTACTATGTCGAGTTCTATATATTTTTTCCTCTTCACTATCAACATTTCTAATTACAATTTGTTTAGCTTGTTTAATTATACGCATTTTAATGACTAACGAATTTTAAGTATAATCTTATATATTACACTGCTATACAGTCATTTTGCGGCAGGCATACTTGAAGTCGATTTTGTATAAGACGAGTGTGCTGATAACGGGAAAAATACCAGAATTGTCAATTTGACTCCAGTTTTTGAGATAAACGCTTCTAACATTTTCCATAAAGTGCTTCAATAAATGGGCCAAAAGATGTATTTAAAATTTATTTTTATTGTTTATCTTTACAAAAATACACAAAAATAATAGTTTGGGGTACCTTTAACTAGAATAAGTAAATGAAGATCATAAAAAACTTTTTCTTTGGGATTTTCTCTTATTTACTTTGTCAGGACAATCTCTTTTCAAGGTGCAGCAATAGTCAGCCATCATATGGCTGTCCCATCGACCTTGATATCTTTCTTCCATTATCCTGATATCCTGATGGTACCTTTCTCCTTGTTCCTCACTGTAATCACCCAGGTTCTGCGGGAATCGGTCCAAATGGCTGTGTAAGAAATGCAATTTTATGCTCATATTGACTCCTACTCTGTTAAAATTTTGTAGCATTTTTGCAACTAGTTCTTGATATTCCGGCGCTTTGTGATTCCCCAAAAAGTTTTTTACTACCAACACAAAGCTTAACCATGCTTCAGATTCAATCTGTGTCATATGGGCTACAAACTCAGTGTCTTTTATCAGTGTACGTATTTGCGGTCCATCAAAGATGCCTGCTTTTAATTTTTCCATGCTAAGGGCTGGAAATTTTTGGCACACATATTTGAAACAGACACCATTTTTATCAAGGGCTTTAATAAACTGCTTCAGTAGCCCAAGCTTAATGTGAAGGGGTGGAAGAAGGATGTTATCTCGGCTTATCAACGGTTCATTTATCACATTTGCTTTTCCAACCTCCATATTTTCTCTCAAAGGCCAGATCTTTGTAATCCAGTGTTGGTTTCTTGCACGGCTATCCCATAAACATATGAAACAAGGGTACTTAGTATACCCTCCTTGCTGGTCTAGTAAAAAATTTACCATTTTCAAGTCCACGCAAACTGGCCACTGATGTTGTGCGTACGAAATCTTTTCTAAAACCATTTTAATATTTTGGTATTCTTCTTTTAGTTTTGTAGTATGACCAAATTTTAGACTTCTTTTTGAGCTATCTATAAAAAGCCTCCAATCTTTAGCCTCATATTTAGGAAGACCCATAGATCTTAGGAGCCCAGGAATGTCATTACAAAAAACAAAGTTATCTTCTTCTGAAAAGTAAGGAAGAAGTTCACTCTCTCTGGTTCTAAAGGATGTAATGATAACACCAGGTTGAAGACAATGTTTTTCTTTCTACCTTGAAGCAAGAAGTTCGGCCGAAAGTTTCGGTAAATTCAAATCACGAACCAAATCATTGAGTTTGTCTTGAGAAAATCCAGGTTTCTTAGAAACATCTTCTTCGAACTCACTTCCACTACTGCTCGACTGACCGCTTGATCCTTCTAACATTTCAAAATCATCACCATTTGATGTAGATGGTCTTGAAAACACTGGAATTGGCAAATCATCACTGTGAGATACTGGAGTTGTAACCGATTTCACACTCGGGTAAACCCAAGTACGTTTTTTGTACCGGTTCATACCTTTAACATTTACGGCACAAAAATAACAGTCGTTTAAGTGATTACTTGGCTCATTCCACATCATCGGCACTCCAAATTGTAACCCTTTACGTCCTCCTTGGCTCCAGTAACGCAAAGATTCTACGCACGGCTTGCACGCGATGTTTGGCACCCAATATTTATTCCTTTTCACTAGTGGTATCCCGAAATATTCTCGGTAGACTGTTTTTACAAACTCTGTGATCTCTTTTCTTTGCTTTTGTAAACTAAACTTGCCACAAATAAAGCAAAAACTGTTAGGATCGTTTAAACAAGGTTTACGTGGAAAACTCATGTTTTTTAAAGGAAAAATGCACTTTAACACAAAACAACCGATTTATAACTGATTAACACAAATGCTCTCAACAGTATTACCATACTTTTATTTAATTTCATACATTTTGTAAACAAAACCAAAGAAAAATAAAAACAAAAGAAAATAGGAAAAAACTTTTGAAATTCCAATTGAATTTATAGTTTTGTAAATTTCTAAAAGAAATGATTGATATTGAAAAAAATATGCAGTGGCCAATGTACAAAAACAATTTCGCAATAAAAAAATTAATATAATTTTTGCAAAAACAATTTTTTATAGCTTTACACACAAAAAAATTGTAAAAATTAATTGGCAGATCCTGAAGTTGCAGTCGGCGTTTCAATTATGTTGCAAATAAATCCGTGAAAAGATAACAAACGTAAGGGAAAACAAATCAATGAACCACAATGTTTATAGGGTAGTTTGAAATTTTCAATTATTTCTTAGTTCCGTTTATCTCAATGAACAGAGTGAATCAAAAATAAATAAGCATGCAGCGTGAAGGTCTAATATGAGTATTAACAAAAACCATTAACAAAATCCCTGCCGCAGATTTTTTATTTTTTTTTTGTATAGCAGTGTTATATAAGAGATAAACATTTTTGTTTTTATAGTAATTTATAACTATTCTTCGTCTATGAATGTTGGCAGTATAAAACCTACAATGCAACCACAATTTGCCCACAGTACCACTAACTACCAATTTACTACCACTTACCTATTACGAAGCGCACACCACAACTGATGAAAACAGACTCTACTTCTTACAGATTTTTGTTCTGCTTTTATACTTTTCTATTCGTATGCATCTTTACTAGATGGTAACAAGTTACCAACCACACAGCTGATTATGACAACTGCACTAAACGTTGTCATTCCTACCCGCCGCAAGGGGCGCTAGTTTGCATGGGCTGTTGTTCTTGCTGACACTAGGTGGCACCATAAATAATTTATAGTGATAGAACACAACCCTGAAATACTAATAATAATAATGTAATATTACAATATTAATATAAAATTCATATCAACTACAACATTAGTGTAACATTCATAAAAATCTTTGATAATTAAATAAAAATACAATATTGATGATATATTATTGGTGTGCGGGTGGAAACGAGGGTTCCCGACTTCCATCGTCACAATACTTGGACCAAAGATAAAATTATTGCCTACACTGATGATGACGCTATTTTCCTGAAAAATCTTCTAACAGAATGTGGCTGTACTCCGGATATATGTGTTAAGGAAACATCTATTAATGTAACTCAAAATCAATATCAAAATCAATAGCAATGTAAATTGTGCCATTTAGTTTCAGATAATGTTGCAAATCTAGCAAAATCTCTCAATTTTCCTAATTTTTTAGCTTACCTAAGCAAATTTGACATATTTTTTCTTTTTAAAACACATGTCACTAAAGAAAAACAAAATATTTTTGAAGTGTATTTTAGAAATTATTTCACAGCATGGGTTCCAGCTGTAAAAACTTGTAATGCTGGTCGGGCAGTGGTGGATGTTTGTGTGGATACAGAACAGAACTGAAAAAAACATTTGCATTCAATATCGTAAATATTAATAATAATTTAATATTAACTGCTAAAATAAATGGTAGTCTATGTTAGTTTATACCAAGATATTAAAATTGCACAAACTGGGATGATGATTTTAAGAAATTTGAAAATTTTATGCAGGATCTTAGCCCTTCGAACTTCTGTATAGTTGGTGATCTGAACGCCAGAATTGGTGTAGAACAAATTCTAGATGTTGCGTTTGTAAAAGATACACCAAATATTCAGAAAGTTCGAAGCTCAAAGGACAAAACATTGAACAGGGAAGGAAGAAGGTTAATAAATTTTATAGAAAACGCAGGCGATATTGTTGTAAATGGACGGACAGTAAGAGATGCTGAAGGTGATTTTACCTTTGACGGAGCGAGGGGAGACACTTACATATCCACAAAACCATACTCTGATCATATGCCACTGTGTGTGAACATAAAATCTGATAATAATGATATATTTAAAAACAAAAATTCCTGTCAAAGGTTACGGTGGAATCCTAATTATGCAGTAAAATATACTGAAGTTTTAAGTCGCCTCTCATGTAACGTTGACCTTCCATCTAATATATCGATTGATGATTTAATCTCAACAGTAACGAGCAAAATTAAAAAAGCATATGGTTCGAACGTTAAAAAATCTTTTTTCATACCTAAACAAAAGTGGTTTGATTGGAAATGTGCCCGCTCCCGTAAATGTATGAAAAGAAATCTTAAGACATTCAGAAAGAATTGCACAGTTCAAAGTAAATCCCGATATTTATCTCAAAATCAAAATATATAAAGATTTGTCAAACCAAAAAACTCGAGCTGTTCGATAGAAATTTATATCTACTAAATACAGTTAGAAATAGCAGTGACTGGTGGAAATTATCAAACTCTTTAAAAACCCGAAATACTAAAACTAAAAACATGTTAAATGCAGAAGAGTTTCTTCCGCATTTCATTAAAATTCTCCAATGTAAAGGCGTGTCTAATAGTATAAGTTGGGCTATGCCATACACTGTTGATCCTATGTTAGATTCCCCCATAGAATATTGCGAACTTTTATCAGTGGCGAAAACTCTAAAACATAATCAAGCCGGTATAAGTTATGAGTTTTACAAACATGCCCCGGAATACTTTCTAATCGTAATATACTTTTACATGAACAAATCCCAACAAGTTTCCGTAATTCCATCTTGATTCCACTCTTCAAAAAGGGTGATCCAAAGCTTCCGGAGAACTACCGTGGGCTGTCGCTCATCGATACAAATTGTAAGATTTTTACCTCTATTCTTTTAAACAGACTAACATTCTGGGTAAAAAGCAATAATATTCTGAACGAATACCAAGCAAGTTTTAGAAAAAATTATTCCACTGTATATAATATTTTCAATCTAACAAACATTGTCAACATTAACAAGGCAGCTGGTAAAAATACTTTTGCATTTTTTGTTGATTTTTCTAGTGCATTTGATACAATTCCTCGCAATAAACTTTTCTATAAACTATCAAACATGGGACTTTCTTCGAAAATGGTGAGAATACTGCAGGGTTTGTATGAGAAAACAGAAAATAAAATTTGGGACGGTCAATCATTTTCAGATACCTTTGGAGTTGATGTAGGTGTGAAACAAGGATGTATTCTCAGTCCAATTTTATTTTCATTATACACAAATGATTTAGCCGACGAATTGCCATACGGTGTTAACATTTGTAGATTTAATGTTAAGATCCTACTTTATGCGGATGATATTGTCATTTTAGCTGATACAGCAACAGTATTATAGCGTATGATCGACAAGCTTTTTAACTACTGCTCTTATGTGGAGTCTTAAAGTTAATCTTGAAAAGTCAAAAATAATTGTTTTTCGAACTGGTACTAGGCTTTCTTCGATCTGGAACTGGAAGTTTGGTCAGAACAACATAGAGGTGGTCAACAGTTACAAATATCTTGGAGTAGAAATCACATATAATCTATCCTTCAAAAAACACTTGAATAATAAATTATCAACTGCAAAATTGGCTATCAATTCGACGTGGTCTAAATATATAAATAATTCACGTATATCGAATGCCAATAAACTTTTTTGCGGCACACAGTGGGGCCAAATGCATGAAAAGTGGCGATTAATTCATAGAAGTCGTAATTTAAAAAAAAAAATATTTTTTATTAATGGATATTTATAAATACATAAAAAACCAACATTTAAAAAAAACAGAGTGAAAAAACACATTTTTTAACCCTTTATGGGCCATTTTGTGTTCTGTAAAAAATCCTCTTTTTTCACATTTTTTGCTGTAACTTTGGAACGGTGCGCTATAAATTATTCAATTAAATTGCAAATTAAAGCATATTAAATGTACTTTAAGAAAAATAAGTAATATTTTTAAAAATAATAAGGAATAAATATTTTATATGTATTTCTATTAGAAAATTTTTAAATTAAAATCATACCTTTTTTCTCGAAATTTTAAAATTTTGCTCAAAAATGAAACATTTGAAAATCTAATTGTTTTTTTATTGATAAATAACCATAAACACACTATTTAAAAAAAATTTAATTAAATTCGGTTATTCTATTTTTTTTTTCTTTTTGAAAACAACAATATTTTATTATAATCATTATTACCTTCAATGTTAGTATTTACTTCACATTCAATTTCATAATCATAAATTAATTCGTTACAATAATCTTAATCTTCATCTCCATCTTCATCATTGCTATTTTGATTGCTGGGAAGTACAAGCAACTCCAATGCAGATTTTGGCATTAGCTCTTTTTTCTTTTTAGAACTATTGTTCATGCTTGTTATAAACGGATCTGAACTTAAGAGAACTCTATTAAAGATATCTTCCATTGTTTTTTCTCGACTGCATTTACGGGCAAAATTCTCCCTATAACTTTTAAAATCTTTATTTCTGGCTTCCTGAGACTCTTCGGTTAGCTGACCAATTGGCAATGGCGATAATGATATAATTTCAGGCCCATGAATAAAATATTTGTGAAGAGCAGGAGGCATATAGTACCATGGATATTTTTTCACAAATAGCCTGGCAGTGTTATTAGCGAAGTTTGTAAATTTTTCAATGTTGACCTCAATACCACTAGAAACTACAATTAATATTGTGTGCATATTTTTGATCAACTCTAAATCAATATTAGTAATTTCAGCAGATACTTCTGCATTCTTAAAAAAACGTCTTGCAGTATTCCCGTCATTAGAGTTACCAAAACCAGGTTTTGGTTGATCAATGATCAATCCCGTTTTCTTTTTAAATTCGCGTTGAATGCGACTTTTAGTTTCAGCAATAATTTTTTTTTCTTCGTCACTTCTTGCCTGCCATTTTTGAATTGGAAGTTTATATGCCAAGTGAATAAGACATTCAAAAAATCTTATCCAGCCATGTAGGACAGACAAACCGAACTCCATGAAGTCTACGTTGGAATCTCTAGAAATCATTTGTTCAATATTGTTGAACTCCTTGCTGGTAGCGCCACATATGTAGAACTTTTGTGTGGACTTTGTGTGTGTAATCGCGTTACACACTTTACCGTCAATCATAACGAGAATTAGTTTGTGGTTCACTTTTATCTTTCTTTCTCCAACTGATATTACTGTATCGATAAGAGCATTTTTTTCTGTCTCCACTCTTTCTCTTTCTGTTTTAATACTGTTGACCGTTTCTTTCACAAATTCAATTTTTAATGGCCTGCAAAACCTAGTTGAAGACGGTCGAGTAATATGCCAAATGATTTTGTTTTTACAAACTAATTTTAATGGTACAATTGACGTAATAAATACAGAAGAATCAGATGCATTACTGTCATGAAAGGCTTGTTTGTAAGAACTATGCCCTGAACTTCCGTCAAAGCCCCACTTAGTGTATAAAGTAATTTTTTCGATTTCTTCGTTGTCTAACGAATTTAAATCTGCATTTTTAACCGACAAAAGGCGTTCAGTGGTATGATCCCATATTCCTTGTAGGCTAACTTGCGCTGATGTTTCAGAAATTTTCATTTGTTCTCCCTTTGGGTAACATTTACTCGTATGATGCATGTATATGACCAACAGTTATTATGTAGGACTCAAATAAATGACAATAATAAATAGGGATGGGAGCGTGACCTCCTTCAATTTTTCAAAATAGTGCACTTGTGCCATATACAATTTTCTAATAATTTAAAATTAACAAATGTTTAAGTAAAATTCATTGAAATATCATAAACACATGTAAAATAATTTAATTAGTTTTATTCATAGTAAATAAACCCAACATACGCAATCACGTGAGCATGCGTGAATTAAAGTTACTCACGCCCCCATCTCTAATTAACAACACATTTTTTTTAGCTACAATAACAACTACTATAACGAAAATAATGACAAAACAAAGTAAAAACAACTTGATGTTTTGTTTTGTTTTTTTTTCATATTTGTGAATTTTTAGCATCTTGAGTTATTTCACAAAAACAAGCATAACTCAAAAATCGCAAAAAAATATTTTGGGGTTTATTAGTTGAGATCTGATATTATAACACTATATAGACGATTTTACGCAAGCTCACGAACAAAGTTGTTGAAACTCCATATATAAATCAAAAATAGCCCATTTTTGGGCTAATTTTATTAACATTTAATATTTTTAAAACATTTATTTAAACAAAAAAACATGTACTATATAGTAAACTACCTGAAGTTGACGGTTCCATTATAAAAATTTAACTTTTAGAAGTATTAATAGAAAAAATTATCAATTGAAATATCAAAATTTTCACTTTTTTTCAATATGCACAAAAAAATAACAATTATTCAACTTTAAGTGCTCACTTCAACTAAAGCAAACAACTTAAAAGTATAATTTTTGCAACTAGTGATGCAGAATTTTATCCACATTCACCCGGTACCAAACACGATCATGAATTTTAAAGTTCATATTTTGAATTAATCGCCACTTTTCATTCATTTGGCCCCAATGTGCGGCATCGAGATCAATTATATTTTACGCTGCTCAAGTTTGGTGATTTCAAAAGTATGATGATGTAGAAAAATTATTCAGATTCTTTATTAAAAAAAATGCTTTATTTGCCTTCTACAACACGCAACTATATGCTTTATCTGGAGACTGGTTTTGATTCCTTATATCTCAGCACTCTAAAATTACATTTTTCTTATACAGGGTGGGCCAACTTGAACTGACTGATTTGAAATGCTTATAACTTTTGCATTTTTAATTTAATACTCAATTGAACATCTCCAGAACATCGCTACGACGTATTCTAAAAGTTGATCTGAAGATGTTTCCATATAAAATTCAATTGGCCCAAGAATTATTGCCGAGGGATGCACCACAACGGCTACAATATGCCAATAGAGTTCAAATCATTCAGTCAAACTTGGCCCACCCTGTATAAACAAAGTCTTGAATATGTCCCCAAATAGACTACCACGTATTCTAGCCAGTCACATTATCTCCAATAAGCTTTATTGGGCAAAAGAATGGGATAATTTATTACAAAGCTGCAAATCTCAACTGACAGAACAAACATTCCAGTAAGTCATAATTGAGAAACGATTTTAACCTTCGCTTTACTAATGCCCACCCGGATGGTTTTTTAAATTTTGTTTTTCTTATAACTTTTTGTCTTTAGATCGAAAATGACTATGGTGTCGACTCACTGAACAAATTGAAGAGTTTTTTTGTAAAGTCTACTCAAAACTATTATTTTTCATTGTTTTTATGCATTTTTTGGTGTTTTGTCATTTTTTCTTTGCGATTTACTAATACCCACCCGGGTGGTCACTATCAGTTTCTCCCTTTATTATATTATTACTGACTTAAAAAGTGAAACAAACACGTTAAGAATTGTTTTTTATTTTATTTTGAATACATTCTAATTTAGTAAAGAGTTTTATTATTGATTTTTTTTATGATGTGGATGGACCGACGTAACATAATTGGCATTTTGTTTGGCAGACGCTATGTTCAGAACATATTGGTTTTTTACACTTTATGCACATTTGACGTGTATTTCTTCTTTGGTTGTCCTTATAGCACATAAAGCATCTGCCCTTTTGTTTTATGCGGCCAGTTGCATCTCGTTCTGGATTAGCATCCGCTTCAAAATCATCATCTTCGCAAGTCCTATCAAGAGGCTTTCCTACAGTACCAATAAACATTATAAGTTTATAATATAAAATGTTTTAGAATAATTACACACCTAGAATACATTCAATAGCTGTTCTTATCCTGAATCTTCCGATGATATTTGGATTTTTGGATCTCTCCAAAATAAGTGGAAGACACAGCTCTTCGCCCAGGCTCTCAAGGAATTTCTTCCTTTGTGATTGCTTTTTAGAGTTTTCTTTATTATTCTCCTGATATATGATAAATGCTCCAAGGGCGCACGTATCCAAGATATTGTAGAACATAGCCAAAGGCCAACGCATTGTCGCTCGTTTGGTTGTGTACTGTGATAACATTTTGTCCATTGTATCTACTCCTCCTTTAGTGTGGTTATAATAGTGAATAATATCTGGTTTACCTTGTGGGCCAGAAACGGCGTTATTGTTGTGCATTGTAGACATCAAAACAACAGATCTATTTTTGGCAGGGACGTACGAGCACAATATCACATTCTCAGCAAAGCCAAATAAGCTTGACCCCACTTCACGAGTTGGTGATGGCTTAAATTCACTTGGAACATACCTTTTGTTTTTTTTTACAGTGCCTACAACGGACATTTTCCAATTGGTCAACTCATTGGCTAATGGCAGTGTTGTGAAAAAGTTGTCCATTGTGACGTTTCTTCCTGTGTTTTTGTACTCACCAACTAAATCTTTTACCACACGCTCTCCTTGGTTAACATCCCGTACATTATTCAATTTTCCTGTATATATTTGGCCTTGTAGTGGGTAGAATGTAGAGGAATCACACGCCCACCAGATCTTTAGACCATACTTAGCTGGCTTGGATGGCATATATTGAGTGAATCGTGTTCGACCCCTATATCCAAACAACTGTTCATCTACGGTTATGGACTCGTGTGGCCTATAATAAGCTCTCAAATTTGAGTTCACCATGTCGAAAACGTCTCTTATAGCCGATGCCTTATCTTTTTCTTGCCGGACGACTCTGGTGGCATGCCAATCAAAACGGAGAAATTTTAAAATGTCCATAAACCTTTCACGTGACATGGATGCACGATACAGTGGATAAGCATTTTTTTTCCAAAGATCAGAAAGCCGCTCTTGGTTTGACTTATGACAGCCCATTATCAAAGAAATTCCTAAAAATGCAGACAGTTCAGTGTCTGTTATAGGCTTCCAGATACGACGTTTCTTATCAGGATTATCGTCATTCCATTTCGCGTACACTGCTTCTGCTTTTTTGTTGGAAAATCTGCGTATTAAATCTCTGATAGGGGAGCTGACAATACAGTTGAACGTATCAACCTTAGATAAATTTTTTGTGTTTGGATTAGGGCCAACAAAAAGTTTATCACGAAATATATTATTTGCTCTATTGCGATTTACTTGAGGTGGGTTTTTGTACCATTTTACACCGTCTTTTGTGTCGAAGAATAAACTATTGTTTGGTGATGTTGCAGTGTCTTCAGAGTCCGATTCATAATAATCATCACAGTCGCTCTCCTCATTTATTTCGACATCGTTCTGCTTGAGTTCTGCATCGGAATCAATTACTGCCTCGTTTGGAATGTAATCCTCGTCTTCATTATTCCTGTCAAACAATACCTCTGGCTCGTCCAAGTCGGAGTCTGCTATGTTTTCAATTAAATTGAGATAATACTCTTCTCTCTCCACATGAGACAACCTTGGCAATTTAAATTATAATTCACTGATATAATCACATGAGTTAAAAAAAATCACAACAGATTACCTAGAAACTGCATTTGCTGAAAGATATTGAAACGAATTTTTACCGCTCATACTTTTTTTTTATTTATGTGAATGTGTCTGATGCTGAACTTTATTATTTTGAAACTAACATCTAAATTACAAACAGAGTCATATGCATATTCAGAATACCGTTAGGAATTTCAGTGATGTATAATTATTGCTTTTTGTTTTCTACATAGTAAGAATTGGCAAACACAAATGAAATATTTTTATCAATTTTTTTCGGGAGAAGAAAACAACTCTTGATCGTGGAAAAGAAATGTAATGAACAAAACAAATAAGGGCACAACTGTTACTCTACAGAATATATATTTTAGAAATAAGTTTTTGAAACAATTGGAATGAAAATTGTGGAAAAGAGTATTTTTGGAATATTTTGAGTTGTGCCTCTTTTGCACTTAATGTGCAAACCCACCCCGGTGGGTTTCCGTAAACGGCGTACACAAAATTGTTTCGGAATGCGAAGGTTAAATCATTTGTTCCATGATCTTTATTCTCAACTTGATTTTAATATTACACGCATTCTGACAAATAATCTCTCGTCAACGGACACTGGTTTGATAATAAAAGTCAGAGGGGGATTGCTGGATATTAACGCTAGAGCTTTTCGAAATAATACTACTGGTATATGTACGTTATGTAATTTAGACAAATCAGAAAACACTGTTCATTTCATTGGCGAATGTCCTATGTATAACCCATATAGACTTAAATATTTTCGAAAAAATCGACTTGAAAAAAACGAAGTTATATGTATACTAAATGGCTCAAATTTTAGCAACCTATGTAAATATATTGAAATTAGATTAAAATATAGAAAATTGCTTTTAAATGAATTTGATATATAACAAAACTGGACTGAATTAAAAAATAAATCAGTAATTTTTAAACTAAAAATTATATTAAAATGCCAATCTGGCACCAAACATAATTATGCCATATATAGATATTTAATTTATAATTTAATTGAATATGTATAAGAATTTGTATCATATCTATTAATAAATAATAATAATAATATATAGATAGGGTTGCCATACGTCCTCTTTTCCCCGGACACCGTCCTCTTTTTTAGGGCGTCCGGGGTAGTCCTACTTCTTTTTTTGCAAGTGTCCTGGGTTTGTCCTACTTTTAACGTTTTATTGCATCGAAAGTATTGTTGGCATTGATGTATACATTTTTTTAAATACACACGATGTCATGACATGCTTTTTTGTGTAAACAAATTGTGTTTGATGCTTTTTGGCCGCCATATGCGCCTTCACACTTTTAAAAGACTTTGGCTTTTGGCCTTTGTCTACGTGTCTTATGCCCGTAATTTTAACAAATAGATAACTACTAGAGTTTATACCAATTACTTTTCCTTACCTAACCGGTAAAAATAATTTGGTAATTTTAACGTTTTTTTTACCTACGTGTAACTACCGACTGCATTCGGTGAAAAATGTGAAACATTGGTGTTTGACGTTTAGAGTTACATCAATTAATTGCCAAATTTAATTGTTTGCAACGACTTTTTTAGTTTTGTCCAGAAATGTCTGGAAAAGGTGCCAAAAGAAGTGCTAGTTTATTGGAGGGGAAAAAACAGCTGATGCACTTTTCTTTGAAATACGAAATCTTCTTATAAATTCCAAATCATTCCAAATTCAATGAATGTGTGTGTTAACCTTTGGGAATTTTGTTTTATGATATTTCTCAAAGTTCTTAGTTCTAGAAGTTCTGAATTCAGTGGACACCAGAAAGAAATAAATTAAACACAGAAACTATTTCTGATATTATTAAAGTCAAATATAATTTTGATATGAATTGTCAAGTGTTTTATGAATATTTAAAAAAATTCGATAATAATATATTGGTTAAAATTGAAAGCGCTGAAAAATATACATGAAACTTGACAACTTCTACTAAAAATTTATATATAATACATGTGAAGTTTTAAAATGAATTTGTTAATTTTTATGTTGTAGTAGTTATGAGACCAGACTGATAAAATATCATTTTTTTTAATATATTGTTTAAGTTTTGTTTCGTTGTTATATGTAAATAGAATTTTAAATTTGTTTTGTGTATTTTAAGGCGTTGTTTTTTTTAATATTTTGCTACAGAGTGTTGTCCTCTTTTTAAGGGTAAATGTCCGGCTTTTTTTTGGTCGACATCCTCTTTTTCTCAAAATGAATATGGTAACCCTATATATAGATAAGGGTTTCAAATGTATACAAATTTTAACATTTACTTAATATTGTTGCTAGTCAGCGCATTGGTGTCCTAAATATTAATATTGATAGCTGATATAGCTTTCCTTATATATAATTTGTCATTATATCTATGGGAGGTGCCACACCCACTATTGATAGTCCGCCCATTCTTGTCCTAAATATTAATATTGATTCTGGAATAACCGTACCATATATCTTATTGTAAAAAGTTGAAATTAAACAAAAAGTAAAAAAAAAATCGTAATAGGTAAAAATATAAAAAAATAAACATTAAACATCACATAAAAACTGTATGAGTGTTCCTCTCAGATGTAATTCTGAGAAAGAGCTTAGCTCGACTAGAAAAACTAGATGGATCTCTGAGGAAGAATCCATAAAAAAATCTTTGGAGAATTTTCTCACTACAAGAGCCGTAGAACGGCGTCGCTCCTGTTCGCCCAATATAGTGATTTCAACAGATGAGAAAACATCATCTTCATCAAATAGTGCAGTGAAACCCAAAAAACAAGTAGGTATGGATAAGTACATCACCGTTCTCAAGCGACAGAGGAGCCCGACGTCTGCTCAAGTGTCATCAAATTCAAAAGCTCCTAAGACCGTGAGTAATGATCAAAATAGGTTTGCTCTCCTCCAGACGGATGAGCCAGAACTTCCTAAGAAGACGTTTAAGCCCCCACCAATATATCTGAGAGAGCCCACTTCCAGTAAATTGGTACAAAGAATTGTTTCGGTAATAGGTGAAAATATGTTTAGCGTAACATCAATTAAACATGGAAATATCAGCGAAACCAAAATTCAAGTGAATAGGAAAGATGATTTTCGAAAATTGTCCAACCAGTTGGAGAGGGAGACTAGGGATTTCTATACCTACCAGCTGAAAAGCGCAAAAGGACTCCAAGTCGTTCTAAAGGGTATAGACCCATGTGTTGATCCTACGGAGATAAAGACCGGTTTAATGGACAAAGGGTTCAAAATCAAGAGCGTAGTGAATATCAGAAACCGCGAAAAGATCCCTCAGCCCATGTTCAGGGTAGAATTGGAACCTGGAGATGTTGTCTTAAAGAAAAACGAGTCCCATCCCATCTACAATCTGATGTACCTTCTGCATCGTAAAATCACCGTGGAAGAACCACATAAGCGTCAGGGACCCGTCCAGTGTCTAAACTGTCAAGAATTTGGTCACACCAAGGCGTACTGTAAATTGCCGTCAGTTTGTGTTGCGTGTGGGGAGCTACATGCAACTGCTCAATGTGATAAGTCGAAAACTGATTCAAAAATCAAAAAATGCAGTAACTGCGGAGGTAATCATACCGCAAATTATAGAGGTTGTCCAATTTACACTCATTTGAAAGGCATAAGTACCAACAAGACGTCAGTATTACCTGATCATCGTCAACAGCCTATTTTGGCATCGAGTGACAATTTCCCGCAATTGTTACGGTCCACTAGTCATGTACACGCGCCTAGTTCTAGACAAGTTTATTACGCTAACGTGGTTAAATCTAATATGCCAGGTTTGGAGCAGACACCTAAATCACAATATTACGAGCCTAATATTAACACTCTAGAGACTACATTGCAGACACTTGTCCAAACCATGAACACTTTTACGACCACTATGACTTCCATGATGCAGGAAATGCTGAAAATGCAATCCACTATCTTACAAGCCATTTTAAAGAAATGATTTGTTTAAAAATTTGTTTTTGGAATGCGAACGGCCTCCGCCAACATAAAAACGAACTTGAACACTTCCTGATGGATAAGCAGATTGATGTCAGGATGATTGCTGAAACTCACTTGACGGCGATAGCGTACTTCAAAATTAATGGTTACGTGTTGTATGATACTAAAGATCCCCGCGGAAGAGTATGTGTAGGTTCGGCAATTCTTATAAAGAACAGAATAAAACATTATTTAATGAACAACATATGTGAGGATTACCTACAAGCAATAAACATTTGTATTGAATTCTGTCAATACAATTTTGTTTTATCATCAATTTATTCACCGCCTCGATTTTCAATAAAAGTACATCAATACTACAGCTTCTTCAATTCCCTTGGAGCTAGATTTTTAGTTGCTGGTGACTTTAACGCCAAACACACATTTTGGAGTTCACGTCTGGTGACCCCGAAGGGTCGTGAACTCTTCAACACCATTGCCAAAATGGGATTAGATGTACTCTCAAGCGGGCATCCCACCTACTGGCCGACGGACCGACGGAAGATTCCCGATGTTATTGACTTCGGAGTAGTGAAAAATATCCCTGTAGAATCGATACAAGTGGAGCCTTCATTAGACTTGTCTTCAGATCACTCTCCTTCTATTATTTTAATGCGTTTCCTTCAAGGGAATGGCTCTCCATTTCGGGACATATCTAAAATTAGAGTAAGTTTGATAAAGTATAAAAAGTATTTAAGTTCCCACTGCACGAAAAATGTAGTGTTGAGAACTACCGAGGATATTGATGGGTCGATTGGCAAGTTTACTGAGGACATACGAAGAGCTGTACATCACGCCTCCACATACGACGTTGAGTGCAGAAGTGGGACAAATAGAACTTATTTCGCTGAACTCGATCATCTCCTGTCAGAAAAAAAGAAGAGTTAGAAGAGAGTGGCAAATTCACAGGTCTCCTGAACTGAAAGCTAGGCTACGGGTATGCAGAGATATACTAAGAAATTTCTTAGAAACCCAAAGAATGGCTTCACTTAAATCTTACTTGGAGGGTCTTGATAGTACCCCACAATCTGACTATTTGTTATGGAAGGCGGCAAGAGGTTTAAAAAGACCAGTGAGAGGAAAACCTCCTTTGCGAAATCCGACTGGTGACTGGGCTAGAAATGATTCCGAGAAGGGGACTTTATTTGTTAATCATTTGAGAAAAGTGTTTACTATAAACAACTCAAATAATGCATCTGATTTGCCTCCACTCGTTATTAGACCTCCTGTACCTCTAAGACTTAGCTTTAATGATGTTCAAAGCGCTATTGGTACTCTGAACCTTAAAAAAGCTCCAGGTATGGATAAAATCAGCAACAAAATGCTTGTGGAGTTACCTCGTGTAGCTAAAAGAATTATCCTATTTATTTTCAATGCTATTTTACGCCTAGAATACTATCCTGCAGATTGGAAGGTATCTATGATTACCATGATTCCTAAGCCAGGGAAGGACCCCACTAAAGTAGAGTCATATAGGCCAATTAGTCTACTGCCGACAATTTCAAAACTGTTTGAAAAATTGTTATTGGCTAAGTTGATTCCAATTCTGAATGACACTCAATGTATTCCAAATCACCAATTCGGGTTCAGAGCTAAACACAGTACCATCGAACAAACACACAGATTGGTAAATGTGATAAGACGGTCGTTTGAAGAGAAAAAATACTGTTCCGCGCTTTTTATTGATGTTTCCCAAGCGTTCGACAAAGTCTGGCATGAAGGTATAATGCATAAAATTAAATTAACTCTGCCTGCTAACACCCACAAACTTATGAAAAGTTATTTATATGGTCGCAAATTTACAATCAAAGAAGGCGATTTTTTAAGCCCCGCTCAGCCAATAGAAGCAGCAGTACCCCAGGGTAGCATACTGGGTCCAACTTTATATTTGATTTATGCATCCGATATGCCGTTAGACCCCATAATACATACTTGAATCTTCATATATGAAATGACAAAAAGTATTCAAATCTTAATACTAAACAGAAAATAATAAGCCCAGCCAGTGCTAGACAAAATATTATGATACTACAAAAAATTTCACATCAACTGATCCAGTCATCTGTTTTGCGCTTGAGTTAAATCAAGGGTATCCCTCCTTCTCAACCGATTGTGGCCACTAAAGTTGAGGATGTCTCGTGCAAGTGGGTTTGGATGGTGTTCAAGTTTGCTGACATACTTTGACGCATATTTTGTAAATTCGACTTTTACTAATGGCACGCCTAGATCTTTGTGGATTCGAGAATTTTTAACATACCATGGAGCTGCAGTAATTATACGTAGAATTTTATTTTGACCCCTTTGAATTTTTTCAATGTTGGATGCTGAGGCAGTACCCCATAATTGAATTCCATAGCACCAGATTGGCTTTAATATTGCATTGTACAACAAAAGTTTGCAATCCAATTTTAATGTAGAGTTTCTGCCGATTAGCCAATTAAGTTGCACTGCTTTTAATCTCATTTGTGTAAGTTTCGCTTCAATATGAGACTTCCAGGTTAAACGGCGGTCGAGGTGAATGCCGAGGTATTTGACTTCATTGTGTTGCGGGATAATTTGATTATTTATTCTGATGAACGAGCAGGTATCTTTTTGCAATGTGAAAGTTATATGAATACATTTCTGTTCGTTAACCCTGATTTTCCAAAGCTCTAGCCAATTCTCTAGCTTATAAACATAATTCTGCAAATTCTGTGATGCAACTTGGTGGTCCTTATGGACGCTGATAAAGGCTGTATCGTCTGCAAAAGTTGACGTATGGATTTTGGGGTCTGACGGCATGTCGGAGGCATAAATCAAATATAAAGTAGGCCCCAGTATGCTACCCTGTGGCACACCTGATTCAATTGGCTGAGCGGTACTTAAAAAATCACCTTCTTTGCTTTTAAATTTGCGACCGTATAAATAACTTTCCATGAGTTTATGGGTGTTAGCAGGCAGAGTTAATTTTATTTTGTGCATTAAACCGTCATGCCAAACTTTGTCGAACGCTTGCGACACATCAATGAAAAGGGCGGAGCAGTATTTTTTGTCTTCAAACGACCCTCTTATCACATTTACCAATCTGTGAGTTTGTTCGATGGTGCTGTGTTTAGCTCTGAAGCCGAATTGATGATTAGGAATACATTTAGTGTCATTCAGAATTGGAGTCAACTTAGTCATTAACAATTTTTCAAAAAGTTTTGAAATTGTCGGCAGTAGACTAATTGGCCTATATCCACTTTGGTGTGGTCCTTCCCTGACTTAGGAATCGTAGTGATCATAGACACCTTCCAATCTGCAGGATAGTATTCTAGGCGTAAAATAGCGTTGAAGATAAAGAGGATAATTCTTCTTGCTACACGAGGTAACTCCACAAGCATTTTATTGCTGATTTTATCCTTACCTGGAGCCTTTCTAAGGTTCAGAGTACCAATAGCGTTTTGGACATCACGAAAGTTTAGTCTTAGAGGTACAGGAGGCCTTATAACAAGTGGTGGCAAATCAGATTCGTTATTATTTGAGTTGTTTATAGTAAACACATTTCTCAAATGGTTAACAAATAATGTCCCTTTCTCGGAATCATTTCTAGCCCAGTCACCAGTCGGATTTCGCAATGGAGGTTTTCCTCTCACTGGTCTTTTTAAACCTCTTGCCGCCCTCCATAACGGATAGTCAGATTGTGGGGTACTATTAAGACCTTCCAAGTAAGATCTAAGTGAGGCCATTCTTTGGGTTTCTAAGAAATGTCTTAGTATATCTCTGCATTCCCGTAGCCTAGCTTTCAGTTCAGGAGACCTGTGAATTTGCCACTCTCTTCTCATTCTTCTTTTTTCTGATAGGAGATGTTCGAGTTCAGAGAAATAAGTTCTGTTTGTTCTATTTCTACATTCAACGTGATAAGTGGAAGCGTGATGCACAGCTCGTCGAAGGTCCTCGGTAAACTTACGGAGCACTTACATCGAAAATTAAACATAAACTGAGCATTTCTAGCTTAAACAAAAAACCATTTATGTATTAGTTAACGTGACTTTAAGAAATGTTTATGAATACAAAACTTTTATTAATAGGCAAAGTGATTGTTAACTACATAATATGCGTTTTAATAATAACACTAAAATAAGAATATTCTCTAAATATTGTAGGTTATACTTAGTTAGAAAGTACATATAACAACTGTTACGGATTTAAGAAATCAAAATGTTTTTTTTTCCCTAATCAAATATCTCGTACCATTTAGCGGTACAATTGCGCATCACTATGCCTCATACATATGTATATTACTTTTATTCCTTGGAATTCCTCAGTTTTTGTTGGTAACAACAACTTCCACTCTCGTTGTTAGGAATTTTTTTTGTACTTACAACTGAGTAAACAAAAGAACGTTCTAGAAAGGAGGGGAAAGAAAATGTAACGGATTGTTTTGCGCATCTATATGTTGCTTGTTATTTACGTATTCACAACTGAGTAAACAAAAAGAACGTTCTAGAAAGGAGGGGAAAGAAAATGTAACGGATTGTCATGTGCATTTATAGGTTGGTTCTCTTCTTTCTTACTCTAAAACTATATACTCTCGTAATTGCGTGGCATATTGAACACACACACAACTGACTAGCTCGTGTAGAGATTTTTTTCTTATTATGTTCATGCCCACACATACATACATGTAATTATGCGCGTGTATCATTCTCTCACAAGAACAACATAAGGAATGCCAAATATGCAAAGAATGTAGGAACCGTTACTATTTTTTTTGTTTATTGAATGGAATGCGCATTTTTGAAGATTTTTAAGTGGTACAGGTTTTGAAAGAAGTTGAAAAAGGAAGTTGATTGAGACAAGTTGAACTGTGCAGTCGCCTGAGGCGGACCAATAAAAAAATACAAAGTGCAAATGAAAGTAACAAAAGTGGCTAAAGTGTGAAATAAACTAAAATTTAGAATATAAAAGTAACAAAAAAACTAAAGTGAAAAAAAAGAAGAAATTTTCAAAGAAAATAGTTACAGAAATTAAAGCAGAAAAATTTAAATTATTTTAATATGGAAATACAAAAAGTGATTTTAAAAATTTAAAAAACGATTACTAAAAAAATTTTTTCTACAAAAGTAATAAAATACACTTTTCATTTAAACTTTTCATTTAAACTTCATTTAAGCAAAATAAAAGGAAAAAAAATGAAACTAAGTTAGTTATTAAGGTATTAACAAAAAAGGTCGCCATGCGTTTGCACAAAAACCAGTGCTAAACGAAACGGTGTTGTGCGGTGTCGCTCGGTTGTCATTTGGCGTTAAAAAACATCAAGTGCAAATAATAAAACAAATTTCGCAAATTGTAATAAATAAACTTGAAAAGAAGAAAGGAAAAAATCATGGTGAAATTTAAAGAACAAGTAAATTAAAAGAAAAGGAGAGAAACAGCTACTACAACAAAGTGCAATTTTACACAAACTGAGAGAAAATTATTATTTAAAACAAAATTAAAAGAAAACCAAAACACAAACATGTTTAAACCAAAGAAAGTCCTAAAAAGGTTAATATAAAAATTAACAAAACAACAAACAAAAAAGAAGGATTGTAGTTAAAACCACAACAAGAAACTAAAAATATCATACACAAACAAAATTTTCAATAAATTTATTTTAAAACACAAAAAAATAAAAAAATTCAAATAAAATGAAATATCAAAATTTAAAGAAAAAAAAAATCTTTAAAATCTACAAAAAAAAACAAGTGCATCGACAACAACAACAACAACACCACCAGCTAATAACAACAACAACAACACCACCAGCTAATAACAACAACAACAACAACACCACCAGCTATTAGCAACAACAACAACTAGCGACTCGGCACCTACATATAGTTTGTTATATATATAAAGTAAGTTAATATTAAGATAGCTATAAGATTTTTTTTAGATTTGTATTTTTGTATATATTTACCAATGTATTTATAAATACAATTAATTATTGAAATCGATTAAATAATGAATGCCAATAAAAAAATGAAATTAAATATCAAAAAATTTGTAAAAATGAATTGTTAATTTTTATTAATGGATGCTAGGAAGAGACCACAGCTGGTAAGCATAATGTAATCGATTGTTTTGTAAAAGGGACAGGTTAGGAATTTAGGGTATTTTGCCTGTCAAAGGTTGGGGATTGGGACAATTGTACCCCTATATGGCAACCACCTGGCCATATCATCACTTAAGTGATGCCCAATGTAGCGATTTCTCCTTTCTTTTAGCAGTGATGCTTTGGTTCCCTCTTCTCGTGGTTTTTATTTTATTTTTGTATGAATTTACGAAATTTTATAAGCATGCTTCCAGGGGTGTGAAGCATGTAATATGTTTACGCGTCAAAACCCTGGTTTGAGACAAATTTGCTTACTGAGCTAGCGGGCCAGCTATATACCCCCTCAATCGGTTTTTGAACTGTCATTTATTTTTTTTTTAAGAATAATTGATCGGCGCGTAACATATATGGCGCCCAACGAAAAGCCACCCGTAGGGTGACAGTAATTTTTTTTAACACCGGTAAAGCACTTCAGGTTTATTCAGTGTTATGATTCGTTCACATACTTCGTAAGTCCCGGAAGGTACATCAGTACCATGCCGGCGTTGCGACGAAGTTGAGGACTTACTTAACACTGGAAGAAATTTGAAGCAATTTACTAAAATTTTAGAATTTCAAGTACTTCGTTTAGTGTTGGTCGCCGTAACATATATGGCGCCCAACGATAAAGCCACTCGTAGGCTAACAACGAATTTATTTTTTTTGAAGAAAAGGAACCAAGTGAAAAGCCACTAAAAGGAGGAGGAAATGGTTATATATTTTTATTATTGATTCGTGAATTTTTTTTTGTAAACATTTAATTCAGTGCTATCGTTTGCATAAGTCGTGAATCCTGGAATATCATAACCTAGTTTCAATTGCAATGCAAGCCACGATACGCGCTAGAAAAATTTTTTTCCACTGTGTTTTTTTTTCATCTAAATTTTGTTTTTGATTATAGGAATTGTCGCAAGTCTGGGACTGATTCCGAGTAGAGGTCAGTACTATCGCGGCGATAATACTACATTCATATAACAAAATGCAGCACAAGTCTGAATTATCTAAGTCCTTGCCTGACTATCTCCTTTAAAAATGGTAGGCATGATGCTGGATAATTCAGGTTTGGAATTATATATATATATTTGACACGACACAGTTTAGAAATGTTTACAAAGAGAAAAATAGCTTAGAAAAAAATTGTTGAGACATTATATTCTGTCATAGCAACAGATTTAATGGCCAACGGAGTAGGAAGAGACAGGATATGTAGAATATCCTAGCCTTCTAACGCACCTTTCTCTATTACTAGTATTACGAATCTCTTTCATTTACAAAACAATCGTCGTAACTTTCACTGCCGGTTCTTCTTAGCATCCAAAATTTTATATGAATTTAAAATAATTAACTAATACAAAATTATAAAATAGTTCTTTATAAATAAAAAATTTTATAAAGAAACAAAAAAGAAATATTAACTTTAAAGAAAAGAAGAAATTTGGAAAGTAACAAATTTTTACAATTACTGCATTTTCCAAACTTTTTCTATCTTTTTTTTCACACCAACATTAAACACTTTGCGCACTTTAACATTTTTCCCAGTAACTTAAACACTTTTGTTTATATTTGTGTCCGTTAATCATCTGGTTACGAATAACTGGTCGTAACGCCTTTCAATTGTTTTTTTTTCCTGCTTTTTCAACTTCTGGACGGCTCCAGCACTTTAGCATTTTACTCAAATTAAACATTGTTTTCTTTTCTTTGCATTTTTACGTCATTCCACTTGCGTCTCAAATACCGCGTAGATTTGCTTTGATCGCAATCCTGGTTACAATTCATCTTGTCAAGTAGCCGCGTTTTGATCCTCCAGTTGACTGGTGCATTATGCACAAATACCCCACGCGATCAGCCACAGATACTAAGAAATCAGTTTCGAAACTGCCGCTCCGAAAAATACACTTTCAAGTCAGGCATCTTCTAGCAAAAGAGGTAAGGGCTCTCCAGTAGTGCAGGGTAGTAAGTCCACTCCAGGAAGAGGACGTGGACAGATTTCGGTAGGACAAAGATCAAGCAGTACAGTCAGTTTAGGGACTTCGCGGTCAGACACAAGCATAAGGGCGATAAGGACTTCCTCAGTTCCTAGATCCTTGAATTCTAGCGCTCAATCGAGTGAAAGTTTTAAAGACAGGGAAATTTCAAATTGCGAGATACTAGAAAGATCCTTCTCGAATTTAACCCAGGAAAAACTGCAGAATCTGGTAAAACCAAGCGGGTTTATTGACAACCAGCCTGCTTTGAACGAAAATTTGATAATGGCCACACAAGATAATCCGGTCCTTCCACACTCGCATGAGGATGGCGCTCAGTCGTCAGACACAAATTCCATGGACGTTTTGATAAATTATGTAAGAGACGCCATGAGGAATACCCAGGAGGAGTTCAGACGAGAGCTAAATGATATCAGGAGAGATTTGGGACAGCCCAGAGGTTCTAGGGTGACAGACAATTCCCCGGGAATAAATTCCCAAAGCTCAAATATGAATTCGAATACCTCCTCGGCATCAATGTTCATTAAACTTAAAGACTGGAACGTATCATTTAGCGGTGAAGAGGACATATCAGATTTTTTGTTTAAAATAGATACCCTTACTGAGCGTAGTCAATGTCCGTGGGAATATTTAATGGCAAACTTCCATATCTTTTTAAAGGGCAAGGCAGAAACCTGGTTTTGGATGTATATCAAACAAAATCCCAGGACAACATATCCATTGTTGAAAAGAGCAATTACCAGACAATTCGGTACGTTAGAGAGCGACTTAGATATTTTAATGAAGATTTCATCCCGAAAACAGCTTCCGAAAGAAAGCTATGACGATTTTCATTCAACTATCGTAAAATTAAATTTGAAATTGGGTAATCCTATGGATGATAACGCTCTGATAAAAATAATTAGAAAAAATGTTAGACCCGAATTATTGAACATGACTTTTGTTTCAAGACCCGATGATCTAGACTCATATCGTGATTTGCTCAGAGAAGCCGAGAAATCCTTAAAGGCAAGTAGCATGCCAAAATACCAAATTAGTCGACCCCGTCAAGTAGACGAAGTTTCCATCGATTCAACTGATCCCATTCGGGATGATTATTCAGAGGATGAATTTGACCCGCAGGTAGAGGCTTTAAATATAAGTAGACCTTATGTCAAGGGAGATTATTCCCGAATTATATGCTGGAACTGCTTAAATTCAGGCCACAGCTACATTTATTGTCAGGAAAAAACTCGAAACCTTTTCTGTTTCAAATGTGGACAAAGGGGTGTTACTACACCAGAGTGTAAAAATCCACATCAGGGAAACAGGAGTCGGGGCGAGTGGGCGACCGGGGATGCTCGTTCCTCGAAGTAAAACCCGAGTTACTTTCGAATAGTGAGAGTAAACCTTCACAGAGGGCCTTACTCTCAGATTCATCAAACCTACTTGCCATGAAAACATCTTTTAAACCTACCATTTCGAAGCAAATCGCAAAATGTCGTAAACGTTACGCCATTAGGAAAACGTACAGGAAAATATTAGAAACCACTTGTTTAACCACTTCGGATGATGGGAGACCCTATGCCAGAATCAAGATCTTTAATACTGAACTAACATGTCTATTGGACTCAGGGGCAAATGTGACAGTCTTAGGAAAAGGATGCTTAGAATTTCTAGCTGAACACAACATTCATTTTGACAAATTGCGCTCATGCATATCCACGGCAAATGGATCAAAAAATCCAGTTTTAGGCCACTGCACACTTCCAGTAACCTTTAAGGGAGTCACGAAACCAATCATTTTTTACATAGTACCAAGTTTGTCCCAAGTAGCTTATCTAGGTGTAGATTTTTGGAAGGCGTACTCTATAGCGCCACAGATATTTCCATCTATAGATTGCTTAGAGATAAATAAAAAACCTGATTTACTTTTTCATGACCTTTCTGCAGAGGAAAAACTGCAACTCGAAAACGTGATTTTTAATTTTCCTTCATATGAAAAACTAGGGCTTGGCAGCACTCAACTTTTAGAACACCATATTGACACGGGAGACGCTACGCCAGTTAAATCAAAACATTACCCCCTATCTCCTCCTAAGCAGGCAGAGATATATGAGGAACTTGATAGGTTATTGGCTTTAGGCGTAATAGAGGAGTCAAATTCTCCGTGGTGCAGTCCTATTGTTGCTGTTCGTAAACCCGGCAAAATAAGACTGTGTCTGGACTGCCGAAAATTAAACGAACTGACCAAAAAGGATTCATATCCTCTACCCCACATTAATGGGCTGTTGAGTCGTCTAAAGGATACCCACTACATCAGTGGTATAGACTTGAAGGATGCGTTTCACCAGATCAAGTTATCTGAGAGTTCGAAGGAAAAGACCGCTTTTGCAGTGCCAGGCAGGGCTTTATACCAATATAGGGTCATGCCTTTTGGCGTATGTAACGGTCCTCAAACGATGAGCCGCTTGATGGACAAAGTCATTCCGTCCAGGTTACGTGACAACGTCTTTATATATTTAGACGACCTTCTAGTGTGTAGTTCAGATTTCGACAATCATATTCGTTTACTAGGTGAAGTTGCACAGTGTCTCAGTTCAGCCGGTCTTACAATTAACGTAGGCAAAAGTAAATTTTGCCAACGCGAAATAAAATACCTTGGGTATCGTATTGGAAATGGTGAGTTGAAGGTTGACCCCGAAAAAGTAGAAGCAATGGTTAATGTCCCCTTACCAAAAACCCCGCGGCAAGTTAGGCGATTCATAGGCATGGCAAATTGGTACCGCACATTCATTAAGAATTTTTCCGACCTCGCAGGGCCCCTGACCGATTGCTTACGCAAATCCAATAAACCTTTTCGTCTAAGTTCCAAAGCAATTGAATCTTTCGACAAATTGAAACAAGCTCTTTCAAGCGCTCCTATATTGGCCCAGCCAGATTTTAATAGAGAATTCGTCATCCAGTGTGACGCATCACAGATAGGTGTAGGCGGAGTTTTGTTCCAGTTAGATGATGAGGGAAATGAACATCCAATCGCGTTCGTGTCCCAAAAACTTAATAAGTCCCAGCGGAATTACACGGTGACAGAGCTTGAATGCTTGGCAGCAGTAATTTGCGTTAAGAGATTTAGACAGTATGTTGAGGGACTTCCCTTTAGGATCATTACGGACCACGCAAGTCTACGTTGGCTCATGAGTCAAAAGGATTTACACGGTAGACTAGCCCGATGGAGCCTCAAGCTTCAAAATTTTGTCTTCACGATTGAGCACCGGAAGGGTTCACTTAACGTGGTGCCGGACACCTTATCCCGATTTGACGTAGACGAAATTCAAATTTGCCCTTCTGCACCCGAGATAGACCTTAAATCGCCCGAGTTCAGTAGTTCAGAATATAATAAAATTAGGGAAGAGATAAGCAAGAATAAAGACCTATTGCCAGACCTACACATCTCGGGAAATCACATATATCGGCGAGTTAAGTTTCGAAACGGAAAAGATTCTGAAGAAGATATCTGGAGATTATGGTTACCTAGAACCTTGGCAGATGAGGTAATAAAATCAGCTCACGGCGAAGGTTGTCATGGGGGATTTTTTAAGACATTATGTCGAATCAGACAAAAGTATTTTTGGCCGAAGATGGTACGCGATGTAAAGACATTCGTTAATAACTGCGATGATTGCAAAATGATAAAACCACCCAACCATGTGTTACGCCCACCGATGGGAAATCAAACCTTGACCGAACGGCCTTTCCAAAGGCTATATTGTGATTTCTTGGGTCCTTACCCAAGCACAAAGTCAAAAAATTGCCAATTGTTTATATTGATTGACCACCTAACGAAATTTTTGTTTTTAAAACCTTTACGATCCGCAACGTCAAGTAACGTAATAGAATTTTTACAGAATGAGGTTTTTTGCACTTACGGTGTACCACAGTATATACATAGTGACAACGCGAAGCAGTTCACATCCAAAGAACTAAAGGAATTCTTTCATGCTTATGGCATCACGCATATTACCACAGGTTTCTATTCCCCTCAGGCAAATGCTTCCGAGCGCGCTAATAGAGAAATCATCTCTAAAATAAGGTATTTTCTGAAGGATGACCCTGACCACACGAATTGGGATAGAAATATCCATAAAATATTAACCGTGTTACGTAGCGACTTTCATGCGGCAATTCAATGCACACCCTATTTCGCCACGTTTGGTCAAAATATGATCCTCCACGGATCCTCCTACCATCTCCTGGAAAACTTAAACATGAGCACTGATGACACGATTGTACGCCGTACTGATAAGCTCCACGACATACGAGAAAAGGTTAGCCGTAATTTAAATATAGCACATGAAAAGGCTTGTAGAACATATAACACCAGATCCAAACCCGTAAATTTTGTAATAGGCCAGGAGGTTTTCCGTAAAAATCACTCCCAAAGTGATTTTAAAAAGGGCATCAACGCAAAGTTCAACCCAAAGTTTTTAAAATGCAGGATAAGGGGAAAGATAGGAAACGTGATATATGACCTTGAGGACCTGAAAGGAAACTACATCGGGAAATATCACGCCTCTGACATTCGAGCGTAAGCATATTGTCTGTCAATCCTAAATCAAGAAGTATTGCCCGGCTTCGTGGGTCGTGCCACACGCATAATTGCATAATCATATTTTAATCTATTAATGCCCGGCTTCGTGGGTCGAGCCACACGATGGTCTTCGCAAAATTTTTTTGTCATAACCGCGCTTAAATCCTGCCTGTTCAAACCAATCATCACGGACCTGATTTGAAGCAGGTTTGTTACGGATTTAAGAAATCAAAATGTTTTTTTTTCCCTAAGCAAATATCTCGTACCATTTAGCGGTACAATTGCGCATCACTATGCCTCATACATATGTATATTACTTTTATTCCTTGGAATTCCTCAGTTTTTGTTGGTAACAACAACTTCCACTCTCGTTGTTAGGAATTTTTTTTGTACTTACAACTGAGTAAACAAAAGAACGTTCTAGAAAGGAGGGGAAAGAAAATGTAACGGATTGTTTTGCGCATCTATATGTTGCTTGTTATTTACGTATTCACAACTGAGTAAACAAAAAGAACGTTCTAGAAAGGAGGGGAAAGAAAATGTAACGGATTGTCATGTGCATTTATAGGTTGGTTCTCTTCTTTCTTACTCTAAAACTATATACTCTCGTAATTGCGTGGCATATTGAACACACACACAACTGACTAGCTCGTGTAGAGATTTTTTTCTTATTATGTTCATGCCCACACATACATACATGTAATTATGCGCGTGTATCATTCTCTCACAAGAACAACATAAGGAATGCCAAATATGCAAAGAATGTAGGAACCGTTACTATTTTTTTTGTTTATTGAATGGAATGCGCATTTTTGAAGATTTTTAAGTGGTACAGGTTTTGAAAGAAGTTGAAAAAGGAAGTTGATTGAGACAAGTTGAACTGTGCAGTCGCCTGAGGCGGACCAATAAAAAAATACAAAGTGCAAATGAAAGTAACAAAAGTGGCTAAAGTGTGAAATAAACTAAAATTTAGAATATAAAAGTAACAAAAAAACTAAAGTGAAAAAAAAAGAAGAAATTTTCAAAGAAAATAGTTACAGAAATTAAAGCAGAAAAATTTAAATTATTTTAATATGGAAATACAAAAAGTGATTTTAAAAATTTAAAAAACGATTACTAAAAAAATTTTTTCTACAAAAGTAATAAAATACACTTTTCATTTAAACTTTTCATTTAAACTTCATTTAAGCAAAATAAAAGGAAAAAAAATGAAACTAAGTTAGTTATTAAGGTATTAACAAAAAAGGTCGCCATGCGTTTGCACAAAAACCAGTGCTAAACGAAACGGTGTTGTGCGGTGTCGCTCGGTTGTCATTTGGCGTTAAAAAACATCAAGTGCAAATAATAAAACAAATTTCGCAAATTGTAATAAATAAACTTGAAAAGAAGAAAGGAAAAAATCATGGTGAAATTTAAAGAACAAGTAAATTAAAAGAAAAGGAGAGAAACAGCTACTACAACAAAGTGCAATTTTACACAAACTGAGAGAAAATTATTATTTAAAACAAAATTAAAAGAAAACCAAAACACAAACATGTTTAAACCAAAGAAAGTCCTAAAAAGGTTAATATAAAAATTAACAAAACAACAAACAAAAAAGAAGGATTGTAGTTAAAACCACAACAAGAAACTAAAAATATCATACACAAACAAAATTTTCAATAAATTTATTTTAAAACACAAAAAAATAAAAAAATTCAAATAAAATGAAATATCAAAATTTAAAGAAAAAAAAAATCTTTAAAATCTACAAAAAAAAACAAGTGCATCGACAACAACAACAACAACACCACCAGCTAATAACAACAACAACAACACCACCAGCTAATAACAACAACAACAACAACACCACCAGCTATTAGCAACAACAACAACTAGCGACTCGGCACCTACATATAGTTTGTTATATATATAAAGTAAGTTAATATTAAGATAGCTATAAGATTTTTTTTAGATTTGTATTTTTGTATATATTTACCAATGTATTTATAAATACAATTAATTATTGAAATCGATTAAATAATGAATGCCAATAAAAAAATGAAATTAAATATCAAAAAATTTGTAAAAATGAATTGTTAATTTTTATTAATGGATGCTAGGAAGAGACCACAGCTGGTAAGCATAATGTAATCGATTGTTTTGTAAAAGGGACAGGTTAGGAATTTAGGGTATTTTGCCTGTCAAAGGTTGGGGATTGGGACAATTGTACCCCTATATGGCAACCACCTGGCCATATCATCACTTAAGTGATGCCCAATGTAGCGATTTCTCCTTTCTTTTAGCAGTGATGCTTTGGTTCCCTCTTCTCGTGGTTTTTATTTTATTTTTGTATGAATTTACAAAATTTTATAAGCATGCTTCCAGGGGTGTGAAGCATGTAATATGTTTACGCGTCAAAACCCTGGTTTGAGACAAATTTGCTTACTGAGCTAGCGGGCCAGCTATATACCCCCTCAATCGGTTTTTGAACTGTCATTTATTTTTTTTTTAAGAATAATTGATCGGCGCGTAACACAACATACATATTAAGTTAATGAACTGCGGTTGTAGCGAAGCTAATTTAATGGCACTATCAATAAGCAAATATTCGTTATTGGTAAACAACTATTCGTTACAATTATTTTGAGCTTTGTTATTATAACCATATTGGAAAATTCTAAAAACTTTCAAAAGAAAACTACAAATAAGGTATACCTTTGAATACGGATCACTAAAAGAAAACATAAACTATTTTCTATATTTGATTATTTAATTATTTTTTAATTTTCATTTTAGAATGACTTATGGAACATCTCTATCGCCGGAATCAAATTTGAACTATCACACAAATTCATCTCAGTCAGGCAGGGGAACTGACATTGTAAGTAACTTAATTTTTATTTAAATTTATTAGTATCTATTGTATTGTCTACTTCTTGTTTTTATACTTACATATATAAAATTAACTTTCTAAAATAATACAAAAACATTGAATAACTTTTTAATTTACCATTAAATCTACGTAAATATTTGAATTTCTTACCGTTCTGAGTATTCAATAGATATAATTTTTTGCATAACAATAGAAATGAATTAAAACAATGTACACGTTTGAATGCAACTGTATTAAAAACAATTATACTTTTGTTTGGAACAGCCGCTTGTGCGACTGTTCATTTCTAGTCTTTATTAATGATTAATTTAATTCTAATTAAGTTACTTAAAACGAACTTACAATTATACAATATTCACTTATACATACTTAATACCTAACGTGGGAATATGCTGAGACAGCATAACACACGCTGTCCCACATTTATGCAGTGTGGACAATAATATCAACAAAGTGTTGATATTAAGTTACATACAGAAGGTATGGTAACTTCGACTAGTCAAACATACTACACCTCCCTTTTTACCAAAAAGAACAATCAATAGAAAGTTTTGATTGTTCTTTAGAATATATTACAACGAAGGTTAATTTTACAATTATTTCTTATATCTTAGGATTTATAGAATGTATAGTTAACTACTTTTTTTTTTTTTTTTTGCATATACTTTTTTATTGTATCTTCATTTTAAATGAACTAACAATAGGTATTCAAATCCTAAAACTAAAGTTAATTAAGATAAGTCCAGCCAATGCTAGACAAAATCTAGTTTTCAAATTCGATAGGATATAATGAGCAACTTGTATTTATTCATCTGAGAGCGGTGGTGTCCCTCCTTCTCAAACGGCTATGACCGGGATGTTGTAAGATGTCTCGAGCGAGGGGATTTGGATGAGTTTCCAGCTTACCCAAATAAAGGGCCACGTGTTTAGTTATTTCCCATTTGACAAGTGGAACATCAAGATCGTTGTGTATGTTGTTGTTTTTAATATACCAAGGAGCGGTAGTTATCATTCGTAGAATTTTGTTTTGACGGCGTTGAATTTTCTCAATATTGGAGTTGGAGGCAGAGCCCCATAACTGGATACCATAGCACCAAATTGGCTTTAAGATTGAGTTGTAGAGTAGAAGCTTACAATCGAGCCGAAGGACGGAGTTTCTGCCGATGAGCCAATGAATTTGGGCTGCTTTCAGTTTCATTTGAGTCAGCTTAGCATCTATATGTGGTTTCCATGTGAGGCGACGGTCCAGATGAATACCAAGATATTTCACGTGTGAGTTTTGAGGCACTATATGGTCATTAATACGAATAGGGGGACATGATTCCCTACGTAGAGTAAATGTTACGTGGGTGCATTTCTGTTCATTTATTTTTATTCCCCATTGTCTTGCCCATTTCTCCACTTGCGTTACGTGGTGCTGTAATTGAATCGAGGCATCTTTTCGATCTTTGTGAGTACTGAAAAATGCCGTATCATCAGCAAATGTTGACGTGTGAATTTCATTGTTTGTTGGCATGTCTGCTGTGTACAGCAAGTATAGAATTGGTCCTAAGATACTACCTTGAGGGACGCCAGCACCTATAGGTTGAGGACGGCTTAAATAATCACCTTCTTTAATCATAAACTGACGGTCGATTAAGTATTTCCATAGTAGGTGTTGAAGATTCACCGGCAAGTTCTGCTTTAATTTAGATATCAGGCCTTCATGCCATACTTTGTCGAAAGCTTGAGAGACGTCAATAAAGAGTGCCGAACAGTATCTCTTTTCCTCAAAGGTTTTTCTTATGACTTGTACCAATCTATGTGTTTGTTCTATTGTACTGTGTTGACGTCTGAAGCCAAACTGGTGATTGGGAATGCAGTTGTTTTCATTCAAAATCGGAGTCAGCTTGGTTATAAGCAATTTCTCGAATAATTTGGACATAGTTGGTAATAGACTTATTGGCCTATACGACTCAACTTTGCAAGGATCTTTTCCCGGCTTAGGAATCATCTTTACTAAAGCGATTTTCCAAACCGGAGGGTAGTACTCAAGCCGTAAGATGGCATTAAAAATAAAGATGATTAATCTTTTTGCAATGCGAGGCAGCTCAAAAATCATTTTATTGCTGATTTTATCAAACCCAGGTGCTTTTTTAACATTTAAATTATCAGATATTGAAATCTTATTTGTACAGTTGGTCTGGCAACAACAGGCGGTAGTTCGCTAATGTCAGTATCCGTATTGGGAGTGAATACATTTTTTAAATGACTTACGAAAAGGTTGCCTTTTTCTTCGTTATTTCGTGCCCAAGATCCGTTCAAAGTACGCAGTGGAGGTTTTGCGATTACGGGTTTTCTTAGATTTCGGACTGCACGCCATAATGAATAATTTGACTGGGAAGTTGCGTCTAGACCTTCCAGATGTTGTTTGAGAGACTCTGCTTTTTGCGCTTCTAGCAAAATCCTAAGATTTTTGGTACATTCTCTCAACCTAGTTTTAAGTTGGGGCGATCTGTGTTGTTGCCACTCTCTTCGGACTCTCCTTTTTTCAGACAATAGTTGCTCAACATCTGCAGAAAAAACTCTGTTGTACCTATTCGGGCGGTAAGTGGAAGAAGCATGTTCTGCGGCTTTCTCGACATGTTCATTAAGACTTTTTATACAGGCATCGATGTCTTCAGCAGTTTTTAACGGGAGTTTCTCTGTGCAGTGAGTGCTGATGTATTTTTTGTATTTTAACCAATTCAGACGTTTGACAAGAAGTAAGGCATCAGTTACGATTTGCTGAGGACTTCTGATGGTGATTACAGTGGGTGAGTGATCTGAAGAAAGATCCAGTGAAGCCTCGACTTCAATGAGTTCCGGGGATACCCCTTTCGCCACGCCGAAATCGATAACGTCAGGAATTTTTTGCTGGTCAGTTGGCCAATAAGTTGGTTGACCAGTTGAAATCACATTCAGTCCCATTTCAGACAGGGAGTCGTACAAGATACGACCTTTAGGGCTAACGAGTCGTGAGCCCCAGAATGTATGCTTAGCATTGTAGTCGCCAGCCGCTATGAAACGGCTACCTAGTGATTTGTAAAAATCTCTATATTGATCTTTTGTTATTGAAAATCTGGGCGGACAGTAAACTGACGAAATCACGAGGTTTTGACAAAAGTTCTCAATACAGATATTTGTTGCTTGAAGATAACACTCTGAAAGACCACCCAATGAATGGTGTTTGATTCGCGATTTTACCAATATTACCGAGCCACCACATGATCTATCTCTGGGGTCCTTGGTGTCGTAGAAAGTATAACCACTTATTTTAAAAATGCTTCTCGACGTCATATGAGTCTCGGAAATCAGCATTACATCAATTTTCTTATTAAAAAGAAAATATTCAAGTTCATTTTTGTGTTGGCGTATGCCGTTTGCGTTCCAGAAACATATTTTGAGACAGTTCATGGTCTATGCAGTAGCGTGGACTGCATTTTTTGCATCTCCTGCATCGTACTTGTCATGCTTGTCATGAAATGGTTCATGGATTGCACCAGATTCTCCATTATACCTTCAAGACGGCTAAAATTGTGGCTGTTTGTATCATTTATTGGTGATTCATTTTGCAGTGTTGGTTGGTTAGATCTTAGCACGTTGGCATATGAAAATTGGCTAGTGGATGCTTGTGCTACGGGGGGAATAATTGTAATAGGTACTTTTGTCGTCTGAGTAGGGGTAGAAGCGGATTTGTTGATCAAGGAGCGTTTAACGACCTCGAAAACAGGGCAACCCCTGTAGTTGGCAGTGTGGTTTCCACCGCAATTGCTGCATCTTTTTACCCTGGAATCATCCTTAGGTTTATCGCACTTTGAGATGTCATGAAGATCCCCACAAACAACACAAACAGTAGGCAACTTACAATAAGATTTAGTGTGACTATATTCTTGGCAGTTCGAACACTGTACTGGGCCAGATCGCTTATGAGGTTCTTCCACTGTAACTCTTCGGTGCATTATGAATTTCAAGTCATATATAGGATGTGTTTAATTTTTCTTCAGCTTAACATCACCAGGTTCTAACTCCACTCTAAATAATGGTTGAGGGATCCTATCTCTGTTTCTTATATTTGATATGGCCTTGATTTTAAAGCCTTTGTCGGCCAGGCTGAATTTCAGTTTATGGGGGACACCCCTAGAGAAAAAATCTAAATATGCCATCCCCTTCAGAATGTTCCCAGGAGTACGAAAATCATAATGAAAAAGGGGGCTCACGCCCCCTATGGGCGTGGCAGTCGAAAAACGACCCGGCCCACCTACGTAGACAATATGGGTATCAAATGAAAGCTAATGTCTTCACGATTCCAAAAATAGCCCACGCACCCCAAATTTTGCCAAAATGGCCATATCGGCTACAAAAACCGCCCGATCTGGCAACTATGGCTATTTTTGGAATCGTGAAGACATTAGCTTTCATTTGATACCCATATTGTCTACGTAGGTGCGCCGGGTCGTTTTTCGACTGCCACGCCCATAGGGGGCGTGAGCCCCCTTATTCATTATGATTTTCGCACTCCTGGGGTCATTTAAGGGGGCGTGGCATTTTTTTTTTCCCCAGGGGTGTCCCCCATAAACTGAAATTTTGCCGCGCTTTTAAGTTGATACGTGTAAAAATTCTTTTTGCGTTTTTCAAATTCCGAAACTATTCTCCGATAGTCGTTTTCATTATTAACCTGAATCTTTGTTTCATTAATATTGCCACGCTTAATTGGGGTCACATAAAAAGAATTTTCACCAATTAATGAAACTAATATTTTTATAAGTTCGTTTGAGTTTTTTTCTCTTAAATATATTGGAGGTGGTTTTACTGGCTTATTCACAGCGTTAGGGACATCATTTTTGTCTTGGAGGATGGCAAAACGATTTTGCGAGCGTGGCTCTTCAGCATTCTTTGATAATTTTGCGGCTGGTGTAATTTCGGCAGATTTTGGGCTTCTGCCTCTCTTCGATACTGTTATATAACGGTCCATTCCTACCTGTGTTTTTTGTTTTTCTTCAACAGCAACTATAGGAGCGGCCTTATTTGTAGGAATTAATGTGCCTTTTGCAGCTATTGACGTCTCTCCAATATTTGATAACGAGGACCGTGAAGAAGACGGTCCTTCAGTGATTTTTCTATTTAAATTAAATATGCTTTGGGCTAAGTTTGTGCCCTGTTAAACACATTTATTCAAGTTTGGTGCACTTGCACTTTTTTTTTTTTTTTTTTTTTTTTTAACTTCCCTTTATTATTACACCTGTCAACAAGATGACAATAAGTAATTTAATTTACAGAGGTGGGATGATAATTATCTTAAATCAGTACCTAAGATAACTTAAATCGAATTATTGAATGATAAGTAATATATAAATTTTTTAGTATCGCTCAGCTAGATCTGAAGGTGTAAACCGTTTAAGTCTTCTAGGTGCCAGGATTTCGTTTGCCGGCAACTGTCTGAGTTCCATGTTGGAATGTTGTGTTAAACGAGTTGTATGTTTAATGCTGCTGATACGGATAATTTCTTTTATTGTTTTGACGTTTAGATCTCGATGTATGTCCTCATCTCTAATATACCATTCTGCGTTGACAATAGTTCGCAATATTTTAGATTGAACTCGTTGAATAATTTTTAAGTTTGTTGTGCTAGCTGTACCCCATATTTCTACCCCGTACTTCCAAATTGGCGCTATAATTGTGTTGTATATAAGTAGTTTGCTTTGAGTTGTTAGTTTAGATTCTCTCCCTAACAGCCAAAATAATTGTCTAAACCTGTTGTTTATTTCTTTTTTCTTTTGAGTGATGTGATCTTTCCAGTTAAGTTTTGAGTCAATTATAATGCCAAGATACTTCGCCTTTGTATCCATAAGAATTGGTAGAGTATTTATTTGGATAGGTTGAAAGTTTGTTATCTTTCTATTAGTGTAGATTACTTGAATTGTTTTATCACTGTTTACTTGAATTCCCCAACTACGGAACCAATTCATTGTATTATTGAGCAGTTGTTGTAAGTTTTGCATAGCCCATTTGATGTTTGCGTGTGATGATAGTAGAACAGTGTCGTCAGCAAATGTTGCTATCATATTGTTATTTGTTGTAGGAGTTGGAATATCTGATGTAAACAGGAGGTAAAGCATTGGTCCGAGGACACTACCTTGAGGTACTCCAGCTTTTATAGAAAGTATTTTTGAATACTCGTCTTTATATTTAACATAGAATCTTCGGTTTTGTAGGTAGTTTTGTAGTATTAAGAAGAATTCTTTTGGCAATTGATTTTTTAGTTTATGAAGAAGACCTTTGTGCCATACGCTATCAAACGCCTTTGCAACGTCGAGGTATGTTGCAACGCAAAAGTTTTTTTTGTCAATATCAGACGATATTTTATTTGTTACTCTATGAATTTGTTGTATAGTAGAGAACTTTCGCCTAAATCCAAATTGGTGTTTGGGGATGAGTTGTCTTTCTAGAAGAATTGGTTCAATACGTTCATAGAAGAGTTTTTCGAAGATCTTTGACAGCAGTGGCAGAAGGCTAATTGGCCTGTAAGATGTTGTTTTTGAGGCATCTTTGTTTGGTTTAGGAATAGCGATTATCTCAGCGACTTTCCATACTTTTGGGAAATATTTAATATCTATAACTGAATTAAATAAATTTCTTAAATAGACTAGGGCCTTATTCGGCAATTCTTTTAGTAGTTTTCCGGTGATCTGATCATAACCAGGAGATTTATTATCTTTTGTTGTTTTTATAATTTTTTTAATTTCATTAATTGAAATTCTTCTGATATGAGAGTTGGAAGAGCTGTTTGGAAAACTTTGAAGAGTTATATCCTTTTCGTCCATTGGATTTGTAAAGGTTTTAGAAAAATGATCTGCAAGAACATTAGCTTTTTCTTCATTTGTGCGGGCCCATGTGAGATCAGGTTTTTGGATCGGCGGCTGATGTAAAATTCCATTATTTATTTTTTTGGTTGCTTTCCAGAGCGAGTAATTTGTTGTAGCTGATGAGTCAAGGTTAGTAAGATATCTTTGTAGTTTATCTTCTTTGTCCTTCTTTAGCAAGTTTTTGAGATCTTTTGTGAGCCTATTAAGGTGGGTTTTGTCCTGAATTGACCTTGTAGTTTGCCATCTTTTTCTTAATCTTCGTTTGGCTTTTATTTTCTCTTGGATGTGAGGTGGGATACTGAATTTATCTACTGTGTGTGTTCTGGATGGAGTAGAATCACTAACCGCGTTTATAAGCGTATCATTGAAAAAAGTTATAGAATTATCCAATTCTTCTTCGGTTTTTAGCGATATATTTGTCTCGAGTTTTGTCTCTAAGATTTCTCTGAAACAATCCCAGTCGGTTTTCTTGTTGTATATAAATTTATTTTGATTGGATAGAAGTACATCGGTTTGGTATATAAGTACCACTGGAGAGTGGTCAGAAGATAATTCAAAGCATGATTTTATATTTAGATAATCATGTCTTATATTCTTGGTAATAAAAAAGTCTAAGAGATCTGGTTTTTTGTGAATGTTTGTAGGCCAGTAAGTAGGCTCTCCAGTACTTATAAATTTACATTTGAATTCATTTATTGCCTCTAGCAAATTTTTTCCTTTCGATAGTGTTAATCGAGATCCCCAAACTGTATTTTTGGAGTTAAAATCACCACCCACTATAAACCGATTCCCAAGAGATTTAAGGAGTTCAAGATATTCAATTTTTGTGTTATTATGTTTCGGCGGGCAGTAGACTGCAGATAATACAAATGGACCGTGTATATCTTCTATTAAAATGGAAGTAGCTTGAATATAATCTTTTCTAAAATTTTGTAATTCAGTACATTTAATGGATTTTCGTATTATTATTGCTGTACCCCCATGCGCTGTGTTGTCAGGATGATTTGTATAAAAGATTGAGTAGTTTGGTATGGCTATAAAGCTTTTTTGCGTGAAGTGGGTTTCAGAGACAAGTAGCACGTCTACTGAAGAGCGATTTAAAAATAATTTTAGTTCGAGTGTGTGTTGGATAAGCCCGTTCGCGTTCCATTGTACTATATTAAGTTTACTTAGTCTGTCCATCGAGCTTAGTTAGAAGTACTGTGATAATGTTCATCATGTTAGATACTTGAGAAATCAGTTGCTTCATCATATCTTTAAGGTCTTGCATATCATTACTTATTTGCGGTGTAGTGGAACTGAATAAAGAATTACTAATAATGGACATTTCCTCAGTATTAGGGTTTTGACTCTGTGCTGTTGCTTGTGCGTAAGTCACTGTTGGATTTATTCTATTGTTTGTTGTAGGTACGTTTCGAGAATTATCAGCTTGTTGTGTTTGGTGTTCTTGGACGGTTATTTTTTCTTTGTTTCTTAGTGGTGGAAATTGCTTAATTTTGAGGGATTTGTATACCATACATCCTTTATAATTTGCGGTATGGTTTTCACCGCATAACGCGCATTTAATATGTTCGCTTTTCTGTTTGATTGGGCAAAGCATAGTTTTGTGATCTCCAGCACATTTAACGCAAACGGGGATTTTGTTGCAAAAGTTTTTGGTGTGGCCATATTTTTGGCAGTTTGTACATTGAGGTAAAGTTCTTTTTGAACGTGGAGGTTCAAAACTAATTTTACAGTGTAAAAGGTGGGTTAAAGAATATATTTCCTTATTATTTTGACTTGATTTAAGTTCAATAGAAAACAGAGATAGTGGTTTTTTTGTACCAGTTTGTAGGATATTTTGGATATGTGTTACTTCGTGTCCTAGTTCACATAGTTCTTTTTTTATTTCCTCTTTATCGGTTGAATAATGCATATTACGCAAGAAAACCTTGAAACCTTTTTGTTCTTTGGGTTTATAAGTGTAGTATTGGGTGTTTTTAGCTCTTAATAGGTTTACTATTTGGGTGTAGTGAATAGATTCTAAAGGTTGAATTTTTATTTCATTTTCTTTAAGAACACGTATTTCGTAATGACAATTTGGTAAGGAGTTTAAAGCATTATTGAGGTTATCTATGAATTGCACGTTTTGAACATATATTGGTGGGGGCTTTGTAGGTTTATTTTTTTCTGGTTGTTTGTGGGGAACACCATCATTTTGAATTTGGTCTTCTTTATTTTCATTATCATCAATAGATAATATTTCAAACCTATTTGGGGTTGAAGGTTGGCTTAACCAGTATGATTTTAATGTTTTTTGTGGCTGCTCTTTAGTTTTAACTTTTTTATTGCTGTTTGTGTTTTCAATAAGTTTTGTGGGTGAGTTACGAGGCCTCTTTGATATGTTACTGTTTTTTAATTTCTCTTTATTTAAGGGAGTATGAATTTCATGTAACTTACTTGTTGTCATTATTGGTAAGTATGAGAAGGCTGTTGATGTTACTGTTGTTGTTGCTAAAGCTAGAGTTGTTATTGCTGAGTACGATGTTGTGGTAGTTGTAGTTGTTGGTGCGAGAGTAGTAACCAAAGAGTAAGGAGTTGTGTTATTAGTTGTAAGTGTGGGGGTTGTTGAAATAAATTGGAATGTAGTTGCAGTTATTTGAGTATCAGTTGTTGGAGTAGTACATTGAGAGCTCCAAGAGAGGGGTTTTAATTGCGATTGCGCAGTGAGACTAGGATATTTTTGGTGATCATTCGGATTGTAATCTGATGCAGATGCATAAGTATTTTGAGCGGGAAGAGAGTTTGAGCTTATTGATGGTGCTTGACCATTCGCACTTATAACACATAAGCTATTTACTGTAGTAAGGTTTGACTGAGACAGATGTTTATCACTTTTTTTATTGTTAGGGGAGCGGCACCTCTCCGGCGGGGGAGAGCGCTCAATGGGCATTTTTATATTTTCTATGCTTATTTATATTTTAAACTTTTGTTTATTATTTAGTATGTAGCATCATTAACAGCGGATAATGATAGCTGATTTATTTTAGTTTTGTTTATTTTTTTTTTAGCGTCTTTTCGCAATATTTTTATATGTTTTTTATATACTTTTTGTACTTAAAAGATGATTTTATACGGAGCGAGGAAAAAACATGTCCGCACGTTAGATGTACTCTTTGAAGTGCACTTGCACTTAAATTCAGATTTGTGCTTATTTTTGGTTTCACAGTTAAGTAGTTTTTATTAAATTCGGGATCTTTAATGTTCTCATTACTAACACTTGCCGAGCTCAAAACGAAATAAGCATTTCGGCTCTGAGGCCCACTCGCACTGTTAGAATTGTTACTTATTCACTGTCTCACTGTATTTAATTTTCTAGTTTTCAAATAATTAAAAATAAATTATTACAATTTATTAATTTTTACTGCACCTAGTGCAATTATTTGACTTTGTAAAGTTTTTCACCTATTACGAGTTTTTTTTTCACTTTTTGTTTAATTTAACTTTTTATACTTTTTCACTTTTTTTCACCGATAATTCAGCCGCACTAAAAGTAACACGTCCGAACAGTTCGGTGCATCATTCGCAGTTGTTAGTTAACTACTTAAAATAAAGCTAGTGGTATTTACATTAACAGTCCATCAAAGGACGAAAGATATGTAGGAACAAAAATAAATATTCAGAAGGATATAGAAGGATTTTGGGAATGATCCCTTCCCCCTGTTGGTAGTCTTTTGAATTATTAAAAGTACAAATTTTCTATTTCTAATAGAAAATTAATTTCATTTATTATGAAATTTTGCTTAACAAAAAACAACAAAGACTAAATATATATGTAATATATATATATATATATATATATATGTAAAAACTAAATATATATGTAATTATATATATAAATGAAGTAGTAAATTTACATTAAAATAGGTTAAAAAGAATTAGAGAGAAAACAAAAAGTTTTCAAAAAGACAAAATCAAATATTATTTTGGGAGAAAAAAAAAATATATTTTTGTGGCAAGTTCATTGAAATCAGGGAAGTTATGACGCACTCACCTTTTTTATTCTATTTTTATGTACCTTGAAGGTACTATTGCCTTTATCAAGGAGCTCGACATTGTTTTGGTCATCGAGACTTATCACTTGATAAGGTCCTTTATAGGTGGCGTCTAACTTGTGTCCAGCCTCATTGCGGACCATAACGAGATCATTAACGGATATATTTTGGGTGTTAGCCCCCTCATTGGAAATTTGTTGTCTTTGCAGCTTAGATTGTTCTATGAGGCTTGCTGCTCTGCGTTGTGCAACTTGAAGTCTGAACTTAACTTCTTTTTCATACGAATCAGGACTATATAAAGGTTCAACTTTGTTTTCCTTCAAGAAGTCTAGTGATGGTGGTATTTTCCCATAGACTAGTTCAAAAGGACAGTATCCGTAAGCGGTTGACGGTGTGGTATTGTAGCAATATGTAAAATATTTTACCCACAGGTCCCAATCGGATTTGTCTGAGGAAACGTATGCTCTTAGGTATTCGTTGAACGTTCTGTGGGATCTTTCTACTGTTCCCACAGTTTCATGATGATATGGTGTAGAATTGAGTTTTTCTATCTTCATGAGTAAGCATAATTCTTTTAAAGTCTGATTCATATACTCTGTACCCATATCAGTAACTATTTTCGCCATTGATCCATAGATTAGGATGAAGTTTTCTAAGATGGCTTTAGCTACGATTTTAGCAGATTTGTTAGGTACAGGTATAGTAACTAAATATTTAGTTAAATCGCACATAATTGTCACTGCGTATTCGTTTTGTGACTCAGATCTTGGTAGCGGACCGATAGTGTCAATAATGACAATATCAAACGCTTTCGCAGGTGTAGGTGTATAAACAAGAGGTTCTTTCCCTTTGACAACAGTTTTATTCATTTTGCATGCTTGACATTTTTTGACATATTTTGCTATGTCTCTAGTCATGCCTTTCCAATGGTATTGAAGTTTAATTTTCTTTATCATGCGAGTTATGCCTGGATGTCCTCCTGTAATAGGATCATCGTGATATTTTTGCATAATTCGCAATTTTTCAAAATCACTCGAAACTTTCGTTAGTTTCGGTACGAGCACAATTGTTAAATTTGAATCTTGCAAGATTTCATTACCTTTACTTTTGAAGGTTTCAAAATTAGTTCCTAGGTAAATAAGCATACCGTCATCTAGTGAGAGTAGCAATGTATCGAGACCAATATTATTAGCTATTTTTTCAAGCTATAGAAAGAGGTGACCCAGGTCGACATTTCTATTAATAACAAAGTCCTTCAACTCAAAATCGGAAAGTACTTGCTTTCCTTTATGGATAATTAGTAAAATACAATCGAGATATTTTACGGTGCTCATGGGCATTTATAGCCTCATATACATTAAATTTATTAGATTCTGTATGCGGTGTACTTATTCTTACTTATTCCGCTTGTTTTAGACTGAAATCTGGTTGTTACCTTCAGTACGTTATTTACTTCAATATTTTTTATATCCTGAAACTCTATTCGTGACAGCGCGTCTGCCACTGTATTTTCCTGACCCCTAATGTATTCGACTACAAAGTCGTATTCCTCGAGGTCTAGTCTCATACGCATGAGCTTTGAGGACGGATTCTGTAAAGAAAATAGGTAGGTAAGTGGTCTGTGATCACTTTGAATTATAAACTTTGTGCAATAATTGTATGGTCTAAAATGTTTTATTGCCCAGTGAATTGCAGTTAATTCCTGCTCTATAGTAGATTTATTACTTTCACCTTTAGTGAAAGATCTAGAGGCGTATGAAATTGGCATTAGTATACCTTGTTTTTCTTGGCTAAGCACTGCTCCACAAGCGTGTTTGCTTGCGTCTGTTGTTATATAAAAAATTTTAGAAAAATCAGGGTATTGTAAAATTTTAGGGCTTAGTAATTGGGTTTTTAAATACTGGAAAGAATTTTCACAATCCTGGTTCCATTCAAAAGGTACATTTTTTCTAGACAATCTTGTTATGTGTCTTGATGATTCAGCAAAATTTGGTATGAACCTTCGGTAATAATTACAAAAGGCTACAAAGCGTTTAGCTTCATCACCATTCTTTGGCGTTGGATAGTTTTGTACTATAGAAAATTTGCTATCATCAGGCAATATACCTTGATCGGTACATTTGTGGCCTAAAAATGTAACTTGAGTGCAGAAGAATGAACATTTATCTGGGTGTAATTTCAGATTATATTTTCTGCATAATTCAAATACGTTTTTTAAATTACGTAACATATGTTCCTTAGAACAACCAATCACTACTAGGTCGTCCATATACACGAATGCTTGTGCTGGAGACAGACCCGAAAATGCTAATGACATCATACGTTGGAAAGAGTTAGGGGCTATTTTAATACCATACGGCAATCTTTTAAATCTGAAAGATCCTTTATCCGTTGAAAAGGATGTTATATCTCTAGATTCTTCTTCAAGTTCTATTTGGTGAAAGCCTGACATTAGGTCAAGACAAGAGAAGAATTTAGCTCTACCTAATTGATCAAGAATATCGTCTATACGAGGTAATGGGAATTTATCAGCCACTAGATTTTTGTTAACCGCTCTGTAGTCTACTACTAATCTCCATCTCTTCTGAGGGGTACCGGGTAGCGGTTTCTTTGGTACTAAGAGAATTGGGCTATTGTGATCTGAAATAGATGGTTGAACAATATCGTCTTTAATTAGCTTATCAACCTGTTTGTTTACTTCTTCCTTTTGAGAATGAGGAATTCTATAGTTTTTTATGTAAACTGATTGAGTGTTATTGATTCTAAGCTTTTGTTTATAAAAATTGTTGACCGATATGTGTTGAGATTCTAACGCAAAGATATCTATAAATTCCTTACATAACAGTTTCAGATCTTTTTCTACAAATGATGGAAAGTTTTTTGAAAGTCTTTCCAATTTCTCTTTGGATTTGGTCGGTATAAAGTTCTCAGTTACTATTTTGTAGTTTGCTAGTGTTTCTGTAACGAGTTGGACATCGTGAATTATCAAATCATTTTCAGTGGTATTGACTATCTTGACTAAAGGGTTTGATGTGGAAGTTATGGTGTTGGCGACGTAAACGCCGTTTTGGATTGTTTGATATGGTACCAAAACATTTTGTTCAGATGAATTTATTGGTACTGATCTTATTACTTCGGATATTGCAGGTATTGCTATAGAATTTATAGTGGGACCATTTCTAATTGGTATTCCAATGTCATGATCAATTTTATTTGATCGAATAATTATTTGGTCTCTATTGTTGGAGTATTCTAGTATACAATTATACTTTCGTATAAAATCCATTCCAATAATTCCATCTGGTTGAATTTTAAAATCATCCTTAACTATATGAAATGTATGTTTTATAAGGTATCTATCTATTTTTAATTCACATTGAACACTACCTAGTGTTGAAATTATACCATGGCCTATTCCATTAAGATTTTTTCTGTTATATACATTTATAGACTGATCTAAAACTTGGTTGTGCTTGATAATTGAAATATCAGCGCCAGTGTGTATTAAGAAGACTGAAGTCGTATCATTGAGAGTAGTTCTACAGCGTAGGTAGCTACATAAATTCAAATTGATATTGAGTACTTAGGGGTCCTTGCCCGTTTCCCGAGTCATTTTCTGTAAAGCTATTAACGTTTCTATTCTGGTAATTATTGCGGTTTCTGCTACCGTTATTATTTCGGTATGAACCATTATTATTGTTACTGTTGTTGTTGTAGTTATTGTTATGATTATTATTCCTATTTTGGTTTCTATTTTGATTTAAATTTCTGTTTTGGTTTCTATTCTGGTTACTACTGTTGTAACCTTGGCTTCTGTTACCATAGGTAAGAATTGAATTTTCTTGACCATATGCTTCGGTACAACTAGTTATGAATTTAGTCAAAACTTCATTCATATTTGTAAAGGTCGCTGATTCCATGATCAGTTTGACTCTTTCGTTTGAACTATTTTTGGTAATGGCTGTAACAGCCGAACGTGTCGCATACCTGTTGGCTACCTCATGAGGTACTCCATCTCTGATGTAGGCAGTCTCGAGTTTTTTAGTTAACTCCTCCATTTCCTTGGCATAAGAATTAACATTTTTGCCACTTTGCCTGACGCTCATTAATTTGGCAGTCAGAACGTCTACGGACTCTCCTTTTACTGAGCTTTTTAGTTTTGATGCTATTTCTTCCAAGCTTGATTCTGAGGAAATTAAATACCTAGCGGTACCTTTTAATTTTGTTTTTATTAGGTTTACCGCTACTGATTCATGATTTTCTTTTATTGAATCAACTAGGTTTATAGCGTCAATAAAGCTTTGTAAATTCTCAGAGGTTCCATCAAATTCTGGGAGTAGCCTGGAGGCAGTATTTAAAAACTCAACAAGTGTTTGCGGCATGATTGTGGATATTGTTTTAGAATGACTTGTAGAAGCTTGAGGTACTGAAATATCGATCTCGGTACTAGGTTTGTATTCAAATGTTATTTGTTCATGTATTGAAATCGGAATTGAAACGTCGATTCCCTTGTTACTACAAACCAGAATAGCTTTTTCTCTTAAATCCAAGAAAAAAGCGTCCGCAGCCACCTGGTGCGTCTTTAATAGTCTAGAATAGTTCGCATTAAAGAGAACTCTTACACTTTCGAGTGATTTTAGTAAGTTAGATGTATGTTTCCTGATCGTCTCGGGCTTCGTGTCCCGATCGATATTTAAACATTTATGGATTTTCAAAAATGATTCCTTATAGTTTCGGGCCTTTGCAAAATATACTCCCATTCCATGAAGAAATTTGTAGGATGTCTGGGGCTTTAAAATGAATATTTTTGATAGTTATACCTTATCTATATTGTCTACAGATGCTAATCTTCTGGCATAGCTCTTCTTTATAGAGCGTTTATGCAATTGATATAGACTGATTAGTATATGTAGTGCCATTAAAGCAATAAGAATAATCAAGTAGTTGTTAGGGCTTTCTACCTTTACTATAATGTCATTAACCACGTTAGCGTTAGGATTCTCTATTTTTGATTCCTTTCCGCCCATGGTGGGAAATAATGTAAATTGTAATAACAAAAAAATATATGAAACGAGCAATAAGATAGATGATTAATACATCAATTAAATTATGGTGAAGTTAAATCTTACACCGATCAAAAATATGAAATTCATAATCTTTTATAGGGAATAACTAATTATTTTATTGAAAAGTGTTATAAGAAGCTAAGCTTTTTAGAACTGTCCGTAAATTAGTTAATGACTTGGCCGTTTACATTTACAAAAGACAAGTTTACAATTTGTTACTTAGACTAAGTTTAAGACGGCAAGCCACTTGTTAGTAATGGTCTTATTGTATTAGGACGTATTAGTTATTCAATGGAGCTCATGTCATTGCAATCGCCACCATGTTTTTGCAGGGTGGATAATGGCAATGGCATGCGCCGGTCGTCACCAATTGATGAACGAAACGGTTGTATACTTTTGTTTTATACCAAATGCAGAGGCACGTATGTATGCACCGGTTATTTAGTTTTTAGTAAATATTTATTTATTTATAATTTTTTTTTATGTGTTTATACCATTTTTCTTGATGGTGGTTTATTAATTAATTTTTCATATTTATTAGTGTTAGTTATTAATATTTATATATAATAAATCATTGGTTTAAAAATAACATATAAATTATAATTATGATATTTAAGTTATTTTAATATTTTTATTTATTCACTATATAGAAGTGTATTATTTTTAATAATGTAAGTAAATAATATTTTCTTGTTATTTTTATTTGAAAAAAAAATTTAATTAATTAATTAAGATTTTGATGATTATTAAATCATAAGGTCTATTTTTTTTTTTTTGAATATTTAGATAATATTTTTATATTTCACCATTTTAATATTGGAACCATTTTAATATCAAAACTTAAACATAAAATGTTAAAAATAAAAATATACATAATTTTATTGACTTATCTTTTATGTCGCTGTCCAGTAGGCCATTAGAAATATTGATGGTTATTGTGAGGTGAGTGATTGAAGTCGGGATCGTAAGGCACAAATATACATGCTTCATGCTGTAGGCTCTCTCTGACCTTGGTACAATTCAAACGACCTTGATGCATTTGGCATTCGATCACATTGTGTTTAGTTGCATTATTCTTTTGCGGCTTTTTGTCTCTATGCCATTGGCATTTATAGTGTTTGATAGGCTAAAGTTTATGTTGTTATTGTGGATGGTGCTTTGGCCGCACCATCATCTTCTTCCGGGTAACTCGGCGTGTTACCCTTGTGTTTTAATTTTATAGCATAGTTCTGTATAACGAGTGTATTCTCAGGCGAACGATTGGTACACGGGCGATTACGTAAACAAATGAGTTTCTATAATATACTCGTCTGACTTACGTTAGTTACCTTGGTAATATTGAGTTGTTATATTGCATTATTGCCAAATTATTTAATTAGATATTTTGTTTACTTTTTTCCATGTTATTAGTCAATATTTTAATATTTTAGGGGCAACCCTGGAAACCAAAATAAAAACAGCTGTGTTTTATTTACAATACAAAAATAATTTATGTGAATTGAAATTGCTATGAAATTTTTAATTTTATAATAAATTGAATGAAAAATGTTTCAATTTATCGCAATTAACATTGAATTTGAAAGTTAAGGTAGTGGACAACAGTTTATGCTGTAGAAATATATGAAATAATGTATAAAATATTGTTTTGTGATGCACACAAGCACTTATTTCTACTCGTCTGTTTTTGGCATTAGGACGATTGAAATTTCAATATAGAAGCCATAAAGAAGATTGTCTTACGTTTTTACTCAAGAGAATTGACACTAGTGTTGTAGAACCCCAAAACTAATTTTTGTACTCATTTGGGCGAAAATTTTGAGTCACTCGTTATACAGAAATATCCTATTAATTTAATTAATATAATTTTTCAATTATATACTTGCTTGTTTTAATTTTACTTAAATGTTGTTTTATATTCACATATATATAATAAATTGTTTTAATGTTTTTTTTCTCGGTTTTATTGTTTTAAAACTCTTCAATAATTTTATTTGTTTAGTTTTTTTTTCATTTTAATTTTTCTTTATTTTGCTTGTTTTTTGTTTGTTTGTTTTAGTTAAATTTACCAGTATTTTTGAAATTTAATTGTGATTAGCTCGATTTGAACCAGCACTGGCAGGATCGCCATGTATTAAAAACAATTATACTTTTGTTTGGAACAGCCGCTTGTACGACTGTTCATTTCTAGTCTTTATTAATGATTAATTTAATTCTAATTAAGTTACTTAAAACGAACTTACAATTATACAATATTCACTTATACATACTTAATACCTAACGTGGAATATGCTGAGACAGCATAACACACGCTGTCCCACATTTATGCAGTGGGGACAATAATATCAACAAAGTGTTGATATTAAGTTACATACAGAAGGTATGGTAACTTCGACTAGTCAAACACACTACACAACAATATTTATTTATACCAAGATATTTTTCAATTTTATTTACGCACATGTTTGCATGAATTAGGTTTGAGCTACCAGTACTAAATCGATAATTGAAAATGTTTAGAAATTCGAAAAAGCAGTTTTTGTTTTTAGATTTGTAAAGTTATTTTTAGCTGGCATCTCTGGGTTTGGCGTGCATAGCTAGGTAGCTAAGTATTTTTAAAGCGCTTTCTCAAAATATTTCTCTTCTGTCATCAGGAAACCATAAGAAATATCTGAAAATATCTTTTATACAACGTTTTTCAAAATAACCTTCATGTGTGGCATGTGGATTACTTTTGTCCCATCAAACGTTATAAGATTTCGAGAGAGTTTCTAGCTAACCATATTGAACATAATTTTAAGTGATTAATCGTACGGTTTCTTATGATTACGGAAATTAATGGAATTACAGCCTTGATAAATTCCTGCTCATCAAATTCGGTATGTTCGCCGACTGGTAGCCTCGAGTTAAAAACATTTTTTAAATTGATATAACAAATCTCTTATTAAAATATGTCTGAATAATATAATTACCTTTACAGATACTAAAGCACAAAATTGATAACGTAAAACGAATGAGTGCACACCCTCTAATGCCCCTATACTTAACGGGTGGTCAAGACGGTTCTGTTCAGATTTGGGAGTGGGGTCATCAACAAGTAGTATGTACTCCACGACCTTCGGGTACTTTTGCAAAGGTTACAAGATGCCGATTCTCCGAACAAGGAAATAAATTTGGAATTGGTGATGGTGATGGAAATCTAAGTTTATGGCAAGCCGGAATTGCATCACAAAACAATAGGTCATTCTTTGTAAGTTGTTCAATTTAATACTTGTTATAAATAATGATAATTTTTTATTTTATCTATTTCAGACTCACCAATGTCATAATAAAACGTTATCTGACTTTGTATTTTTGGGTTCATGCAGCTTACTTGCAACAGGTATGAATCTTATCTTAATTCTGACCTTAATTTTATTTATTTATTGCTTTCGTCATTATTTCAGCCACTGATTTCTGAATTCTCTTTGTATCGATTATTTATATCTCCTCTGTTTTTAGTTGAGGTATTATTTTTCATAAATCTTCCACTATATATTTGCCTAAAAATATTTAGTGCTAATCCGCGATTGGAAAAAATATTTCATGGTTTAAGCAAATCTCTAAACGTCAAGCAAAATAAAACCTATTAAAGAAAAGTTTTCGATTTGGTTGGTGTATCAGATTTAGAATACTCGAGGTGATAACTTCCCATCCATTCATTACCTTTTACTATGAAAATGTAATCATATGTTCTCAAACTTTGTCTTGGGCAGATTATCTTCACAAAATTTACAAATTAGCTTACGTTGATCTAACATTTTAGGCAAGATTTTTAATACTACTTGATAATTGAGGAACGTACAAATATGTTTTAATACAAAATTTGATACAGTCAAACCTCGATATAACGACCCTTACTATAACGAATTCCTCGATTTAACGAATTTTTTGAAATCCCCTACAACGCTCCATAAGATTTAATACAAAATAAACCTCTCTATTACGAATACATTTGTCAATAGCCTCGTTATAACGAATTTTCATTCACTGCAGACTAACGAAATAGAAATAATTATTTACTTCTATTTAACGAATTTTGTCAACTAACAACCTTTGCATAACGATTTCCATCCATTAATCCAAATTATATGAAACAGATACACACAAAATTATTGTATTTGCAACGACAACGTCTCCAGCAAACCTTCATTCGTAGTCGACAGCAGCATATGTTAGACTAACGGCTGAAATATTCGAAGAAAAATTTATTGTTGCCAAGAGCTTGTACGCTTGTTGCAGCAGTTGTTTTTGCAATCTAACTAGTTAACAATCACTGGCTCAGACTTATTATTTTATAAATGTAAACTATTTTTGAATTTTAAAACTACAAAATACAGTGTTTTCCTTCACATGTGTTTTAATTTATTAGCGGAAATCGTTCGCTATAACATGGTAAGCAGATGATGATTAATATATGTGCATACGAAATTTTTTATTACCTCGTTATAACGAATAGAAGTGCAACTTCACCTCGATATAACGAACCTCACTGTAACGAATTATTCGATATAACGTTTTTTTTCTAATCCCCTTAAGATTCGTTATACCAAGGTTGAACGTAATAGTTTTCTATATTTTGTTGCCCAAACGTTAATAGAGTGTTCCAATGAATAATAAATGTGCATTGCCTTTGAGCTTTTTCCCCAAATAAGAAATCGACAAAAGCGCACAAATTACTTAACTTACCACAATTGCTATGTAAATAGTGTCCCAACTGTTGTGTATATACATTGTAAATGAACAATGGTATTATTACAATTAGCAAATACACAATGTAAATGCACAATGTATGTATTTGAACTATCCTGTTATTCACTGTTATAAGTTTACTTAAAACTTTAATAACCTTTGTACGACACAGATTAATAAAAGAGCTTAAACAAAAAACTGCATGGTGTCAGATGTGTCTCAATAAAATAAATTAAAATAAAAATAAATTAAAATATAAAATAAAAAAAATGTCAAGTAATAGAACAGGAATGAGTTCTGTGGGAAAAATTGACATTAAGTCATCCAACATGGCGGTGGAATGGCAAAATTGGCTAGCCCAATTCAAAATTTTTCTAACTGCATCGAAGCTGGATGAAGAAAATGATGGTAGAAAAGTTGCATTACTTCTACATCATATGGGGCCAACTTGTTTTCATATATTTAAATCTTTTGATGTGTCCGCAAGTGAGGTAAAATTTAATGACCTAATAAAATTGTTTGATGCTAATTTTATACCAAAATGCAATATTGCAATTGAGCGCCATGCTTTTTTTACGTGCAAACAAAATAAAGGAGAAAGCATAGACGATTATGTCACGGTTTTAAAAAATCTAAGCCTAACATGTGATTTTGGAACATTAAGAGAAGACCTAGTTAAGGATGTCTTTATTTGTGGCCTGTCTTCAAATTTGCAATACATCAAGGAAAGATTGTTAAGTGAAGGAGTAATCATGCTTGACAGGGCCATGACAATAGCAAAAAGCATAGATCTTGCACGTGAAGGTGCTGCTTAACTGGATGGTCTGGGTATTAACTATTTAAACAAAAGCAACAATTTTAATGTTAAAAATAGTGTCAAACAAACATGTAAGAAATGTGGTCAGGTACATTAACATAAGTGTCCCGCAGAAAATGCAACATGTCATAATTGCAATAAAAAAAGGCACTATGCAAAAATGTGCTTTGGAAAAAAACAATAGCAACAAAGTAGTACCGTTAATAACAAGTGGTCTACTCGTCAAACACAACACCAACACAAAAGAGCTACCGGTAAATATGTAAAAAATCTATCACATTGTAAGGAACCTCCGGTTAGTCCGGGTTTGAAACTGGGGTAATGCTCAGTCCGTCCAGGATCCTTTACATACAATTTTTAATTGATAAGACCTTCTTATTTTTATTTCCACAGGTTTTTATTTACTTCACTCTTATGTTTTCTTTATTTTGAGAATAATGTATCGGCTATATCGTGCGCTAGTGGCGGCTTGTACCAGTGCCCTACTTTTCCTGTTCTCTAGCTCCTACGCTTATTTATATTCTAGGATGTAATCCTGGAATCTAATCTTGTCCCTGATTTTTCCGAGTGTTAACTTCCAAGAAAAATATCTTTCACTTCAGCCCTGAGCCAGTGCCCTATGATCCTCCCGCAACGGATGTAAATCTGTTTTGGGTAAGGTAGGATGTAATCCTCCTCGCTTACTGATTGTCAACCAGCGCCCTGTTCTAGCAAAACAAAGATTGGTGTTACCAACCTGATTACTTACATCCCTAGCACTGCTCTGTGATTTCTTTTGTGTATTTGTCTCTTACCGGTTTGTCACACGCCTTGCCTGTTCACTTGTACAGCACGAAAGACACTAGATCCTGATTATTCTATTACATAGGCTTATATACAATTCTACTTATACTAATGTAGTGTTGTAGTTACTACACTTTCCAATATGTAAACCGATAGCGGTTGTTTGGCTGCAACTCCTCTCATTTGTTCGATGATTTTCGTTCGGTTGTTGTTGATCGTTGTGTTTTGATGTGTTGTGTGTCATTCTTGCTTATGTATACTGCTCGTGTAATTATTATCTTCCTTCACGTCTCTCTGTTGCTACCTACTGTTGACTCTCTGATAATACATTCTGTTTGCGCTCTGCTGATATACTATATTGGCTCTCTGCTGACTCTCTCTCTGCTAGCACATGTTTGCTCTCTGCTGATACCCTCTGCTGACTCTCTCTGCTAGTACATCTTGTTGGCTCTCCAGTTACTCTGAAAAGAAATAACCCCATTTAGCGGATGTAATCCGCTCCCATGTGGATGGATGTTATCCATCCTCTACCCAGTAAAACGCCTAATACCTGACATCCATATATTTTTATTTATTTAACCATAATCTTGGTGTGTGCAAAATTTCCCAGAATTTTTGGTCCCTCACACTCCTTCCTTTCTTCCGGGTAAACAACGGACTGCTACCCGCCCTGCTGCAGATATGCATACGCGGTATGACCTTCCGTCCATGTCGCGTCGGAAGCACATTTTCTTCCTTTTTTCGAGGGCTGATGCTATTTCGTCCTGAATGGCTTGTGGCAGATGTTCATAAGGGACCTCGTCCCTGGTATCTTCTCGTAGCGGCTCTGTTTTGTTTTCGTTGTAGAGCGCCTGATGTACCATCTCTTCTAGGCTGCCCAGGCTAATTCCACAGAGTGAGATTAGGTCCTCCACTTCACTATCGCTAGCTTCTACCGTCCACGTTATGCCAATCTGCGCTATATATTGCCGATATTTTCGGCGCCGACGTATGTATCGGTATATCCGGGCTTCCATCCAGACCCTTGGCTCCCACTCGGGTTGTGATAGTTCGGTGGCTTGTGAGCTGGATGGTTGATCATCGGGGTCGAACCATGCCCTTTCCTCTGCCTCTGTTAGGAGACTCATACCCGACCGCTCGGTGACCTGTGAAGACATTACGTCCCCTTCATAGTCGTTATCGTATTCCTCTGCCGTACCCTTCTGTTGATAATCCGAGATGATAATTATTTCTTCGTGGTTCATCTGCAATTATCATATGATGGTCCTCTCTTTAATTCTTTATTTCACTATTGTAAATTGGGGCATACACCATCTAACTACCACATAACACATTGTTTCTTTTTTCTTGTGATTTATTCAGATTATTTAATTAACTTCATGTTTTTCCACTGTTGTTATTTTCTTTAGGTTGATCTTCCGTTAACCCACACATTTTGTTTTTGTATACTCACTGTTGTTTGTTGATGTATTGTTTTATTGTAAATGTTTTGTTTTTACTTATTGTTCTGGTCGTTCGTCCGCACACTTACTTTACTCGCGCACTGCTTGTAATAAACTGTGTCAAATGTACGTAATAAATATGTGTGGATGGTATGTGTTGTGTTGTTCTCTTTGATCATACTGCCGATGTTCGATCAAACCATCAAACAGTGTTGCTCACTTTAGCGGTTTTTTCATATGTTTTTTTCTTTAGCGATTTTTTTATACTGTTTATTCATTGTAATTTCCCGCTGGGCCATAATATACTTTTAGTTCGCTCACATGAGCCGTGCGATAGCTCTTTTCACCTTCCTTATGTAATTCTACTATTACTGGTGATATCAACCGATGAATGCGATAGGGGCCTGCGAACTTTGGGGCAAGCTTTGCTGCAAAATTTTCTGCTGCGTTAGACAAATGGTGTTCTTTCACCCACACTAGTTCTCCGACCTTGGGGTTCCATTCCCAGCGACGCAGGTTATAGTATCGCGCCTGGTCCTTTGCTGCCTTGACGAGATTTTTCCTCACTATACTGAAAACTTGTTTCAGCCATTCTGATTTTTCTCTGGGATTTTGAGCAGTAGTTCGCGTTCCTGGGGTTACATCATCGTATAAAGCCTTGGGCAGTCTCGGTTCTCTTCCTTGTACCAGGAAAGCTGCACTATACTGCGTTGTGTCCGATTTTGCTGTGTTGAGGGCTAGTTGTAATTCCGGTAATACTTCATCCTACGTTTTCTGATTGGTTCCGGCATACTGTGCGATCATGGTTTTTACGGTGCGGTTTATACGCTCTGTTGGATTTTCTTGGGGTGTGTACGGGGCAGTAAACTGATGATGTACGCCAATCTCTTGGAGATATGTTCGGAACATTTTGCTCGTGAACTGAGAGCCATTATCCGTGATAAGCATTTTTGGTACACCAAAATTTGCTACGATCCTCTCTCTGAAAGCCTTGCGCAATGTTTCGCCAGTTGCTCTGCGCAGTGGTACCAGTTCCGACCACTTAGAAAATTTGTCTGTGAAGACTAACAGCATCGAGTTTTCATGCTTTGATCTTGGTAGCGGTCCTACAAAGTCCGCGCATGTTACATATAACAATTTGCCCGAGTATCACAAATAACCATCAGCGTTGTCAACTTTGAAATTTCAAAACGCACCAAAATGGAGAAAAAAGCGCACCATTTACAAAAAAAACGCAAAAAGTTAAGAATTTCGTTTTTGTTTCAAATATTTATTGAATTAATTTGAAATTTTTTAATATCATAAATTCTATAAAAATCTTTTTATCAAAAGTAGTAATATTAAAAGCCTTTTTTTAATAAATGAGCTAATAAAGATAAAATAAGAATTTAACCACTCAAAATTTAACTCACAATATGATATTCGAAACTAAAGTACTAATTGGTAAAAAAGCTAATTTCAGTACATATTTGGTACTTTTTTTATATATTTTTGTTTTCTAGTTGATTTTTCCAATAAAATTTGTTAGGATTCCACTGGTACTCTAACCCTGGTTGTTCGTCTACAGTTCAGTAGACCAAACCATATTATACAGGAATTTTTATTTACATGTTTGAAATGTTAATTTGATGTTTAAACAAAGATTTTTGAAGAATTTCATTTCATTTATCATACGTTCGTATTTAAAATACATTTTTTCATCGTATAGATTTCATGAGTTATGAATTATTAAAAAACTGCAATTAAAAATTAGTAAAAATAAAGATTTCATCACATTTTCGAAAAAATTAAAAAGTTGTGTTGAATTTGCTTTAGTGCCACCAAAAACTAAACAGCGCATCAAAATTTAAAAAAAAGCGCACCAACTAAAGAATTTTTCGCACCAAAAATTTAAAAAAGCACCAATAATGATGCGAAACGCACCAAGTTGATAACGCTGATAACCATCCCAGCAAGCCATATGAGTCCGAAAAGAGTCTTTTCTGACACCTTTTTCGGAGCGTTAACGCTCTTTATGAGCCCAAAAAACAATCATAATTGCTCCGAAAACCTTCAGAAAAGAGCGTCATTACGTTCGAAAATGGTCCGTCAGAAAGAGCTCTTAGATAATGTCAGAAAAGAGTCTTTTATGAGGGTTTTACCCAGCATACCATTTTAGGAGCGCTCCGAAAAAGGAGTCAGAAAAGAGTCCAACAAAAGAGCATTTTCGGAGCGCTCCGAAAAAAGGAGTCAGAAAAGAGTCCAACTAAAGAGCATTTTCGGAGCGAAAGAAAAATTTGCTTGTTACTGTCCTGAGTCGACACGCAGTATGACTCAGAAATTCCACTTATTTATGTGTGTACCAAAGCGTTGTTCTCCTTCTATTTGTGCTTTGAACAAAAAAAAAAACATAGCTGTACCACACAAGAATGATAAAAACTAGATTACACAGAGCCCAAGAAAAACCTCATAAAATACTCTTTTCTGGCATTATCTAAGAGCTCTTTAAGAGCCCAAAAAAACCCTCATAAAAGACTCTTTTCTGACATTATCTAAGAGCTCTTTCTGACGGACCATTTTCGAACGTAATGACGCTCTTTTCTGAAGGTTTTCGGAGCAATTATGATTGTTTTTTGGGCTCATAAAGAGCGTTAACGCTCCGAAAAAGGTGTCAGAAAAGACTCTTTTCGGACTCATATGGCTTGCTGGGTATTAACATAAGTATTTGTTCGTATCTGTTTTATGAAAACATATAAAAGTAAATATGTTACTCTCATTCTCTCTTTATCTACTCATACTGTGTGATGGAAAATTCAATACTATTGTACTATTTTCAGTACTTTTTCACAACAAAAATACCACAGTACCCCCACATCATATTTAGTACTCTTTGTTCCCTGTTTAGAAATACAGCGTTACTATTTTTATAATCATTGACCACATTGGCTTTAAAACAAGAACATAAGGAATGCACAAATTCGTTATTCATGTAATTTATTTGATCTGGGTTCAGCTAATCTACAAAAGTAAACAAATGCATAAAGAATTAAAGTTGTTTGTGGTACTATTTCGATAAATTTTTTTAATTTCTTATGTTTCGTACATTTTTTGTAATTCTCATTTCTTGTTTGAGATTTTCTGTGTATCATATGAGTTTGAAAACTTCCAACATATTGGTGAACGATCTATTAGGGCGCGTTTTCACTATGTCATTTTTGTTGTCAAATTGTCCAAATTGTTGGCAATTGTATGAAAACGGGTTGTCATCAATAAATTTAATTTTTTGCAATCATCATTGCAAACATAAATGACGCCATATGACAACCTGTTTTCATAAAATTCCCAACAATTTGGACAATTTGACAACAAAAATGACATAGTGAAAACGCGCCCTTACACTAACAAAATGCAGGCATGCTCATATGTTTATTATCTTAACCCACAACAAATAAAAATTTTTGAAACATATATTTTTACATAAAAATTAATCAATTTTTGTTTGTTGTTATAATAGTTTTTTTTATTAAACTGAATTAATTTTAATTAATTTGTTTTTGTGACCAATGTTTATAGTTATTATAATTATTAAGAAGTTTCCTTCAGGCTAATTTGGTCAAATGTTTGTTTCCAAACGTAAAAAAAAACTTGTTCGATTCTTATTGTTATTTTATTTTCCTAACGTTTCGTTATTATACCCTTCACCATCGTGAGAAGGATATATATAAGTTTGTCATTCCGTGTGTAATTTCCGCAAAAAAAATTCCCGCCCCTATAAAGTATATATATTCTGGATCCTTATAGATAGCGAAGTCGATTAAGCCATGTCCGTCTGTCTGTCTGTCTGTTGAAATCAGTTTTTTGAAGTCCCCAGATATACACGGGATCCAAACCTTCAATAATTCTGTCAGAAGTGCTTTCGAGAAGTTTGCTATTTAAAATCAGCAAAATCGGTTTAGGTCAACCAGAGTTATGAACCAATATTTGAGACCACCTCCATAAAAATTTGATATTTTTCGTCCATTTTATTGCAATATTTTGAAATATATTGCAGATAATACCATGAAATTTTGTATACGTTGTTTGTACTATAAAAGAAGAAAGTGTGCGGAAATTAGTAAAAATCGGTCCATGATTTCTCATAGCCCCCATACAAATATATATATTCCCGAAATATGGCTTATTGATAAATAAATGCCTATAGAATTGGAATATCTAGACAAAATTCAGCAAAAATAAGTCTTATACAAAAAGAAATCGCAAAACGAATTTTTTTTAGTTCGGTCCATGTTTGACCATATAAAGTCCACTTCCAAAATTCACTTAAATACGTATAAAACAGATATAAATAATGTTAAACGGCTAAAATTTGACATAAATACTCTTTATAGCAAATAAATTGTTGTACTAAATTTTATGGTAGTCGCCATATAAGCTGCCATATAAGAACCATTTCCAAAAAACAAATAAATTCGGGTCAAAAAAATTTTTTTTCGGATTTAACCCATATTCGGTCCATATTTTATAATCATGATATAATATCGTTGGAAAGGTATTTTTAATACCTTTTATTTAGTGTATTACAAATTATAAAGCACCCAGTAGTTCCCGAGATATAGGCCTATATATTTTCAACTTTACGGGCCCGCCCCCTCGAAAATAGGCGTGACCGCCAACAAATTTTTTTGCTGGTATCTCCTCTAAAAGCCCTATTTCATTTTGTTTTTTTTTTTTTTTTTTGAGCAAAATCACTAAAACCGAATGTACCCCTTTTTTATACTCTGTTAAATTACACTGAAGATTATTATGAACATCAGACAGACTCTGTAAGTTATGGTAAGAATTGGTAATTAAATCAAATAAAAATGGTAAAAATTAGACAAAATTTCAAAATATTTAACATAAATTTTGTTGGTCGTAAAATTATCTTTCAAACAATATATCAAATACTAATAAAATTTGCACTAAGACTGAATATAAAACACAGAATTAAGATATTCTAGTCTAGTGTAGTTTCTGTATTCTTATTACGCTTAGGTGAAGGGTATTTAAGATTCGGCACAGCCGAATATAGCACTCTTACTTGTTTTATACTCTGTTTGTTAAATTACACTGAAGATTATTATGAACATCAGACCGACTCTGTAAGTTATGGTAAGAATTAGTAATTAAATCAATTAAAAATGGTAAAAATTAGACAAAATTTCAAAATATTTAACATAAATTATGTTGGTCGTAAAATTGTCTTTCAAACAATATATCAAATACTAATAAAATTTGCACTAAGACTGAATAGAAAACACAGAATTTCTTATTACGCTTGGGTGAAGGGTATTTAAGATTCGGCACAGCCGAATATAGCACTCTTACTTGTTTTATTCTAACTTCTTCAGGGTCTCGTTCTACATAATTTAGTGACAAAATTGATTGGTTTATTACATAGCATTAATTTATAGACTAAGTTTTACTTACAGCTTTGATGTTTATTATTATTGGATATTAATTTTTATTATTAACTAGCTAAACCCGGTGTGCTTTGCTACCCCCCCCCCCCTCGTCATAAAATAAAATAAAACGTATTTATATATTTACAAACATTTATTAATTTAATTTTAATGTATTTATTGCAATGCTTTAGGCGAGACCATGCCCCTTTGTCCACTTAAATAGTCAAGAATTTATTATTTCGTAAGAATATCCTGTTGTGAAAATTTAATGACGATCGGTCCAGTAGTTAAGACTATATTACGATGTTTAATTTTCCAAAAAAGGGGCGTGGTCCCACTCACTTTTCTCCTGGTACGTATTCCTAATTATGCCAATACCATATGCACCAAATATCACCGACGAACGTCAAAAAATGCCCAAAATATGGCGGGTTAAATTTGTTGGTTATATGGGCGGTGCCACCCCCGTTTGTACACTCAAAACTTCATATAGCCTATTATTCCTTCCAGAGTCACAGTAACATGCTGTAAAAATTTCAGGCAGATTGGTCCAAGGGTTTGGCCTCCTATTAATCTATATATATATAGATTAAAAGCAATATAATTTAAGGTGAAATGGGGCGAAAAATGGGAATTTGGTAATAAAAAAATGTATATAGTTAAAAAGTATATAAAACTTTAGGTAAATACATATTACAAAAAAAGTATTTTGTATAGCAAACATTGTTAGTGGTATAAGTAAGTATCTGAATTAAAAAAAGGGGGCGATGAAGTAGGCGTAGTTCATAGTTATATGGCGACGTTAACAGTATTAAGAGCAATATACTACCAAATAAAAAAAATACGTTGGAATGAACAAATTTGTATAGAGAATAAAACTTTCAAAAATTTGGCGTGAAAAGGGGCGTGGCTTAAGAAATCTTTATTTTTACCTCGCCTGGAGTATATAATGTGTATACAATTTGAAGTAAATCTGTTAAAAACTATATGGGAGCAATTACATAATTTTTAAAAAGTGGGCGTAAAAATGGGCGTGGTCAAAAAAAGTACCCTATTAATCATACCAAAGTCCCAGTTAAATGCTGTGAAAATTTCAAAAATATCGGTCCAGAGGTTTGGTGTCCAATTACAATATTTTAAAAAAGTGGGCGTAAAAGTGGGCGTGGTAAAAAAAAGTACCCTATTATTCCTTCCAGAGTCACAGTAACATGCTGTGAAAATTTCATCAAAATCGGCTCAGCCGTTTTGGAGTCTATACGTTACATACATACATACATACATTGAATTTTATATATATAGAAGATATATAGATTAAAAGCAATATAATTTAAGGTGAAATGGGGCGAAAAATGGGGATTTGGTAATAAAAAAATGTATGTAGTTAAAAAGTATATAAAACTTTAGGTAAATACATATTACAAAAAAAGTATTTTGTATAGCAAACATTGTTAGTAGTATACGTAAGTATCTGAATTAAAAAAGGGGGCGATGAAGTAGGCGTGGTTCATAGTTATATGGCGACGTTAACAGTATTAAGAGCAATATACTACCAAATAAAAAAAATACGTTGGAATGAACAAATTTGTATAGAGAACATAAAGTATAAAACTTTCAAAAATTTGGCGTGAAAAGGGGCGTGAAAGGGGCGTGGCTTAAGAAATCTTTATTTTTACCTCGCCTGGAGTATATAATGTGTATACAATTTAAAGTAAATCTGTTAAAAACTCTATGGGAGCAATTACATAATTTTTAAAAAGTGGGCGTAAAAATGGGCGTGGTCAAAAAAAGTACCCTATTAATCATACCAGAGTCCCAGTTAAATGCTGTGAAAATTTCAAAAATATCGGTCCAAAGGTTTGGTCTTCAATTACAATATTTTAAAAAAGTGGGCGTAAAAGTGGGCGTGGTAAAAAAAAGTACCCTATTATTCCTTCCAGAGTCACAGTAACATGCTGTGAAAATTTCATCAAAATCGGCTCAGCCGTTTTGGAGTCTATACGTTACATACATACATACATACATACATACATACATTGAATTTTATATATATAGATTAGTTACTTATAACTAAAAAACGGGACATCACGAACAGAATTTTGGTATAAATAATCAAATAATTAATAAAAATATAATCTACAATACACGAACACATAACTTAAGTCAAGTTTAACTTAAAGCTAATATCACAGAACTGATTTAATTATTAATTGCAGAGGAGTATTGAAGTTTCGTGTTGTCTTTGTCTTCTTTCGTATTCATTGTTGTTCTTATTTTTTATTGTATGCGTAAACTCTCCAGTGTATACCTTTTGTTTTCCTTCCTTTCTATATCTAATATTTTAACATTCTCAAAATCTGCCACATGATTACACTCTTTTACGTGCTGTGAAAGTGCCGTCGATATTTTTCCATTTCTTATATCTGTTTTATGTTCGTTGATTCTTGTACCCAGCATTCTTTTTGTTGTACCAATATACACAAAATTGCACACCTCCCCCTCGTTTCCATCACATTTGATTTCGTACACAACATTGTCCGTTATTAATTTGTCCATCTTTGGTTTGTTATTCGTAAATAGCTGTAAGAATCGAACAAGTTTTTTATTTACGTTTGGAAACAAACATTTGACCACATTAGCCTGAAGGAAACTCCTTAATAATTATAATGAATTAATTTTATTTTTGAATTATTTTTAAATTAATTTTTAATTTTATTTTTGAATAAAAATATATGTTTCCTAAAAAGTACCAAAATGTTGAAAAAAGTGCTCTTTTTGTTGACGGTCAGTACCATATCAATTTTTAATTTTTTCATCACTGCTCACACAGCAAGTATATTGTACAATAACAGTACTTACCAATACCACCCTGCAGGAAATGTCAATAGTGAAACTGTACTGATTTACTATTGACACAGTCACCAGTACTAGTGGCTTAGTATACCCCAGACAATGCTAATTACTATAGACATTTAACATGTGCGTGTCATTGAAAATCCACTACTGACATAGGTACTATTTACAAGGTGTTCTTTTGGAACCACATTGTCTACACTTTTAGTACTTTTCTGAAATAGAAAATATAAATGCATTTTTTGCTAATTTTTGGAGTTTTATTTAAAAAAAAAAAATAAAATACTAAAAAATATTAAATTAAAAATAAATTCGAAAACACCCAGAGTCTTTGGCGGGAATCGAACTCGAAACGCTCTGAATGATAGTCCGGCACACATCGCCTAATCTATCGGGGCTCACAATTGAAAAAAAATAATTGTATAATAATAACCATTGTGACAATGCTGATGACAATGTCGCCAGACCGTTACCAAAATAGTAGACAAAAGTGGTGACTTGACACTTGTCCCCAGGGCAGAAACAAGAAAAGATTTACCATTACATACCAGAAGTAGCAAACTAATGGTGTTTTCTTTTCTGCAATAAAATGTTACACCTTTATTATGTACATTTTTATAATGTTTACCCCACATTTTAAAGATGTCGCATTTTTAATGGTCAGAGTAGAACATAAAATCACAACAGAGTAACACTTTTTTTATGTACAGCTGTTATTGTTTTTTTTTTTTGTTAAAAAAGAAGAAGCAGATAGCTCCCTGGTAAGATCGCTTGAAATAAGACAATGAATATCTCTCAAAAATACCAATGACACCTTCCCGACTAATACGCAAATTCTTCTTAAACTATAAAAATTATTTATATAAACATACATTACATATATAAGAAGTAGGAGATATTGTTCTATGAAATTTAAAATACATCAACTTCAGAGTATCATTCAGTCTCGTCTCATCGAACTGTTCGGACGTGTTATTTGTAGTGCGGCTGAATTTTAGGTAAAAATAAATCTACGGTAATTAAAAAAAAAACATTAAAAATCGCATAAAAACTGTATGAGTGTTCCTCTCAGATGTAATTCTGAGAAAGAGCTTAGCTCGTCTAGAAAAACTAAATGGTTCTCTGAGGAAGAATCCTTAAAAAAATCTGTGGAGAAAAAAACATCATCTTCATCAAATAGTGCAGTCAAACCCAAAAAACAAGTAGGTATGGATAAGTACATCACCGTTCTCAAGCGACAGAGGAGCCCGACATCTGCTCAAATGTTTTCCAACTCAAAAGTTCCTAAGACCGTCAATAGTGGTAAACCAAATGACCAAAACAGATTTTCTCTACTTCAGACGGATGATCCAGAAATACCGAAAAAGACATTTAAGCCCCCACCAATTTACCTGAGAGAGCCCACTTCCAACAAACTGATACAAGGAATTGTTGCTGTAATAGGTGAAAACATGTTTAGCGTAACCTCAATTAAACATGGAAATATCTGCGAGACAAAGATCCAAGTGAATAAGGAAGATGATTTTCGAAAATTGTCCAACCAGCTGGAGAGGGAGTGTAGGGATTTCTATACCTACCAGCTGAAAAGCGCAAAAGGACTCCAAGTCGTTCTAAAGGGTATAGACCCATGTGTTGATCCTGCGGAGATAAAGACTGGTTTAATGGACAAAGGGTTCAAAATCAAGAGCGTAGTGAATATTAGAAACCGTGAAAAGATCCCTCAGCCCATGTTCAGGGTAGAATTGGAACCTGGAGATGTTGTCTTAGAGAAAAACGAGTCCCATCCCATCTACAATCTGATGTACCTTCTGCATCGTAGAATCACCGTGGAAGAACCACATAAGCGTCAGGGACCCGTCCAGTGTCTCAACTGTCAAGAATTTGGTCACACCAAGGCGTATTGTAAATTGCCGACAGTTTGTGTTACGTGTGGGGAGCTACATGCAACTGCTCAATGTGATAAGTCGAAAACTGATTCAAAAATCAAAAAATGCAGTAACTGCGGAGGTAATCATACCGCAAATTATAGAGGTTGTTCAATTTACACTCATTTGATAGGCATAAGATCCAACAAGACGTCACAGTATTACCTGATCATCGTCAACAGCCTATTTTTGCATCGAGTGACAATTTCCCGCAATTGTTACGGTCCACTAGTCATGTAAACGCGCCTAGTTCTAGACAAGTTTCTTACGCTAACGTAGTTAAATCTAATATGCCAGGTTTGGAGCAGGCACCAAATCACAATATTACGAGCCTAATATTAACACTCTAGAAACTACATTGCAGACACTTGTCCAAACTATGAACACTTTTACGACCACTATGACATCCATGATGCAGGAAATGCTGAAAATTCAATCCACTATCTTACAAGCCATTTTAAAGAAATGATTTGTTTAAAAATTTGTTTTTGGAATGCGAACGGCCTCCGCCAACATAAAAACGAACTTGAACACTTCCTGATGGATAAGCAGATTGATGTCAGGATGATTGCTGAAACTCACTTGACGGCGACAGGATACTTCAAAATTAATGGATACGTGTTGTATGATACTAAAGATCCCCGCGGAAGAGCATGTGGAGGTTCGGCAATTCTTATAAAGAACAGAATAAAACATTATTTAATGAACAACATATGTGAGGATTACCTACAAGCAATAAACATTTGTATTGAATTCTGTCAATACAATTTTGTTTTATCATCAATTTATTCACCGCCTCGATTTTCAATAAAAGTACATCAATACTACAGCTTCTTCAATTCCCTTGGAGCTAGATTTTTAGTTGCTGGTGACTTTAACGCCAAACACACATTTTGGAGTTCACGTCTGGTGACCCCGAAGGGTCGTGAACTCTTCAACACCATTGCCAAAATGGGCTTAGATGTACTCTCACGCGGGCATCTTACCTACTGGCCGACGGAAGATTCCCGATGTTATTGACTACGTAGTGAAAAATATCCCTGTAGAATCGATACAAGTGGAACCTTCATTAGACTTTTCTTCAGATCACTCTCCTTCTATTATTTCAATGCGTTTCCTTCAAGGGAATGACTCTCCACTTCGGGGCATATATAAAACCAGAGTAAGTTGGATAAAGTACAAAAAGTATTTAAGTTCCCACTGCACGGAAAATGTAGTGTTGAGAACTACTGAGGATATTGATGGGTCGATTGGCAAGTTTACTGAGGACATACGAAGCGCTGTACATCACACCTCCACATATGACGTTGAGTGCAGAAGTGGGACAAACAGAACTTATTTCGCTGAACTCGATCATCTCTTGTCAGAAAAAAGAAGAGTTAGAAGAGAGTGGCAAATTCACAGGTCTCCTCAACTGAAAGCTAGGCTACGGGTATGTAGAGATATACTAAGAAATTTCTTAGAAACCCAAAGAACGGCCTCACTTAGATCTTACTTGGAGGGTCTTGATAGTACCCCACAATCTGACTACTGGTTATGGAGGGCGGCAAGAGGTTTAAAAAGACCAGTGAGAGGAAAACCTCCTTTGCGAAATCCGACTGGTGACTGGGCTAGAAATGATTCCGAGAAAGGGACATTATTTGTTAACCATTTGAGAAATGTGTTTACTATAAACAACTCAAATAATAACGAATCTGATTTGCCACCACTTGTTATAAGGCCTTCTGTACCTCTAAGACTAAACTTTCGTGATGTCCAAAACGCTATTGGTACTCTGAATCTTAAAAAAGCTCCAGGTATGGATGAAATCAGCAACAAAATGCTTATGGAGTTACCTCGTGTAGCTAGAAGAATTATCCTATTTATCTTCAATGCTATTTTACGCCTAGAATATTATCCTGCAGATTGGAAGGTGTCTATGATCACTATGATTCCTAAGCCAGGGAAGGACCATACCAAAGTGGAGTCATATAGGCCAATTAGTCTACTGCCGAAACTTTCAAAACTGTTTGAAAAATTGTTAATGGCTAAGTAGATTCCAATTCTGAACGACACTCAATGTATTCCAAATCACCAATTCGGGTTCAGAGCTAAACACAGTACCATCGAACAAACACACAGATTAGTAAATGTGATAAGACGGTCGTTTGAAGAGAAAAAATACTGTTCCGCGCTTTTCATTGATGTTTCCCAAGCGTTTGACAAAGTCTGGCATGAAGGTTAATGCATAAAATAAAATTAGCTCTGCCTGCTAACACCCACAAACTTATGAAAAGTTATTTATATGGTCGCAAATTTACAATCAAAGAAGGCGATTTTTTACGCCCCGTTCAGCCAATTGAAGCAGGAGTACCCCAGGGTAGCATACTGGGTCCAATTTTATATTTGATTTACGCGTCCGATATGCCGTCAGACCCCATAATACATACTTCAACTTTTGCAGATGATACAGCCTTTATTAGCGTTCATAAGAACCATCAAATAGCATCACAGAATTTGCAGAAATATGTTTATGGCTTGAGCTTTGGAAAATCAGGGTTAACGAACAGAAATGTATTCATATAACTTTCACATTGTGAAAAGATACCTGCTCGTTCATCAGAATAAATAATCAAATTATCCCGCAACACAATGAAGTCAAATACCTCGTAATCAACCTCGATCGTCGTTTACCTTAAAAGTCCCATATCGACGCAAAACTTACTCAGATGAGATTAAAAGCAGTGCAACTTAATTGGCTAATCGGCAGAAATTCTACATTAAAGTTGGATTGCAAACTTTTGTTGTACAATGCAATTCTAAAGCCAATCTGGTGTTATGGAATTCAATTATGGGGTACTGCCTCAGCATCAAACATTGAAAAAATTCAAAGGGGTAAAAATAAAATTCTACGTATAATTACTGCAGCTCCATGGTATGATAAAAATTCTCGAATTTACAAATATCTAGGCGTGCCATTAGTAAAAGTCGAATTTACAAAATATGCGTCAAAGTACGTCAGCAAACTTGCACGAGACATCCTTAACTTTAGTGGCCACAATCGGTTGAGAAGGAGGGATACCCTTGCTTTAACTCAAGCGCAAAACAGATAACTGGATCAGTTGATGTGAAATTTGTTTAGTATCATAAAAATTTTTGTCTAGCACTGGCTGGGCTTATTATTTTCTTTTTAGTATTAAGATTTGAAAACTTATTATTTCAAGATATGAAGATTCAATAAATAAATAAAAGCTAAAAAAAAAAAAAAAAAAAAAAAAGCTTCAGAGTATTCATTAATTACTTTCTCTACAAAGCCTTTCACTCGCGGTTGTGGATTTCTTTCCCTAATCATATAAAATAGTTTATCATCATCAGATGATGAAGATGAATCCAACAAGTCATCCAAAATTTTTTCAGCACATAAAAAAGTAGTAATATTTTCCATTTTGTATATTTTTTTTTGTTTCTTAACACAAATCACCCTCTAAAAATACAGAGTGTGAAAGGTGCACCATTTTTTAAATTTATAGTGTGACATTTTTTCAGAAAAGAACACAAAAAAATTAAAAAAGGTGCGAAATGGGAAAAACGTGTAACATTTTTGCCAGAAAAGAAAACGCCATAAGAGAAACTGATACTAACAGATAGAACTGTGCACGTGTTTAATATGTACATATATGTACCTATGTATGTTTGCAAATCGATATGAATGCATGTTATTATTAAAAACTTCTTCTGAGTTGTTGTTGCCTTCCTTTTAAAACACTACCTATACATACATATGCACATAATGTGTCTAAAAGTAAAATTTTCTCATTGAAAAATTTCGTGTACAGTAACTTACTGTTTCTTTTGTTACATTTTTTCTTAATTTTCTATAATTTTGAAAATAAATGTCCTCATAAATGTTGATGAATTTCCATTCTTTCTATACCATTCTTGGTTTAGTTGTTATTATTACATTCATTCCGCATAATTACATACGTACGTACTACGTACGCCCACAGCCTTAAAATCATTCATGCTATATGTAATAGGAATTCAGAAAATTAAAAAAAGATGTAACTAAGAAATTAAAAAGTTGTGTATGTAATAATGCGGTATGAATGTAATAATAACAAGTAAGAAAGTATAGTCGGCATATAATACCCTACACCCAGTATAAAACAGTTTTTTAGAAATGTGCGCTATATAGGAGATATGACCTATTATGGACCGATCACAATAAAATTGTACCGTATTGTTTGTATACATATGGGATATACATATTTGTGTTAAATATTATTTGGATACTAATATTTTTGAGTGAGTTATGCTCTTTAAAGTGATTTTCGGAAGTGGGCCTTATATGGGAGCTACGACTAGTTATGGACCGATCTGCACAAAATTTGTAGAGGTGATTTGGCTTCATTTACCACTTATTTGTGATAAAATCTGTTTGGTTCCTTGCATAATTCAAACATTTATGATCGGTAAACCCCAATTTCGGGAGGAGTTTTGTATGGGGGCCAGGTGAAATAATAAATATCTTCAAAATTGCGACCTGTACTCTGCGCACAAGCTTTACATGGACAGCCAGCCAGACGGACGGACGGACGGACATCGTTAAATCAACTCAGAAAGTGATTCTGAGTCGATCTGTATACTTTAAGGTGGGTGTTGGATCAATATTTCTGGGCGTTACAAACATATGCACAAATCCAATATACCCTCCCCACTATGGTGGTGTAAGGTATAACAACAAAAACAAGAATGGTTAGAAGGAATGAAAATGCATCAGCATTTAATGAGGAATAAAAAAAGTGTTCAAAATGATAGAAAATTAAGAATGTAATGTAGCAACTGAGGTAATGAATAACAGGAGATACAAAAAAACAGTAAGTTGCTGAAAACAAACGTTTTTAATGACGGAAATTTTACTTTTAGACACATCATGTATGTATGTATAGTTAATATTTTAAAAGAAATGCAACAACAACAACTCAGAAGAAGTCCTTAATAATATGCATGTATTCGTACCGAGTTGCAAACATACCCTGCAGGAAATGTCAATAGTGAAACTGTACTGATTTACTCTTGACACTGCCACCAGTACTAGTGACTTAGTATACCCCAGACAATGCTAATTACTATAGACATTTAACATATGCGTGTCATTGAAAATCCACTACTGACATAGTTACTATTGACAAGGTGTTCTTTTGGGACCACATTGTCTACACTTTTAGTACTTTTCTGAAATAGAAAATAAAAATGCATTTTTTTGCTAATTTTTGGAAAAAAAAATAAAATACTAAAAAATATTCAATAAAAAATAAATTCGAAAACACCCAGAGTCTTTGGCGGGAATCGAACCCGCAACCCTCTGAATGATAGTCCGGCACACTGTCGCCTAGTCTATCGGGGCTCACAATTAAAAAAAGATAATTGTATAATAATAACCATTGTGACAATGCTGTTGACAGTGTCGTCAAACCGTTACCAAAATAGTAGACAAAAGTGGTGACTTGGAGACACTTGTCCCCAGGTTTCCTTCAGGGTATGTATGTACATTAGGGTGGCACTTATTTTGAAAAATGTCAAATTTTGAGAACTGCGCCCCCGTAATTTTTTACGTTTGGTCTAATATATATGTGGTGAAAATTTGAGTCAAATTGGATAATTCTAAACCGCGGCGCACAGAGGTTAAAGTTCAAATTTTGGCAAATTTGCGTTTTTAAGCAAACGTGTATAGCTTTGGTTATTATTTTCACAAATATTGTAATGAAACACAGACAATTAATACACTATTACCTAATATTCATTAATATTTTTTTTTTGCACAAAATCGTTAACCCATTTTAGCCTTGGGGTCATTAATGATCCATTTATTATAATACTCACTGTAAGTATATTTTGAGAATGTTTGTATAAGCAAATATATGACTGTAAATCGTTGCATTAATTAATGTAAAGCTTATGAATCAAATTTGATTGACAAATCCTTTAAAGTCGCGTCTTTGGGGTATTGCTGTATATAATGTTGAACAATTTTAAACAAAAAAATATATACATAGGTATTAAGAAGTATACATATATTACGATATTAAATATATGTTCAATACCTTGAACAAAGACTGTCTCTGAGCCTCATCTTTAGTAACTTTTTGATGGTAATCTTGCACTAGCTTTATTCCTCTTTCTGCACAGTCGTTGACAATTTTTATTTTTTCTACTATAAGCTCTCCACTTCTGTTTTGGGGTCTTCTTTAAGGAAATCGGTAAAAATGTTAAAGCGGCTGAATAATTTAATTGTATTTCCGGAACACAATTCTGTCAAAATACTTGCATCGTGTCTGCAAATAAAACGTTTTACTTCTCCTTGTCTTAACTGCAGGTTTTTGGGAGGTGGTTCAATTTCTTCCAATATGTCGTCGAAAATTTTATTTTTATTAATATTTTCAACAAGTTTAGCCTTAGTTTCCACAGATATTCTAGGATCAAATAAGGCGAATCCCACTTTTTCGCTTAAGTAGTATAAGTGATTTATAATTTTCGAAATAGCTTTTTCTGCAACATTTTCTTTTACTTGCCTGTATTCTTCCAATTTACGTATACACATTATGTCATTTATAGGAGCCAATTGAGATTTTGCTGCATCAAACCAAAATGTCATGTAACATTTTATAATAAAGCCTGCCAGCTCTATTAAGCCTTTAGTCTCACCTTCTAACCTTTAGACATTTCTTTAAATTGGTTTCTAAATAGTAAAATTTTAAGGCAGTATATACACTTTGACATCCACCTAGCTAAATGAAATGCTCCAGGTAATATAATGCTATACCGCGCGATGGAGTTCCTCCTAAAAATATAACAATTAACTTCAAAAATTCTTTTTAGTCATTTCTCGGATATTCTTTTATTACTTTTTTGTTTGCAAAAGCTATAATTTTGTCGCACTCATCACCTATTATTTTTTTAAATCGAGGATCCAGGCTCGTAGTTTTCTTGGCGAATATCAAGCCAAACTTTTCTACATTTTTTAAATATAACTATGTCAGGCCCTTCGGTATGTATTCCGTTATTGGTCTCAGAAAATACTGCGGCCAATACTATTTCATATATATGATGTCGGCAACCTATACATAGTATATCATGTCCAATCCTTTTTTCCAATAGAGCAGAGGCACCTTTAAACCTTCCGGTATTTGACGCTCTTGTGTCGAAAACGAATGCCTGTGTTCTGTCCAAAATATCAAACTCCTTCAAAGTACTATCATATACAGCAGAAGATATTTCAAGGCCTGTTCCGGATAGAATGTCAGGAATATTGAAAATTTGTTCAGTAGTAGGAGCCGCGGCTAATATGGCTAGACGATCCTCCGATTTTCCCGTAATATTATTCAAAAGTTTTGTGTCCCAGGGCAGGTCTAAACATTTAAATCTTTGAACAACGTTCTTGCTGATGTTTTTCCTCAAAATATCTTTTTGCTTGCGCACAGACGTACGGTTAATAACATAATTATTAGGATTTATTCCCAATGCTTCTAAAAATGCAACCAATATATGAACAGTATCTCTAATACTTAACTTTACCTATCAAATACTGCAGCAACCCTCGGTGTTAATATATCTTTACGAGCTATTTTTGGTTCAGCCGGTGACAAGTTCTCAATTTTCTCTTCACTATTATTCGATTCGCATTCCGAATCAGAGACACAATGTAAAATATCACGGAGGAGTCTAAAATTATTTGCAACGTATTGCAGAGTATATTTCACAGCGAACACGAGAATAACTTAAATTACCTGTTAAATCTCAGGAAGATTCCGTATGTTTTTTCTTTTTGGCTTCTTTAGCCTCGATTCTTTTTTTAATTCTCTCATTTTTCCTGCATAACTGTATATCTACTCCAAGCATGCATCCAGGCCGACCTTTTAACCTTTGGTTAATTAAAAACTGTTTGTCTTCTTCTACTTTTGTAAGACGGAGAGGTTTATAACAGGCTTATAAAGCAACTATCCATACAAAATTTGCTTTATAAGCCTGTTTTAGACCTTTAACAAGTTTTATGAATAAGGAAGTTAAAATATGCATACATATATTTCAATACGATTATTTTACTTTTTTTTAGATGTTTTTAAAACAAATTTTAATAAAGCACGTAGCAAAATATTATAATTAATATTATGTTGACAATTCATATAAAAATTTAAAATTTTTATGAAATGGATCATTAATGACCCCAAGGCTAAAATGGGTTAACGATTTTGTGCAAAAAAAAAATATTAATGAATATTAGGTAATAGTGTATTAATTGTCTGTGTTTCATTACAATATTTGTGAAAATAATAACCAAAGCTATACACGTTTGCTTAAAAAACGCAAATTTCCCAAAATTTGAACTTTAACCTCTGTGCGCCGCGGTTTAGAATTATCCAATTTGACTCAAATTTTCACCACATATATACTAGACCAAACGTAAAAAATTAGGGGGCGCAGTTCTCAAAATTTGACATTTTTCAAAATAAGTGCCACCCTAATGTACATACATATATTGCCGAATCAAAACACATACAAACTAAAAGAAGTCTTGTTTTCACAAAATGTATGTGCAAATAACATGTAGAAAATTCAATGTTACCGTTTGTGTTATTGTAGGGTAAGAATACGTGTTTTATTGTTGTAGAAATGAAACTATATCGATTCGCACCGAAATAAAAAACCTTTATTATATAAATATTTAGAATTACATATTTAGAGAGAAATAAAACTAGCAAATTATGAAAATAATCACTTAATTATTACATACATTAATTAAATACCATAATTAAATTTTAAAATTTAGTAGTAATTTTGAAGCATTATTTTAAAACAAATTTTGCTGCAAATTATATTTACATTTGGTTACTATGGTAAAAATATAAAAAATACATACACTTTTTGATTTACCGTTATTTTTACTCATCACATTTTGTGTTTATAATGCAAACAACTGAGAACAAGCGTCGGTGTGAGTTTGTTTTATTGTTTTTGCAGCACAATTGTGCATTGAAAATGAAGATTTGGTTAGTTATGTAAACTTTACATTTAAAAGTGTTCATAAAATTGTAGTGCATCGCTCTAATAACACGTTTAATAAATATAATAAATAATTAAAATCATAATGTACGAAGAAGGACAAAAAAAAGCGAAAACAAAAAAAAATATCGTCTTTATCAGCACCAAGTGTTGTTTACCGCATTGTGGCAAATCCAAAAGAAGTGTTCCAAACTTAAAAATCTTTCGTTTCCCATATCTTAACGCCATATTGCTTAAAGCATGGTTAGAAAATTGCAATTTTGACGAATGTTTTCTAGAAAGATCACGGACTTTATACATATGTGAAAGACATTTTTCGCCAGACTGTATTGGAAAGAAATATTTGAAGCGAGGTGCCGTGCCAACCTTGAACTTAACCGGCAAAAACGAGGAAACGGGTATAGAAAAAGGAAACAATTTCGAAAGTGAGGATGTTGACTTTTATATATATAAATCTTCACCACGTAAACGTAAGAGATCGGAATCACCATCATTATGCACAAATTGTCAAAAAAGTTGTAAAAATGAAGAATTTTATCGAAAGAAATATTTTAATATGTTTAAAAAACTTAAAGCTGAGACGCAAAAAAATAAAAATTTAATGAAGAAAAACGAAAGTTTAAAAAGAACTGTCAAAACCTTAGAAAAAAAAGTAATGAACACAAAATCTATTGAAGCCGAAGTTGACAAATTAAACATCAATTCAAACGAAAAAACTTTATGTAAAATGCTTATAAAACAAAATAGGAAAACAACTGCGCGTTGGGATGATCATGAGATAAGTTTTGCACAAAGTATTTATTATCGATCTACTTCCACATACTTATTTTTACGAAACATATTAAAATTAAACTTTCCAAGTCCTTCGTCTCTAAGTAGATGAAGCATTATAAGAAATTTGCAGCCAGGCAACAATTTATGCATATATAATGCACTCAAAGCGACAGTTCAAAAGCTGCAACCTTTTGAGAGAGAATGCATTTTAATTTTTGATGAAGTATCCATCAGAAAAAATTTCACATATAATAATTGTGCAGATGTTATAGATGGAGTCGTAGATCTTGGATATGAGCCAATGAATGAAATTGGTTCCCAAGTTTGCGTGTTTATGATAAGAGGACTTATAAAAAATTGGAAGTTTGTTTTAAGTTATGTTGTTACTGCTACTTCGATAAAAGCTGATATATTAAAAAAACTTGTGCTATTAAATTTGGATATTTTAAAGGAAATGGGGTTAAATGTGCGTGGACTAACGTGTGACCAAGGTCCTAACAACAGAAAATGTTACAAGATGTTGGGCGGATCCACTGATAAACCTTATTTTCTTTACAAAAATGAATACTTAATGTACGATATTCCCCATATTTTTAAGTCGATCAGAAATGCTTTGATCAAGGGCGATTTTAAAACACCAGATGGAGTAGCGCGGTTCGATGTTGTTAGAGAAATTTTCGAGTTAGAGCATGGAAAAGCAACAAAAATGACAAAATTAACAACAGTGCACATAAATCCAAATAGTTTTCAAAAGATGCGTGTTGGCATAGCTGTCCAAACTCTTAGCAATTCAGTTGCAGCTGCAATCCAATCTGTTAATGAAAATCGACAGTTTACACGAAGTTCATCAGCGGTAGCCACTTCAACATGTGCATTTATAAAAAAGCTCGACAGTTACTTTGACTGTTTCAACAGCAGGCACTTCAAAGACTCCAACCCCCTAAAACGTGGCTTAAAGTTTAATAGTACAACTTGGCAAGTACTTCAAGAGCTGATTACCTACATGAAACAGATTGAATATGATGGTAATAAAATATTTTCAATCACCGGGCTAGTTCAAACAACGAGTGCTATTTTATCTTTGTCGAAAGAACTGTATGAAGAAAATTCAAATTTACTTTGCATTTTAACGAGCCATTTTAACCAAGATCCTATAGAAAACTTGTTTTATCCTGATAATTCTGTCATATCCTTCAGAAATGTTTGTTCATGCAAAAAATTATACAAAAGATTCCGACTTTGGAAGTTTGTGCGCTCCATCTGACTTATTTTTTGAAGTTTGTAAAATTCATATAAAAGTCTTCGAAAAAATATTTTTAAAAAATAAAGCAATAAAAAACATAAAAACATTTGTTGTTGACCAATGCGTAAGTTGCACCAAAGATACAATTTATTCCTTTTGGTTTGATGAGAATAACGAATGTTATAAACACAGAATGGAGATGCTTAATTTACTAGTTCTTATTTTACTACGGAAGCATTCCACATGGGAAGCATACAAATACAAATTATCCAGTACAGAAAAAGTTAAACTTTTGAAACACTGATAAATAAATTTAATAAATACTAAACAAAAAAAAATTCCTGTTATTACAACTTCATTCTATACATGAACTGTCTATAAAATTATATATGGTAAGTAGATACAAACATACATAATTGAATAGTCTAAAAAATAGCATTATACCTAATTCGGTGCGAATCGATATAGTTTTGTCTGTACAACAATAAAACACATACTCTTACCCTACAATTACACAATCGGTCACATTTATGACGAAAGTTATTTGCACAAAAATTGTAAGAAACAAAAATTCTTTTGTTAGGTTTTTATTTTATTTTTACATTTTTAATGCAATGTACAACACACACATGCATACACATGCACACAAACAATGATAAGTGAGAATTAAAAGATCTTATACTCAACAAGAGAACGACAGATTGTTACGCTCTTTCTTTGTGCTTCTTTCCCTTTTGTCTTCCCTCCCGCATCATGAGGAAGCACAAAATTTTGTCAATTTTAAATACACTGCGTGCAACATCGAACTAGTATCAAACTAGTATTGTACTAGTACAAAATGCTCAAATTAACATTGAGTGTGTTTGAAAAATCACTAGTACCATTTGCTCTAGACGTAAACTAGTACAATGGGACCCAATTGGGTGCTTTAGAACCAGTTTGTTACTAGTTTTTTTGCATAGAACAATTTCCTATAATAGCTCGATTTACTCCCTTGTTGCTTTTGTTAAAAATAAGTACTAGAAAAAAAAATTAAATTTTTTTGTATGGTTTTATTTATTAAAATACAAAGGGAAATTACTTAACCCTTTCGGACCCAGCATACACAATTGTGCGATGTGGATTGAAAAAATTCTAGGAAGCAAATTTTTTATTTTTTGAATAAACTTCCAAAAGCAGTAGCTGTGTTATGTTCTTTTTCAATTATAAAAAAATAGAACAAGTGCAAACTTTTTGCAAAAAAAAAATAAAAACCAGTTTCCTCGGCGCATTCGAAGTGAGAAGAAGTATGTCGCGTGGTAAGTAAAAAAACAAGAGAGAGCAAAAGTGTTTTGTTTCTGATGAGAGTGATTTTGAGTAGCCAATAGTGTATAAAATAGTGTTCGAAAGTGATTTAATTAAAATATAAAGTTTTATCAATAGTTAAATGGAGCTAAAACTCAGATAACACAATTGTGTTTCACGGTCACTAATTGACATTTCTTTGCAAACTCACAATTGTGTTATCTAAATATTATAGGTAAGAAGTTGGACTTATCTACTGATGCAGACCTACAAAGAGTCCTGAGTATTCTCGAAAATTCAGAAGATGATTTTTCCTCTGATGATGAGTACCGCGATGCTACTTGGAAAGCTAGTAATTCTCTTCTAAACAGTGCACATAGCGATGATAGCTCATCCGAGGACGAAGTTGAAGATGGTAACCGCTTATTTCATGTAACATTTCGTATCTGATATTATTTGTTATTGCTCTTAGGAAATCTTGCTAATATTGCTGAGGATGTACCAGTGTTGAGCGTTCCATCTGCCTCAAAAACATTCATAGGCGGATCTGAAGGAGGTAATCGCTTCTTATGCAACTATGCTTAAATTTATTTGAACATCAATTTACATTTTTTAGAACCAGTCGCTGTTTCAAATATTAATACCACTTTAAATAAGGCACGAGCAGACATATGGAAACAAAAGGAGTTTCCAGTTCATACCATTCCAACGGTATATAGCTGTCAAAATGTTGTTCAAATACGATCGCCTTACGAGTATTTTTCAAGATATTTTGTGGAAAGCCACTATGAAGAAACTGTACAATATACAAAAATATATGCTCTTGCAACTTCCGGGGAAGAGATGAACCTCACCAAAGCCAAAATTAAGAATTTTTACGGCTGCGCTATAATCATGGGATGCCTAAATTATCCACAGGTATATATGTACTGGTCAAAGGACTTTAGAAATGAGCTTATATCTAGCGCAATGTCGAGAAACAAATTCTTTAGGCTTAGAAATATGATTCACTTTGTTGATAATCAAATGCCCAATGCAACGAACAAGCTTTGGAGAGTTCAACCAGTAATTGATTTAGTAAGGAATCGTTGCAATCAATTAGCTACCGATGTTACATCTTATTCAATTGATGAGCAAATGGTGCCATTTACTGGCAGATGTCCAGCAAGACAAGTCATAAGATCAAAGCCACGACCGGTGGGTTTAAAAAATCTTGTTTGTGCAACTTCCGAAGGATTAATCGTTGACTGCGAAATGTTTCAAGGGGCTGGTACATTTCCTGATAGTGGACTGGGTCATGGACCATCAATTGTGTTGAGATTAACCAAGTTCCTACCCAAAGGCAGTTTTCTTTATTTTAATCGATTTTTCACAACAATACCTCTAATGGTAAAACTTGAAGAGAATGGTTTTAAAGCAACTGGTACTATTATGGGAAATCAGATAGGAAAAAGAGTTAACTTTCCGTCAGACAAGCAAATGGAACGTGGTAGTATGACTCAATTCGTTAATGACGACAAAGTTGCTGTTGTAAAGTGGTGTGACACAAAGTGTGTAACGATTGCGTCAACTGCATGTGGAAAGGACCCGGTTGGCGAAGTAGAACGTTGGATAAAAGCTAAAAAGCGTCGTTTGCCAGTCCCAATACCTGCGGTAATTCAATTGTACAATTCGAAAATGGGTGGCGTGGATACAGCAGATCAAATGATGGAATACTACCGTATCAGCATGACGACTAAGAAATGGCCAGTCAAAGTTTTTTATCATTATCTTGACATGGCGATATACAACAGCTGGATGGAATACAGAAATGATGCAAGAATAGTTGGTGTTCCGAAGAAAAACATAAAAACATTCCTCACTTTCAAATTAGAAATAGGAGAAGTGCTAGCTAAGTACAAAGAAGCTCCTTCAGAAATAGCTGAACCTTTTGAGTTACCTCATGAGTTTCACGGAACAAAATTTCGTCCTCACAATGCTCCAGATGACATCAGATACGATCGTTATGACCATTGGCCCCAATTTGTGGATGGGACCGCAAAAAGATGTCGGAACACTTCCTGTGAAAGCAGAACAAGGGCAATATGTCAAAAGTGCAAAGTAAGTTTGTGTGTTGCGAAAGACAAGGACTGCTTTAAGGAATACCATACCAAACGTTAATTCCAGTTTTGAATGAATCACAAAGTTCCTATATTTTAGTCTTAAGTTTATAAAACATATCTCATTAAATAATTATATTTTTCAAGTTTTATTGAATTTTTTTTTCTTTTATACCAATTTATACGCGTTAATTTTTTAATGTATAATTTATTTACTTGAATTTTGTTTTGTTTTGTTATTAAACTAATTTATTTTTGATTTTTAAGTTGAATAAAATTGAAATACAATGAATCCTTTTTATTAAAATATGAAATTTATCTTACCACTAAACGACCAAAGTACACAATTGTGCTTGGTTCTTTTCGAAAAATAATAATTATTTTACATGTAAATGGCCGAATTACACAAACGTGTCAGGTCCTTTTTCAAAAATTCATGATTGTGAAAAAATTTTAAAAATTAAATTTTAAACGTCTGTAAAAAGAAAAATTTAAAATCTTTACTTTTGTGAAATTGAGAGCATATTTTCGTGATGGGTCTGAAAGGGTTAAAAATTAAATATTTTGTACGAATTTTTTCAGGTTATTCAGTTAACATAAAATTATCAGTTTTATAAACGTAAAAAAGAAAAAAACATTTGTAATCTTAAAATGCCAATTTTTTCAAGGCTGGCTGGACCTAAAATATAAATAATATCATTAAATTTGTTTATGTCGATTTTTTAGTGTTAGTTTCTACATTGTTGTCTTTCTTTAATTTTTCCAAACGACTCAATTTAAAGTCTTTTTTTTTTTTGCTGCTGAAATGCCTTTCTCAAGGTGGTGTCAGGCTCATCAGAATATACAGCAATAGCATCTAAATATTGAAATATAAAATTTACTTAAAGTATTTGAAGATTAAGAAATTTGTTAATTGTTAATTAATTTACCTATTAAGGCGGAATAAAAGTTTTCAAATTTTTTAAGACTCTGTTTGCCATGTGTAACATCAACGTTGAAATCTTGAATTATGTTGTGTCCCAAAATTTCATTTAGGTATCGTCCAACATTTCCTTTTAACAATGATTTCATTCGTCGTAACTGCGAAAAAGCAAAAATTTCTATATCATTAGTTTAAAATGCTAATGCCAAAAAATTCATTGACATTAAATGGTATTGAATTTTTTAGCATTGGCATTAGTCCAATGAAAAATTCCCATATATGAATAATATATGTATATATTTTTTGTAATTTAATAGATGTACTTACATAGGGATCTGCCTGGGACTGGATCATAACATTTAGCTCACTTAATTTATCTTCTGATTTGATAGGAAAGATTTGCATGATGTCATCTAAAACGTTATTTATAGAAATTATTTTTGATAGAAGCACTTTCTGTTCCGCTAAAATTTTAAGTATGCTGTTGTTTTGCCGGTAAATGGTATCTAATAAAAGACGTATATTTAAAAAACTAGTACAAAAGAAAACTTATATTAATAAAATAACCTTGTAGACTTTGAACTTTAATTGAGAGGTCTTCACAATGAATGCACTTTTTGTCGACTAAAAATAAAAATGTAGGGCATAATAACGGTTAGTATAATAATACAATATTTGAATCAATTTAAGAAATTTAAAACTTACCTTTTGGATAATATTTTAATGTTGCCTTTGAAGGCTGTAGTTCGTGGTCGTTTGGCATGTCTGTGGTAAGCAACTGTGCAAAAGAGGAAGAAGTATAAAATTATTTACAAATGGCAGACAAATAAACTTGTAGTCAATATCATTAAGTGAATATCTTTCGATTTCACCTAATTCCAAATCTGTCTGATATATCCCAAGTTGAGCAGAGTCTATGGGCTCTTCAAAAAAACTTTTAGTATTTATAATAGGTCTTCCTTCAACCAAATGTTCATTTCCTCTTATAAATTTCTCAATTTTTATTGGGATATATGTGCGTACCGAACAAAAATTATTGGGGCTCTTTGTTGAAAAATAGCAATCATTAATAAATACCCCAATAATTTCATTTCCAGTGTAAACAAAATCATTTTTTTCGGTTGTTGTGAGTATTTCATGTTTTTCCTTATTTACAATTTGTTGAAGAATCCCAGTTGGTTTTCGTATGTGTTTCTTTAAAATCTGTAACTTATTTTCAAAGTCGTAAGCGGAAAATGAATAAAGGGGTCCATATTTTTCTGCGCAGGGTGTGATGTGTAGAAGATTATGCACATTGAAAGAAACGCTATTTTCACCAAAAACAATCGGAAAATTTTCCACAAATAACTCTAGAAGCTCGTTTGCTTGACTAATATTGGAAACTATATTGCGAGGACTACAAAGTAATCTATATGCACAATGGAGAATAACAAAAGTATAGTAAATGTCTTCGTGTACATTTTCATATAGAGCAATTATGCCTGTGTACGCTAAAAATTTATGGAATTCAGTTGCCTTCCAGTTGTGTATATCATCCAAAGGTCTTGGTTTTCGTAGAAATTCTTTTGGAATCCATTTGCGCATGTTAACTAACACCGAGGAAATATAAGACATATTTGCTTTTGGAGTTTTTTTTAACGTTTTATTATTAATTATCCGAAGAAGAATTTTTTTTGTTACACCTAAATCAATTAAGTGCATGCTGTCTAAAGGTGTTTGTGAAATCATTCTGAAGCCAGCTTTTTCAAGCGGAGTTTGTTTTCGGAAAAATTTTTGGTTGTGATGCTCTGAATATTTTCTTGCTGCAAAATCTTCATCCGAAATTAGATTTCCGCGAACGGTGCTGTAGTAGTATGTAGTATGTTATTATTTTTTTTGGCTACCTGAGTGCATTTTGTGCACCCGTGTGAGGAGGTATGTCCAGGAACGCAGCAAACAAAAGACTTTGCTGGTGTATCACAGCACAAGTTTCGAAATTCAATGTCAATTGTTTTATCTAAAAGATGCAGTTTACCATTTAACAAATTTATTTCCAGAACAAATTCTTTTAAATAATCCTCAACGCAAAGTGGTTTACCAGGTTCCACATAAATTCCTACTGGCATAGACAATATTTTTTCTTTAACATTTACTACTTTAATCAGAATAGGCCATAGCTGCATTTTGGAACTCTTAAATAGTGGAATGCCATCAACATTCATTTCCAGTTCCACTTTTGGATAGTTTTGTAAAGTATTTTCCACTCTCTTAAGCTGATTTTCGATGCCTAAATAGTGGAAAATGCCTGGTGGAACACTCCTAACTTCAATTTGCTTTTTACTCCCTAAAAGTCCTTCTACTGACAGCGGAACATCCATGCCTTCCTCTGACAAAATTGCAAACAATTCTTCAGCGCAGCTTCTTGTAGGTTTAGTTTTAATGAACCACTTTTTTAACTTTTGCTTCAAGGTAAGCTTTGGTAATTCTGAAATCTTTCGCAATTTGTCTTCCAGTTTGCATTCTTTTTCTAAACACGGTTGAGGGTCAATGTTATTCACAAAATTAAATTCTTTACACTCTTTAGAATTTTCGGGGTGCAATACTCTACGTTTATATTCACTTATTTGTTTTTTTAATTTTCTTTTAAAATATCTTTTAGAAAAACTCATTTTTAAATATTTTAAAAATACCTTTTAATAAGTTTTGTAAACAATTTATTTATTTTATTTATTTAAAAAAATTTATTTTTTATGCACGAGCGAGTTAAATAACAAAGCACACTTAAATGAAATATTTCTTCTTTATGCATGCTTGCCATATTTTTTTTATTATTAGCCGATTACCGTGGTTTTAAATGTATGGCAGCACTTAAAAACAAAGAAATGCAAAAGAAAATTAAACATTTTTTATAATGAAGATGGCAAAAATCAACGATTTGAAATCAAATTTATTAAGCCGTACCAAAACACAAATATGTAAATTTTTATTTTGTTACACAAAAATTCTATTTATCCACAAGTGGTGCACTTGTACTACATAAATTACTAGTACTCATTAGCACTAGTATTTTTATATACAAACTCTAACCCCATTTGCACTAGTGCCTTTTGTTCTAGTAATTGTACTAGTAGCTTTTGACAATTAACGCTTAATCTCCTGAAGGGTATTTATATCAGAGGTGATCAAAATTTAAATGCTTATGTATTGGTGAGAAAATGAGACAAATTTAAAGGTACAGTAAAACGAAAAAGTAAACGATCGATTTTTATAAAATAGTAAACCTAAAAAGTTGTTTCTGTTTAAAACATATTAAAAAATTATTTCGCTTCGCAAAATATTGAGTTCCGTTTGTATTTTTAACTCATATTTTGTAACTTCAACTTTAAAGGGGGCTTTAAAAAGATCAAGAAATGGTTCAAGGGCATCAAAATCTTTAAACCTATCTTGAATATTAAAAAAGGGTTTCCCATTGACCTTTAAATGTTTTATAACACAAAAGGCATTGAGAATTACCAAATGCATTTTTGATTACAAAAAATTCTCGTAATAGTACCATAATTTTTTAACGTACTGTTTTAAAAAAACATTCAAAGCATCCGCTAAGCATGTGTACCATTTGCCTTGTGAAAGACAACTTAATTAAAAGAGCATAACAAAGTAGTGGGTTGGGCCAATAAGCAATTGTTCTATGAAATGATCACCTCTGATTTATATGCCCTTATTCATAAAACTTACAACAGGTTTATAAGAGGTTTATAAAACAAATTTTGTATGGAAATTTGCTTTATAAACCTGTAGTAAGTTTTTATGAATAAGGGGGATAGTCTTTGGTCGTACTATAACAGTGATGTTCAAAAATCAAATGTAGATGTATTTGTGAGAGACTTTGCACAGCAAACATATTGTCAAACGCTTAAAATCAGAAAAAAGTAAAGAATTTTTTCCAAATATAAACACCTTATGAAACAATATCAGGGACCGTAAATAACAATTATCAATATCGAAAACCAATTTTGGAACAGTTATTTTGAGAAAAAACAAAAATAAGTCCATCTTAAACAGATTTTAATTTTTCGTCTTCAATTGTAATTGAATCGCGTGTGTTTGCTGTGCTTCGATCAACAAGAAGCAACAACAATACTTAACAAATTTCTGAAAAAAATGACGATAGACCGTCGCATGTGTTCTCATCGCTGGCTCATCGACGACTGAATGAATGTTTTTAAAAGAGCATAACAAATGTGTGTAAATTTTTCAAACAATTGTTGTATGGGCTGAACATCACTGTACTATAAATTATTTTGTATAGCCGACGGTTGTATTTTTGCCGCCGTCGTTGAAATTTTTAAAATTTTAGTAAGTTTTGTTCGCCGTCAACTATATTTGTGATAAGCGGTTTTAAACACTGTATTTTCACAGCGTAACGACGTAATCGCTTTTGTTAGTTTTCGACATAAGTTACAGACACATTTTTTTTTTTATCACTTTTCGAGAAACGATGGAATATTTTGTTTCACATCTTTTCAACGCGAGAAGTTTTCACTAAAGTTACAGAACATGGGCACTGATCTAAGCATTCATTAGACCAGCGCTTCATGAATCCAAGTACCACATACGCTTTATTTACCATTATAGAGATGTGATCGCGAAAATCAAGTCTATAATCCAACAGTATGCCAAGATCCCATATGGTTTTAACTTTATTTAAAATAACAGTATCAATATAATAAAAAGTCTCAGTCGGATTGTGTCTAAAAAATGACATGTGTCTGCATTTCTTAATATTTAACTCCAATAAATTAAATCTGCACCATTGAGAAAAATTGTAAAAGTCGGCACTTAATAAACTATATCCATTTGTATCATTAAAAGAGTTAAAAACATCATCGGCATACATCAGTACTTTAGAATGCAAAATAACAGTAGGAAGATCATTGATGAATAGGGTGAACAAAATTGGACCCAGGTGGCTACCTTGAGGAACACCAGAATGTACTTGAATGATTTTTGATATAACATTCCCAAATTTGACTTGTTGAGTTCTTTGTGATAGATAAGAATTTAACCATTTTATAGCTGAGAAACTAAAGCCCATAAGTGATTTTCAATTAAACAGTTTTCATTTTATAACGTTTTTTGCTTCTCCTGTAAAATTATGATAATGAGGATTACGTCTTTGGGCATTTTAGGTGACGATATGCATATTTTCGTTTTAAACATTTTCACCAGCGTTGTCAGTTTAGGGGATTTATCCCCAAATTGAGAATTTTTTTTCGTGATTTGGGATAAAAATTTCATCTAGGGGATCCGGGGATTTGTTGGGGATGACAACACAATTTTAAGGGATTTTTGGGGATATTTTTTTAAAAGTGTTGGTAACAAGAATGATTTTGGAGCTAAAAAATGTGCGTCTGGCAAGTCTAAAAATGTGTGTTATTAATTATAATGTATAATTTCTAATAAAAAAGAAGTATGTAAATATTTAAAAAAAGTATATTTTTTACCGTTTAAAATGGCTGCAAATACTAATTTTATTAACAAAAATCATAATGCTTCTTGGGAACGCGAAGATTGGGCAAAAGGTTTGAAATATACATATACGAGTATATTTTTAAAGGGTAACGCTTGCGTTCAACGCGTTTTTTCAATAATGAATGCTACCAACACAAAAATACATAACAAAATGCAATATGAATTATTGGAAGCACTTCTTAGAATAAACACATACTTTAAAAATAATTAAATTTGTTTTGAGAAATTTAATCCATCTGCTGAAATGCTAAAGCTTTTTAATACAAGCAATATGTACAAAAAAAATTCTGAGGCTGATGAATCAGAAGATTTTGATTCTGAAGTTTTTGAAATGCTAAACTCTGGTAAATAATTTTTTATACTTCTATATATTAAATTATGTGTAATTTTATATTTACAAGATTTATAATTACAAATCTAATTAGTTTGAATACTAATATACAGGGTGGCGCAAAAGTAATCCTCCTATCAGAAAATGCTATAAAATTTGCGAGGTCCCTAACGTCAGTTCTGTTTTGACATTTGTGTAGTAAACACATGCGAAATATAAGTTAATAAACAATGTTACGCTACACTGCTCCAGAACGCGAAATATTGCTGACAGAACTGACATTAGGGGCTTCGCAAAATTTATAGCATTTTGCTGATAGGAGGATTACTTTTTCGCCACCCTGTATGTAGCTATCGATAAAAATGAATTTTTATTATTATTTTTATATTATTTTTTAAATAAAATAAAAATTTTGCAAAAAAAAAATTGAATCAAAAAAAATCAGTTTGGGGATTTTTGGGGATGACAAATCAAAAATTGGGGATAAGCTCTAAAAAAAAACTGGCAGCACTGATTTTCACATTCAGTCTCGTTTCATCGAACTGTTCGGACGTGTTATTTTTAGTGCGGCTGAATTTTCGGTGAAAAAATCGTAATAGGTGAAAAAGTGTAATAAGTTGAAATAAAACAAAAAAGTGGAAAATAACTCGTAATAGGTAAAAAAAATCTACGGTAATTAAAAAAAAAAAACATTAAAAATAGCATAAAAACTGTATGAGTGTTCCTCTCAGATATAGTTCTGAGAAAGAGCTTAGCTCGTCTAGAAAAACTAAATGGTTCTCTGAGGAAGAATCCTTAAAAAAATCTGTGGAGAAAAAAACATCATCTTCATCAAATAGTGAAGTCAAACCCAAAAAACAAGTAGGTATGGATAAGTACATCACCGTTCTCAAGCGACAGAGGAGCCCGACATCTGCTCAAATGTCTTCCAACTCAAAAGTTCCTAAGACCGTCAATAGTGATAAACCAAATGACCAAAACAGATTTTTAGACGGATGACCCAGAAATACCGAAAAAGACATTTAAGCCCCCACCAATTTACCTGAGAGAACCCACTTCCAATAAACTGATACAAGGAATTTTTGCTGTAATATGTGAAAACATGTTTAGCGTAACCTCAATTAAACATGGAAATATCTACGAGACAAAGATCCAAGTGAATAGGGAAGATGATTTTCGAAAATTGTCCAACCAGTTGGAGAGGGAGACTAGGGAATCCTATACCTACCAGCTCAAAAGCGCAAAAGGACTCCAAGTCGTTCTAAAGGGTATAGACCCATGTGTTGATCCTGCGGAGATAAAGACCGGTTTAATGGACAAAGGGTTCAAAATCAAGAGCATAGTGAATATTAGAAACCGTGAAAAGATCCCTCAGCCCATGTTCAGGGTAGAATTGGAACCTGGAGATGTTGTCTTAAAGAAAAATGAGTCCCATCCCATCTACAATCTGATGTACCTTCTGCATCGGAGAATCACCGTGGAAGAACCACATAAGCGTCAGGGACCCGTCCAGTGTCTCAACTGTCAAGAATTTGGCCACACCAAAGCGTATTGTAAATTGCCGTCTGTTTGTGTTGCGTGTGGGGAACTACATGCAACTGCTCAATGTAATAAGTACAAAACTGACGTAAAAATAAAAAATGTAGCAACTGCGGAGGAAATGATACCGCAAATTATATTGTCCAGTTTATACTTACTTGAAGGGCATACGGACCAATAAGTCGGGAGTATTACCTGATCATCATCAACTACCTAATTTCATGTCGAGTATGAATTTTCCTCTAATTGTACGACCAAGTACTCACGAAAACGCTCCTAATTCTAGACAAGTTTCTTACGCAAACGTGGTTAAATCTAATATGCCAGATCTGGAGCAGGAACCTGACTAAGACCCGAGTAAGTTGGATAAAATACAAAAATTATTTAAGTTCTCATTGCACGGAAAATGTTGTGTTGAGAACTACTGACGATATTGATGAGTCGATTGGCAACTTTACCGAGGACCTTCGACGAGCTGTGCATCACGCTTCCCCTTATCACGTTGAATGTAGAAATAGGACAAACAGTACTTATTTCTCTGAACTCGAACATCTCCTATCAGAAAAAAGAAGAATGAGAAGAGAGTGGCAAATTCACAGTTCTCCTGAACTGAAAGCTAGGCTACGGGTATGCAAAGATTTACTAAGACATTTCTTAGAAACCCAAAGAACGGCCTCACTTAGATCTTACTTGGAGGGTCTTGATAGTACCCCACAATCTGACTGCTCGTTATGGAGGGCGGCAAGAGGTTTAAAAAGACCAGTGAGAGGAAAACCTCCTTTGCGAAATCCGACTGGTGACTGGGCTAGAAATGATTCCGAGAAAGGGACATTATTTGTTAACCATTTGAGAAATGTGTTTACTATAAACAACTCAAATAACGTATCTGATTTGCCACCACTTGTTATAAGACCTCCTGTACCTCTAAGACTTAGCTTTAATGATGTTCAAAGCGCTATTGGTAATCTGAATCTTAAAAAAGCTCCAGGTATGGATAAAATCAGCAACAAAATGCTTGTGGAGTTACCTCGTGTAGCTAGAAGAATTTTCCTCTTTATCTTCAACGCTAGTTTACGCCTAGAATACTATCCTGCAGATTGGAAGGTGTCTATGATCACTATGATTCCTAAGTCAGGAAAGGACCACACCAAAGTGGAGTCATATAGGCCAATTAGTCTACTGCCGACAATTTCTAAACTGTTTGAAAAATTGTTAATGACTAAGTTGACTCCAATTCTGAATGACACTGAATGTATTCCTAATCATCAATTCGGCTTCAGAGCTAAACACAGCACCATCGAACAAACACACAGATTGGTAAAAGTGATAAGAGGGTCGTTTGAAAACAAGAAATACTGCTCCGCCCTTTTCATTGATGTGTCGCAAGCGTTCGACAAAGTTTGGCATGACGCTTTAATGCACAAAATTAAATTAACTCTGCCTGCTAACACCCATAAACTCATGGAAAGTTATTTATACGGTCGCAAATTTAAAATCAAAGAAGGCGATTTTTTAAGTACCGATCAGCCAATTGAATCAGGTGTGCCACAGGGTAGCATACTGGGTCCTACTTTATATTTGATTTATGCCTCCGACATGCCGTCAGACCCAAAAATCCATACGTCAACTTTTGCAGACGATACAGCCTTTATCAGCGTCCATAAGGACCACCAAGTTGCATCACAGAATTTGCAGAATTATGTTTATAAGCTAGAGAATTGGCTAGAGCTTTGGAAAATCAGGATAAATGAACAAAAATGTATTCATATCACTTTCACATTGCGAAAAGAAACTTGAAACAGAATTTTGCAGAATTATGTTTATAAGCTAGAGAATTGGCTAGAGCTTTGGAAAATCAGGATAAATGAACAAAAATGTATTCATATCACTTTCACATTGCGAAAAGAAACTTGCTCGTTCATCAAAATAAATAATCAAATTATTCCTCAACATAATGAAGTCAAATACCTCGGCATTCACCTCGACCGCCGTTTAACTTGGAAGTCTCATATTGAAGCGAAACTTACACAAATAAGATTAAAGGCCCAACTATAATATGCATATGCTAGCTTAAGCAAACGTGCGAACACATATAAATTGTATGTGGCAAACTATAATGTACTTAACGAAACTTTTCGTTAAGTTTTCCAACTGTCATTTGCTTAAGCAAAAAGCGAAACTGATCGCATATTCCGTACGGAAGCAGCTGTTTGTTTGTATTTTTAACAAAATGGAGAAAGAAGAAAATACATTTATTTTAAATTAAATAGAAAATGTGGGAAAAAATAAGTGCCTTTATAATAAAAGGAACCCTTTTTATTTTAACAAAAATGTCTTTCTGTCGTGGTTTATTTCTCTGACAGAACAAGAGCGTCTTCTTCTTTTAAGGTGTGTTCACATTGTGTGTATTTGTCATATGGAATGTCACTTTTCTATCCACATGTGTTTTCATGTGTATGTCAAAATTTGAGTTTCACATACGGTTTATAATTTACATGTTCAAATGTTGGTATGTTAAGTACATTTGACATAACCTATCAAAAAAACAAGTAAGAGTGCTATATTCGGCTGTGCCGAATCTTAAATACCCTTCACCTAAGCGTAATAAGAAATACAGAAAATACACTAGACTAGAATATCCTAATTCTGTGTTTTCTATTCAGTCTTAGTGCAAATTTTATTAGTACATTTATTTATTTATTTATTTATTTATTTATTTATTTATTTATTTATTTTATTTTAGGTCTATGGAGTAAATCCTTACAGACCAATTATAAAAAATTTATATAATATACATAATAATAAAAAAATTAAACAACCATTTAATTACACTGATTAAGGTACAAAGTGATATTACGTTTAATTACATTAACATTAACAGAAAAATCAATTAGAAAATAAAAATAATAATATTTGATATATTGTTTGAAAGACAATTTTACGACCAACATAATTTATGTTAAATATTTTGAAATGTTGTCTAATTTTTACCATTTTAATTGATTTAATTATCAATTCTTACCATAGTTTACAGAGTCTGTCTGATGTTCATAATAATCTTGAGTGTAATTTAACAAACAGAGTATAAAAAAGGGGTACAATTCGGTTTTAGTGATTTTGCTCAAAAAAAAAAAAAAAAAAAAACAAAATGAAATAGGGCTTTTGGAGGAGATACCAGCAAAAAAAAAATTTGTTGGCGGTCACGCCTATTTTCGAGGGGGCGGGCCCGTAAAGTTGAAAATATATAGACCTATATCTCGGGAACTACTGGGTGCTTGATAATTTGTAATACACTAAATAAAAGGTATTAAAAATACCTTTCCAACGATATATATCATGAATATAAAATGTGGACCGAATATGGGTTAAATCCGAAAAGAATATTTTTTGACCCGAATTTATTTGTTTTTTGGAAATGGTTCTATATGGCAGCTATTGAAAATTATGGGCCGATCTTCTTAAATTTTGGAACAGTTATTTTCATGCATATGAGGATATTTCACCTCGAATTTTAACATAATAACGGTATATTTAAGATATATATTAGTATTAACGTGGATTTCGAGAATGGGCCTTATGTGGGGGATATAGTCAAATATGGACCGATATTCTCAAAATCCAGCAGTTTGATTTAGGCATGTATGTTAATGATCCGTGTAAAATTTTGGATTGGTACCCTTATTTTAAGAGATTTATGAGTATTAAAGTGATTTTCGGAAGAGGGCTTTATATGGGGCATACGGGTAAAAATAGACCAAAATTCACAAAATTTTGTGGGATGATTTTTGTATATATTTAAATGATCGGTGCAAAGTTTTGAGTCGGTACCGATATTTATACAATATATATAGGGAAAAATGTCTTTTTCAAATGTGGTCCTTGTATGGGACCTATGACCAATTTTGGGCCGACCACCATAAAATTTAGTACAACAATTTATTTGCACATAAGGAGTATTTATGTCAAATTTTAGCCGTTTAACATTATTTATATCTATGTTATACGTATTTAAGTGAATTTTGGAAGTGGACTTTATATGGGGTCTATGGTCAAACATGGACCGAACTAAAAAAAATTTCGTTTTGCGATTTCTTTTTGCATAAAACTTATTTTTGCTGAATTTTGTCTTGATATTCCAATTTTATAGGCATTTATGTATAATTGAGCAATATTTCGGGAAGATTTTTGTATGGGGGCTATGACCAATTCTGGGCCGACCACCATAAAATTTAGTACAACAATTTATTTGCCTATAGAGATTATTTATGTCCAATTTTAGCCGTTTACTATTGTTTATATCTGTTTTATACGTATTTAATTGAATTTTGGAAGTGGACTTTATATGGGGTCTATGGTCAAACATGGACCGAACTAAAAAAAAATTTCGTTTTGAGATTTCTTTTTGTATAAAACTTATTTTTGCTGAATTTTGTCTTGATATTCCAATTTTATAGGCATTTATTTATCATTAAGCCATATTTCGGGAATATATATATTTGTATGGGGGCTATGAGAAATCATGGACCGATTCTTACTATTTTCCGCACACTTTCTTCTTTTATAGCACAAACAACGTATACAAAATTTCATGGTATTATCTGCAATATATTTCAAAATATTGCAATAAAATGGACGAAAAATATCAAATTTTTATTTTCATAACTCTGGTTAACCTACACCGATTTTGCTGATTTTAAATAGCAAACTTCTCGAAAGCACTTCTGACAGAATTATTGAAGGTTTGGATCCCGAACATATCTTGGGACTTCAAAAAACTGATTTCAACAGACAGACAGACAGACAGACAGACAGACAGACAGACAGACAGACAGACAGACAGACAGACAGACAGACGGACATGGCTTAATCGACTTCGCTATCTATAAGGATCCAGAATATATATACTTTATAGGGTCGGAAAATTTTTTTGTGGAAATTACACACGGAATGACAAACTTATATATACCCTTCTCACGATGGTGAAGGGTATAAAAATAAAAATCTTAAAACAGCTGATTGCTGTATGTGTATAATAAAAATTAAATTTATAATTAAATAAAACTGTATTTTAAAATGGAATGAGAGATTTTTGTTTTACTATAAATTATATTTATTAAAATTTCAATTAATTTTTGCCGCCACAAAATTTTTGTTATAAAAAACAGCTGATGTCAGATGGTTTGTCACTTGAAAATAGAACTCGTTCTAAATAAAAAATGTCATGTGTATTGCACACATAGAAATAACACATGATATTGTTTGAAGGTGTTCAGACTATATGTACAAATTTGACATGCGAAAAAGTGACATTCCATATGACAAATACACACAATGTGAACACACCTTTACAGTGTAGTTCACTTATTTCTTTTAATGTGTACAGGCCTTCAAGCGCTAACTTTAATATTTTTATATTATTTAAATTTTTAAATTTTTTCTCCATTTTTGCAAAGACAATACGAAAATTAACAAAACATATATAAACGTTTATTATTATTTACAATTTAGTGCTGCCACAGCTGCACATTTTAGTACTTTTGCCGATAAATTAAAAAAAAGGAAAAATTATGCGTTTCGGGTACGAAGTTTTCGTTTAATTATAAAATAATATAATAATATTTACAAAATATAGTCATTTAATGGCTTTTTGTTAAAATAAAAACATTTTTTTTAAACATAAATGAGCAACTGTGGACAAAAAGTTTCAAAGTCAAGTAAGCACATTGTAGTCACCTGAAAGTTAACTCTGAATTGCTTATGCATTTTACAGCCTTTTCGTTAACTTTTGCAATTTGCTTAAGCTTGCTTATGCATATTATAGTTGGGCCTTAAAAGCAGTGCAACTTAATTGGCTAATCGGCAGAAATTCTACATTAAAGTTGGATTGCAAACTTTTGTTGTACAATGCAATTCTGGCAAAATTTCAGTTTATGGGGGACACCCCTGGGGAAAAAAAAAATGCCACGCCCCCTTAAATGACCCCAGGAGTGCGAAAATCATAATGAATAAGGGGGCTCACGCCCCCTATGGGCGTGGCAGTCGAAAAACGACCCGGCGCACCTACGTAGACAATATGGGTATCAAATGAAAGCTAATGTCTTCACGATTCCAAAAATAGCCGTATCGTCCAATTCACGACCCCAGTCGTGAATGTCAAAGGCAGTAACGCAATCCATATTTAGTGATGTTCTCGTGTCAAGAGTCAAATCATAAATGAGGATAAGTACAAAATTAAGAAACGAGGAAAACTCTTGAAAGCTTCTGATTGATTAATGAAAATTTGTTATACTGGCTTCGCTTAGTAAAGTTTTTCTGCGTGACCGGCCTACGGCCGGGCTTAGGGGTTTTTACCTCCAGTATGTCTTAATTCTAGACGGCGGGGATCTCGAGTGCTCGGCCTCTGGCCGAGCTAAAAAGAAATAAACAAAAAAAGTCCTTCCCCCATTTTATAAAAATTAACATATCTTCCTCAAATTCTGGACGATCTGGCAACTACGGGTATTTTTGGAATCGTGAAGACATTTCCTTTCATTTGATACCAATATTGCCTAAGTAGGTGGCATGGGTCGTTTTTCACCCCCGCCCCTATTTAACAAAAATGGCCGTATCGGCTGCAAAAACCGCCCGATCTGGCAACTATGGCTATTTTTGGAATCGTGAAGACATTAGCTTTCATTTGATACCCATATTGTCTACGTAGGTGGGCCGGGTCGTTTTTCGACTGCCACGCCCATAGGGGGCGTGAGCCCCCTTTTTCATTATGATTTTCGTACTCCTGGGAACATTCTGAAGGGGATGGCATATTTAGATTTTTTCTCTAGGGGTGTCCCCCATAAACTGAAATTCAGCCGCAATTCTAAAGCCAATCTGGTGTTATGGAATACAAAAATTCAAAGGGGTCAAAATAAAATTTTACGTATAATTACTGCAGCTCCATGGTATCCACAAAGATCTAGGCGTGCCATTAGTAAAAGTCGAATTTACAAAATATGCGTCAAAGTACGTCAGCAAACTTGAGCACCATCCAAACCCACTTGCACGAGACATCCTTAACTTTAGTGGACACAATCGGTTGAGAAGGAGGGATACCCTTGCTTTAACTCAAGCGCAAAACAGATAACTGGATCAGTTGATGTGAAATTTTTTTAGTATCATAAAAATTTTTGTCTAGCACTGGCTGGGCTTATTATTTTCTTTTTAGTATTAAGATTTGAAAACTTATTGTCATTTCATGATATGAAGATTCAATAAATAAATTAAATGTATTAACAAAAAAAAAAAAAAAAAAAAAAAAAAAAAATATGTCTTGATTAATTCAATTGCGCATCGCGTGCTTTATTTAGTAGAGTTCACTTCACATATAAAAAAGTATTCAAACCCCCTTTTAATCTAAAATATAGTTTGTGTAAATTAGAAGTCTACACTATCAGGTATGACACATAATTCGATCGGGATGGTTTTAATTCCGTATTTGGAAATCGATCGTTTTACTTTGCGTTCTCTAGATTCCGATCGATTTGTTTTTTCCAAAACATTTTTAAAACTGTGTAACCAAAAAAAAAACATGTGATTTTTGTAATAAAAAGTATAACAAAAGCGAACAAGAAGAGAACTAACAAAGAAATTTTAAATAAAAGTGAATAAAATTTATTTATAATGCTCGGAATTTCAATTGTTGTTGAATAAAGACATCAAAACGCAGTTGAAAAACTACGAAGAATAAATTTAAGGGATGCATCTGATCCTCTGTCATATTACAGTGCTGTCTAAATATTTTTAATTTTTGTAATTTTTTGACAAAAGTTAACTTTAAAATTTTTAAGATAAAATATCAATGAAATAATTAAAAAATAACAATGAAATAATAAAATTAATTATTTATTAAAATTATCATTATAAATTGTGAGTTATCGTAAAAAATAACAATTCCACTTTAAAAATCGAAAGTGGTTTCATTCCGAAAAAATTAATTTTTCGTTTTCTAAAGACTCAATTTACGGAATCGAAACCACTTTCGATCTGAATTGAGTTCTGTGACATGGCTGTATATTACATGACTCAATAAGCTAACAACAATTTCAATCTTCAACAATCTTACTTTTACGAATAATGTTTCTATTCCACCAAACTAAAGTTAACTCTTAAATGCATGAGGTCAGAAACCTGAATCGTGAGTACACTACCCATATAAATATAAAATCAATCACTAAATATAAATTCGGCACAGTTTTTCCGGAAAATTCAAAAAAGTAAATTTTTTATGTACCATATATGGTACAGTATGCATTTAAGGGTTAAAAGCGATTTTTGTCTATTAAAAAACACATCCACGTTTAAATCTGATTGAAAACGAATTATGAAGAATTAATGTACATATGTATATTAATTTAATTTCTTTAGTGATATATTACGAGTTATCAATGTTTGTTGAAAAGCATTGTTTAATTGACATCACTAATAAGCATATTATTGGAGATTTATCTCTTATTCTAAACATTGTAATGTCAAAGCAAGTGATGACGTGTCACACTTGTGTTGGCAAATGTAATTCAGCTATTTACTTTCTATAATAATCATTACCCTTATACCTATGTACTTTATCAATAGTTCGCACAACGTGTTTAGCTTTTGACAAATACACTTAATTCTTATATAACTCCACTCGTGTTTCATTTTATCAATGTTGATTATTTTTTTAATAATTTTTTTTTATATATATAATTAACAAACACAAACTGCGAAGCTTTTTGGCTTATCTGCAGAAACATCCAGAGTCATTGGCTGGAATCGAACCCGCAACCCTCTGACTGATAGTCCTTACTCTTATTTTCTTAATATGCCTCTAGTTTTAGAATTTATTCTTTTGATAAAATAAATAAGATATCAATATTTTTCTCTATTTTTAGCCGGTCAAAGTTCCGAAAACAAAAACATCATTGTTTGGGATACGTTATTGCCTCAAAAGAAATCGTGCGTGAGTGGTAAGTAATTGTAAAATATTTAATATGTAAAATACCCTCAAAATAAACCTTGTTATGATTTACAATGTTTCCAAAACATATTAAGTTTAGCGATAGGCCTTAAGGTGCTATCAGACGGGATGTATTTTACATATGTACTGTCACTTTTCTTACCCATATGTAATTCCGTATATATGTATGTCAAAATTTCCATTTTACATACGATTCATAATTTTTGCTATCACACGTGCTTATGTTTTTCCGTATGACATAACCTATAAATGTAAACAAAATCTGCCTTTTTAACGTTTATAAATTTCAAGAATTGCTTCTTTTGGCCAATCTAACTGCAATAAATATAATAAACATAATTTAATTTATTAAAAATCGAAAAATTCATTTTCTTTAATTTTTCTTTCCAATATATTCTTTCAAACAATTTTGTTTCAAAACAAATCAGCTGTTTTGTTTATGTTTGTCACAGAAAAATGGAGCGTGTTCTAATCGAAAAAATTACATATGTATTTCCACATGTATTTTACACATGCAAAGTTTCATATGTATCACACGATGTGTACAACTTTTACAGATGGAAAATTTGACAGTACATATGTAAAATACATCCCGTCTGATAGCACCTTTAATGGCAGGCCTACTTCTAAACTGTTTATGTGACACTAGCTCGTTTATTACTACATATATACTATGTAAGTTCATTAAAGCGCCACAACTACGTATGGAAACGAAAAAGTTACTCCCCTAACAATAAACCCTGGTTTACTTTATGATGTTTCACAAAATATTTGGAATCTAGAAAAAATTTTCAAAATGCAATATCGATTTCCAAATACTATAGTATACAAACATTGATTCTAATAGTTTTGGACGTTACAAACTTCAGCACAAATGCAATATATTCCATCGGGAAAAAGATGCATTGAAGAGACAATTTTAAACACTTCATGCAACTTTTTATTTATTTTTTATTCGAGTTATAAAAAGAGCAAAATAAATTGTATTGTTGTAGAATATAGCAGTGTTGCTAGAAAATGAATTTCAAAATATGCTAAAACTTGAAAAACTAAGTGCTAAAATGTTCTACAGAAGAAAAAATAAGTGCTTTATTTTTTCAATGTAACAATACAATTTTTATTTCAAATGTTACAAATATAAATTATAGTTTTTTCTAATTTTGTTCATAACAATTGTTGACTTGTTTTAATAGATTACATTTCATATATTAATTCAAAAATATCCGTGTTCAGTTACTTACCACACCGAAAGAAAATTAGTTGAAATATTAATATGTAAAAGGTATTTTTTGGAGTAAAAAATAAAAATTTGTTCGAGAAAAAAAAATTGTTTTTTATCAAGAAAATTATGCTAAGAAGCATTTAGCATAATTTTTAAAAATTTCAATGCATTTTCGAGGAACAAAATGCTAAATCTAGCACTAAAAGTGCTAAAATGGCAACACTGGAATATAGTGTCACATGTTGTGTTAATTACAAAATCATTAATGTTGAATTTTTCCCACTGGGATGCTCTCCAGAATGTTGCAATTATATTTTATTTTATGAATTTTTTTCGATCACGTCGTTAATTATTTTTTTTTAAAGAATCGAGTTTCCTTAATGTGTTATCTTCATTAATTAATTTATAGCATTTACGTGTCATGACCAGGGAGCATCTTGTTTTGGTTTTGCACCTCAACATCAGTTACTTATTTCTTGTGGAAAAAAAGGAGACATTTGTGTATTCGATATGAGACAAAGAACATTGAAGCATAGACTACAGGTAAGTTAAATGGAATTCTTAATATTTACAGGGTAAAATTGATTTTAAGTACATTCTTTATACATACAAGTGTATTTCATTCAAAAGTCCCAAAAATATAATGTATTACTCTATTTTACTTGAATTTTCAAACCTATGTGATTTACTAAAAAACTTTTGATCCCTAAAATAAATCTGTGGCAGTTTATTGTTAATTCAGTTTTTTATTTACTTATAAACTTAAGAATATTACATTTAATTATATATTAATTTATGAGATCGGTAAAGCGTGCGTGCTCGAGAAAGTTCTAGAAGGCAGGGTTCGAAAACGTTAAAATAATATAATGTTACAGATACGAAAATAAAGGTAAAGATAAAATAATAGTGTTTAAAACGTAAATAAGCTTGTGAGAGTAATCGGTACACCACAATACCCCCACCTAGTTATCGAACTAACGATATCTCAGTGGAAATCGGACATGACGTCCTGACGAGGTCGTTTTTTGTTGTTGTCTTTGAGTGTCATCTTCGACTTCATCATCTTCAGGAGCTGGAGAACTTTCACTATGGTCGTTTTGTTGTGAGTTGTCATCGGAATGTTGTTGTAGGTCTTCTCTGGTATTGCGTTGTGGTATTACCGTTGAATTTGGAATGTCATTATAAATAAATGCGGCTTTAAGACGATCGATTGATATTTTTGATTCACGTTGATTAATTTTGATAACAAAATATTTTTTATTTTTAGATAACACTTCGTATGGTCCTTCATAACTAGGTTCCAGAGGAGACCGTATACGATCAATTCGAACAAATACGAATTTACAATCATTTAATGCTGGATGTATAAAATGTTGTTGAATACCATGTCGTTGTGGTTTTGTTAAAGGCAAATCTTGTATTGCTTTACGTAGAGATTCGGCAAACTCTGTCTCACTGGTAGTATTTTTACGAGGTACTAACAATTCGCCAGGGATTCTTAAGGGAGATCCGAAAACCATTTCTGCTGGACTTAAACCGATATCACTTTTGACCGTTGTACGCATGCCCAATAGTATTAATGGAAGGGCTGAACTCCAATTATTTGAGTCTGAACATTTAATACAAGCTTTTAATGTTCGATGCCATCGCTCTATGATTCCGTTAGACTGCGGATGGTACGGCGTGGTACGAAAATGTCTAACTCCGAGTATTTCCATTAATTCTCTAAAAATAGCCGATTCAAACTGTCGTCCGAGATCAGTAGTTATACGTAAAGGGATTCCATAAATGGATATCCAACCGCTAATGAGTGCATTTGCCACATTTTGCGCTGTTATATCGACCATCGGAATTGCGACAGGCCATCTTGAAAATCGATCGATGCACGTCAAACAGTAGCGAAAACCATTTGATGTGGGCAGAGGACCCACGATATCAATGTTGATGTGCTCAAAGCAAAGGTCGACGGTTGCGTAGTCGCTTAATGGTGATTTCGTATGGCGATGAACTTTTGATTTTTGGCATGGAATACATGAACGAACGTAGTCAGCGATATATTTTGCCATTGAAGGCCAAACGTAATGGTCAGCTACCAACTTCTTCGTTGCCCTAATGCCTGGGTGTGATAATGAGTGAAGCTTACGAATGATGTTTTGGCGGCACGTTTTCGGTACATAGGGCCTTATTTGGTTCTGAAAGACGTGGCAGTACAATTCTGTTGTTGATTCTGGGATGGATAATTTTGTCAACACGATTGACATATTATTAACTCCCGTTAAAATATTTTGCAACTCTGCATCGGACTCTTGTTGTATTGCCATCTCATCAAAATTAATAACGTTATCATGAATTGTGTTAATTCGTGATAACAAGTCGGCTATGTTGTTATTGGCCCTATGAAATCTAACTGACGAGCCCTTCTAGGTGATGCTTTTTCGCTTTTTTGCTTAAAAGCGAATACGATTGGTTTATGGTCCGTGAAGACGACGAACTCTACCATCGAGTGCATATTTAAAATGTTGAATTGCCTGGTATATAGCAGTCAATTCCCGATCGTAGGCACTGTATTTTTTCTGAGATGGCGTTAGTTTTTTTGAGTAGAAACCGAGAGGTTGAGTTTGGCCATCTGCAATCTGATGTAACACTGCTCCTACCGCATCGTCCGAAGCATCAGTTGTGAGTGTCAGTCTTGCATTTGGAGCCATGTAATTTAAAAGTGTAGCATTCGCAAGATCGTTTTTGCAAGCTTCGAAAGCGTTTTCGGAATCGGGAGTCCACTTTATAACACTGTTGTCATTCTTTTTGTTGCCTGGAATTAACTGTTGCAAAATTTGTTGATTTTTAGTAGCTTTAGGGATAAAAGGACGATAGAAATTTATCATCCCCAAAAACTTTTTCAAGTCCTTCGCTACTATTGGTTTTTGAAAATTTCGTATCGCGTTTAGCTTTTCTTCAGGCGGCCTTATACCCTGTGAATTTATCTTGTGACCTAAAAAGTTTAATTCAGTTGCTCCAAAACAGCATTTACTAAAGTTAACGGCAAGATTTGCTTGACGGAGCCGTTCTAGTACGATCGTGAGGTGTTCTTTGTGCTCCTCCTCAGATTTCGATGCTATTAATATATCGTCTATATAAGCAAATACGAAGTCTAGACCTTTTAATACTTCGTTTATATGGCGTTGAAACGTCTGGGCTGCGTTTCTCAAACCGAAAGTCATATACTGAAATTCGTATAACCCAAAAGGGGTTATAATGGCGGTTTTGGGTATATTGCACGGTTCGACTGGGATTTGGTGGTAAGCCCTCTGTAGATCGATTGTCGAAAAAATATTTTTTTGGTACAAAATACTGGTAACGTCATGTAAATATGGAATAGGGTATCTGTCTGGCACCGTTATGTCGTTCAAAGCGCGATAGTCCCCACATGGTCGCCACTCACCATTAGGTTTTTTTACTAAATGCAGGGGACTTGCCCAGTTGGTTTTAGATGGTCTGCAGATACCCTTTTCCATTAAATATTCGAACTCCTTCTTGGCCGCTATTAATTTATCCCCTGCTAGCCTTCGAGCTCGGGCATACATTGGGGGACCTTTTGTAGTAATGTGATGCGTGACGTTGGTATTAGTAGGTTGTTTGTTTTCGTTGATTGTTGCGAGATCTTTAAACTTTTGTATCAACTGCGCATACCGTCCTTGCGTACGGCATGCACTTGATTATCAGATTGTGTTGTAATGCCACTTACCTCCAATAAAGTTTTTCGGTCGATGAGTTTTCCACCTTTTACGTCCACGATGAGTCCAAAATGTTTTAGGTAATCGTATCCTATAATTGGGCTGCTGACGTTTGCCACTATAAACGTCCAAACAAAGTCACGTCTGAGGCCAAAAGAAACGTTCATTCGTTTTTCGCCATATGTTTGTATCGGAGTACTGTTGGCTGCAAAAAGTTCTGTTGTTTTTGTTTTTTTTAAGTTAGCTGAGCGAAAGAGAAGGCAGAACAGATACGTCTGCGCCAGTATCTATTAAAAAATTTTGTTTTGAGTTGGTATCCTTAATAATAAGACGAGCTATACGATGGCTGTCTTTTTGTCCGCCCGCAGAACTTAAAGACGCATCTAGTTTTTTGATGGTTTCCTGTAGGTGCATGGGTCGCGGCATTTACGTGCTCTTTCACCATACTTTTCGTGATACCAACAGAGCTGATTTGACGTGTCTTGCTGTTTAGTGTTTTTTTGTCGTCCACGTGAAACTGATCGTGAACGAAGTCTGAAGTTGGTGTTACCGGCACTGAGACTATTTATTTGTTCTTCGAGTCGTTCTAGTCGTTTGTCTATTTCGGATATGCTAGCTGGATTTGGTTGCGTCGACGACATAACTGACAAGTGTTGGAATTCGCCAACTTCCATTATTTTATCAGCCAATTTAGCTAACTCGTTCAAATCAGCGTCTGATGCCTGTAATATTGCTCTTACCTGTGCAGGCAATCGCTGCAACCATAACGTTTTTAAAAAATCACGTGTTACTTTGTCCTTGGCAAGCGCACTTAATTCGTTGAGTAATTGTGTTGGTCGTTTGTCTCCCAAATCTATTTCCGAAAGTAATTTTTGCGTTTTCTTCTGCTCGCTTTCGCAGTAGCGTTCTAAGATGCATTTTTTTAAATTACCGTACATATCATCAGTTGGAGGGTTTAATATGGCATCCGAGATTTGAACAAGCACATTCGACTCTATAGCAGCTACTACAGTGTTATATTTGGATGCGTCATTTGTAATTCCAGCGACGGAAAATTGTGCTTCCACTTGTGCAAGCCAAATCTCAGCGTGATCTGGCCAGAAAGGTGGAACTTTGACAGACACTCTGTTTATTATTTGATTGGTATCGTTGGATGTAGATGCGCCCACGTTGAAAGAAATGTTCGTAGTGTTTCTGGCATTTTGTGTTGTTTTGCCGGTTTCGTTTTCAAAAGTTTATAAGCCTGAACGTCGGGGTCACCAATTTGTGGCAGTTTATTGTTAATTCAGTTTTTTATTTACTTATAAACTTAAGAATATTACATTTAATTATAGAGCAATTCCATATGAAAGCGATCACCTTTTGGACGACCCCTCTCCGATTTTAAAATAAATAGTCTCAATCGATTGACCAGCAAAAAAAAAATGTACCTACATTTTTTTTTTTTATAGTGACTGGTTTAGTGGTGGTGTACACCACTGTCATGTGACAAAATTGAAGAATTCTTCATAAAGGACCTCATTGAAAGTTGTTTAAAAAAAAAACTACTAAAGCGATCGCAACGAGTGATAGCTCGTTGGAAAGGTATTGAATCAGGCTTTAATTGAAAAATAAAATTTTCCTAATTTTTCTTAGAAATTTACCTTTAAATTTCCCCATGAAAATTAAATTTTCCGATTTTCCACAGAAGCTCCTAAATTTTCCGGCTAATTTTTTTTTTTGGATTCCTCATAATTTTTGCTTTAAGAATCAGCAATAAAAAAATGGGCCCGACTCCTTGTTTGGACAGGAGAAGAGCATTTAAGAGACCACCTTGTTAAAAATACATTTTAAAAATTTTTTTACAGTTAAAAATACATTTATGAAGAAAAAATCTTTCTTATTTTGCTGCTTATACTTAATTACAATATTTATTAAAAATTTCAATTGTCTTGGCATCATTGAATCAGGCTTTAATTGAAAAATAAAATTTTCCTAATTTTTCTTAGAAATTTACCTTTAAATTTCCCCATGAAAATTAAATTTTCCGATTTTCCACAGAAGCTCCTAAATTCTCCGGCTAATTTTTTTTTGGATTCCTCATAATTTTTGCTTTAAGAATCAGCAATAAAAAAATGGGCCCCGACTCCTTGTTTGGACAGGAGAAGAGCATTTAAGAGACCACCTTGTTAAAAAAAAATTTAAAAAATTTTTTTACAGTTAAAAATACATTTATGAAGAAAAAATCTTTCTTATTTTGCTGCTTATACTTAATTACAATATTTATTAAAAATTTCAATTGTCTTGGCATCATTATAAAATTAAAGTAACTTTAAATTTAGCACGTCGGCAGACGAAGAGTACCGCTTTACATTAATTAACATATCAGAAATATTTGGTATGAAGCAATGAAACTTTTGCGTTCCAGTTATAGTTTTGACATTATTATATCTGTTTTGAATTCGTCGCTCCATGGCATCGTGTTCTTTTTGAGTGCATAAAACTGTGTTAATGGCAATTTCCTTGCTTTGAATCCACGAAAACAAATGTTGTACATTTAAGATCTGGTCAGTATATGGCCTTTGCAAACTTGCCTTAGTCGCCATGCGTTTTAGGGTTCCCCCTAACGCATCGCATGGGCCCTTACCGTGGGACGTCGCGAAAAAGTGCCACTCGACCTTGCAGTTTTGTTCTTCGTCAATTATGCAAAGATTGTAAAATTTTTTTTATTCTTGTACTGAGAAGCCGCGCCGTCTGAGAAACACGTTACTTTGTCGATTGCATCGAATTTTGATCTTAAGAATTCAAACAGTTTCATTTGAAATAAATAAACGGACACATAATTATGAGCTAAACTCTCCGCGACAACAACAAGGCTTATACTGTGTTCAGATATGAAACTTAATTGAGTCAATATTCGGTTAATTGACAATATTATTTTAAGTGTTCAGGCATACGCAATTTTCACCTTACTCAATAATCATTTGACAGTTGGAAAACAATACAAAAAATACTCTATATGGTTGTTGTGTTTCTATGTAAAATCATTTGTCAGTTGGAAAACAATACAAAAAATACTCTATATGGTTGTTGTGTTTCTACGTAAACAAACTTACCTTCACATTGATTTTTTAATGATTTCTTTTGTTGACATTTGCATTTTATACAATTATGTTCACTAAACACAGCTGTGAACAGTGTTGCATTCGAAATCTTACTCAATATTATAACAATTTCGTACTTATTGCGCAATAATTAATTGAGATTTTATATGGAATATTGAGCTCAATAATGGCGTTAATTGCGATTAACGCAATTAAGGGTCATATCTGAACACGCTATTACGGTCTGTAGTTCGTTATGTTCGTTTCTGAAATAAATGCAAAAAGGATGCACCGTGCACTGGTCGTTTGCCCAGTGATAAGCCTGAATTTCATCCTGAACGAGAAAAGTGTAATTCTCGGCAAAGTCGCTTATCACAATGAATTCATTTTGGGCTAATTTCTCCTTACTTTCCTTTAGAAATTTCGATTGCATCTCGGATATGAAATGGTGCGCCTTCAGTTCATTCAACTTGAATCCGAATTCCTCGATGAATTCCGGAATCTGCTCTACCACGGTCTCAAGGGAACATCTGCCGCTGCTAATTATCCACTGTTTGAAATGCACCTCCTGAATTAACAGCTGTTTAAACTTTTCCGCCAAATATTGCTCTAGCTCGTCAATCTTCGGACAATTGTCGCATTTGGACAGATGACAATTTTCCGTGGGGTATGCGCACAACGACTTCGACAGGAGGTCCCTATATGTTTCAATTTCACCGTGAAATACTTTCAATTTCTTGCATGGAAAGAAAATTAATTTGATGTTTTGATGAAACATGCAAACGCAGACTTAATGCGTTCCATGCCTGTCTAATGCCAGCACGCATTCTTTTGGTCGTAGGATGGCAAACTTAGAAAATCCCACTTTTTCTCTTGGGTATTTCTCATTGAACTGATGGTATGCTTCGGATAGATTACATAATAATAATCTGCGCTGCTTGTGTACTTTTTCTCCATCTTCACGTGTGATAACATAGTCACGTGTACCCGGGCAAGCGCGGCTGCTGTCATCATTGCAGTAAAAATCTTGAATCAATTTCACCGTTGCTTCGCTGAGAGTCCTTGAGCCAAATTTCTTGGTGGGAGTCGCCAATATGCCCTTGGGGCTCTTAAAAAAAAATTGATTTTTTCTTCATAAATGTATTTTTAACTGTAAAATAATTTTTAAAATGTATTTTTAACAAGGTGGTCTCTTAAATGCTCTTCTCCTGTCCAAACAAGGAGTCGGGGCCTTTTTTTATTGCTGATTCTTAAAGCAAAAATTATGAGGAATCAAAAAAAAAATTAGCCGGAAAATTTAGGAGCTTCTGTGGAAAATCGGAAAATTTAATTTTCATGGGAAAATTTAAAGGTAAATTTCTAAGAAAAATTAGGAAAATTTTATTTTTCAATTAAAGCCTGATTCAATACCTTTCCAACGAGCTATCACTCGTTGCGATCGCTTTAGTAGTTTTTTTTTTAAACAACTTTCAATGAGGTCCCTTATGAAGAATTCTTCAATTTTGTCACATGACAGTGGTGTACACCAGAGACCGGCAATGAATCGTTTTTTTACGATTCACAACTACTCATAACATTTTAAGTATAAGTGGTTTTAAATCATTGAAATTTAACTACTCTGAGTTACTCAAACTCACAACAACGGTGACTTATAAATGCGGGTGGATATAAGTATGACTACAACGCACAGTGGTGCACTTGTATGGAGAAGAGCGACAAAAATAATTATATTAAAGATATAGTCTTGAAATTTTGACAATATACTTTGGATATAAAAACCACAATATTTTAAAAATATGGACGTGGTCACTTGCCTCTACTGCCCATTTTTAAAAATTTTCCTAACATTTAATATTTATTTAATATTTTAAGCCAATCTTGTCCCTTCATGAAAATACGTATTTCACGGCAAATTAAATTTAGCACTTTATTGTTTTAAAAAAATATAAAAAAAGTTAATCTTGCAACAATTCAATTGTAGATTTTAGTAGCGTACTTTTATTTTTACGTGGTAATTTTCGTTGACCTGTAATGAATGGATCCGAACTAAGCAATAGTATATTTAGTAAATCCGTGTTTGTTGCAATTCTAAAAATTTTTCGTGTATGTTGTAGCCTATATCTTTTAATGTCTTTATTTTTTGCTTCTGCAGCTTCTTCTGAAAGCTCTCCAATTGAAAGTATGGCGTCTTCAATTACAGCGGAAGCGTGTAAAAGAATCTTGTGTACTGAAGGTGGGAGATAGAACCAAGGGTATTTCTCGACAAGCTCTTTAGCTGTATCAAGAGCGAATATTTTAAATTTTGCGATGTTTATTTTGTAGCCTGATGTCATAGCTTGCAGTAATATTGCACATCTGGTTATGACCCCTTCATCAACGCCAGTTAACTTAGCAGCCAAACCAGGATTGTTAAAAAAACGTCTTGCGGTATTGCCATCATTAGACGTGCCACTACCCCCTGGTCTAGGCCTGTCTATTATCAAACCCATCTCGGATCTAAATTTATTTTGAATTTCCCTTTTCCTATCCATAAATTTATTCTTTTCATCTGTTGACCTAATTTGCCATTTCTTTAGATCCAATCTATAAGCAACATGAATAAAATACTCAAAAAAGCGAATATATGAATGTAAGGGTGATAATCCAAACTCATAATTTTCTTTGTGCACCACTTTTTGTAAACATGTTTCTATATCATTCATTTCTTTTGGGTTTGCTTTACATATATAACATTTAGCAGATGACGTTTGGCTTAAAGCGTTGCATACTTTACCATCGACCATAGTCAGTTGCAATTTGTGTTCAACATAAATTTTCTTTTCAAATTTAGAATATTCTGTGTATTTTATCAATTTTCTGCTTGAAATAATCTCTTTCTGCAATACAAACTTGGGATGTTTCTTTTTTAAATTGGAATCGAATTGGTCTGCAATACCGAGTTGATGATGGCCGAGGGTTTTTCCATATTATTTTAGCATCTTCAGGCTTCGAAGATTTTGTTACTAATTGAAGGGGTACATAAGATGTTACAAATAAACTGTTGTCCTGTAGAGCGTTGCTAGTAAAACGTTGTTTATACTCATTATAACCGGAGCTACCATCAAAACCCCATTTTTCTATCAAAGCAAGGTTGTTTATATTAATATCAGGTTCGTCCTTCCAGACTTCAAATTGTAGATCTAAAATACGTGAGGCTGTATGGTCAAGTAGATTTTGTAAATCTACTTCAGCTTTAGATTCACTCACGTCGATATATTTTGAATTTGGATAACTTTTTTTCTTTTCCCTTAATATCTTTTCATAACTAGGGAATAAACTGAAGGAAACCTTAGAGTTTACAAAGTTTTGAATATGCCAATACTGTTGCTTTGTTAAATTTGTGTCAATTATTAATGCAAGAACTTCAGCGACATTTGATTCTGAACAAGCTTGCTTTGGTTCTGAACATAGACCACGTAAGGTATCCGCTGCCGTCGCATCAGTTTTTGCCAACTTTGCTATTCTTCGTTGTTTTGTTCTTTTTGAGGAACTTGAGAAATCAGAAGAAGGGCGACCACGTTTATTCGTTTTTAATGCTTGATCTTTAGGTGACACAGATACATTTTTCAGTTTTAAAAAAACAACTTCTTTTTTAGCTAACCAGTCTGAATGATTTTTTAAAACGTCTGATTTTAAGCGGTGATTCTTTTTCCAAATGTCAACAATTCTTTTACATAAATATTGTATACATTTCAATAATTTACAAAAAACACCTTCTTCACATTCAAAATTAATTAATTTGATTACTTCATCATAGACTTGCATAATTTAAAACTATAATAATTTTAAACTATAGAAGTGTGTCAATAATTACAAACCAATTTGGTCATTGGCTTTCACTGGGAAACTAACTAAAACTCTAAGTATTTTTTAAAAAAAATAGCAAACGTGTTAATAAAAACAATTTTTAGAAATCAGTACTTTACAAAAACTACAATACAATTTATTAAGTAATTATTTCTTAAAAATATTGACAATACCATCCACATTAATTTCCATTTTAAGTATTTTAATTAGGCACTTTAATTAAATGTATTTTAACAATTTAATATTCACTTTTTTTCACAGTCGTTTTTTGAACTTTTTGCTTCTATACAAAATCGAACTTTAATTGTTTGTGTTTAAAAATTACCGTTTGAAATTGTCAAAACAAATTCAGAAGAGAGAAATTTGATGACATTAGCGACTATTTATTTCGCTACAATCCCAACATAGAAAATGTTTTTTTTTATTTTTGTCATATGGGCGCAACCACTGTGCAACGCCGACATAGAGCTCATACGATTCCCAATATGTTTGATTCATAAACAACGGTATTTAGATTTACATCTTAAGAAAAATACTCACATACATACTCATAAAGTATTCAACTCAGTTAAGTCATTGAAAAAAATTTTCAGCATATTCCGTTAGGTATTTATACAAAATAAGTAAAAAAGAAATATAACAAGTAAGAGTGCTATATTCGGCTGTGCCGAATCTTGAATACCCTTCACCTAAGCGTAATAAGAAATACAGAAACTACACTAGACTAGAATATCCTAATTCTGTGTTTTCTATTCAGTCTTAATGTAAATTTTATTAGTATTTGATATATTGTTTGAAAGACAATTTTACGACCAACATAATTTATGTTAAATATTTTGAAATGTTGTGTAATTTTTACCATTTTAATTGATTTAATTACCAATTCTTACCATAATTTACAGAGTTTGTCTGATGTTCATAATAATCTTGAGTGTAATTTAACAAACAGAGTATAAACAAACAGAGTATAAACAAACAGAGTATAAAAAAGGGGTACAATTCGATTTTAGTGATTTTGCTCAAAAAAAAAAAAAAAAAAACAAAATGAAATAGGGCTTTTAGAAGAGACCAGCAAAAAAAAAAAATTATTGGCGGTCACGCCTATTTTCGAAGGGGCGGGCCCGAAAAGTTGAAAATATATAGGCCTATATCTCGGGAACTACTGGGTGCTTGATAATTTGTAATACACTAAATGAAAGGTATTAAAAATACCTTTCCAACGATATATATCATGATTATAAAATATAGACCGAATATGGGTTAAATCCGAAAAAAATATTTTTTGACCCGAATTTATTTGTTTTTTGGAAATGGTTCTTATATGGCAGCTATGACAAATTATGGGCCGATCTTCTTAAATTTTGGAACAGTTATTTTCATGCATATGAGGATATTTCACGTCGAATTTCAACATAATAACGCTATATTTAAGATATATATTAGTATTAAAGTGGATTTCGAGAGTGGACCTTATGTGGGGGATATAGTCAAATATGGACCGATATTCTCAAAATCCAGCAGTTAGATTTAGGCATGTATGTAAATGATCCGTGTAAAATTTTGGATTGGTACCCTTATTTATAAGCGATTTATGAGTATTAAAGTGATTTTCCGAAGAGGGCTTTATATGGGGCATACAGTTAAAAATAGACCGAAATCAACAAAATTTTGTGAAATGATTTTTGTATATATTAAAATGATCTGTGCAAAGTTTTGAGTCGGTACCGATATTTATACAATATATATAGGGAAAAATGTCTTTTTCAGATGTGGTCCTTGTATGGGAGCTATGACCAGTTCTGGGCCGACTGCCATAAAATTTAGTACAACAATTTATTTGCCTATAAAGAGTATTTATGTCAAATTTTAGCCGTTTAACATTATTTATATCTGTTTTATACGTATTTAAATGAATTTTGGAAGTGGACTTTATATGGGGTCTATGGTCAAACATGGACCGAACTAAAAAAAATTTCGTTTTGCGATTTCTTTTTGCATAAAACTTATTTTTGCTGAATTTTGTCGTGATATTCCAATTTTATAGGCATTTATGTATAATTGACCAATATTTCGGGAAGATTTTTGTATGGGGGCTATGACCAATTTTGGGCCGACCACCATAAAATTTAGTACAACAATTTATTTGTCTATAAAGAGTCTTTATGTCAAATTTTAGCCGTTTAGCATTATTCATATCTGTTTTATACGTATTTAAATGAATTTTGGAAGTGGACTTTATATGGGGTCTATGGTCAAACATGGACCGAACTAAAAAAAATTTCGTTTTGCGATTTCTGTTTGTGTAAAACTTATTTTAGCTGAATTTTGTCTTGATATCCCTATTTTATAGGCATTTATTTATCATTAAGCCATATTTCGGGAATATATATATTTGTATGGGGGCTATGAGAAATCATGGACCGATTCTTACTATTTTCCGCACACTTTCTTCATTTGTCATACAAACAACGTATACAAAATTTCATAGTATTATCTGCAATATATTTCAAAATATTGCAATAAAATGGACGAAAAATATCAAATTTTTATAGAGGTGGTCTCACATATTGGTTCATAACTCTGGTTGACCTAAACCGATTTTGCTGATTTTAAATAGCAAACTTCTCGAAAGCACTTCTGACAGAATTATTGAAGGTTTGGATCCCGATAATATCTGGGGACTTCAAAAAACTGATTTCAACAGACAGACAGACAGACAGACAGACGGACATCGCTTAATCGACTTCGCTATCTATAAGGATCCAGAATATATATACTTTATAGGGTCGGAAATTTTTTTTGTGGAAATTACACACGGAATGACAAACTTATATATACCCTTCTCACGATGGTGAAGGGTATAAAAAGGGTTTTAGTGATTTTGCTCAAAAAAAAAAAAAAAAAACAAAATTAAATAGGGCTTTTAGAGGAGATACCAGCAAAAAAAATTTGTTGGCTGTCACGCCTATTTTCGAGGGTGCGGGCCCTTAAAGTTGAAAATATATAGGCCTATATCTCGGGAACTACTGGGTGTCGGATAATTTGTAATACACTAAATAAAAGGTATTAAAAATACCTTTCCAACGATATATATCATGATTATAAAATGTAGACCGAATATGGGTTAAATCCGAAAAGAATATTTTTTGACCCGAATTTATTTGTTTTTTTGAAATGGTTCTTATATGGCAGCTATGACAAATTATGGGCCGATCTTCTTAAATTTTGGAACAGTTATTTTCATGCATATGAGGATACTTCACGTCGAATTTCAACATAATAACGCTATATATACGATATATATTAGTATTAACGTGGATTTCGAGAGTGGACCTTATGTGGGGGATATAGTCAAATATGGACCGATATTATCAAAATCCAGCAGTTAGATTTAGGCATATATGTAAATGATCCGTGTAAAATTTTGGATTGGTACCCTTATTAATAAGCGATTTATGAGTATTAAAGTGATTTTCGTAAGAGGGCTTTATATGAGGCATACGGTTAAAAATAGACCGAAATTCACAAAATTTTGTGGGATGATTTTTGTATATATTAAAATAATCTGTGCAAAGTTTTGAGTCGGCACCGATATTTATACAATATATATGGGGAAAAATGTATTTTTCAGGCGTGGTCCTTGTAAAGGAGCTATGACCAGTGCTGGGCCGACTACCATAAAATTTAGTACAACAATTTATTTGCCTATAAAGAGTATTGTTAACCATAATAAAACCAAAAGAAAGCAAAATAATTTTACATATTTACTAAAACTACAAAATAGCATATACGACAATATTTAGTCATTTGCCCTTGAAATTGTTTATTGCAGTCATTGCCGTTTAACATTATTATCTCTTTTATACGTATTTAAGTGAATTTTGGAAGTGGACTTTATATGGGGTCTATGGTCAAACATGAACCGAACTAAAAAAAAATTTCGTTTTGCGATTTCTTTTTGTATAAGACTTATTTTTGCTGAATTTTGTCTAGATATTCCAATTTTATAGGCATTTATTTATCATTAAGCCATATTTCGGGAATATATATATTTGTATGGGGGCTATAAGAAATCATGTACCGATTCTTATTATTTTCCGCACACTTTCCTCTTTTATCATAAAAACAACGTATACAAAATTTCATCGTATTATCTGCAATATATTTCAAAATATTGCAATAAAATGGACGAAAAATATCAAATTTTTATGGAGGTGGTCTCACATATTGGTTCATAACTCTGGTTGACCTAAACCGATTTTGCTGATTTTAAATAGCAAACTTCTCGAAAGCACTTCTCACAGAATTATTGAAGGTTTGGATCCCGAGTATATCTGGAGACTTCAAAAAACTGATTTCAACATCCAGACAGACAGACAGACGGACATGGCTTAATCGACTTCGCTATCTATAAGGATCCAGAATATATATACTTTATAGGGTCGGAAAATTTTTTTGTGGAAATTACACACGGAATGACAAACTTATATATACCCTTCTCACGATGGTGAAGGGTATAAAAACACACAAGTAAGTTTATAGGAAAACTTATTGGGGAAAATATAACATTTATTATTTTATATAATTTTTATAAGCGGACTGTAAAAATGAACGACTCTCGCATGAGTGTATGCGAGTCATACTTTTTTTTGTTATCGTCTACGTACATTGAGTTAAGGAGAGTCAAAATAAACAACATCATACATGAGATTAAGTCTGAATATATTGAGTACTTCAAACTTTAAAGATGAATATTGGTTTGATGATATTGAGACAAGTATGAGTACGTATAAGTATAACAAATTATACGTCATGATTCAAGTATACTCACTTTTTCAGTACTCATAACTGATCTCTGGTGTACACCACCACTAAACCAGTCACTATAAAAAAAAAAAAGAAATATGTAGGTACATTATTTTTTGCTGGGCAATCGATTGAGACTATTTATTTTAAAATCGGAGAGGGGTCGTCCAAAAATTTGCCAATTTTGATCGTTTTCATATGGAATTGCTCTATTATCTTTAATAATAAAATATAACGAAATATTCTTCGTTGTCATCAACTGAGTTTAGTAATATGTATATTATTTTTAAAATATAAAATTATTCCTTATAATATATTCAGCCAAATATCATGTTTAAGTTATTCCTAACATACATATATTTAATTATTCTGTCTTTAAAGGGTCATGACAGCTGCATTAAATGCATTAGCATTGATCCTCATGAAGAATTTTTTGCTACTGGATCCATCGAAGGCGAGATAAAGGTAATATTATTTTTGAATTTCTGAAAAAATCATTGTATTTAAGCGTTTTCAGAACTGTTGGTCACTTTTTTTATACAAATTAACTTGAATCTATAAAATGTTTTAAATTTAAACATTTGTTTGTTTATTTTAAAATAGACAATAATTTTCTCTTTATTTGAATCTAATCGAATATAAATTTGTTTAATCCCCCTAAACTTTATCACAGCAACAGATTTATTTTTAATGCTAAATAGAATAAACACTTCAGCGAATAATTTGTTGTACCCATACTTACTAACGGTCTTATTCATAAAAATTTCAAATTTTAACTTATAAGCTGATAATAGTTATAAGTTTCTTTTTGTTTTATAAGCTACTGATAAAAATTTGTATTCATAACTACACAATAAGAGCAAATTAACAATTTGTCGGTTTTAATATTTTGTAGTTTTATGTTGGCAATAACATGTTATTTTCGCTCTCATTTTATACTTAGTGATGAATATAATTACAATTGAATTTTTAAGTACCCTAATAGAAAACTGAAAATAATATGAATTATTGCACATAATTTAATCGAAATGTTAAAAAACATTTGTTTTATTACTTGTTAATATATAAAAAGTAATTTCAATAGTAAAGAAATTGATTTTAAATACAATTATTCACCGCTGGCACAGAGTTTGTGCTGCCTTCAATAAGAATTAGTCGACTACTCACTTTAATGTAATTGTTTATGCATCTCTGTAATTATGTTTATTTTTATTTAAGTAATATTTATATAAATAAAAAGAATGGACACAATTTATGATGCTTCTCCTTCCGTATTGAATAGGAAACGTGCTAGCAATTGTTTTTGATCGTCTTGTAGTAGATGTCGACATTTCTGCTATGTAATAGTTGCTATGAAGATACCATTTGTATATACATAACATACATATGTATGCATATACTTACGAATTCGGTTATTTAAATTTATGGAACAAGTTAGTTTTACTGACTTTGCTCAGAAAAAAAAAAATTCTTCAAATAGGGCTTTTAGAGGAGATAAAAGCAATAAACAATTTTTTTTGGAGGCCACGTCTATTTTCGAGGGGGCGGGCCCTCAAAGTTGAAAATATATTAGCCTATATGTCGGGAACTGTTGGGTCTATGAAAATTTGTAATACATCAAATTAAAGGTATTAAAATCACCTTTCCAACGATATATATCACGATTACAAAGTATGGACCAACTATGGGTTAAATCTGAAAATAATATTTTTTGACCTGAATTTTTTTTAATGTCTAAAAAATTTAAAAACAAATCTACATAAGTGTTATTTAACTATATTTATATAAATAGCCAAGACATAAAGCTTTAATTTAAGGTATGATATGTGTCTATAGATACTATAATCACCGAATTACAAGATCTGAAAAATTAAAAAAAAAACATATTTCTTCAAAATTTTGTATACAGGAAAGGATTTTCTTCTCTATGTTATACATTTTACCGGCTAAGGATTTCCTGTATTGCGTAAGGATTTTCTCCTCTATGGCATACAGAACACCGGCTTCGCATAGTACAGATTGTATTTTTTATGGTGAAATGTCGTAATCTTTCTTTAATATCTTCGGATCTATATTACCTACATGATCATGTTATACCTTAAAGCTTGAAGCTTAATTTCTTGACTTTAAAATTTTGAGATTTATATATCTACTCATATAGACCTTTTTCCAGAATTTTTAAGATTTTTTAAAAAAATATAGGATTAAAAAATAATTTTCCGAAATTGACCTATAGGTGGTTCATACAAATAGGTCATGTTATATATCGTTGGAAAGGTTATTAAAGTGCCTATCATATGATATATATATCGTAAAGAAATGTAGTTTTCAAGATATATCTACATATATTATAAACTTTGAAGCACACCGCCCACTCGAAAATAGGCGGCCGGCAAAAAAAAAATTTATTTTAACTAGAAATTAAAAGTATGAGTGATAAAATTTTGGAAGTGATTTGAAAAAAGTCACTAAAACCGACTTAAGCCAAATTTATTGTAAACATTTTTACTTCTTTAATCACTTTTTTTAACTTTTATACAAAAAAACACAAATTTTCTCGTATCTGTTCAAATATTTTGCAAACAAGCATTCAGTGTCACTTTATTAAATGGTTAAAGTTGGGTAGAGAACACAATAAAAATATCAAAACATACAAGTGACTTATAACCAGCTAACAAGCTATAATGCATTTATGAATTAAATTTTTTCGTATTTTGCCTCTCATTGCCTTATTACACTGTTATAATGTATTTATGAATTAGACCGTAAGAGTATACATGTATGTATCTTAAATCAAGTGGTTAAACACAAACCTGATGCCAATTAAAGGCCCAACTATAATATGCATATGCTAGCTTAAGCAACCCTGCGAATATATATAAATTGTATGTGGCAAACTATAATGTACTTTACGAAACTTTTCGTTAAGTTTTTCAACTGTCATTTGCTTAAGCAAAAAGCGAAACTGATCGCTTATTCCGTACGGAATCAGCTGTTTGTTGTTTGTTTGTGTTTTTAACAAAATGGAGAAAGAAGAAAATACATTTATTTTAAATTTAATAGAAAATGCGGAAAAAATAAGTGCCTTTACAATAAAAGGGACCCTTTTTATTTTAACAAAAATGTCTATCTGTCGCGGTTTATTTCTCTGACAGAACAAGAGCGTCTTCTTCTTTTACAGTGTAGTTCACTTATTTCTTTTAATGTGCGCAGGCCTTCAAGCGCTAACTTTAATATTTTTATATTATTTAAATTAAGTTTTTTCTCCATTTTTGCAAACACAACACGAAAATTTACAAAACATATGTAAACGTTTATTATTATTTACAATGTAGTGCTGCCACAGCTGTACATTTTAGTACTTTTACCGATAAATTAAAAAAAGGAAAAAATTACGAGTTTCGGGTACGAAGTTTTCTTTTAATTATAAAATAATATAATAATATTTATAAAATATAGTCATTTAATGGCTTTTTGTGGCAACTGTGGACAAAAAGTTTCAAAGTCATTGTAGCCACCTGAACTGGTTATGCATTTGACAGTCTTTTCGTTAAAGACAATTTGCTTAAGCTTGCTTATGCATATTATTTATTGTTTCTTAAGTACGAGTATGTTAATATATATTTTGGAGTTAAAATGCTTTCTTAACGTAACTCGTGCATGGCTGTGTAACGAACACAGTGTAAAATACACACTCAAGTGCTGGAAGAACTAACACTCGCTTCTGTTTGAACTTATACACGAAACTCAAAAGTCTCGTAGTAGTTTGTATTAGCAATGAAGTAACAGGGATAGGACTGCGGTAGCCGTTGAATGATAGCTTCAGTGGTGTGGGGGCGGTGTTCGGTCCTAATCCATCTACTCACAGATTTGTTACAAAATCTTTATTTCAGACTCCCTATTTTTAAATGTTACGGTGTTAGTGCCAGAATGACTAGAATCTTTATACATTATGTTGTCCCAATCTAGTCAATATTATAAATGAGAAAACATTTCTCCAAGAGTACTAAGAACTTCGAATGGAAATTGTCTGTATACGAGTATATAAGACTCAGCGTTGCCACTTTCTGCACTATAGTGTAAAATCTGCACTATTTAAAATTTCTTGCACTGTGTTTGCACTAAAGGGTTGCAAATGTTGTCTTGAATGCCACTTAAGACATTTTATTTTTTAGCAAATACTTCAATGCACTTACTTCTTGTTTTGCATGACACACACAATGTGTGCCAACAACAATAATAAACAACGAGAGAACATAGCTGATGAGTAACAAGTTGAACACATGTATACAAAAAAATTTTTGTTGTATTGTTATTGTGTGCGCTCGCTTAGATTTTTTATATGGTGCAGTGTACAATAATCAGATTTTTACATTACTGTCATATACACTGCAGCATAGTCTTTAGTGTAGACAGAAAAAAAAATGTTTAAAAATCAAAGGCGTAATACAATTTTTAAATAAAAATTTTATTAAGAAACAATTCAATAACTTAAACTAAAAAACAAAACAAAAAATAATACATTAAAAATTCAGTCTTTTTGTTACACATTGATCGGCCAAACACAAAACAAACACACTTTATTTTTTTTTTTGTTGTATTGTTATTGTGTGCTCTCGCTTAGATTTCATTGCTTGACGAATAAACACATGCACGAATAAATGGCAGGTCGTGCTATTGATCGGCCAAACACAAAACAAACAAACTTTATTTTTTTTGTTGTATTGTTATTGTGTGCTCTCGCTTAGATTTTTTATATGGTGCAGTGTACAATAATCAGATTTTTACATTACTGTCATATACACTGCAGCATAGTCTTCACTGTTGACAAACAACCAAGTGGTTTTGCGCAGACCTTTAGTTTGCACAATAAATTTTTTGTGTAATTTTGCACTATTTAACAACATTGAATAATTTTTTTGAATTGGCAGTTCTGTTTTTTATTTTTCATTTTACAGCGCTGCTGTGAAAGTATATTAGTTATATAAAAGCAGATTATTTAAATAATAATGATTTGTTTTTTATTGATCATACAAACAAGCAGCTGTTTACACAGCAAAATGAAATTTATATTGGTGTAGCTGTAAAAAATACTATTTCACACTGTTCTTTTTCACAACAAACTGTAATATGGTGTTCATACATGCATTTTTAATTGAAATTTTTTAATTAACGCCTAATTGAATTCATCCATACAAAATTTCAATTAAGGTAATTGCTTCATTAACCTTTGTCCGGCGAAAGAGGTACAATTGCACCTTTTTCGTTTTTAAATTGCAATAACTTTTTTTTTGTTAATACTAGATATCTAAAATTTTCTGACATCTCTAAACTTTTATTGCGGATTACATATTTGAAATTAAAAAAAAAAGATTTTGATTATATCATACCGAAATAAGTCTTTTTTGACTTGATATCCCTAAAAGGCTGAAGGGGTACAATTGTACCTTCATATAAGTCGTAAGGAAAAAACAAGAAAATAAAGCAGAGTTATTTTTATTTAGGAAATAACAATATATTTTTATGGTGTTTCCTTGCATAAAAAACATGTGGTACTTTGAATAGAGTGTTCATCGCACATAGGTTTCAAGCAGATTGCACACGCCTTTCTAGTCTACGTTGTTTGCGTGTCTCACATTGACAAACATAACATCATCCAACCACCGTTGATGCTCCCCGTCTACCAAAGGGTACTTTGGAACCAATTTCTGGACTTTGTGCTGCCACTATAGGTCGTCCAAGTACCATTTCTATAGCACTTCGAATAAAATATTTACCTGTTATAAGTTTGTTGCCACTACGGTCTTTGACTGATTGCATACATAGGTGTTTTGTAAGATCTTTCAAGAACTTTCGTCGTTGATCTTTTGATATACCGTTTGGGTGGTGGCTTCTATATAATATATAGGAGTCAAAATCAGCAACGTCAACCATGTTATAAAATAATGTTCGTCGTTTTACGGTGCATTCGCCCAACATTTTGTCCATGACATCTACTCCACCTTTTGTTTTATTATAATATTTTATAATTTCTGGCTTAGCAGCATCCGTGTTTTCTACTTCTCCTGTCATGTGCATAGTTGATAGTAGTATCACCGATTTCTTCTTTTTTGGCACGTATGAACAGATCGTGGAATCACTGTTATAAGCAAAGTTAGTGGAGTTGATAGGCCTTTCCTTTGCTGGCTGCATATTGCTGGGTAAAAATTTTTTATTTTTTCTTACTGTACCAACTAAACTCATGTTTTAAGAACTTAAGACCTTGCCCAATTGTAAGGATGTGAAAAAATTATCTGCAACCACATTCCTTCCGGAGCCCTTATACAGTTGAACTAAGTCCAGCATAATTCGTTCACCAATATTTGTTTGTCTTGGACCGTCTTTCGGCTTTCCGGTATAAATTTGACCATGTAATGGATAGGAATTTGATGCATCACAACCCCAGAATATTTTTATGGCATACTTAGCCGGCTTAGAAGGTATATACTGAGTAAATTTGCAATGGCCTCTAAAAGGAAATAATTGTTCGTCTACTGTGATACACTTATATGGTTTGTACGCATTCTCTAAATTTTTGTTAATCATTATCCATATATCCCGAATTGGTGCAGCTTTATCTTCTTGTATTCGCGCTGTACGTGTATTTTCGTTGTCGAATCGGACAAATCTTATCATCATCTTGAAGCGGTCTCGAGTTCGATTTTTTGGTATTAAATTTTTCTACTACTTGTTTTTACTTTACGGGTATTCCCCTGTATGTATGTTATCACAACAAAGTACTATTCAAGTGTATTTATATGTATACGGTGATAGCATTGGTGCAACAACAACAATGCAAACAAAATAAGAGTTTTGTTTACATAGTATGTACTGACCAAACGTCAAACATATCTGATTGGAATTGCAAAAAATGTATACATGTGTACGTAAAATAAGTTTTTTTTAGCCACGGGCCTGTTCTATCATTTGTTTATTAAATAAGAACAGAATAATTTAATTATATTTATAGGAAAAGCCATACATATCGTGTTAAGTATATAAGGGTACAATTGTACCCATACCGCCTTTTAACGTTGTAAAATTCTTCCGCTGGACAAAGGTTAAAAGTTAATTGTTCTAATAATTGGTAAAATTAAAAATACAACCCTGTGACAAGTAATAACTAAAATGGCACTTGTTTCGCTTTTAAATTAATAAAGAATATTTTTAGGCTGAAAATTATAATATTAGAACCAAATACAGTGCACTAGGAAAAACGTCAACTAAAACCGCGGGTGTTGACGTTTAACAAATTGTTGACGTTTACGAATGTACAATTTTTAAATAAAAAACATATCCATAATGTGCTTTTAAACGTTTTTATTGATTATAAACTAAAATCAAACATAAAGAATTTCAAAAAGGAAACAAAAAAGGAATTCAACCTGACTAGAACCAGAAGACAACATAGAAGACAACTAGAACCAAAAGAATACATTTTAAATGAGATCATATTTTTATATCATATGCATTTTAAAAAAAATCTTTTATTGTTTTCTGCTGTTTTTTTTTTTCTTTCCAACACTTGGAAGAGAGCTTTCTCTCCATTTATTTCATAAAATTTTAGAGTAGGTAATGTAAAAAAAGGGTTGACGTTTTGGGATGTTGACGTAAACAAGCGTTGACGTTTTCCCGAGTGCACTGTAATTGTATTTTTTTCTCAGCTAATTGAATTAGCAATATTGATCATATGTGAACACTTTTAATTAACTAATAATTGACTCAATTAAAAATATATGTCTGAACACCATATAATGTATAACGATTTTAGAAACTTCTATACATATTGAAGTAATTACACAAATTAAAAAAAGATTCAATTTTAATGATGATCTTTATAGCTTTATTGATATACATAGTTCACCCAAAATTTGCACAGTCATTAAAATTAAAATCATTGGTAATTTTTAAAACTCGATTTCCATTTGTTAAGCTGGATTACCAAAAACTAGACAATGAATGGCGTTAACATGCAATTTTAAAAGGATTTACGATGAATTAGGTGCTGAAAAATACTGGTTTAAAATTTTTCAACTAAAAAACTGCGCTGGCGATATTCTTTTCCCAAATTTAAAAACTATAATAAAATTTCTATTGATTTTACCATTCTCAAATGCTTCTGTTAAAAGGATTTTTAGTAAATTAAACTTAATAAAAACTGATAAATTTTTTCAAGAAGAGACAACATTTAGAAATAAGTAGGAAACTGAAGAAGGTTTTAGCAATAAGATGTTACAAAATAATAAGATAAACCCAGTAGATTCCCTAAACAATTCACCTGGAGAAGTCTAAAAGATCTGTTCACTCAAGAATTACAAAAATTCTCTACCATAAATCCATTATGGAGTTGACTAACTAACCACCTATGCCTAATGTGCTGAAGTCATCTTTGCATATTCTGCAGAAGCCCGAAGTGTTGCTTGTCCTTAACTGGACAATGACACGTAAACATACATAATATTACTCAGTTTATTTGTTTCCAAGTTATTTTTTTAGAATTAAGCTACTTATATCCAAAGGAAAATCCTACAGATTTAATCCATTATCCTACAGATATGGATTAAGATAATATTTTGAATTTATTATTAAAATTGATCAACAGTTTTAGATACCGCTAAACAAAATCTAATTCTTCTCATAATTCCATATATTTTATAATACCCTACAGAGAAATTCTTAAATTCTTTGAAATTGGAACTTCAAAACGGTGCAAAATTCAACATAACGAGTAGATTTTTGTCTAAATTTTGCTTTAGTTGTGGAATTTTAAAAATGATTACGATTAAATATTAAATTCATTAAAAATGTTTAATTAATTTTTTTTGCAGGTTTGGAGCCTTAATCAATATTCTTTGATTTCTACATTTACTGGGGAGCATGCCAAAAATAGTTTTTTCAAACATATTGGTCAGGGTGTAAGTCAAATTTATGTTGACGCTTATGGGCGGCTATTCTCCTGTGGTTCTGATGGTTGCATGAAAGTTCGACAGTTGTTTGAGAAGGATACAATTGTTCAGTCTATGTATTAATACACAACCAAATATATACCTATATATATATATATGTATAACTAAAATCGTTAAATGAAATATAATTATAATTAATAAATAAATAACTAAAAAGCTGTTCATCATTTTGTTTTCTTCCGAAATTTTTCTGAGTGTAGAATGGTAAATAAAGGGTGTCCCAACTAGAGCACAATTTTCAAATTTGGCGCCATTCGAAGTGTTATTGTTTGACATTTGAACAATTGTTATTGTTTGCTAGTAGAAGGTACGAGGTTAGTAAAAATGGAGCGCTACACGAATGAACAACGCATTCTCATTGGGAAATTGTTTTGCCAAAATGGTGAAAGTTTTGTGGCTACAGTTCGCAAATTGCGATCAATTTGGGGTCACAATAATCCTCCAAAAGAGTCAACTGTAAAGAGATTAATGGATAAATTTGATGAAACTGGGACTGCTAGTGATGTAAAGACCAGGTCGATCGACCGAAAATGTCGCTGTACGTGATGATGTCGCTCAAACTCCATCCACCTAGGGTCGCCATACGTCCTTTTTTCCCCGGACACCGTCCTCTTTTTTAGGGCGTCCGGGGTAGTCCTAATTCTTTTTTTGCAAGTGTCCTGGGTTTGTCCTACTTTTAAAACTTTAATCTATAATTTCGTTTTATTGCATCAAAAGTATTGTTGGCATTGATGTATTATTGTTTTTAAATACACACGATGTCATGACATGCATTCTTGTGTAAACACATTGTGTTTGATGCTTTTTGCCATATAAGTATGCGCCGTCACAATTTTAAACGGCTTTGGCTTTTGGTCTTTGTCTACCTGTCTTATGCTCGTAATTTTAATAAATAGATAACTAATAGAGTTTATACCTATTAGTTTTCCTCACCTAACCGGTAAAAAGAATTTTGTAATTTTAAAATTTCTTTATCTACGTGAAAAATGTGGTAACATTGGTGTTTGACGTTTAGACTTACACCAATTAATTGCAAAATTTAATTGTTTGCAACGACGTTTTTAGTTTTGTCCCGAAATGTCTGAAAAAGGTGCCAAAAGAAGTGCTAATTTATTGGAGGGGGAAAAAACCGCTGATGCACTTTTCTTTGAAAGACGAAATCTTCTTATAAATTCCAATCATTCCAAATTTTAAAATGGTCAATTCTTTCCCTGAATGTGTGTGTTAACCTTTGGGAATTTTGTTTTATAATATTTCTCAAAGTTCTTAGTTCTAGAAGTTCTGAATTGAGTGGACACCAGAAAGAACCAAATTAAACACAGAAACTATTTCTAATATTAATAGAGTCAAATATAATTTTGATATGAATTGTCAAAAGTTTTGTGAATATTTAAAAAAATGCCATAATAATATATTGATTCAAATTGAAAGCGCTGAAAAATATATGGTAAATGTCCGGGTTTTTTTTTTTGGTCGACGTCCTCTTTTTCTCAAAATGAATATGGTAACCCTACTACAAGCAAGTTATGTTTTGTCCCAATAAATTAAAAAGAAAAACAACTCACACATGTTTACAATGTGAAAAACCAATGTGTATGGGCTGTAGCAAGCGATTATGTATTAATTGTTCAAGCACGGAATTTGACGAGTCCTTCAAGACTGATATTTTTTTAGTATGTAAGAGGTAAATAGAAAATATAATAATAAAGAGTAGGTGTAAAATTTACCACCACCTCTTTCTATACGTTACAACTTTTTGCCTAGTAACATAGTCATAAAGAATGTTTGTTAGTTTTTAATATGTAAGAAATATTGATATGCCATTCTTTTTTAAATTAATTTGTACTGTTAGGCTATGGAAAAATGCCATTTAATTTTCTGTTAAACTTATATTTTTTTAAATATAGAAGTGAAGAAAAAATCTATTTTTTGTTTATATAAAAAAAGCTTGTAAAATAAACAACAAGTTTAACAAAAAGAAAAGATTTTTTTTTTAATTTTTTGTCTTTACTTTTGATTAAGAAGTAATTAACCTTGAGTAATGTAAGTATAAAACAATTATATCATTAAAAACGTTAACAATAATACGTAAAAAAACGGTGTAAAATTTACTACCACCTCTTCCTGTATGTTAAAAATTTTCACCTCGTCAGTTAAAGGTTAAGACATGTTTAGCTGGCTCGGCATTAGAGGCCATCCGTTCGTTGGAAATTAGTGAAACAAATTTCGACAAAGCTATTGAAATTTTAAGAAATAGATTTGATAACAAACGTTTGAATTTTCAGGCACACATAAGAGACATTGTGGCAATCAACAAGGTTGGAGCTGGGTCGGTCGGACAATTGCGAAAATTAAGTGACCGCGTTAATTCTCAGTTAAGGGCTCTACTTACTATGGGAACTAAGGAGCAAATAGCTGATTGCTTATACTACGTTTCCACGATACATGCTTCGCTCTCTATTCATGCTTCACACCCCAATCATGAGTGAAACAACTTGCTTCACCATATAAAATTTAAAGAGCGAAGCAAGTAGATTCATATTGAATCAATTTACGGAGCACGAAAAATTGTACTCTTCTCTAATTTTTATCGCAAGTTTATCTGCACTAGCTGTAAAAATTTAATATTATTGTAAACAAAGCAAATTATTTTCTTGTTGCTGGAAGTAAAGAAAGTAAATGCGTACGAATGTATGTTTTTTTGAAATTTTTTTTTGTTTTTTGCTTTTAATTATTTATTGAATCTTCATATATGAAATGACAATAAGTATTCAAATCTTAATACTAAAAAGAAAATAATAAGCCCAGCCAGTGCTAGACAAAAATTTTTATGATCGGCCTGTTCGCCGATCTCGAACGTTAACGTTCGCTTATATAAGACTTAAGACACAAACTTTTTATCGTATCTATTTGCTTACTCAATCAAGTTTGTTTATTCCACAATCAAGTTTATGTCTTAAGTCTTATCTAAGCGAACGTTAACGTTCGAGATCGGCGAACAGGCTATAAAAGACATCTTAAACAAATTAGGGAGGGTTAAATGGTTTTCGACCTTAGATATGACCAGCTCTTTCCACCAAATAAAACTAAATAAAGACTCCAGACCACTGACGGCTTTTTCAACAACAAATGGACATTACCAATTCAAAAGATTACCCTTCGGTTTAAAAATATCGTCAAACAGCTTCCAAAGAATGCTGACAATAGCACTTTCTGGTTTGGACTCAGAAGCTTTCCTGTATGTCGATGACATAATTGTGTATGGTTGCAGTCTAAACCACCATAATCAAAATCTAATTAAAGTACTGGACAGATTACAACAGTACAACTTGAAACTCAACCCGAAGAAATGTTGCTTCTTACGACCAAAAGTTGTCTACCTAGGACACTTAATTACAAAGGACGGAGTCAAAACTGACCCAGCAAAATATAAAATAATAGAAAACTACCCGGTACCGAAAAATACGGACGACGTCAGAAGATTCGTTGCATTTTGCAACTATTATAGAAAATTCATACCGAACTTCGCAGAAATAGCAAAAAACTTAAACGCTTTACTAAAGAAATCTGTAAAATTTGAGTGGAAGGACGAATGCCAAAAGGCTTTTGATAAACTCAAAGAAAAATTAATTAATCCACCAATATTACAATATCCAGACTTTAATAAACCCTTCATACTCACAACAGACGCATCAAATTTTGCACTAGGCGCAGTATTATCTCAAGGTGAAATAGGACAAGACTTACCAATTTCATACGCTAGCAAATCCTTGCAGAAACATGACATAAACAAACCTATAATAGAAAAAGAATTGTTGGCAATACACTGGGGTATAAATTTTTTCAAACCATATTTGTATGGAAGAGAGTTCATAGTAGTCACGGACCATCGACCACTCATTTCATTATTCTCTCACAAAAATCCTTCATTAAAGATGACCAGGATAAGACTTGATTTATCAGATTATAATTTTTCAATTGTTTACAAAAAAGGAAAGATGAATACAAATGCCGACGCACTCTCGAGAATAGAAATTGACTCTGGCATACTTAGACAAATGATACCACAAGAACATGACGACAAACAAAAGAGAGTTCTAATAACAACTAGAGCCATGAAAAATAAAGGGCACGAGGCAAATAAAATAGAGGAATTGAATAATGAGTATATAAACAAATTAATTAATAAACGCGTGAAAAATAGATTGGAGGATTGCACATCTCAGAGGTCTAATCAACTTCACATATGGGAATGCACATCCATCAATGATATTAAAAATATGAAAAAAATTGCAATTTAACGAAATACAAGATAAAGAAAATTTGAGTATATATATGGAAAATAATACTGTGCACATTGGTCGGGATGATAATTCAATGAAACAAGTTTCGAATATGAAGAAATCTCGTACCCACTACGATAAAAATAATAAGCTAGCAAGATTCAGTGATAAATCAGCGAATCTAGGTTCAATTATAATGAGAACAAATACACTTTTATTAGGAACAGCCGCTTGTGCGACTGTTCATCTTTAGTCTTTATTAATGATTAAATTATTTCTTATCAAGCTACTTAAAACGAACTTAAAATTAAACAACAATCACTTATACATACTTAATACCTAACGTGGGAATATGCTGAGACAGCATAACACACGCTGTCCCACATTTATGCAGTGTGGACAATAATATCAACAAAGTGTTGATATTAAGTTACATACAGAAGGTATGGTAACTTCGACTAGTCAAACACAATACACCTCCCTTTTTACCAAAAAGAACAATCAATAGAAAGTTTGATTATTCTTTTAGAAATAATATAACGACGATAAAATTTACAATGGTTAAAGAATATTATCTTAAAATAATATTAAAAGATATTTAATTTCTAAAAGAAAAACAATTTCATTTATTATGAAATTTTAATTATATTTTTCAAAAAAAATTATAATAATGGAGAAAAAATATGAAATATTTAAGAATGAAGTAATTATGTTTCTATTTATAAAAAAATAATTTTCATTTTTCATTAATTTCATGATATATGAAATTCAAAAATATATACAAATATTGCTATGAAAAGAGAATGAATAAATGTAAAAAAAAATCAAAGAAATACTGCAGATAAAAAATCAAATATGACTCTGGAGAAACATGTATATTTTGTGAGTTTATTTTTTATTCTATTTTTATGTACCTTGAAGGTACTATTGTCTTTATCAAGGAGCTCGACATTGTTTTGATCATCGAGACTTATCACTTGATAAGGTCCTTTATAGGTGGCGTCTAACTTGTGTCCAGCCTCATTGCGGACCATAACCAGATCGTTAACGGATATATTTTGGGTGTTAGCCCCCTCATTGGAAATTTGTTGTCTTTGCAGCTTAGATTGTTCTATGAGGCTTGTTGCTCTGCGTTGTGCAACTTGAAGTCTAAACTTAACTTCTTTTTCATACGAATCAGGACTATATAAAGGTTCAACTTTGTTTTCCTTCAAGAAGTCTAGTGATGGTGATATTTTCCCATAGACTAGTTCAAAAGGACAGTATCCGTGGGCGGTTGACGGTGTGGTATTGTAGCAATATGTAAAATATTTTACCCACAGGTCCCAATCGGATTTGTCTGAGGAAACGTATGCTCTTAGGTATTCGTTGAACGTTCTGTGGGATCTTTCTACTGTTCCCACAGTTTCATGATGATATGGTGTAGAATTGAGTTTTTCTATCTTCATGAGTAAGCATAATTCTTTTAAAGTCTGATTCATATACTCTGTACCCATATCAGTAACTATTTTCGCCATTGATCCATAGATTAGGATGAAGTTTTCTAAGATGGCTTTAGCTACGATTTTAGCAGATTTGTTAGGTACAGGTATAGTAACTAAATATTTAGTTAAATCGCACATAATTGTCACTACGTATTCGTTTTGTGACTCAGATCTTGGTAGCGGACCGATAGTGTCAATAATGACAATATCAAACGCTTTCGCAGGTGTAGGTGTAAGAACAAGAGGTTCTTTCCCTTTGACAACGGTTTTATTCATTTTGCATGCTTGACATTTTTTGACGTATTTTGCTATGTCTCTAGTCATGCCTTTCCAATGGTATTGAAGTCTAATTTTCTTTATCATGCGAGTTATGCCAGGATGTCCTCCTGTAATAGGATCATCGTGATATTTTTGCATAATTCGCAATTTTTCAGAATCACTCGAAACTTTCGTTAGTTTCGGTACGAGCACAATTGTTAAATTTGAATCTTGCAAGATTTCATTACCTTTACTTTTGAAGGTTTCAAAATTTATTCCTAGGTAAATAAGCATACTGCCATCTAGTGAGAGTAGCAATATATCGAGACCAATATTATTAGCTATTTTTTCAAGCTTTAGAAAGAGGTGACCTAGGTCGACATTTCTATTAATAACAAAGTCCTTCAACTCAAAATCGGAAAGTACTTGCTTTCCTTTATGGATAATTAGTAAAATACAATCGAGGTATTTTACGGTGCTCATGGGCATTTATAGCCTCATATACATTAAATATATTAAATTCTGTGTGCGATGTAGAGATATTATTCCTACTTATTCCGCTTTTTTTAGACTGAAGTCTGGTTGTTACCTTCAGTACGTTATTGACTTCAATATTTTTTATATCCTGAAACTCTATTCGTGACAGCGCGTCTGCCATTGAATTTTCCTGACCCCTAATGTATTCGACTACAAAGTCGTATTCCTCGAGGTCTAGTCTCATACGCATGAGCTTTGAGGACGGATTCTTTATAGAAAATAGGTAGGTAAGTGGTCTGTGATCACTTTGAATTATAAACTTTGTGCAATAATTGTATGGTCTAAAATGTTTTATTGCCCAGTGAATTGCAGTTAATTCCTGCTCTATAGTAGATTTATTACTTTCACCTTTAGTGAAAGATCTAGAGGCGTATGAAATTGGCATTAGTATACCTTGTTTTTCTTGGCTAAGCACTGCTCCACAAGCGTGTTTGCTTGCGTCTGTTGTTATATAAAAAAATTTAGAAAAATCAGGGTATTGTAAAATTTTAGGGCTTAGTAATTGGGTTTTTAAATACTGGAAAGAATTTTCACAATCCTGGTTCCATTCAAAAGGTACATTTTTTCTAGACAATCTTGTTATGTGTCTTGATGATTCAGCAAAATTTGGTATGAACCTTCGGTAATATTTACAAAAGGCTACAAAGCGTTTAGCTTCATCACCATTCTTTGGCGTTGGATAGTTTTGTACTATAGAAAATTTGCTATCATCAGTCAATATACCTTGATCGGTACATTTGTGGCCTAAAAATGTAACTTGAGTGCAGAAGAATGAACATTTATCTGGGTGTAATTTCAGATTATATTTTCTGCATAATTCAAATACGTTTTTTAAATTACGTAACATATGTTCCTTAGAACAACCAATCATTACTAGGTCGTCCATATACACGAATGCTTGTGCTGGAGACAGACCCGAAAATGCTAATGACATCATACGTTGGAAAGAGTTAGGGGCTATTTTAATACCATACGGCAATCTTTTAAATCTGAAAGATCCTTTATCCGTTCAAAAGGATGTTATATCTCTAGATTCTTCTTCAAGTTCTATTTGGTGAAAGCCTGACATTAGGTCAAGACAAGAGAAGAATTTAGCTCTACCTAATTGATCAAGAATATCGTCTATACGAGGTAATGGGAATTTATCAGCCACTAGATTTTTGTTAACCGCTCTGTAGTCTACTACTAATCTCCATCTCTTCTGAGTGGTACCGGGTAGCGGTTTCTTTGGTACTAAGAGAATTGGGCTATTGTGATCTGAAATAGATGGTTCAACAATATCGTCTTTAATTAGCTTATCAACCTGTTTGTTTACTTCTTCCTTTTGAGAATGAGGAATTCTATAGTTTTTTATGTAAACTGGTTGCGTGTTATTGATTCTAAGCTTTTGTTTATAAAAATTGTTGACCGATATGTGTTCAGATTCTAACGCAAAGATATCTATAAATTCCTTACATAACAGTTTCAGATCTTTTTCTACAAATGATGGAAAGTTTTTTGAAAGTCTTTCCAATTTCTCTTTGGATTTGGTCGGTATAAAGTTCTCAGTTACTCAGTTATTTTGTAGTTTGCTAGTGTTTCTGTAACGAGTTGGACATCGTGAATTATCAAATCATTTTCAGTGGTATTGACTATCTTGACTAAAGGGTTTGATGTGGAAGTTATGGTGTTGGCGACGTAAACGCCGTTTTGGATTGTTTGATATGGTACCAAAACATTTTGTTCAGATAAATTTATTGATACTGATCTTATTACTTCGGATCTTGCAGGTATTGCTATAGAATTTATAGTGGGACCATTTCTAATTGGTATTCCAATGTCATGATCAATTTTATTTGATCGAATAATTATTTGGTCTCTATTGTTGGAATATTCTAGTATACAATTATACTTTCGTATAAAATCCATTCCAATAATTCCATCTGGTTGAATTTTAAAATCATCCTTAACTACATGAAATGTATGTTTTATAAGGTATCTATCTATTTTTAATTCACATTGAACACTACCTAGTGTTGAAATTATACCATGGCCTATTCCATTAAGATTTTTTCTGTTATGTACATTTATAGACTGATCTAAAACTTGGTTGTGCTTGATAATTGAAATATCAGCGCCAGTGTCTATTAAGAAAACTGAAGTCGTGTCATTGAGAGTAGTTCTACAGTGTAGGTAGCTACATAAATTCAAATTGATATTGTAGGTTTTTATTGAATACTTAGGGGTCCTTGCCCGTTTCCCGAGTCATTTTCTGTCAAACTATTAACGTTTCTATTTTGGTAATTATTGCGGTTTCTGTTACCACACCATTATTATTGTTACTGTTGTTGTTGTAGTTATTGTTATGATTATTATTCCTATTTTGGTTCCTATTTTGATTTAAATTTCTGTTTTGGTTTGAATTTTGGTTAAAGTTTCTATTTTGATTAAAGTTTCTGTTTTGATTAAAGTTTCTATTTTGGTTATAGTTTCTATTTTGGTTGCTACTGTTGTAACCTTGGCTTCTGTTACTATAGGTAATAATTGAATTTTCTTGACCATATGCTTCGGTACAACTAGTTATGAATTTAGTCAAAACTTCATTCATATTTGTAAAGGTCGCTGATTCCATGATCAGTTTGACTCTTTCGTTTGAACTATTTTTGGTAATGGCTGTAACAGCCGAACGTGTCGCATACCTGTTGGCTACCTCATGAGGTAATCCATCTCTGATGTAGGCAGTCTCGAGTTTTTTAGTTAACTCCTCCATTTCCTTCACTCAAAATATTTCATAGGTAAAATAAACGAAAATCGTGGTTCATTTTACTAAATTTTTCGTTATTTTGACGAAACGAAATATTTCGTATAATATACAAATGTTTTTCGTTCTTGTTGGGACTTTTTATTTTCCGCATTTTACGAAATATTTGTGTATTTACCAAAATTATTTTGTTAAATTACAAAATAATTGGTTATCTACGAACATTTTTCGTAAATTAAACTTTTAAATTTGGTCTGGTTTACAAAATTAAATAAAAATAAGAAATATATTTCGTAAAAATACAAAATTATTTTGTTAATTTTAGAAATATTGCCTCCTGTTATACGAAATTTTCTAAACTTACGAAAAATATTTTGTAGGTATAAGAAAAATTTCATATTTATTTCGTTTATTTTACAAAATTTTGTAAAAAAACAAAATATATTTTGTAAAATAACGAAAACATTTCCTAAATACACGAAAGGTTTCGTTAGTATAAGAAAAGTTTCGTAAATTTCTGCTAAAAATTGGTAAATTTACAAAATTTTCTAAAAATATTTCGTAAAGTTACTAAAAATTGTGTAAAAATAAAAAAAAAATGTTTGTTTATTTTAGAAAAAGTTTCGTTAATTTCTCAAGAAATATTTTTTTTATTAAACGAAAAGTTTTGTTTATTTTATAAATAATAGTAAAGGAAAAAATAATAGCATTTCTGCATTAAATTAAGTTTGATTTTGTCGATTGCTTTGGATTTCTACAAAGAAAATTTATATATTAGTAACTTTTAAATTTAGTTTATATAAAACACACTAACCTTGTATTTTTTTGTACAACATATGCGTAATTGGATTAACATGATGTCCATCTATTTTATAGAACTGAATATTTAAAAAATCCCACATATGGCTGGAAGCTTCAGAATATTTAATTGAAAATACGTGATACGCTTTAAAGCATATGTCTATAGCTTTAGTGATACAGGAAACTTTGTATTTAATGTTGTCAAAGTCACAGAAAAATGATTGGGGCTTATATATGCCCCCTATAACAGTAATGTAAGGGGCAACTGAACCCTCTGCCACAATTTTTGTATCCAACTTCTCTTTATATGACTCTTCAGTTGGTGAAAATGTTATAAAAGACCGTTTTGATTCCATAATACTATAAAACTTGTTTCCTTTATTAGAACTTTTTGATTTAATTCTTGATGGTGGAAGTAAGGAATGTAAGAGTGTTAAGACTATGATAAATTTGGTATCTAAAAAGTTAAAAAAAAATTGCATAACCATTATCCATCAGTAAATAAAATTTAAAAATTTGATTATATTTGTTTATAAAACCTTTCTACTTACTATAGTCAATGCAATTATTTTTTTGTACAAAATTCCAAAGCTTTTGGTCATCTTCATCTTTAAATTTCGATTCGTTTTCTGGAAATATCTTTTGAGTCATTAAATCAGAAAAATCGTCAAAGCTGTCAAGCAATTCATTTCTCTCTCCATATATGCGATCGAAATCATTAATGATCTAAATATACATGATTGAATATATTAATTAATTAAATGGTTGAAGAAGTCAATATGTTTTCTTATATATTTTTGAATTATTCTTAATAAAAATTGAATGTCATTTTACTTACTCAGCGAAATCCTACTGAATTATTGTACATAGGTCACAAATCCATAAGTTGTTTTTTTTTAATTTGGGTCGCATAGCTCTTTTAAAGTGTTTTGCCTATATTCAAAACAGCCGTTCCAGTGACTTAGTATATCTTCAAATGCTAAAATGTTAAACTCATGCCTTAGAAATAAATAAATAACAAATAACAATTCATTTTCTTACACTAATTTAAATTTATTTTAATAAATCAAACTATTTTAAACTATTTTTAACAAGGCACGACTAAAGCTTCTATCTCTTTAATTGTCAGTAAAAGCATGACTTGTTTTGTTATTTTTAAGTTTCATTTAAAACGGTACATTTCATTTTACGAAATTATATTTGTGAAATGAACGAAATTTCTAAATTTACGAAATTTTTCTCTGCATTTAATACGAAAGTTTCGTATTTTTCGAGAAATTTTTGTAATATAAACAAAAAAACATTAACGAAATTTAATTTGTAAAATTCAAAAAATTTCTAAATTTACAAAATTTTCTACAATATCTAAACACGAAAGTTTTGTATTATAAACGAAATTTTTGTACAATATACAAAAATAATTCTACGAAAAAAATTTTGTAAATTAACGAATTTTGTAAGTTTACGAAATAAAAAAATTATTAAAATTTCGTATTATGTACAAAACTTTAGTAAAATGTACGAAAATAATTTTACGAAAAACCATTTCGTATTTTTATACATGAAATATTTTGAGTGTTGGCATAAGAATTAACATTTTTGCCACTTTGCCTGACGCTCATTAATTTGGCAGTCAGAACGTCTACGGACTCTCCTTTTACTGAGCTTTTTAGTTTTGATGCTATTTCTTCCAAGCTTGATTCTGAGGAAATTAAATACCTAGCGGTACCTTTTAATTTTGTTTTTATTAGGTTTACCGCTACTGATTCATGATTTTCTTTTATTGAATCAACTAGGTTTATAGCGTCAATAAAGCTTTGTAAATTCTCAGAGGTTCCATCAAATTCTGGGAGTAGCCTGGAGGCAGTATTTAAAAACTCAACAAGTGTTTGCGGCATGATTGTTGATACTGTTTGAGAATGACTTGTGGAAGCTTGAGGTACTGAAATATCGATCTCGGTACTAGGTTTGTATTCAAAAGTTATTTGTTCATGTATTGAAATCGGAATTGAAACGTCGATTCCCTTTTTACTACAAACTAGAATAGTTTTTTCTCTTAAATCCAAGAAAAAAGCGTCCGCAGCCACCTGGTGTGTCTTTAATAGTCTAAAATAGTTCGCATTAAAGAGAACTCTTACACTTTCGAGTGTTTTTAGTAAGTTAGATGTATGTTTCCTGATCGTCTCGGGCTTCGTGTCCCGATCGATATTTAAACATTTATGGATTTTCAAAAATGATTCCTTATAGTTTCGGGATTTTTGCAAAATATACTCCCATTCCATGAAAAAATAATTTGTAGGATGTCTGGGGCTTTAAAATGAATATTTTTGATAGTTATACCTTATCTATATTGTCTACAGATGCTAACCTTCTGGCATAGCTCTTCTTTATAGAGCGTTTATGCAATTGATATAGACTGATTAGTATCTGCAGTGCCATTAAAGCTATAAGGATAATCAAATAGTTGGTAGGGCTTTCTACCTTTACTATAATGTCATTAACCACGTTAGCGTTAGGATTCTCTATTTTTGATTCCTTTCCGCCCATGGTGGAAGATGATGTAAATAAATAAAGAATAATCAAATGATCTTTTATTACATGGTGGTCATTTGTTGTCTGAGGCGAAAAATATCTATATAAAATGAATAGCACCTGATTTTGTTGTTGTGCTGCCAGTATTCTATCATTTACCACGAGGATTGACAGTGAGGAAAAAAAAACTAAACAAATAAAATGATTGAAGAGTTTTAAAACAATAAAACGTAAAAAACACAAATTTGACGAAAACTGAACGACGCGGTTTAACGAACTACGATAAGGTTTAAATTCACTCCTGTTATTTCAGATGCTGTTTCTGGATCTGAAAAGAATCTTCGTGCGGTATTATCATCATTTGTATTGCCTGACCCTTGTTTTGGCTGATCTATAATTAATCCAAATTTGCGATATTCATCTTGAACATGTTTCTTTTTTGAACTTCTTAACTCTTTGTTGGTTCCATTGTTTCTTATGGATCCTGAAGACCCGAAATCCAAATCATAACTGATTTTTAGTATATGTTCCATAAGTCGTCATTTGATCCACAGTAAAAAGTCATGAAAAAATATGTGATGTTCTTGGTAGTCACAGCTAAATTCAAGTGCGGCCGAAAGGGTTAATATCAGGTAAAATTAATTAGTATCTCGCCAATATTGGGTTTTTTTTCTTTAGTGGTTTATTGTCCCGATTATTATTATAAAATTGTTTATGACTTTGGTTGACCCTAACAGTTGATAACAGGTATATTAGAAAGAGATCATATGTTTACTGTAGAACCTATTGTGATATTTTTATGACTTATTTTTTTGCTAATCAAAACAAAGCCATAAAACCCTTTCGCAGGTATTATATTTAATTATTTTAGTTTTACGTAGTCTAAAGTAAAAAAACATAAACCTTTGTTACATATATAGTAACTACCCTAATGTTACTAATAAGTTATATATGACAACACCGTCATTGGTAACTAGTAACCAGTATTTTAGTACTAACTATTTTTAAGATCACTAATGTACATCCATTTTGATTAATTAATAAATGTGCTTTTGATGACGAAGCAGACATATATAATATGGTGTCAGATGTCGAACGCTATTAAATAGAAAAATAAAACTTTTAAAATAAAAAAAAAAAAAAAAAAAAAAAAAAAAAAAAAACAATTTAAAACAAAATTGTGTCTAAAGTTTTAAAGAATCAAATTCTGTCGTTTTGGTTTTTTTTTTAAATAAAACAATAATATTTGCATAAGATGCCGGACAACGTGCCAGCGGAAAAAGAGGTTATGTTTGCCTCTACCATGCTACCGTTTAACATAAAGGCACATAACGTGGCATTGGAATGGAAAAATTGGAGCAAACAATTTAAGATATACTTATTGGCTTCCAATTTAGATTTGCAGTCCGACAAGAGAAAGGTGGCGTTATTGTTGCACAATATGGGACCGCAGTGTCTCGAGATTTTTAATTCGTTTAATGAGGAGATTGATACTATTAAATATGAGAATTTACTAAAACGGTTTGAATTACATTTTATACCGAAGGTAAATTTGGCCATGGAACGACATACGTTTTTTACCCGCCGACAAAAAACGGAGGAGTCAATAGTGCAGTATGCAACTGTCTTGGAAAATTTAAGTAACACCTGTGGTTTCGGCACACTAAGACAAAGTCTGGTCAAAGATATTTTTATTTGTGGCCTGTCGGATAGTTACAAAAATGTAAAAGAAAGATTATTGAGTGAAGGCTCAATAGAATGGTCAAAGGCTTTGGAAATTGCCAAGAGTATGGAAATGGCAAAAGAAAATATGGCCAGCATACATGGTGAAAAAACAGAAGACTCAATGGTAGCAGCCCTACAACATAGAAAAAACAAAAACAACCATACATATCAACAAAAACAACAACATAAACCAATACAACAATATGATAAGTCGGTGTTATGTAAAAGGTGTGGTCAAACTCACAAAAATAAATGTCCAGCAGAGGGTGCAGTTTGTCATGCATGCGGAAAAGCAAACCATTATGCAAAAATGTGTTTTTTAAAATCCTATGGTAAAAAACAACAACCAAAGAAGTTTGTCAAAAAGATTGGTGAAAATGAAAACTCGGATGAAGAAAATCTTTTTGTGGGATCGCTCAATGAAACAATCATCAACGAGGAGATAAACAACAACAACAAACAAATGAGTAGCAACAACATATGGAATGTCAACATCGATGTAAATGGTAAGAACGTAATTTGCCAGGTGGATACCGGAGCTCAGACGAACTTGATGTCCATCAACACTGTCAACAATTTGGATATTCGTAAGGTCGATTATAAGGTATACAATAATATATTTACTTTTAGTGGTGAAAGGATACCGGTTGTTGGAAAAATTTTCACAGAATTTTCTTTTAATAAAATAGTTTATGAAACATATTTTTATATTGTAAACATGAAGTGTAACAATATTCTAGGTTTAGAAATGGCCTCGAAAATGAATTTAATCAAAAGAGTCAATACAATAAATTGTGAAACCATTTTGGAAAAATATAAAGATATGTTTCATGGGTTAGGGTGTCTTAAGGAAAAGTGTCATTTACAGCTTAAAGAAAATTGTCAGCCGGTTATTGACCCACCGCGTCGTGTACCATTTAGCCTTCACAAGCCTTTAAAGGAGGAACTTGAAAGGATGGAAAAATTGAAAGTAATTGTTGAGGTAAAAGAGCCTACAGACTGGGTAAACTCAGTCGTGTTAGTCACAAAGGCGAATGGTAGTCTAAGATTGTGTTTAGATCCACGTAATCTTAATAAGGTAATAAATAGGCCTAGATTTGATTTCCCCACAATTGACGAGTGTAAATCACGTATGAGTGGTTCTAATATTTTTAGTCGATTAGATGCAAATTCTGGCTTCTGGATGGTTCAGCTAGATGAAGAATCATCTAGATTGTGCACATTTAACACTCCGTTCGGGAGGTATCGGTTTTTACGTCTGCCGTTTGGCATTAGTTCAGCACCTGAAATCTTTCATGGTGAAATGATACGACTTTTCGGTGATATATCAGGATTAGTGATATATATGGACGATTTTTTGATCCATGCACCAAATGTTGATGAACATAATGAAATTTTAAATAAGGTCCTGGAAAGAGGCAAGTTGGTAGGCTTAAAATTTAACAAGACAAAATCTATTTTTTTAAAGAAGGAAATTAAGTTTATTGGACACATTTTTAATGGGAGTGGTGTAAGACCAGATGAAGGACGAATTGAATCTATTTTGGCAATGCCAGTACCAACAAATAAACAAGAATTACAACGCTTCTTGGGTATGATTACCTATTTAGGATCTTTTATAGATAATTTGTCGTCAAAAAATAAGCATTTGAGAGATCTTTTGAAAGATGATACAGTCTGGTGTTGGAATAATGAACAACAAATTGAATTTGAAAATTTAAAAACGGAAATCACCAAAGCACCTGTTTTAACGTACTATGATACGGAAAAACCATTAACGTTATCAGTCGATGCGTCTAAATTTGCAGTAGGAGCAGTTATTATGCATGGTAACAACCCAATAGCATATGCATCTGCATCATTAACTGAAAGTCAAATAAATTACGCGCAGATAGAAAAGGAATTATTTGCCATTTTGTTTGGGTGCACACGTTTCCATCAGTACATATATGGAAGAAATGTGACTGTTGAAACAGATCACAAGCCTCTTGTCCCGTTGTTCAACAAACCTCTGTATAACATTCCTACACGTCTACAAAGATTTATGTTGAGATTACTATCGTACAATTTAACCGTGGTTTATAAGCCAGGCAAGGATCTTTTTATAGCTGATACCTTGTCTAGGGCCCCACTTAAGGCAAAGATACTTTCTGATCTAGATAAAGACATTGATTTACAATGTAATTCATTAATTTGCCAAATAGCACTACCAGATATAGAAATTGAGAACATTAAAAAGGAAACTGAAAATGATGAAGTTTTTCAAAAACTTAAGAAATATCTAAAAGAGGGTTGGCCAAATAACAAGAAAGATATAGATGAAGATGTAAAACCATTTTACTCAGTTAAAGATGATTTAAGTGAAGTAAAAGGTATTCTGTTTAAAAGCAAACGAATATTAATTCCAAGGAATTTAAGGTCGAAAATGTTAGAATATGTCCATGAGGGTCATATGGGAATAGGAGGTTGCCAAAATTTGGCACGTGGCTCTATTTATTGGCCTAACATAAATAGCGATATTTATAATATGGTTTCAAATTGTAATAGTTGTCTAACTTACAGAAATGCTAATCCTAAACAAGATTTAAAAAATCATGAGATTATACACATACCTTGGTACAAAGTAGGATGTGATTTGTTCGAATTTGATAAAAAGATGTACTTGATAATTGTTGATTATTATTCGAAATTTTTTGAAATTGAACTTTTAAGTTCGGGTTACTCATCTGTAAATGTCATAACGAAATTAAAATCAGTTTTCGCTAGACACGGAATTCCAACAATTTTAATTTCAGATAATGGCCCGCCCTTTAATTCGAAAGAATTTAAATATTTTTGTGTTAACTGGGGTATTGAAAATATAACGTCAAGTCCCTACTTACCACGATCTAACGGTCTTGCAGAAAGATCTATTCAGACGATAAAAAATATTTTATATAAATGTAAAGACTCTGGTTCAGATCCATACGTATCATTATTACAATACCGTACAGCATCAAAAAACAATATGCCAAGTCCTGCTGAATTGCTTATGAGTAGAAAATTACGCACCAAATTACCATCTGTTACAGATAATCTAAAACCGAGATTGGTAAATCGAAAAAAAATGAATGAATTTTTAAAACAGAAACAATTAAGATCATCGAAAAATTACAATAGAAATTCAGTTACTTTAAAACCAGTTGAAATAGGTGAACAGATATATTTCAAGACAAATCCTATGTCAGTTTGGTTTAAAGGTAAAATTTTGAAAAAATGTAAGGAACCAAGATCATTTTTGATAGAGGATGAAAAGGGTGTAGTATATAGAAGAAATAGGCAACACATAATGAAGACAACAGCTCGGAAATCCAACAATATTATGAACAAATCTATAAAAAAACGTAATTTTAATTATAATAAGAATGAAAATATTTATTTTGATATTAATGTTAGTAATGATAATGATAACAATAATTCAATGATAAATAATGAAAATAATAATATAAATCACAATGAAAATGTAAATAATGAAAATATTTCTAATAATGAATTTTATATCTCAAAATATGGTAGAAAAATAATACCGCCTAATAGGCTAAATTTGTAAAAATTTATTTTTAAGTATTATAAGTATTATAAATACATTTAAAAAAAAAAGGGGGATGTTACATATATAGTAACTACCCTAATGTTACTAATAAGTTATATATGACAACACCGTCATTGGTAACTAGTAACCAGTATTTTAGTACTAACTATTTTTAAGATCACTAATGTACATCCATTTTGATTAATTAATAAATGTGCTTTTGATGACGAAGCAGACATATATAATAACCTTTAGGCGAAAAAGTGAAAATTTAATACACCATTGTATACGAGTAATTATAGGGCTGTTTAAATTATCGTAATTTGAATTTTTTTAGAGTAATTTCATTAAAATTAAAAAAGTGTTCTACCGGCGGGTCGTGGCGGGTGCAAAAGTATATATAGGGTTAAAGAAGACACTTTCACCTTTCTTCGGGTGGTATACGTTTCTTGTTCCCTTTTGTTCCCTAGAAGTTCTATTCCACTAAAGTTTAAATTTCAGAAAAATATAGTAGTTTCATAAATATTTCAGAACGCCCCTAATATTAAACGCTAGAGCGGTAACCACTTACAACAACTAAAGACTATAATCCTACCAACATTATGAAAAAGACCGCAGGCCATTATCGATGATAGCTTGCGAGTAGTAACCATTTATTTTTGACAAAAAACAAATAAAAAACACATTTTTCTGAAATTAAAAAAACAGTTGAGTTTGACAGCATGCCACGCCCACAATTATTAATAGTTTAACCTAATTTTTAGGCTACCTTAATATGGATATATTAGCTCCAAAAAGGTGTAAAAATTTTAAAAATCGGTGACAAAAAAAAATTCGACTTTTGGCCAATGAAAAACGATTTTCAGCCACTGTGCGACGTGGTTGATCAATTTGAGTGTTTTCAATACATACTGAGTGTGTTTCAATCAACATTGACAACATATGATGATATGATGTCTGATGGAGACACTAAACCCTTCAGTGGTTAAAGTCAGGATGTTAAAAACAAGATGATAATGGAGATATGGAGCTGGTGGTCATGTAGAACTATATCAATGGGAAAAGAAGACTTCACTAAATTCCTTGATTGTAGATGCAATGATCAACTTACATCTTCATTATCAAACGGCGACGTAAAAGTAATGGATTTGGACTTAAGACTTTCACAAGCTGATCGTCCTTTTTAATATCCCGGGAATAGATATGAATAAATAATGAAACCTTTAAAAATAAAGGTAATGGATTTGGAGATATTACCTATGAGGATATGTAACAAGAGGATTTTAGGTAATATAACCGCCAAATAACATGTCAAGGCAAATAAACGGCCGTCTGAAGCGAAAAATTCAAAGTCAAGGAAGGCAAAGTAAAGCCTATGATTCTGATTCAGACGAATGTATGTAGCAAAAATATTTCATATCACAATTTTAAATTAAACAATTCCAAAGGAATTAACAATCAACGTAATCATTCATTATATCTGTATAAATATTCATCTCATATTATGCAAAAGGAGCAATAACTATGGAGATAGATGATTAATGCATAAATTAAAGGATGGTGAAGTTAAATCTTACACCGATCAAAAATATGAAGTTCATAATATTTTATAGGGAATAACTAATTATTTTATTGAAGAGTGTTATAAGAAGCTAAGCTTTTTAGAACTGTCTTTTTGTCCGTCAGTGACTTAACCGTTTACATTAACAAATGGCAAGTTTGCAATGTATTACTTAGACTAAGTTTAAGACGGTAAGCCACTTGTTAGTAATGGTCTTATTGTATTAGGACGTATTAGTTATGTAATGGTACTCATGTCATTGCAATCGCCACCATGTTTTTGCAGGGTGAATAATGGCAATGGCATGCGCCGGTCATCACCAATTGATGAACGAAACGGTTATATACTTTTGTTTTATACCAAATGCAGGGACACGTATGTATGCACCGGTTATTTAGTTTTTAGTAAATATTTATTTATTTATAATTTTTAATGAGATTATACCATTTTCCTTGGTGGTTTATTAATTAATTTTTTTTATATTTATTAGTGTTAGTTATTAATATTTATATATATAATAAATCATTTGTTTAAATAAAATAAAATATAAATTATAATTATGATATTTAAGTTATTTTAATATTTTTATTTATTCACTATTTAGAAGTGTATTATTTTTAATAATGTAAGTAAAAAATATTTTCTTGTTATTTTTATTTGCAAAAAAAAATTTAATTAATTAATTAATTAAGATTTTCGATCACATTGTGTTTAGTTACATTATTCTTTTGCGGCTTTTTGCCTCTATGCCATTGGCATTTATAGTGTTTGATAGGTTGTTATTGTGGATAGTGCTTTGGCCGCACCAATATCTTCCTTCCGGGTAACTCGGCGTGTTACCCTTGTGTTTTAATTTTAATATTGTTTTTGTTTTTCATTTTATTTAATGTTCTTCATGTTGTTTTGTTTTTTTTTATAATTTTCATTTTATATGTTTTTTTTTCACTTATTGTTTCATTTTGTAGCTTATCGTTCTGTGCACTTTTCTTACATATTGTATTGTTTTTGTTTTTCATTTTATTTAATGTTCTTCATGTTGTTTTGTTTTTTATAATTTTCATTTTATATGTTTTTTCACTTATTGTTTCATTTTGTAGCTTTTCGTTTTGTGCACTTTTCTCACATATTGTATTGTTTTAGTTAAAATCTCCTGTATTTAATTTTGATTAGCACTATTTGAACCAGCACTGGCAGGATCTTAAATCCCGATCTGGCAGGATCGCCATATAATGAGAACAAATACACTTTTATTAGGAACAGCCGCTTGTGCGACTGTTCATCTTTAGTCTTTATTAATGATTATATTATTTCTTATCAAGCTACTTAAAACGAACTTAAAATTAAACAACAATCACTTAGGCCCAATAAAACAGTGCGCATTTAAGTGCCATTTATTTTTAAATTGCATTTAAGTACGAAATTTTGTTTTTCACTGAAAACTTAAATGCTACTTAAATGGCCAACGATGTTCATTTAAGTGCAACTTAAGTTTTAAACATTGAACATATGGTTTTGCCATTTGTTTTTGTTTTTTTTTTTTCTTTTTAATCATGCTGCTGTATTTTTTAACAGCGTCTAACAAGAAGTCAAAAGTTGGGACTTCTTTTATCCATATTTATGCCACCAAATTTAATATATAAAACACACAAAACAATTAAACACACAAAACAATACAACAAGTAAACACAAAAACCGAAACACAAAATTGTTGGCAAATTTTATTAAAAAAAATCAGCTGTTTTCTGAAATATATCGATAATTTTGTTGACATTTCAAAGTGCTACCATATTTTTACCACAAAATAATAACAGCAATTAAGTATGACTGAAGAAATGAATCTGTATTTAAATGCAACTTAAGTTTTTATGAAAATTAACTAAAACTACACTTAAATACGCACTGTTTTATTGGGCCTTATACATACTTAATACCTAACGTGGGAATATGCTGAGACAGCATAACACACGCTGTCCCACATTTATGCAGTGTGGACAATAATATCAACAAAGTGTTGATATTAAGTTACATACAGAAGGTATGGTAACTTCGACTAGTCAAACACACCACAGACTAGTCTGTGAAACACACTACACAATACTGAAGAAGCTGATTTCTAAAATGAATATAGAAAATATAAGAGAATTAGCACTTTCGAGTGAAGACAAAATATTTAATTTGTATACAAAAGAAGAACTTAAAAAAGCATATGCACTAATAACAATTAACAACAAAAATCCTCAACTAAAAATATTGATATTTAAGCCTCCAACAAGAATAAAAGACGACATAATAAAATACAAACTAATTGACGAATTTCACAGTTCCTTGAGTTCCGGACACTTAGGAATCAGAAAAACTATCATTAAATTAAAACAGAAATATATTTGGAAAAATATGACTAAAATGGTAAAACAATTTGTGTCATACTGTGGCAAATGCAATAAAAACAAACAGACAAAACACATTAAGGAACCACTCATACAAACATCTACACCCAACAACAGTTTTGAAGTAATTTCAATCGACACTGTAGGCCCATTACGCATATCAAACAACTACCGCTACATACTAACAATGCAATCCGAGCTGACTAAATTTGTTATTGCACATCCAATGCAAACAAAAGACGCTGTTACTACAGCTAAAACACTAGTGGAACAGATGATCTTGAGATACGGATAATTCAAGGTACTTAAGTCAGACAGGGGTACAGAATTTGCGAATGAAACCATGCGCAACATATGTGAAATATTACAAACAAGACAAATTTTCTCAACACCTTATCATCATCAAACATTAGGTGCCATAGAGAGAAACCATAGGGTTCTTAATGAGTTTCTGTTGACGACAGCAAATAATGACGAATGGGACACTTGGATTCCATATTTTACTTTCGCTTACAACACATCTCCGCACATTGACACTGGGTATACACCATATGAACTAGTATATGGAAAGTTACCATGCTTGCCATCAGACACCACTATGAATAACAATACAGTCATATATAACTATGAAGACTACGCAAAAGAACTACGAGTCAGACTACAATTCGCTCTAAACAGAGCAAAAGAGATTCGTAACAAAGTAAAATCAAAAAGAACATTAAATACTAAATATGAAAACAGACTAAACTTAGAAATAGGTGATTTAGTATTACTAAGAGTAAAAAATAGAAGTAAGAATCAAAGTCCATATAAAGGACCATATAGAATTAGAGGTAAAAATGGAGTAAACACTATAATAGATTATAACGGACAGACGAAGGAATTCAACAATAACAATTTAAAACCTTATATATCTCTATAATTTTATAATAAATTTAATTACATCTAATTACACATATTTTAAGAATACTAACTTTTAATTTATAAAATATTTTTAATTACACATATCTTAAGAAATTACAATTTAAGAAAAATATCTAAAAACGAAACCAAAACTATGTATACACATATATTAAGATCAATGTTAAAACATAATCTGTAATTTTGTTTATTATGTAAAAAAAAAAAAAAATTAATCCCCTAATTTTTTTCTTAATGGTGAGGGTGTAGTGCACCCTAATACACTTTAAAATATAAATATGGGCCACCCTAATAAATAACATGCATAATAACTTGACACCACAAATGCATTTAATAAAAACAAATCAATGAACATTGATTTGTAAAAAGTGCAACATATGCAGTTTGGAAAATTGAGTGACAAATTACACTGTGGAACATTTTTGGGATTATTGTCTGGGGGGTGAGAAATTCCAAAATTATCTTATGCTTAATTCTTATTCTATTTCCCCTGCAATTGTTTCTTGACCAATCACAATTAGTTTGGGAAATTGAGTTTAATAACACAGTACAACAGCCAATCTGGGGGGGGGGGGGGGGTGGGAAATTCCAAGTCAGGGTAATGGTACTAGGTCAGTATGTATAGTAAAACCCTCAAAGGGTTTGGCGTTCGTATGTGTCAGTTTTTTTTATGACCTTTTAAATTTTTTCCTTATCTTGATGTTTTTTCGCTTAGTTGTAACATTTTGGCAAAAACGTAGTTTAACATAACTCGAGAACCACTTGTCCGATTTTGATGATTTAGAAAAATTAAGAATTACAATTTCTCTAATCTGTTTCTATACCGTTTTCCTATATGTGCAACACTTTCGAAGTTAAAAATGAATGTATGAAGGGAAAAAAGTATTTTTTGCCTAAAAATTTAAATATTTTTTTTGTCATTCAACAGGTGCCGACGAACGCGAATAGTAAAAGTGATTTTTCTCCAGTTTTTTAAAAGTGAACAAAACTGAACAGAATATGGAACTGTGCAAGCCAGATATAAATAGCTTTTGCTACTGCTGTGGTCAATATGTCTCAACACATAAAAAAAGGGGAAATTTCAGTACTGATTTTGTTCAAACATACGAGATGTACTTCAACCAAAATGTTATAGTGAACGAAAATTGGGTACCAAATATAGTGTGTAAAAGCTGCTACAACCGTCTAATGGATTGGAAAAATAGAAGACGTGAAAGTATGCCATTCGGTATCCCAATGACTTGGAGTAATCCTGGCGAAGGTCACAATCCATTGAATTGCTATGCATGTGCGAATAAAGGAGCCGCAAAAAGGATAAGAAAATCGTATAATTACGTTGGTGTTGCAAGTGCCACAACACCATTGCCTCATTCGGACCACATTCCTGTGCCAAAAGCTTCTAGCCCAGATATTTTCTCTTGTACGACTGCTCCGACATATCATTCATGTGATGATCCCCTATATGAGCCATCAGTATCCAATGAGCCAATTTTAATAAATCAAAATAAGCTTGATTCAATTGTTGCCAAGTTGGAATTAACACAGCATAAATCGGAAGAGCTGGCTTCCATTTTGAAATCAAACAATTTGTTGGCACCCGGTGTGAAAGTCACAGCTTATCGAAGTCGTCAGGCAACACTGCAAAGTTTATTCCTTGTGAATGATGAAAAAACTTCTGCATATTGCCCGGATGTAGGAAAATTGATGGACGCAATGGGAATAAAATATGAAGCAGATGACTGGAGATTATTTATTGACAGTTCAAAACTCAGCTTGAAGGCGGTTTTACTTCATAAGACCAATAAAAAACCTTCAGTTCCAATCGCCTATAGTACAGAAACGAAAGAAACATATGATGCACTGGAAAATATTTTAAAAATGGTTAACTACGCCAAACATATGTGGCGCATTTGCTGCGATTTAAAAGTTGTAGCAATGCTTTGCGGTCTTCAAAACGGCTATATAAAATATATGTATGTGCTTTTTGTGCGATTGGGACACACGATTTTTTGGTGACCAATATGCATGCCACGGATGGAAACTCAGAGAGCACAGCAGGTTACAAACGGCCAATATTATTCGTGAGCCTCTAGTGCCGAAGGAGAAGATATTGCTGCCTCCACTGCATATTAAACTTGGAATTGTTAAGAATTTTATCAAAACTGTCGCCAAAAGAGATGAAGTTTTCTTGTGTTTGAAACTAATTTACCCGAGACTTAGCGAAAGTAAAATTAAAGAAGGTAAGTTATAATATCACATTCATTTCCCATGATTTTCCATCTTAACATATTAATTTTTTCCAATCAGGCGTAGTAAATGGTCCAGATATACGAAAGCTGATTAAAAGTGACGCATTCAACAATATTTTGATTGACGCTGAATTGAATGCATGGCAGGCAATCAAAGAAGTAATAGAAGGCTTGTTGGGAAAGCATCGTTCTAACATTATTTACATCATCATCTGGACTACTTCAGCAAACAATTGGCCACCGAATCTGATGAACAAGGTGAACGCTATCATCAAGTTGCTATGCCATTTGAAATGAGGTAATACTGATTTTTTTTCCAACTCATTTTAATAAAACAAAAACTTACAGATATAGAGGCAAAATGTCGAAGAGTGCAATAATTGCGGAAATTTGCTGGTGGAGTAAGCTTGTGTGGCAAGACAAGGATGATCTTGATGATAAAGAATTTTCAGGAGATGCAGAGGGGCCAACAGTGGAGTCACACATTGACATTATGTGTGGTTCAGAAACTGATGATAGCGATGAATGCGATGCCACTAGTCCCGAACAACCACCATCGAAAAAGTCTAGGCAAAATTTATTACAATAAATAAAAATAAATAAATAAAATAAAAATAGAAAATTATAAAAATGTTTACTTAATTTTTTTTAGTAGTTTATGGCCAGAAGTCTGGAGTTATTGGGGAAAATTTATAAAAAAGGCGATAAATGACACTTTTTTGAATAAAAACAAAAATGGGATACCTTCACTTAATTGTAAATAAATAAATAAATAAATTCTTAATTTGTTTCATCAAAATCGGACAAGTGGTTCTCGAGTTATGTTAAACTACGTTTTTGCCAAAATGTTACAACTAAGCGAAAAAACATCAAGATAAGGAAAAAATTTAAAAGGTCATAAAAAAAACTGACACATACGAACGCCAAACCCTTTGAGGGTTTTACTATACATACTGACCTAGTACCATTACCCTGACTTGGAATTTCTCACCCCCCCCCCCCCCCCCAGATTGGCTGTTGTACTGTGTTATTAAACTCAATTTCCCAAACTAATTGTGATTGGTCAAGAAACAATTGCAGGGGAAATAGAATAAGAATTAAGCATAAGATAATTTTGTATAAAAGGGGGCTGACTGCCCAAAATAAATCAGATTCAATTTAGACTTCTAACTGGCATTAACTGCCTTGAAACTCTTTCATTTCGAAATCTCCTTTAGCCCTCAATTCTTTGAGATCGGCTAAAGTAAATAGCGTGGCCAGTGGCAAACTCTGCCGGTCACAAAACAGATACAACAAAATATAACGGACATCTTTACACCCTACATAAGGTCCACTACCGAAATCAACGTTAATACTAATATATATCTTAAATATACCGTTATTATGTTGAAATTCGACGTGAAATATCCTCATATGATGATGAAGGATGTAATGGTAAGATTCAATCTCAAGTGGGAGGGCAAGCTTTCCTGGCACAACATCAACCAGTGAAAATTGTGTATAATATTTTAAAGTTGTGTAGTTCCCGGTAATTCTGCTTCGACCCCGTTTTATTTTTGTTTCTTATTAAAGCTGGTATGAATTTTATTTGAGTGTGTGTATCTGGCGTAGAATTGCTGAAAAGAACCACCCCATCCGGCGAGCCTCAGCCCGGCATAAGCGAGCATACCAGCGCAATCAGCAATCTGGCCACTTTAAAAATTGTATATACATCACGCACACAACATAGTCAACGATTCTATAAAGAACATATAGTCAGAGACTAAAGTTTAAATACACCTCAAAAATTGATTGTTTAAAGAAAAGTAAACGTTTCAGGAAAACTTAAAGTATACAGTTTTATTTAGTTTTATAAATAAAAAAATATAATAACAAAAAATAAAGACTTCATTACGAACATAACCGTAATTCTTAAAAATACGATAAAATTCACTAGACAAAAGTTTAAATACATCTTGCAAAACAAAAAACTCTCTTTCATTTCTCAAAAACAAAGTACAATTATATTTTATGTTTCAGTGAAATTATGTTCTTACAAGCCAGAACTTGTTATTAATACTCTTTTTATTGTCAGCATTGCAAGCTTTGTCGAAAATTATGGGCAAAGGTAAATAAATTGAGTCCAGCATTAAACATTTAATAATAAAACGTTTCAACGAAGGAAAATCCTATCGGGAAATAGGAAAATTATTAAATGTGTCATTTTAAAGTATCCAAAATATAATTAGTAAATATAAGGAAAATGGATCCGTAGCAAATATTCCAAGAAGCGGTCGTCCAAAAAAACTTACCAATCGTGATATTAACCACACCGTAAAAGAAGTGAAAAAGAATCCAAGAATAAGTGCACCAAAACTTGCAGATGATATCACTAATAACTATAATAAACATGTTCATCCAAGAACTGTTCAAAAAGCATTGCGAGAAAATGGATATGAAAGCCGAGTTCCCCGAAAAAAGACACTAATAAGTGACAAAAAAAGAAAACTTAGACTGGGGTTTGGACATAAGTACAGAAACAAAGTCGCTGAGTTTTGGAAAAGAGTTCTTTTTACAGACGAGAGCAAATTTAATTTATTTGGAAGCGATGGCCGTGCAAAGTTCCGGCGCAAGCCAAACACTGCCCTTCAAACCCAAAATTTGGTTCCTACGGAAAAACACGGTGGTGGCAATGTAATGGTTTGAGGAACGATTGGAGCAGCAGGGGTTTGAAATTTGGAGTTTATTGATGGGATCATGAATCAACATAATTACAAGAGTATATTAGAAAGAAATCTGCAAGCATCCGTCGACATCTTGGACCTTGGATCCCGTTTAATTTTTCAACAGGATAACGATCCCAAGCACACCGCACTTTTTGTGAACGAGTGGTTGATTTATTCTGCTCCCTGATAGCTCCACAGCCCACCTCAACCGCCAGACTTAAACCCAATTGAGCACGTTTGGGATATAATGAAGCGCAAATTAGTAGCAACTTCAATAACGATCAAAGAGTCGCTTAAGGAAGCTCTTATAAATATCTGGTCAGAAATATCGCCTTCTGAAACAGAAAGCTTGGTACTTTCTATGCCACGCCACTTGCAGGCAGTTATTGATAACCATGACGGTCCAAAAAAGTATTGAAATGTTTTCTTTTTTAATTTATCTAAAAATATTTATTAACATTCCAAGATGTATTTAAACTTTTGTCTAGTGAATTTTATCGTATTTTTAAGAATTACCGTTATGTTTGTAATGAAGTCTATATTTTTTGTTATTGTATTTTTTTATTTATAAAACTAAATAAAACTGTATACTTTAAGTTTTCCTGAAACGTTTACTTTTCTTTAAACAATCAATTTTTGAGGTGTATTTAAACTTTAGTCTCTGACTGTACATACAAACATTAATTTTTTGAGAGGGGGCGCGAAAGTGGCCGTGGCACATAAAATTTTTATTTTTACCTCGCCTTCAGTAAGATGTGTATACAAATTGTTTGAAGTAAATCTGTAAAAACCCATCCAGAAGAAATTAAGCGTTAGAGTAGGCGTGGTCGTACCAAATGAGAAACTTTCCCGTACTCAATCACAACAACTTTGCCGAAGATCTTCACATGATCAGATTGATGGACTCGTACAAAATTTGAAGGCTATATAGCTAATATAGAACCCTTGATATTTAATATTAATCTTAATTTTGTATATGAGCTAAATATGCACTTTGTATGGGAGCTTCCACGCCCAGTGGTATAATCCCGCCCAATTTTCCCATGACTGCATAATATAATCAACGTGCACAGATTTCTAACACTGGCTATTATAGAACTGTAGATATATGATATTAAATATTTTATTTTGTATGGGAGCTGACACGCCCACTGGTCCGATCAGAACTGTCGATATATGATATTAAATATTTACTTTGTATGGGAGCTGCCACTCCCACTGGTCCGATCACGCCCATTTTTCCCATGGCTATTCACATTACAATAACACCCAAATTTCTCAAGTTTTCTTAGATAATATATATATCATTTGAAAGATCTCAGTTTCTTCTTCTTTTCAAATCTAGAAAGAAATTGAAAATCGGATCACTACACTGTACAACACATAATTTCGGGACTCTATTCTGATAATTGTTTATGAAAGTAGCCCCAAAAAGAAGAACTTCTGCATCATTCGTTTGGTCATTTTACATGAAGAAGTAATTTAAAAACTAATTTGAAGTTAGTAAGTATCGTATAGGGAATTAGTCACGTTTTAGGCTCTATTGTTTGTCATAACTCGAGAACCACTAGTCCAAATAAGCTGAAACAAATTTAGAAAAATTATAAAAAAATGTATGAAGAAAAAAACTATTTTTTGCCTAAAAAATTGAATTTTTTATTTTTAATTCATAAAAAATCCAAAACGGTAAAAAAAATGTCAAGTCCTATTACTTTCACGTAACCTATGAACAAAATGAGACACAAATCATGAAAATCGATGAACGCGTTTCGCTTTTATTCACAATTACGTAAAGGTATGAATTTCAAAAATTGGCTTAAGTCGGTTTTAGTGACTTTTTTCAAATCACTATCAAAATTTTATCACTAATAGAATTTTAAATTCTGATTGAAATAAAAAAAATATTGAGGCGGTCAAGCCTATTTTCGAGGGGGCGGACCCGTAAAGTTGAAAATATATAGGCCCATATCTCGGGAACTACTGGTTGTCTGATAATTTGTAATACAGTAAATTAAAGGTATTAAAATACCTTTGCAACGACATATATCATGATTATAAAACTGGACCGAATATGGGTTAAATTCGAAAAGAATATTTTTTGACCCGAATGTTTTTTAATATTTAAAAAAATTAAAAAAAAATTCTATATAAGTGTTATTTTAGTTTATTAATATAAATAGCCAAGACAATTAGCTTTAATTTATGGTATCATATGTGTCTGTAGGTGCTATAATCATAGATTTATAGATCTAAAAAATTAAAAAAACACTCTATGGTATACAGAACACCGGCTTCGCATAGTACAGATTGTATTTTTTATGGTGAAATGTCATAATTTTTCTTTAATATCTTCGGATTTATATTACCTACAGGGTCGTGTTATACCTTAAATTAAAGCTTAATTTCTTGACCTGAAAATATTGTAATTTATCTACTTACTTATATAGACCTTTAAAAATTTGCTCGAGATATGCAAAAATTCTTTGGAAAAAACATTGATTTTTTAGGCAAAAAATAGTTTTTTTCTTCATACATTTATTTATAACTGCGAAACTGTTGCATGAACCGATTAAAGAAAGGAATTGTAATTCTTAATTTTTCTAAATTTGTTTTAGCTTATTCGGACTAGTGGTTCTCAAGTTATGACAAACAAAAGAGCCTAAAACGTGACAAATTCCCTATACGATACTTACTAACTTCAAATTAGTTTTTAAATTACTTCTTCATATAAAATGACCAAACGAATGATGCAGAAGTTCTTCTTTTTGGGGCTACTTTCATAAACAATTATCAGAATTGAGTCCCGAATCAATCACCTCAAAAATGTTGTACAGTGTTATACTATGTTTCCACGACGACTTGAATCACCTGCTTCGCTCTCTGAATCATGTTTATGAATCATGCTGTTTACATGACCAAAAAACTTGATTCGATTTGACAGTTGTTTTTAATAAACAAGAAGAATAAAAAAAACAGAATTTACAATTTGTGGAAAATATTTTTTTTAATGGACAAAAAAACAGTGGAAATTAGTGAGCATATTTGAAAAAAAAACATACATTCGTACGTATTAACTTTCTTTACTTTCAGCAACAAGAAAATAATTTGCTTTGTTTACAATAATATTAAATTTCTACAGCTAGTGCAGATAAACTTGCGATTAAATTTAGAGAAGAGTGCAATTTTTCGTGCTTCGCAAGTAGATTCAATATGAATCTACTTGATTCGCTCTTAAAATTTTGTATGGTGAAGCAAGTTGTTTCGCACATGATTGGTGTGTGAAGCCTGAATAGAGAGCGAAGCATGTACCGTGGAAACGTAGTATTATCAACAAAATTACAGGCTTATAAGTGCGCAAATGTACAAAAACCGGTTTTTTATTCGTAAAACCGGATTTAAGAGGTGTCCGGCATATTTCACTATTGGAATCTTCTTTTACTCGACAAGCCCTACAAGAAAAATAATATCGGGGCCCAGGTTTTTTGGACTGTCGCGCCGTGTAATCAACGTGCACAAATTTCTAAGACTCTGGCTATTATAGAACTGTAGATCAGGGTGGGGTGATATTTTTCATTTAAACTTCAATATTATCGCAGTTGTTGTAGAGTCTATGTAGTGTTTTATGTAAATGTATTAATTTTTAGTAACAAAATATTTAAAATATTGATGTTTAAATGAAAAGTGTTTTTATGAAAATTCCAAAAATTTTAAGACGCATGCGCGTACTAAAGATATCACTTAATTGAATATTTTTTTTTTAAGTATTACCTTTTTAAGTCTAAGACAGCAAAATATTACTATTAGAACTTTATTAATTAACTTTTATTTTTTCCCATACAAAAACGCCCCACCCTACTGTAGATATATGATATTAAATATTTACTTTGTATGGGAGCTGCCACTCCCACTGGTCCGATCAGGCCCATTTTTCCCATGACTATTCACATGAACAAATAATCAACGTGGACTATGACTATTATAGTACTGTAGATATATGATATTAAATATTTACTTTGTATGGGAGCTGCCACTCCCACTGGTCCGATCAAGCCCATTTTTTTCTGATTATTCAAATCAGTAAGATATGGGATACTGCCATGTTTCAAAACTCTTGCTAACACAATAGTCAAGATATATGATATTATTCAATTTATGTGGGAGGGGCCACGCCCACTTAAAATATATATAGCCGTAAACCTAATCTGGACTATAACCTTGCAAATGAAATCAGTTTGGGCCAAATCGGTTGGATAGTTCTAGAGTCTATAGAAGACAAACATACGAACATTGTATTTTATATACACTCAAAATATTTCATGCATAAAAATACGAAATGGTTTTTCGTAAAATTATTTTCGTACATTTTACTAAAGTTTTGGACATAATACGATAATTACTAAAATTTTTTTATTTCGTAAATTTACAAAATTCATTAATTTACAAAATTTTTTTCGTAGAATTATTTTTGTATATTGTACAAAAATTTCGTTTATAATACAAAACTTTCGTGTTTAGATCTTGTAGAAAATTTTGTAAATTAGAAATTTTTTGATTTTTACAAATTAAATTTCGTTAATGTTTTTTTGTTTATTTTACAAAAGTTTCTCAAAAAATACGAAACTTTCGCATTAAATACAGAGACAAATTTCATAAATTTAGAAATTTCGTTCATTTTTTTATTTATTTATTTATTCATTTATGTAATATCAAGCCTTATAGGCCAAAATAACAATATTACAAGTAAATAATACCTGATTCTTATAACTATTTTCAATTCACAAATTCAATAAAAACAAAAGAATTTATCACTTAGATTAAGGCTCCCCAGCCACTATTACTATTGTCCATCAGTAGCTATACATGAGTATTTAAAAAGTCTAAGATTTTTAAACGAAAGGCATTGTTAGAACAAGAAAAAATACGTAAGGTAATAGACAAAAAGTTCCAGAGTCTTGCTATCCGCACAATAAAAGATTTTTCAAAAAAAGATGTTGAGATTCTTGGTAAATTTATTTGGGGATTTCTAGTAGATCGCGTAAAAACAAAAGTTCTGCATAACCGAGGAGGTTTGGCATTTTTTATAATTTTATAAAACAAAAGCAAATTGCGACATTTAATAAAGTTATTAAAAGTACATCCAAGAAAACGAATAGCAAAGTTCGTAATATGTTCATAGCGTCTAACATTATAAACAAAACGCACTATTAAATTAAAAATACGAAAAATCCTTCTCAATCGAATAGAGCCAGTACCAGAGTAAACCTCAAGACCATATAAGATTTGTGAAAACATTAAAGCGTGAGTCAAATTATACCTAATTCGTAATGGTAAATATAAATTAGTAGAATAAATTTTACGTAATGTACCACAAATTTTTCCATAAACCATATCTATGTGGGGATCAAAAGAGAATTTGCTGTCCAAAAGTATACCTAGACACTTAATACGATCAACTAAGGCTATTTGAACGTCACCCAAAACTATATTAATAATATAATTTCGTAAAATGAAATGTACCGTTTTAAATGCAACTTAAAAATAACAAAACAAGTCATGCTTTTACTGACAATTAAAGAGATAGAAGCGTTAGTCGTGCCTTGTTAAAAATAGTTAAAAATAGTTTGATTTATTAAAATAAATTTAAATAAGTGTAAAAAAATGAATTGTTATTTGTGTAAAATATATTTACCTAATGAAACATTCATATCTAAGAATTTTAGACTAATGCACAATAAAAAAGAAACTAGCACATGACTCAAAAGATATTTCCAGAAAACGAATCGAAATTTAAGGGTGAAGATGACAAAAAGCTTTGGGAGATTGTACAAAAAAATAATTGCATTGACTATAGTAAGTAGAAAGGTTTTATAAACAAATATAATCAAATTTTTAAATTTTATTTACTGATGGATAATGGTTATGCAATTTCTTTTAACTTTTTAGATACCAAATTTATCATAGTCTTAACACTATTACATTCCTTACTTCCACCATCAAGAATTAAATCAAAAAGTTCTAATAAAGGAAACAAGTTTTATAGTACATATTATGGAATCAAAATGGTATTTTATAACATTTTCACCAACTGAAGAGTCATACAAAGAGAAGTTGGATATAAAAATTGTGGCAGAGGGTTCAGTTGCCCCTTACATTACTGTTATAGGGGACATATATAAGCCCCTATCATTTTTCTGTGACTTTGACAACATTAAATACAAAGTTTTCAGTATCACTAAAGCTATACCCCCTTATTCAAAAACGATTATTAAATTTAACAAACGTTTATTATGACAGATTTGCATATAAAATTTGCGTTAATAAACGTTTGTTAAATTTAATAATCGTTTCTGAATAAGGAGCATAGACATATGCTTTAAAGTATATCACGTATTTTCAATTAAATATTCTGAAGCTTTCAGCCATATGTGGGATTTTTTAAATATTCAGTTCTATAAAATAGATGGACATCATGTTAATCCAATTACGCATATGTTGTACAAAAAAATACAAGGTTAGTGTGTTTTATATAAACTTAGTTTAAAAGTTACTAATATATAAATTTTCTTCATGTTAATCCAATTACGCATATGTTGTACAAAAAAATACAAGGTTAGTGTGTTTTATATAAACTTAGTTTAAAAGTTACTAATATATAAATTTTCTTTGTAGAAATCCAAAGCAATCGACAAAATCAAACTTAATTTAATGCAGAAATGCTATTATTTTTTTCCTTTACTATTATTTATAAAATAAACAAAACTTTTCGTTGAATAAAAGAATATTTCTTGAGAAATTAACGAAACTTTTTCTAAAATAAACAAAATTTTTTTTATTTTTACACAATTTTTAGTAACTTTACAAAATATTTTAGAAAATTTTGTAAATTTACCAATTTTTAGCAGAAATTTACCAAACTTTTCTTATATTAACGAAACCTTTCGTGTATTTAGGAAATATTTTCGTGATTTTACAAAATTTTGTAAAATAAACGAAAAAAAATATGAAATTTTTCTTATACCTACAAAATATTTTTCGTAAGTTTAGAAAATTTCGTATAACAGGAGGCAGTATTTCTAAAATTAACAAAATAATTTTGAATTTTTACGAAATTTATCATTATTTTTACGAAATATATTTCTTATTTTTATTTAATTTTGTAAACCAGACCAAATTTAAAAGCTTTGTTTACGAAAAATTTTCGTTAGATAACCATTTATTTTGTAATTTAACAAAATAATCTTGGTAAATACACAAATATTTCGTGAAATGCGGAAAATAAAAAGTCCCAACAAGAACGAAAAACATTTGTATATTATACGAAATATTTCGTTTTGTCAAATAACGAAAAATTTAGTAAAATGAACCACGATTTTCGTTTATTTTACCTATGAAATATTTTGAGTGTATAGATTGATATGAATAGAAATACGTACCAAAAGAAAAGTATGAGGAGCACGCCCCATTGTTTGCGATATATTGGAGACTGGACCTGTTAACCGATCTTGAATTTTCACAGCGTGCAGCTTTGTCTCAGGAATACTTATTACATGATAATATTTTTTGACCATGTACACTTCTGCACCTATTTTTTACCCTTCACCATCGTGAGAAGTGTATATATAAGTTTGTCATTCCGTGTGAAATTTCCACAATATAATTTTCCGACCCTATAAAGTATATATATTCTGGATCCTTATAGATAGCGAAGTCGATTAAGCCATGTCCGTCTGTCTGTCTGTCTGGATGTTGAAATCAGTTTTTCAATAATTCTGTCAGAAGTGCTTTCGAGAAGTTTGCTATTTAAAATCAGCAAAATCGGTGTAGGTCAACCAGAGTTATGAACCAATATGTGAGACCACCTCTATAAAAATTTGATATTTTTCGTCCATTTTATTGCAATATTTTGAAATATATTGCAGATAATACCATGAAATTTTGTATACGTTGTTTGTACTATGACAGAAGATATATAAATAAATAATGTTAAACGGCTAAAATTTGACATAAATACTCTTTATAGGCAAATAAATTATTGTACCAAATTTTATGGTGGTCGGCCCAGAAATGGTCATAGCCCCCATACAAAAATCTTCCCGAAATATTGCTCAATTATACATAAATGCCTATAAAATTGGAATATCAAGACAAAATTCAGCAAAACTAAGTTCTGTGCAAAAATAAATCGCAAAACGAAATTTTTTTTAGTTCGGTCCATATTTGACCATAGACCCCATATAAAGTCCACTTCCAAAATTCACTTAAATACGCATAAAACAGATATAAATAATGTTAAACGGCTAAAATTTGACATAAATATTATTTATAGGCAAATAAATTGTTGTTCTGAATTTTATGGTGGTCGGCCCACAACTGGCCATAGCTCCTATACAAGGACCACATCTGAAAAAGACATTTTTCCCTATATATATTGTATAAATATCGTTACCGACTCAAAACTTTGTACAGATCATTTACATATATACAAAAAACATTCCACACAATTTTGTTAATTTCGGTCTATTTTTAACCGTATGCCCCATATAAAGCCCTCTTCCGAAAATCACTTTAATACTCATAATTCTCTTATAAATAAGGTACCAATCCAAAATTTTACACGGATCATTTACATACATGCCTAAATCAAACTGCTAGATTTTGAGAATATCGGTCCATATTTGACTATATCCCCCACATAAGGTCCACTACCGAAATCCACGTTAATACTAATATATATCGTATATATAACATTATTATGTTGAAATTCTACGTGAAATATCCTCATATGCATGAAAATAACTGTTCCAAAATTTAAGAAGATCGGCCCATAATTTGTCATACCTGCCATATAAAACCATTTCCAAAAAACAAATAAATTCGGGTCAAAAGATATTCTTTTCGGATGTAACCCATATTCGGCCCACATTTTATAATCATGATATATATCGTTGGAAAGGTATTTTTAATACCTTTTATTTAATGTATTACAAATTATCAGACACCCAGTAGTTCCCGAGATATATAAGATATATAAGATATATAAATTTTTTTTTTGCTGGTATCTCCTCTAAAAGCCCTATTTGATTTTTTTTTTTTTTTTTTTTTTTTTTGAGCAAAATCACTAAAATCGAATTGTACCCCTTTTTTATACTCTGTTAAATTACACTGAAGATTATTATGAACATAAGACAGACTCTGTAAATTATGGTAAGAATTGGTAATTAAATCAATTAAAATGGTAAAAATTAGACAACATTTGAAAATATTTAACATAAATTATGTTGGTCGTAAAATTGTCTTGCAAACAATATATCAAATACTAATAAAATTTGCACTAAGACTGAATAGAAAACACAAAATTAGGATATTCTAGTCTAGTGTAGTTTCTGTATTTCTTATTACGCTTAGGTGAAGGGTATTTAAGATTCGGCACAGCCGAATATAGCACTCTTACTTGTTTTTTACTACGTTTATTAACTACTTTACCTCAAAGGGGGGTAGCGAAGCACACCGGGTTCAGCTAGTATTTAATATTTTCCAATTATATAATGTAAATACTCCTAAATATATACGTATTATTAAATAATAAATCCTATTATAACTTGAAAAGTAAAAATATCAATTGCTTAATGCCGTCGAATTCATAACGAAATTTTAAATGTTAAAGAATATTTTAGTTGTTGAATTGTTGAGTTCATAAGCAATTGTATGATGTATGAACTTTACTTTTCTTCTTTTTGTAAGTTGTCATTCCGTATAAATTTATCTGCCTCTGTAAATATTTATCAGCCCAATCACGAATAAAAATTCCGCGAGAGTTTTTTCCTTGTTATTTTTTTAACATTGAATTTAAATAGGAAAAATGAGAAAAGGGAAAAAACTCCCGCGGAATTTTTATTCATGATTGGGCTGTATATGTATTAGACATACAGCAAACATAAGAAATATTTTGTATTGCGTTCTACCAGAACACAACGCATTTGGACAGCTATTGTAAAATAAAATGCCATAAAAATCGAACGTGAGTTTGTAAATTGAACAAGTAAATAAATAAAAATAAAATAAAGAAAAATCATAATCATTAAAATTAATATTATTATGCATATTATATATTTTGTTTATTTACAATAAATTGTATAAAATCATCTCTGTATAACACATTTTTATCAACTTTATTACTATGTTCTTCTACTTGATATGTATTTGTCCATTTCCAAAGCAGACGCCTCATAAAACTATTTCGGAATGAAGCGTATAATATATCTTTCATCGCAGGTGGCATATTATTTTTATAGTACGATAAATTACTGGTCTTATTGAAGTAATAGAGCATGTTTTTGGACTTGGACATAATTGAGAAGAAATAATGACATATTTCACAAAGCAGCAATATTCCACCAGGAACAAAAAATTTTTTATCAGAATCATTTAGTGATAGACCAAGACGTTGAGAGCTATCCTTTAGGGTATAGTGTCTCATTACGCCAAAGAATTCATCAATGTCTGCTAGTTTGAACAGTCTTTTACAGCGTAGCAATGAAACGATACCTTCTTTAAATGGCTTATTGATGCTCTTTGCAAACTTTGTGCACATTAATAAACGTTCTTTTAGCTTCATTCTTCGTACATCCTTACCTCCAAGCATAATTGCATCAATTATGTGTAAATTACATGTCCTGGTCTGTGTTCGACCCTCACCACTGTATTCAAAGACAAGTTCACCATAAAACAGTGATTTTGGCGATATTTCGAACGTATATTCCAATGGTTCCCACTTTTTCATGTCAGTGTACCGAAGAACTTTTCCTCTGGTAGTACAAATAAAAAAACTGCAAGCATTTGCACTTGTCTCCCCTCGTCCAATTGGTACAAAATACCAATCGTGTATACTTTCTATATTTTGGTTTAACAGTGTAGTTGATACTAACTCAGCGGGTATAGAATTAAAACAACGTTTATCTTCATACCAACTATTTAAAAATTCTTCAAGGTATTTTTCAACCGATTTGTTTTCAGGAGCCTGTCGCAATTTGTCAGGCAATCCCCATAGTTCTAAACATTTTTTTCGGAATTCTGACTGTCTAGTTTCTTTTAATTGCGGATTACTACAATATGCAGTTATTTTTTTCAACCCAATAATTTGATTGCGTCCTATAATATTATTTGATTCTTTAATATACTTAAAAAATTCTTCGTCCTGCATAATAATATCCAAGTCTACGATTTCTAATACATCTAGATCACTTTGTTTGTTTAAGTGATTATTGATGAAATTTAAATATTTACATATGATCTTAGTATCTGGCTTTTTCCATTTACATACTAAATATCTTTCCGAATTTGCAGGCCGACTACTATTTGGTTTTATTATAGATATTTCTTCGAAGCACTGATACATTAGATATACTAGACCTACACTGAACGGAGTAAAAATATCAAATAGCTTACAAACAAAACTTCCACCGCACCTTAGAATTTTCAGAGCTGTGAGACACTGACACAAATATAGTTGCTTTGATAAAATCTCTTGAATATTTTCTTGACCTTCAACCGAAAATCCACCGTCTGCCATAACAAAGTGAACGCCTTGTTCACAATGCTTAAATATATAATTAGCAAAAGAATCCTGATTTGCTTCAACATAAACATTGCCATCGTCCTGCACACCATAGTATGGATCAAATGATTCCGGAGAGCCCGCGAAAAATTTGTCCAACTTGAAATCATTTGCGCCTCGAAGTGTAAACCCGAAGCCTTTTGCCTCCCATGATTTTCTATACAATATATACTCTGAAAATCCTCCTGGACCTGTTAAGAAATTAAACTGTTTACTAATATTACGTTAATTAAGGAGCCATTTGTTACTAACCAGCACAAATATCAGCAAAATATAATAGATCATTGTCATGTATAAGAGAATTACCCATTTTATCCTTAGGACTTGTAAACATAAAATCCAACATTGAATCTATATTAGCCATTTTGACTGCAGCTCTGTTTTGGAAAATAGAACTTCTTATTGTCTCAAAGGGATTACTTCGTGATCGTGCTCTCCTCAATTCGTTTTCATTTAATTGATCAAATACAGTCTTTGCTTCCAAAATACCATTCAGTATTTCCTGATCAACAAACAATGTTTCATCGTCCAGTGTCTCTTTACGTTCGCCAAATTTAATCCAGCCATTTAACTGCTGCATATCATATGTAAAATTATAACTAGCCGGAATCCACAAAACAATTTCCGGAACAGTTATTTCTTCACTATTCGGATCCCAATGTTCGCCCGACCGAAGAACAGATTTATGCTTTAATCCCAGTCCCCGTCTACCATCCTGTTGAAAGGCAACAATAGGCTCCAATCGACCTTGGCTTTGTTTACCTAATCCTTTGTCTGTTTCGTATCCCATTTTTTTCATCATTTGCATAGCTTTGTTAGAATAGCTTTTAGACCACTCGGTCTTCATTTTCTTTGGAGGTACTTCATACAACTCATTTTCACTGTTATCTTCCCCTTCCATGATGAAGTCTTATTTTTAATTATTGCAAACTGGCAAAAGGGGAAATTTAATATAATATTAACCAATTGATATTGATGTAAAAGAGTAGTGTTTATTTATGATTAATGTTAATAAATAGCGTTACCAGACCTACTGCCACTAGTGTTGTTATTTATTATATCTCGTCTAAAATCAGCGTTGGCAACTTTGAAATTTCAAAACGCACCAAAATGGAGAAAAAACCGCACCACGTTAAGAATTTCGTTTTTGTTTCAAAAATTTATTGAATTAATTTTAAATTTTTTAATATCATAAATTCTATAAAAAACTTTTTATCAACGATTATTAGTAAAAGTAATAATAGTAAAAGCCTTTTTTTAATAAAGATAAAATAAGCATTTAACCATACAAATTTAACTCACAATATGATATTTGGAACTAAAGTACTAATTGGTAAAAAAAAAAATAATTTCAGTACATATTTGATAATTTTTTTATATATTTTTGTTTTCTAGTTGATTTTTTCTAATAAAATTTGTTAGGATTCCACTGGTACCACCAAACAATCGGGTTATACAAGAATTTTTATTTACATGTTTAAAACGTTAATTTGATTTTCAAACAAAGATTTTTACAGAATTTGATTTCATTTATCATACATTCGTATTTAAAATACACTTTTAAATCGATAGATTTCATGAGTTATGAATTATTAAAAAACTGCAATTAAAAATTAGTAAAAATAAATATTTCATCACATTTTCGAAAAATTTAAAAAACGCACCGAAATACACGCAGCTGAAGAAAACAAACTTTTTAAGGTGCTATCAGACGGGATGTATTTTACATATGTACTGTCAAATTTTCCATATGTAAAAGTTGTACACATCGTGTGATACATATGAAACTTTGCATGAGTAAAATACATGTGGAAATACATGTGTAATTTTTTCGATTAGAACACGCTCTATTTTCCTGTGACAAAGATAAACAACACAGCTGATTTGTTTTGAAACAAAATTGTTTGAAAGAATATATTGGAAAGAAAAATTTAAGAAAATGAATTTTTCGATTTTTAATAAATTAAATTATGTTTATTATATTTATTGCAGTTAGATTGGCCAAAAGAAGCAATTCTTGAAATTTATAAACGTTAAAAAGGCAGCTTTTGTTTACATTTATAGGTTATGTCATACGGAAAAACATAAACAGGTGTGATAGCAAAAATTATGAATCGTATGTAAAATGGAAATTTTGACATACATACGGAATTACATATGGGTAAGAAAAGTGACAGTACATATGTAAAATACATCCCGTCTGATAGCACCTTTAGCAACATTTTTTTTTGAGGTTTGGCAAACTTTTTGCAGAGTTGCATAAAAAGTAGTATTTCACGAGTACGTGCGTTTTTAATGTAAACAATTATTATGAACAAAATTTAGCTAAATTAATGTAACTACCAACAGGACATTTTTAAAGGAAAATAAAATTAAAAAACGTGAATCAACAGTACAGTGGTCCAGTTATCAGATTTCCAGGTTGTCACTTGCGACATTTTAACTATTTGTTTAAAATCGCGCACTAATTCCAATCACATTTATTTTCATATTTTTAATAATAAAACCAAAAGTATTCCGCGTGCGCATATCTCGTTAAAAGTAACCGATAGGACACAAAAATACGAATGCATGGTGATATACTTTATATTTCAATATACTGTAGTTTAAAAGGTATTACGCAACAAACTTTAGAAAATGATAAACCAGTACAGTTCTCCATTAATAACTCAGAAACTATTCCGCGTGCGCATATCTCGTTAGTTGCAATCGATAGACCAAAGAAATACCAATCGATAGTGGTATAGTTCCTTGAAAAGGGCGTGGTTCCACCAACTTTCTCTTGGTACTTATTCCAATACCATATTTACCAAATATCATCGACGTAGGTCAAAAAATTCCCAAAATATGGCGATTTAAATTTTTGGGTTATATGGGCGGTGCCACTCCCATTTGTTCAATCAAATACTACTATTTTATAATTTTTTTATTAAAACAAATCCGCAATAGTGTTTTAAGGATTATTATGAAATTTGGCCAATAGGAATAAAATAGTTTTAAATTTGGTATATTTTAACTCCACCTTGCGATAACGTCTGGGTATTATTTTAACACCTGAATCAGAGGATTTGTCAGCATTATTATGACTATTACCAACTCTCGCTGCAATGCTGCGCCATTCTTTAAAACACAGGGTATTTGATTACGTCTTAAGTTACGCGGATTGGGAGAATAGAATAGAAGAATACAAACTATATGGATGATTTGAAAAAAATTGTTTTTATTCAGATTTTTTTTTAATTTATAAAAAACAATAAATAAAGTATGATACATACTTACTACCATTTTCAAATAAGTTGATGAACTAAAACATATTTGATTGTTAAACGCGCTATTTTACTATTTTACAAAGTCTATATTTTGTAAAAAAAAAGTTTTGAATAAATTTATGTTTATTCAGTTTTAGGTTTAGGAGCAATTTTTTTTTTAGCTAATCGCACCATTTGGTCGTTTGACTTCTTTGATTTATTTTTTAAGCCCTCTGCCTTGACACCTCTAAATTCACTCTTCTTTGGCATATCAGCGTCACTACCACTGGAATTCGTTTCTTTGTTGGGTTTATCCTTTTTAGCTTTTTTGCCATCAAGTCTTTGTTTGGCACCCTTCTTAGATGTGTTTTCTTTTTCGGAGTGGGCATCGCGCGCTTCTTTGGCTCCTAATTTTCTAACACTAAAACGTTCTACATTTATGTGACGATCATCAACAATGGAACCATTAAGTTCAAGAGCTAAGCAAACTGCATCGGGGGTCTTAAAGCAGACATACGATACACCTTTACAACCTTTGTCGCCATTCGAATACGAATCAATTTCGCCACAACTGCTAAAAATTTCACGTAAAGATTCTTCAGTAGCAGCTAGAACAAAAATAGGAAAGTTAATTTTTAAACTCTGTAACTGTTTTAAACTTGGAAATAACTTACTATATTTAAGACTGCCAACAAATAGTCTTTTTATCTTCTTCCTTTGCGTGACTTTGAGGATTTTTTTCAAGCTAATGTAACCCTTAAATGATATTCCTTGAATTCGACGCCATTTAGTGATAAAGCCTTTTCACCTGTATCTTTGATTTTCAACACTACATAGACATTTAAAGCCACCAGCGGAACGTAGACGTAGAGTTGACGGGCCCAAAGTCCTTAAATAAAAGCAATAATTGTGCATGTTTAGTATTAATAGGCAGATTTCCTACAAATGCTGTAACAGCTTCCATTGCGGGGTCTCTTATGGCGTTTTCTTTTCTGTCAAAAATGTTACACGTTTTCCCATTTCGCATCTTTTTGTGTTCTTTTCTGAAAAAATGTCAACAATACTAATGTGTAGTGTGTTCTTTTCTATAAATGTCACACTATAAATCTAAAAAATGGTGCACCTTTCACACTCTGTATTTTTAGAGGGGGAGAATCGCACGATAAAACAGCTGACATTTAATTTGTTTATGAATGTGTATTGGTGTTAAGAAACCAAAAAAAAAAAAAAATATACAAAATTGAAAATATTACTACTTTATGTGCTGAAAATTTTTGGATGACTTGTTGGATTTATCTTCATTATCTGATGATGATAAAATATTTTATATAATTATGGAAAGAAATCCATAACCGCGAGTAAAAGGCTTTGTAGAGAACGTAATTAATGGATACTCTGAAGTTGATGTATGTCAAATTTTATAGGACAATATCTCCTACTTCTTATATATGTAATATATATTTATATATATAATTTTTATAGTTTAAGAATAATTTGCGTATTAGTCGGGAAGGTGCCATTGGTCTTTTTGAGAGATATTCATAGTCTTATTTCAAGCGATCTGACCAGGGAGCTATCTGCTTCTTCTTTTTTAACAAAAAAAAACAAAAACAGCTGTACATGGAAAAAAGTGTTACACTGTTGTGAATTTATGTTTTATTCTGACCATTAAAAATGCGACATCTTTAAAATGTGGGGTAAACATTATAGAAATGTACATAATAAAGGTGTAACATTTTATTTCAGAAAAGAAAACACCATTAGTTTGTTTCTAATCAAATTTCTTCATTATTAAATTTGTATGCACATTTTAGAATAGATCATCTATCTTACCGGTAAGTTTTTGAGCCATTATCAATTGTCTCTTTTGGGCCTTCTTTTCCTTTTTCGTCAATACTTTACTATAGTAAGTATACTTGCGGCAACAAACATTTTTACTAGCGGGGGTTTCCAATTTGTTTTTCTTACTATTTTTGGAATTAAGTTCCTGTTCAATAGGATTGGCCAGGCGATATTGATAGCGCAGCAATTCTGCGGGCCAATCGGAAAACCAACGTGTACCTGCTACCAAATGAGGCAATACTATAGAAGACAGCGGGAATGTGGCATCTGTTATGGGTACTATAGGCAATTGAGGCACTGGATCGGAAAATTCCGTATCTCGTGAAAAGTTATATATAACTTGGGACGAAGAACTTTACTTAACTCAGCCGTATCAAATGGTACTTAGTGACCGTATTGACCAATTTTGCACGTTGTCCTAGGTAGAAACAACCACCAATCTTTTGAGGGTAAAAACCTTATTTTAATTATTTATGTTGCCATACATAACTAAAAGGTTGCCACTTCACACATAATCGGAATCGTTTCTTAAAGGCCCAACTATAATATGCATATGGTAGCTTAAGCAAACGTGCGAACACATATAAATTGTATGTGGCAAACTATAATGTACTTAACGAAACTTTTCGTTAAGTTTTTCAACTGTCATTTGCTTAAGCAAAAAGCGAAACTGATCGCACATTCTATACGGAATCAGCTGTTTGTTGTTGTTTGTTTGTGTTTTGAACAAAATGGAGAAAGAAGAAAATATATTTATTTTAAATTTAATAGAAAATGCGGAAAAAATAAGTGCCTTTATAATAAGAGGGACAGATCCTTTTTATTTTTACAAAAATGTCTTTCTGTCGTGGTTTATTTCTCTGACAGAACAAGAGCGTCTTCTTCTTTTACAGTGTAGTTTACTTATTTCTTTTAATGTGCACAGGCCTTCAAGCTCTAACTTTAAAGGCCCAACTATAATGTGCATATGGTAGCTTAAGCAACACTGCGAATACATATAAATTGTATGTGGCAAACTATAATGTACTTAACGAAACTTTTCGTTAAGTTTTTCAACTGTCATTTGCTTAAGCAAAAAGCGAAAAGGCTTAACTATAATATGCATAAGCAAGCTTAAGCAAATTGCAAAAGTTAACGAAAAGGCTGTCAAATGCATAACTAGTTCAGAGTTAACTTTCAGGTGGCTACAATGACTTTGCAACTTTTTGTCCACAGTTGCTCATTTATGTTTAAAAAAAATGTTTTTATTTTAACAAAAAGTCATTAAATGACTATATTTTATAAATATTATTATATTATTTTATAATTAAAAGAAAACTTCGTACCAGAAACGCATAATTTTTCCTTTTTTTTTTAATTTATCGGCAAAAGTACTAAAATGTACAGCTGTGGCAGCACTACATTGTAAATAATAATAAACGTTTACATATGTTTTGTTAATTTTCGTATTGTGTTTGCAAAAATGGAGAAAAAACTTAAAAATTTAAATAATATAAAAATATTAAAGTTAGCGCTTGAAGGCCTGTGCACATCAAAAGAAATAAGTGAACTACACTGTAAAAGAAGAAGACGCTCTTGTTCTGCCAGAGAAATAAACTGCGACAGAAAGACATTTTTGTTAAAATAAAAAGGGTCTCTTTTATTGTAAAGGCACTTATTTTTTCCACATTTTCTATTAAATTTAAAATAAATATATTTTCTTCCATTTTGTTCAAAACCCAAACAAACAACAACAAACAGCTGATTCCGTTCAGAATGTGCGATCAGTTTCGCTTTTTGCTTAAGCAAATGACAGTTGAAAAACTTAACGAAAAGTTTCGTTAAGTACATTATAGTTTGCCACATACAATTTATATGTGTTCGCACGTTTGCTTAAGCTATCATATGCATATTATAGTTGGGCCTAAACTGATCGCATATTCCTTACGGAATCAGCTGTTTGTTGTTTGTTTGTGTTTTTAACAAAATGAAGAAAGAAGAATATTTTCTTTCAGTTATTTTAAATTTAATAGAAAATGTGGAAAAAATTAAGTGCCTTTACAATAAAAGAGACCCTTTTTATTTTAACAAAAATGTCTTTCTGTCGCGGTTTATTTCTCTGACAGAACAAGAGCGTCTTCTTCTTTTACAGTGTAGTTCACTTATTTATTTTAATGTGCACAGGCCTTCAAGTGCTAACTTTAATATTTTTATATTATTTAAATTTTTAAGTTTTTTCTCCATTTTTGCAAACACAATACGAAAATTAACAAAACATATGTAAACGTTTATTATTATTTACAATGTAGTGCTGCCACAACTGTACATTTTAGTACTTTTGCCGAAAAATTAAAAAAAGGAAAAATTATGCGTTTCTGGTACGAAGTTTTCTTTTAATTATAAAATAATATAATAATATTTATAAAATATAGTCATTTAATGTGTTTTTGTTAAAATAAAAACATTTTTTTTAAACATAAATGAGCAACTGTGGACAAAAAGTTTCAAAGTCATTGTAGCCACCTAAAAGTTTATTCTGAACTGGTTATGCATTTGACAGCCTTTTCGTTAACTTTTGCAATTTGCTTAATCTTGCTTATGCATATTATAGTTGGGCCTTAACATTTTTATATTATTTAAATTTTTAAGTTTTTTCTCCATTTTTACAAACACAATACGAAAATTAACAAAACATATGTAAACGCAAGGTGAATATATACTAGGTGGCAGCGTAGCGCCAACTGATTATTTATGGTGAAATTGAAAATGTCAAAAAGTTTACAAATAGTCAAAGTTTATATAAAAAAAAAAACTTTAAACAATTGTTTTGTATTTGAAAAAGTGAGTTTTTGTCGCCGTTTTATCTGCGTTAAATAGTTTAAAACTTTATTATATTAACGTAAGAAACTGCCCAAAGTACAACTATAAAACGTGGAAAGAAAGATAAGATTTTTGTACAGAAAACGTTGGCCGGTTTTGCGCCCTATGCTTCGGCTTTATTAACAAAAGCAAATAAGACAAAGGAAACCACCTAACCCGAAGGGGATTCAAAAGAAAAGGAAAAGTTTAAGCTTGAGGTGGATGAAGATTTTAGACGTATTAACAAAATTTATATAGGACATTCGGTAAGTTAAATATTTTTTAAGCTAAAAATTAATTATTAATTTGATGTATTGTTTTCCAGATGGATTATCGCAATCCCCATGCTATACGTTCAATGCAAAAATTAATGAGGATTTAAAAGATTTAGCAAAGCTAAAACAACAACAACTTTGCAACAAAACCTTAGAATCGGCGGTTAAGATGATAATTGGAGGAACCCAATTTCTCTAACATCTTAAGACTGTTGACTTTAATAGCCAAGTGTCCATTAAGTACAATTAAAGGAGCTGTAAGTTTTTCTTAAAATTAATTTAAAATCTATATATTTTTTTTTAACAAATTTTCTAACATAGATTTTCAATGAGCAATATAAACAAATTACTTTTAATATTACATTACGTTTGGGCAGAGATGAGCAGCAGAATTGTAATGATTATGATTTAATAGTAAATCTTTTAAATTGCCATCAAGCCATAATTGATAATAAAATGGTAAGTTTTGTTTGTGTGTTTCAAGAAGATTTTTATTTTATATTTTTATTATTGCCCCTATTGCGGTTCACAACTTTTTTAATAATTTGGTCGTCTTTCATAAATCGGTATTGGCATTCACAACTTAAATGTAGTTGACTTTTTGGTTGTGCGGCTGATTTTTTGGTTGTGTTTAATAATATTGCGGTTCACCATTTTGGATGAGTTTTGTTGACAAAAACGATAAATATACACAACTGCTTATTAGCAGTTGAGTCTTTGTCGGTTATAGATTTAAATAAAATTTTTAATACATTTCCTTTAAAAATATAATACAAAAAAGATAAAAAATGGAAAAATCGTAAGTATAAGTGTTTTTTGATCTTAATATAATTAATTAAATGATTAATACACATACGCAGGACAGTCAAAATAACAACCAAAGCCAAATTTGAGCGACGTGTGCAGCTGATGGAAAAAAAAATCCAGAAATTACTAAAGGAAAACAAAAATTTGAGATGACTAAAACTTAGTGTAAGGAAGCGTGGGAAGGATTTACAATAGAATTGAATAGCTTCGGCCCACCTACAAGAACATCCTTCGAATGGCAACGTGTAAGTATATGACATCTTAATTATTGTAAACAGACATTTTATTAGAATTTTTACTTCATATAGGTTTGGATTCATTACAAAGCAAGTATTACAAAAAACTTGCTAATAATAAACAAAACCAACAAGCAGCAGGTGGTGGTCCTTCACAAGAACTTCCGCTTAATGTACTTGAGGATTGCGTGTCCCAGCTGTTATCACTAAATGACCAAGTAGCACCATCTGGACACACTTTCGGCGTTGAAAACGTTGGCCCGTCAACAAGTCAGGCTTTAGAAACTCCTCAAAATCTCGACATGGAACAAATCGTTACAAATTAACCTGAGATAATAAACACACTAGCCAAGAAAAGAAAAAAATCACCAGAACAAGAGCGTCTGGAACTTCTGAGAAAACAATGCGAGACACAAGCTAAACTTTAAAAAAGTATTAAGGATTTGGAGAAAAACAATTATAAAAATTATGAAATAAACAAGCAGCTTTTACAAATTAAGCAAAAGAAAATTGCCTCTATGAAAAATAATACTTATTATACAAACATATTTGTTACTTATTTTGGAAATTTCTTACTTTGCACTGGGTAGTTTAAGAGAATTGGAATCATCGCGTATTTTTCTACGTATACGTAGAACATTTGTATTAGCGTCATGATTTTCGTCTTCAAAAATAAATCCACACCTAAATCCATTCTTTTTATTTTATAAAAACTTGATTTTTTTGTGTTTTCTTTCTTCACTTTACAAATAAAATGCATGGTGTTGCCAACATGAAATCGATATTTCATGTCGGCAACGCCATAACAATTACAACTAAAAATCGTTGTGCTACACAATACCAAAAAATAATTTGGTTGAGTTAAAGTCGGGTTGACTGACAGACGACCAAACTTAGTTGAGTTGAGAACGGCAATAGGGGCATATTATTATACAGATTTCCATTTCCACCGATACCTTGGATAGTGTTTTATCATTTCTTATGGATATTAACATGGATATTAAAAAGTTCCGCCTGAGCGATACAAATCTCAAAGTTTTTCGATTAAGAAGGAATTTTTTAAACGCTATAAACAGAAAGATTTATAAAGCCATACAATACAGCTAAATTTCGTTTCTAGAAAATACTTTTAAACTAAAAATACACGTTCTTGTTTAACAATATTTGCATTATTTATTGGTATATATAATTTTTATGTTTAAAATGTGTGTTTACTTGTTTTAAAAACAACTTCATACATACTTTTATGCAATAATAAAAAAGTAATTGTAATAAATAAAAACACCAAAAACTTAATTGTGTTAATAATTACGAAAAATCTTGTGTATTTAATTTTAAATTTCATTTTGTGCTAAAGTAAAATTCATTAATTGAATTGGACCAAAACAATAAATGTGGTGGTGCATATGATGGATAAGGGGAACAGCTTGTGGATAGGGAATACTGCCAGTTGCAGCGGCAGTTGACGATGCTGTTGCCGATGATATATCTAAGTGAAAATTAAACATATTTTAAAAACATTTTTCACAATTTGTATACACATAATTTGATGTATCAGATAGTATTATCAACATAGTAAGCTTAATGTTTCCAACTTACCAGTTCCACTACCAGAAGTCGAGAAGCTTCCAAGAATTCCTCTTTCATATTGAAGGTAGCAGATTTCAATTCAGATTCTATGGCATCACGTTCCGCCTTTATAGTTTCAACAGCTTCCATTAGATTTTTCAACTTTTGTACACTAGCACAATTGGGATCTACTGAGCCGCCAGCTGCGGGCATAGATTGTTGTAGTTGTTCGATGGACAATGACAACAGTTCAATGCCTTTTTCATTCTTCTCAAATTTCTCACGTACAATTTTATCGTTGTCGTGCAAATTTTTGAACTGCAGTTTCTTTATTTGGCCTCCGCAGAAGCTCCACTATATGTACTTTTTATAAGATTGTTAAAAGTCTTTTACACATCAACTTCTGATGGCTTCTTGAGTGGCAGACACAATAATTTAGACATGATTTTCTTAAAAAAAATTTTCTGTTTTTGTTTGTTTTCTTTATTTTATGCCAGATGTTTTTGACAGTGACGAAAGTTTTTACACAAACAAAAATGCCTGTTGTTCTTGCCTTGTTGTAATTGTTGTAGCAATGCTGTCACCTCAAGGTGAATTTAAATACTAGGTGATAGCGTAGCGCCAGCTGATTATTCATGGTGAATTTGAAAATGCCAAAAAGTTATATAAAAAAAAAACTTTTTGACAGTGACGAAAGTTTTTCATATAGAAAAATGCCTGTTGTTCTTGCCTTGTTGTAATTGTTGTAGCAATGCGGTCACCTGGTATTTAATTTCACCATGTGTCACCTGGTATTTAATTTCACCATGTGTAAACGTTTTTTATTATTTACAATTTAGTGCTGCCACTGCTGTACATTTTAGTACTTTTGCCGAAAAATTAAAAAAAAGAAAAAATTATGCGTTTCGGGTACGAAGTTTTCTTTTAATTATAAAATAATATAATAATATTTATAAAATATAGTCATTTAATGGCTTTTTGTTAAAATAAAAACATTATTTAAACATAAATGAGCAACTGTGGACAAAAAGTTTCAAAGTCATTGTAGCCACCTGAAAGTTAATTCTGAACTAGTTATGCATTTGACAGCCTTTTCGTTAACTTTTGCAATTTGCTTAAGCTTGCTTATGCATATTATAGTTGGGCTAGCTTAAGGAAACGTGCGAACACATAAAAATTGTATGTGGCAAACTATAATGTACTTAACGAAACTTTTCGTTAAGTTTTTCAACTGTCATTTGCTTAAGCAAAAAGCGAAACTGATCGCACATTCTGTACGGAATCAGCTGTTTGTTGTTGTTTGTTTGTGTTTTGAACAAAATGGAAGAAAATATATTAATTTTAAATTTAATAGAAAATGTGGAAAAAAATAAGTGCCTTTACAATAAAAGAGACCCTTTTTATTTTAACAAAAATGTCTTTCTGTCGCAGTTTATTTCTCTGGCAGAACAAGAGCGTCTTCTTCTTTTACAGTGTAGTTCACTTATTTCTTTTGATGTGCACAGGCCTTCAAGCGCTAACTTTAATATTTTTATATTATTTAAATTTTTAAGTTTTTTCTCCATTTTTGCAAACACAATACGAAAATTAACAAAACATATGTAAACGTTATTATTATTTACAATGTAGTGCTGCCACAGCTGTACATTTTAGTACTTTTGCCGATAAATTAAAAAAAGGAAAATTATGTAAAATTCATAAAGCTAAATTTTGTTTATATTAATTGTTTGTATTACAACGCACGTGCTCGTGAAATACTACTTTTTATGCAACTCTGGAAAAAGTTTACCAAACACCAAAATAAATTTTATATAAATCAGTTTTTTGAAGTCCCCAGATATACTCGGGATCCAAACCTTCAATAATTCTGTCAGAAGTGCTTTCGAGAAGTTTGCTATTTAAAATCAGCAAAATCGGTTTAGGTCAACCAGAGTTATGTACCAATATGTGAGACCACCTCTATAAAAATTTGATATTTTTCGTCCATTTTATTGCAATATTTTGAAATATATTGGAGATAATACTATGAAATTTTGTATACGTTGTTTGTATGACAAAAGAAGAAAGTGTGCGGACAATAGTTAGAATCGGTCCATGATTTCTCATAGCCCCCATACAAATATATATATTCCCGAAATATGGCTTAATGATAAATAAATGCCTATAAAATTGGGATATCAAGACAAAATTCAGCTAAAATAAGTTTTACACAAAAAGAAATCGCAAAACGAAATTTTTTTTAGCTCGGTCCATCTTTGACCATAGACTCCATATAAAGTCCACTTCCAATATTTATTTAAATTCGCATAAAACAGATATAAATAATGCTAAACGGCTAAAATTTTACATAAAGACTCTTTATAGACAAATAAATTGTTGTACTAAATTTTATGGTGGTCGGCCCAAAATGGGTCATAGCCCCCATACAAAAATCTTCCCGAAATATTGCTCAATTATACGTAAATTCCTATAAAATTGGAATATCAAGACAAAATTCAGCAAAAATAAGTTTTATACAGAAAGAAATCGCAAACCGAAATTTTTTTTAGTTCGGTCCATATTTGACCATAGACCCCATATAAAGAAAACAACATTTTTCCCTATATATATTGTATAAATATCGGTACCGACTCAAAACTTTTCACAGATCATTTACATATATACAAAAATCATTCCACAAAATTTTGTTAATTTCGGTCTATTTTTAACCGTATGCCCCATCTATTTTTAGCCCTCTTCCGAAAATCGCTTTAATACTCATAAATCGCTTATAAATAGGGGTACCAATCCAAAATTTTACACGGATCATTTACATACATGCCTAAATCTAACTGCTGGATTTTGAGAATATCGGTCCATATTTGACTATATCCCCCACATAAGGTCCACTCTCGAAATCCACGTTAATACTAATATATATCGTATATATAGCGTTATTATGTTGAAATTCGACGTGAAGTATCCTCATATGCATGAAAATAACTTTTCCAAAATTTAAGAAGATCGGCCCATAATTTGTCATAGCTGCCATATAAGAACCATTTCCAAAACACAAATAAAGTCGGGTCAAAAAATATTCTTTTCGGATTTAACCCATATTCGGTTCACATTTTATAATCATGATATATATCGTTGGAAAGGTATTTTTAATACCTTTTATTTAGTGTATTACAAATTATCAAGCACCCAGTAGTTCCCGAGATATAGGCCTATATTTCCTATTATATTCCTATTTCATTTTGTTTTTTTTTTTTTTTTTTAACCAAATTCACTAAAACCGAACACTGAAGATTATTATGAACATCAGACAGACTCTGTAAATTATGGTAAGAAATGGTAATTAAATCAATTAAAATGGTAAAACTTAGACAAAATTTAAAAATATTTATCATAAATTATGTTGGTCGTAAAATTATCTTTCAAACAATATATCAAATACTAATAAAATTTGCACTAAGACTGAATTGATAACACAGAATTAGGATATGCTAGTCCTATAACCAGTGTAGTTTTTGTATTTCTTAGTACGGTTAGGTAGAGGGTATTTAAGATTCGGCACAGCCGAATATAGCACTCTTAAGGCCCAACTATAATATGCATAAGCAAGCTTAAGCAAATTGCAAAAGTTAACGAAAAGGCTGTCAAATGCATAACCAGTTCAGAGTTAACTTTCAGGTGGCTACAATGACTTTGAAACTTTTTGTCCACAGTTGCTCATTTATGTTTAAAAAAATGTTTTTATTTTAACAAAAAGTCATTTAATGACTATATTTTATAAATATTATTATATTATTTTATAAATAAAAGAAAACTTCGTACCCGAAACGCATAATTTTTCCTTTTTTTTAATTTATCGGCAAAAGTACTAAAATGTACAGCTGTGGCAACACTACAATATAAATAATAACAAACGTTTACATATGTTTTGTTAATTTTTGTATTGTGTTTGTAAAAATGGAGAAAAAACTTAAAAATTTAACTAATATAAAAATATTAGTTAGCGCTTGAAGGCCTGTGCACATTAAAAGAAATAAGTGAACTACACTGTAAAAGAAGAAGACGCTCTTGTTCTGTCAGAGAAATAAACCACGACAGAAAGACATTTTTGTTAAAATAAAAAGGGCCCTTTTATTATAAAGGCACTTATTTTTTCCAAATTTTCTATTAAATTTAAAATAAATGTATTTTCTTCTTTCTCCATTTTGTTAAAAACACAAACAAACAACAAACAGCTGATTGCGTACGGAATATGCGATCAGTTTCGCTTTTTGCTTAAGCAAATGGCAGTTGAAAAACTTAACGAAAAGTTTCGTTAAGTACATTATAGTTTGCCACATACAATTTATATGTGTTCGCACGTTTGCTTAAGCTAGCATATGCATATTATAGTTGGGCCTTTACTTGTTTATACTCTGTTTGTTTTTTATACTCTGTTTGTTAAATTACACTGAAGATTATTATGAACATCAGACAGACTCTGTAAGTTATGGTAAGAATTGGTAATTAAATCAATTAAAAATGGTGAAAATTAGACAAAATTTCAAAATATTTAACATAAATTATGTTGGTCGTAAAATTGTCTTTCAAACAATATATCAAATACTAATAAAATTTGCACTATGTATAAGGATCCAGAATATATATACTTTATAGGGCCGGAAAATTATATTGTGGAAATTACACACGGAATGACAAATTCATGGTGAAATTAAATACTAGTTGACAGCATTGCTACAACAATTACAACAAGGCAAGAACAACAGGCATTTTTGTTTATGTTAAAACTTTTTTTTTTATATAAACTTTGACTATTTGTAAACAACTTTTTGACATTTTCAATTTCACCATGAATAATCAGCTGGCGCTATGCTGTCACCTAGTATAAATTCACCTTGATAAAAGGCAATGTATACATGCTGTCATGATGGTGAAGGGTATAAAAAACAGAATTTACAATTTTTGGAAAATAATTTTTTTTTAATGGACAAGCAAAAGTGAGTGGAAATTAGTTAGCTTATTTGAAAAAAAAAACATACATTCGTACGTATTTACTTTCTTTACTTCCAGCCAGCGTTACCGTTGATGCGACTAAAGTGGCAATTTGACCCTTTTACAGATGCCTTGCCACTTTTTGTGTGCCTTTTTTTGTTTTAGTTGATACAAATTAGTTTTTTTTATTAATTTTTTTTATTATATGCATATGTAAACATACATCATATACAACATTTAAATGAAAAAATACGATTTTTATTTTTGTTTTATTCATTTTCCATCTTTTTAAAAGTGGTGCCCCTTTTTTTTAAGAAATCCCCTTTTTGTGCGACTCTCAAATTTGCCAACGGTAACGCTGCTTCCAGCAACAAGAAAATAATTTGCTTTGTTTACAATAATATTAAATTTTTACAGCTAGTGCAGATAAACTTGCGATACAAATTAGAGAAGAGGGCAATTTTTCGTTCTTCGCAAGTAGATTCACTATGAATTTACTGATTCGCTCTTAAAATTTTGTATGGTGAAGCATAAATAGAGAGCGAAGCATTTATCGTGGAAACATAGTCTAAGTAATTGGCAATTTTTATGGAAAACAAATCGTTATTAGAGGATTTTTGGGGATACAAAAACTGAAATTGGTTATGAAAACTAAGCAAGTACTGGTAACACTGATTGTATATAAAAATATTATACAAGCCTTTGGCGTGGTTTTGGAACTATATGTGTAACTCCAAATAATTAACAATTACAAACTGTGTTAACGATTGTGGGACAAGTTTAAGCTATATTCGGGATGTTTCGTTGTATGAAAAATATATGTGGAATCAGTAAAAGTAAGTATTATTATAGTTATCATAAAAAGCTGAACTCATTGTTAATTTTTTGGCTAGATGTTGGACCTTCCACATATCAATTTGCTGGTTTGAAGTATTTTGCTGCACCTGTAAAATACAATGGTATGTGTGTGGTTATAGCATATTAATACAGACATACATGCATATATTCGATTTTATATTTACATTTAAGATTTTGAGCATGTTGAGAGGCCTAAATTAAGAGTATTGGATAGAAATCCGCAGTATCCCCCAAATCTTCGTCCGCCCAAAATGCAAAAAAAATTAAAATTAATGCGTGGCCCAGAAGTAGTGCACAATACTTTATTGCATAAACAGTATGGTATAATTGCAACAGGTGGTGGTCGCTTACGTTGGGGTCATTTAGAAATGCTCCGTCTTACGATTGGTCGGAAAATGGATGTGAACAGAATGTTTGCTATTTGGAGAATACCAGCTCCTTGGCAGCCTATTACTAAAAAAGGCCAAGGTCAAAGAATGGGTGGTGGAAAAGGAGCCATTGATCATTATGTTACACCTATAAGAGCTGGAAGAGTAATATTAGAGATTTCAGGAAAATGTGAATTTGCTGAAGTCAAACCGTTTCTACAACAAGTTTGCAATATTATGCCTCTAAAGGCTGAGGTAGTTTCACAACAAATGTTGATTGAAAGGGCAACTGAAGAAAACAAATTAAATGAAGCAAACCAAAATTATTTTACAATGAAATATGTAATACAGAATAACTTAGGTGGATGTCACAGATGGCTATCGCCTGTTGACCACAAGTGGTTTGGAAAACATTTATAATTATCGATATCAAGCAAACGTTAATAAATAACAAAATGTTCAAATCTTGACATTATATGTTAATTGTATTTAAAAATTGCTAATAATTAGATAATAACTTATGATATTAAAGGTGCTTCAGACGGGATGTATTTTACATACAGTGGGTGGCCAAATTATTAGTTACACGTGCAAAATTGTTTAGTTTGAAGCCGTATAACATTTTAAAATAGAAATTTATCCTTTAATTTGTTCTTTTAGGTAAATTAAATGTTTCTAATTAAATTAAAAACACATTTTTTTGTTTTAAAAATATATATTTGAGGAAAAGAAATATTACAAAATTTTTTGAAAAAAAATCTTAATCAGGGGTGTCATAGAAACCAATATTATCAGAATTGGTTTTAAAAACGACAAGAAAAAATGCTTTGGTGTCATAGAAACCAATGTTATTGGTTTTATGTTCGAACTAGAATTAGTGTCTGTTTTAGGTATCACAGAAACCAATGTTATTGTTTTTTTATTGGAAATAAACCAAGGAGCTAACAGCTGTCAGTTTTTATTTTTGCGTGCTTTTTTAGTTTTTATTTTTTGCAGCGGGATATTTTTTTTAGAAATGTAAGTAATTTAATATTTGCTTTATAAAAACAAAAATTTTTGCATTGACCTTTTTATTTTATTTTAAAATACGAAAACATCGGGTACAAGAAATAAATGTATATACATATGTATTAAAAGCGGTTGAAAACGCCATTTTCTTTTCTGGCAAAAATGTTACACGTTTTTATTTCGCATCTTTTTTAATTTTTTTGTGTTCTTTTCTGATAATATGTCAACACTGCTAAAGTGTAGTGTGTTCTTTTCTATAAATGTCACACTATAAATTTAAAAAATGGTGCACTTTTCACACTCTGTATTTTTAGAGGGGAAGAATCGCACGATAAAACAGCAGCCCAGTGATGCCAGCTCTTGAGACTCAAAACGCGTAACCATTTTTGAAAAAAAGGGCTAAATGGAAAAAAATCCATATAAAACCACATCCATTTTTTTTTTGCGTTTTGAGTGACTAAAATCTATCGCCGTTAACAAAACAAACTAAACGAAACTTTATTAAACCGTAACAGCTGTTTTATCAAAACAAACTTTTTTTGTATGGTGAAAAATTGTTTGTTGTTGTCATAGAACAAACCTTGTGCTTTTTTAAAAACAACAATGTCAATGCAAATAAATTAATAAATATGTAATGAAAACCATAAATATTTGTTTAAAATTAAAATACATCTAATCAAAATAAAATTTAGAGGCCCTTTAGACGATGCAATTTTGCATGCAATTGATGTTCGTTGGCGAATGGGTGAGAGAAGCAAGAGGGGTAGAAAAAGTTGCACGACTTCGTTTGTCATGCAATTTTTTGACATTTCCTTTTACCATCGTTTGTGTTTTACTTATATTGTTTTATTCGTATTCTGACTTTAAAGTGTGCGTTATAAAAATTAATGCGCAAGAACATTTTCAATTACTTCTTCTGTATTAAAATCTTCCATTTTTTATATTTTTTAAAATTTTTGTATATTGTATTTATATATAAGTAGGGTTACCATATTCAGTTTGAGAAAAAGAGGATGTCAACAAAAAAAAAAAAAAAAAAAGCCGGACATTTACCCTTAAAAAGAGGACAATACTCTGTAGCAAAATATTAAAAAAAAAACAACGCCTTAAAATACACAAAACAAATTTAAAATTCTATTTACATATAACAACAAAACAAAACTTAAACAAAATATTAAAAAAATGATAATTCATATATATAATGACAATTCATATAAAAGTTATATTTGACTTTAATAATATCAGAAATAGTTTCTGTGTTTAATTTGTTTCTTTCTGGTGTCCACTGAATTCAGAACTTCTAGAACTAAGAACTTTGAGAAATATCATAAAACAAAATTCCCAAAGGTTAACACACACATTCAGGGAATTTGGAATGATTTAGAATTTATAAGAAGATTTCGTCTTTCAAAGAAAAGTGCATCAGCTGTTTTCCCCCCTCCAATAAACTAGGACTTCTTTTAACACCTTTTCCAGACATTTCTGGACAAAACTAAAAAAGTCGTTGCAAACAATTAAATTTGGCAATTAATTAAATTGGCAAACTCTAAACCACAGACTAATACTATGTTTCCACGGTACATGCTTCGCTCTCTATTCATGCTTCACACCCCAATCATGTGCGAAACAACTTGCTTCACCATACAAAATTTTAAGAGCGAATCAAGTAGATTCATATTGAAGCACGAAAAATTGCACTCTTCTCTAATATTTATCGCAAGTTTATCTGAACTAGCTGTAAAAATTTAACATGATTGTAAACAAAGCAAATTATTTTCTTGTTGCTAGAAGTAAAGAAAGTAAATACGTACGAATGTGTTATTTTTTCAAATAAGCTAACTAATTTCCACTCACTTTTGTTTGTCCATTAAAAAAAATTATTTTCCACAAATTGTAAATTCAGTTTTTTTTATTCTGTTTGTTTATTAAAGACAACAGTTTATTAGTCATGTAAACAGCATGATTCATAAACATGATTCAGAGGGCGAAGCAGGTGATTCAAGTCGTCGTGGAAACATAGTATAATCTATGCTCTAAACGTCAAACACCAATGTTACCACATTTAAGGTGTGTTCACATTATGTGTATTTGTCATGTGGACTGTCACTTTTTCGCATGTTAAATTTGTACATATAGTCTGAACACCTACAAACAATATCATGTGTTATTTCTCTGTGTGCAATACACATGTCATTTTTTATATAGAACGAGTTCTGTTTTCAAGTGACAAACCATCTGACATCAGCTGTTTTTTATAACAAAAATTTTGTGGCGGCAAAAATTAATTGAAGTTTGAATAAATATAATTTATAAATAGTAAAACAAAAATACAAAAAAAAAAAAAAAACTATACAAATTTATTATTGAAAATGGAGGGAAAAATTGAAAAGGAGTTAACAAAAGTAAGTACATATGTATTTTTTTATTGCAATTTTTATAGTTATTTTTATGTTGTTCCAGTTTGACTGGTGCAAAGAAGCGGTTCTACAGTTGATCGAAATGTGGCAAGAGAAGGAATGCTTGTATAACCCGCGGAATAAGTTTTACCATATCAACTGTTTTAAGATTTTATTTTTGATAGGTTATGTCAAATGTAATTGACATACCAACATTTGAACATGTAAATTATAAACCGTATGTGAAACTCAAATTTTGACATACACATGAAAACACATGTGGATAGAAAAGTGACATTCCACATGACAAATACACACAATGTGAACACAGCTTTATCACTGAATGCAGTCGGTAGTTATACGTAGGTAAAAAAAAACGTTAAAATTACCAAATTCTTTTTACCGGTTAGGTAAGGAAAAGTAATTGGTATAAACTCTAGTAGTTATCTGTTAAAATTACGGGCATAAGACACGTATACAAAGGCCAAAAGCCAAAGCCGTTTAAAATTGTGAAGGCGCATATGGCGGCCAAAAAGCATCAAACACAATTTGTTTACATAAAAAGGTATGTCATGACACACGATGTATTTAAAAAAATGTATACATCAATGCTAACAATACTTTCGATGCAATAAAACGAAATTATAGATTAAAGTTTTAAAAGTAGGACAAACCCAGGACACTTGCAAAAAAAGAAGTAGGACTACCCCGGACGCCCTAAAAAAGAGGACGGTGTCCGGGGAAAAGAGGACGCATGGCAACCCTATATATATGTATGTATGTATATTATTTTATATACATACATATGTATGTATATATATTTTTTGTATATTATATTTACATACATATATTTTAAAATTTTGTTTTCTTTGTTGCGAATGAAAAACTAAAGAGGAATGTGTAATTAAACGTCAAAAAATTGCATGATTTGTTGCACGTAAAATTGCATCGTATAAGTGCACAACATTTTACGTAGTAATTTTAAAAGAGAATGGAAAAAATTGCATGCAATTAATTGCATCATCTAAAAGACCTCTAAATGAAAAATTCTTATAACTCTTCAACTTCATCTTGTGCATCATATCGGAATGAAGAAATTATTCGTGTTTAACCGCAGCAAACGGATGAAGTCCAATTTTACCCAGGAAAATTTGGAATGTAAAATATATTACCTACTAAAATTAAAACTTAAAAGTAAAATGTGGGAACTAACTTTAGTGTAGTAATTTCTCTATAAATCCATATGTGCATCATATTGGAATGCGAAAACTATTACATAGCTTGTAAATGTAGCAGTCGGGTGACGCACCTAACAGACTGAAATGTTTTCAGTAGAGAAATTACTAAAGTGCTCTTTTTTAACATTTTACCTAAAGCATGAAAGTTTGATAGGTCATACCCCCTATGTTGCATTTTTTGTGGAAAAATTTATACGCAATTTGATTGCTACACTTATTAGCTATTAATTACTGTTTTCCGATATGATGCACAAGCACCCGTTTAGAATTTATAGGGAAATTTCTAATGTGCTGTTTTTTAACATTTTATCTAAAACATGAAAGTTTGATAGGTCATACCTCCTACGTTCCATTTTTTTGTAGAAAAATCTATAAGTAATTTGATTTCTACACTTATTAGCTACTAACTCCTGTTTTCCGATATGATGCACAAGCTTCCGTTTAGAATTTATAGGGAAATTTCTAATGTGCTGTTTTTTAACATTTTATCTAAAACATGAAAGCAAAAACTATAAATATATAAAGATGTTGCACTGCCATACATTGTACTGTCAGTGCCAAATTTGTCGATGGCAAAACTACTACTGCCACTTATTGTACTCAGAAAACATATTATACTCAGAGACCGTATTATTTTCCATTCAGTCGTCGTTGAACAAGCGATGTGAACACATGCGGATGATTATTATCATTTTTTTTTCAGAAATTTATTAAGCATTGTTGTTGCTTCTTGTTGGACGAAGCATAGCAAACACACGCGATTCAATTACAATTGAACACGAAAAATAAAAAACTGCTTTAAATGAACTTATTTTTGTTTTTTCTCAAAATAACTGTTCTAAAAATATATTATAATATTGATAATTGTTATTTATGGTCCCTGATATTTTTTCTTAAGGTGTTTATATCTGGCTAAAACTCTTTCTTTTTTTCTTATTTTAAGCGTTTGACAATATGTTTGCTGGGAAAATTCGCTCACCAAAACATCTTCATTTTTGAGTACCACTGATATACATACATATGTATGTACATTGTCCATACATATATTGCCGAATCAAAAAACATACAAACTAAAAGAAGCCTTGTTTTCACAAAATGTATGTGCAAATAACCTGTGGAAAAATTAATGTTACCGTTTGTGTTATTGTAGGGTAAGAATACGTGTTTTATTGTTGTAGAAATGAAACTATATTGATTCGCACTGAAATAAAAACCTTTATTATATAAATTTTTAGAATTACATATTTAGAGAGAAATAAAACTAGCAAATAATGAAAATAATCACTTAATTATTACATACATTAATTAAATTCAAATTTACTTTGCATTTTAACGAACCATTTTAACCAAGATTCTTTAAAAAAATTGTTTTCATATATACTTACGTGCCAAAGGTGGACACTAAAAAAATCCATCGGTTCATGAATTTTATTTGGCAGTAGCTAAGTTATTGGTCCATAATCATAGTCATAGAAAAAGCATACTTTAAGCAAAAGCATACTTTAAGCAAAAGCATGCTTTTGTTTTAAATTCAGAACAAAATTTAAATGTTTTTGTTGTTTAAAAGTCTACTTTTACTTAAAGTATGCTTTTTCTATGACTATGATTATAGGTCATTATCTTTAAAAATGACTCAGTTTAGCACCTCATCAAATTGTGCAAACGATGATGCAATGTTTTTACCTATAGAGTTTCAAACAATTTTAGAAGATACTATAAGGACTGGAAGTATATCATATAAGTATAGTATATAAAATATAGAATATTTTACTGAAGACGCCGATTGTTTTTAGAGTTAAGAATGAAGTATCCTTTTAAATAAAAATAAACTTCCGAAATACAAAATAAAAATATCCAACAATGTGCCAATAGAATTAATATCAAGTCGATATTTTGTTGGTTACATACATATGCAGCTCAACGAATATCTTGCGTTAAATGTCGTTTAGATTTAATAAACCAGATCAAATTTTGTCATATCCTTCAGAAATGTTTGTTCATGCAAAAAATTATACAAATGATTCCGATCAATGCGTAAGTTGCACCAAAAATACAATTTATTCCTTACGGTTTGATGAGAATAACGAATGTTATACACACAGAATGAAGATTCTTAATTACTAGTTCTTATTTTACTACGGAAGCATTCCACATGGGAAACATACAAATACAAATTATCAAGTACATATAGAAAAAGATAAAATTTTGAAACACTGATAAATAAATTTAATAAATACTAAACAAAAAAAAAAAAACACTCATGTTATTACAACTTCATTCTATACAAAAATAGAGACAGAAGTTCATAATTAAACTGTCTATAAAATTATATATAACTAGGTTTTTCCTATCTTTTTTTCCTAACACTGGAAATATAAATTTTTTAATTAGTATATTTATTTTTAAAAAACATAAGTTTATATTTGTTGTAATACCTTTAAGTAAAATCTCAAATAATGTTATTATTAAACAAAAAATTTTAAATGATGATGATAGAATAAAATATTTAAAAAAAATTATATACCTATGGTAAGTCGATACAAACATACATAATTGAATAGTCTAAAAAATAGCATTATACCAAATTCGGTGCGAATCGATACAGTTTTGTCTGTACAACAATAAAACACATACTCTTACCCTACAATTACACAATCGGTCACATTATTGATGAAAGTTATTTGCACAAAAATTTTAAGAAACAAAAATTCTTTTGTTAGGTTTTTATTTTATTTTTACATTTTGAATGCAATGTACAACACACACATGCACACAAACAATGATAAATGAGAATTAAAAGATATTATACCTAACAAGAGAACGAGAGATTGTTACGCTCTTTGTGCTTCTTTCCCTTTTGTCTTCCCTCCCGCATCGTGAGGAAGCACAAAATTTTGTCAATTTTTAATACACTGCGTGCAACATCTTTATATATTTATAGTCTTTGGTCATAATCTTTTTTATATGTATATCTTCGGATTTATATTACCTACTTGAAAATATTGTAATTTATTTACTTACTTATATACCCCTCTTTTAGATTTTTTAAAAAATTAATCAATAGGTGGTCGATATAAATAGGTGATGTTACATATCGTTGGAAATGTCTTTAAAATACCTATCATTTGATATATACACTCCGGTTCACTTATTTAAAGGCGCTAAAAATTCCATATTCAGCAGCCTGTATCTTCTGCAATTTTTAACCAATTGCAGAATTTTAAAATAGAAATGGAAGCTAGACATCTTGAGATATAAAAAAAATCACAGCAAAAAAATAGCAAATTTTTTGACTTTTTTTATAAATTGCTCAAAAAAAGTTCTGTAGTTAAGAAACCACTACTCTTATGATTTTTTTTATAAAAATGTAGTTTTCAACATATAGCTAAATATATTACAAACTGTGGAGCCCCGCCCACTCGAAAATAGGCATGACCGCCCCAATTTTTCTTTTTATTTTAATCAGAATTTAAAATTCTATTAGTGATAAAATTTTGATAGTGATTTGAAAAAAGTTACTAAAGCCGACTTAGCAAAAAAAAAAAAAAAAATAGCACATACATTTATAAATTTATTTCTTATTTAAATTTAAAGCCTTTTCTTTTATAGGTTTATATTTTTTCAAAAACTTATTTTTACCCGATAAATTTAAAACTTTTGGCATCTCAAAAACCTTGCAAAAAAAAAGTGAAAACTTGACAAATGGTAACGCTGCATGCAACTAAATATACTATAGTTGTTTTTTTTCTATCAGTTTTTCTGTATGTTTGTTCTTTTCGTTCGCTTGGTCTTTTATTCGATTGACTTTTAATCATTTTATTCAATTGACTTTTATTCATTTTGTACAATATTGCCACTCGAAAATTACAAGTTACTTATGTCAAAAGTAAACTTTTACAAGTGTTTTTGACAGTAGTACATTATTTTACACAAACAAAAATGCCTGTTGTTTCTGTATTGTGTTGCCGATTTGCACTCACCTTGTATATTTATACCAGTGGTGTTCAAAAATGAAGATGTATTGGTGAGAGATTTTGCCCAGCAAACATATTCACCCCTATTCTGAGTTTCAATTACTTCTCCGTATTCAGTTACGCTACGATCGAGAATTGCAATCCAAAAAAAAAAACTGAATCGAAAGAACAAGAAGAAGACAACAATGTTTACAAAACCAATTTGTTACTATGAAATGTGGAATAGAAACAAAGAAATGAGCAAGTTTGTTACTATTTTAATAAACAAAAGTAACAACAAACAATAAAAATAGGAAAATAAAAAAATTTGTGCGATTAATAAGGAGAAATAATAAAAATAAAATAATAAAAAAGACTTGTGAATTAAGAGTAATAAAAATGTAACCATTTTTGTTTGCAAAATATTTAAGTGCTAAGAATCCTGTCAAGCCGGAGGTATTTTTTATACCCTTCACCTTCATGAGAAGGGTATATATAAGTTTGTCATTCTGTGTGAAATTACCACAATATAATTTTCCGACCCTATAAAGTATATATATTCTGGATCCTTATAGATAGCGGAGTCGATTAAGCCATGTCCGTCTGTCTGTCTGTCTGTCTGTCTGGATGTTCAAATCAGTTTTTTGAAGTCCCCAGATATATTCGGGACCCAAATCTTCAATAATTCAGTCAGAAGTGCTTTCGAGAAGTTTGCTATTTAAAATCAGCAAAATCGGTTTAGGTCAACCAGAGTTATGGATCAATATGTGAGACCACCTCCATAAAAATTTGATATTTTTTGTCCATTTTATTGCAATATTTTGAAATATAATGCAGGTAATATAATGCAATTTTGTATACGTTGTTTGTATGATAAAAGAAGAAAGTGGGCGGAAAATAGTAAGAATCGGTCCATGATTTTTCATAGCCCCCATACAAACTTATATATTCCCGAATTATATCTTAATGCTGTAAGGAACCTCCGGTTACTCCGGGTTTGAGGCTGGGATAATGCTCAGTCCGTCCAGGATCCTTTACATACAATTTTTAAATGATAAGATCTTATATTTTTTATTTCCACAGATTTATATTACTTCACTCTTATGTTTACTTTATTTTTGAGAATAATGTATCGGTTATATCGTACCAGTGCCCTACTCCTCCTGTTCTCTAGCTCCTACACTTATTAATATTCTAGGATGTAATCCTGGAATCTAATCTTGTCCCTGATTTTTCCGAGTGTTATCTTCCAAGAAAAATATCTTTCACTTCAGCCCTGAGCCAGTGCCCTATGATCCTCCCGCAACGGATGTAAATCTGTTTTGGGTAAGGTAGTATGTAATCCGCCTCGCTTACTGATTGTCAACCAGCACCCTGTTCTAACAAAACAAAGATTGGTGTTACCAATCTGATTAATTACAGCCCTAGCACTGCTCTGTAATTTCTTTTCTGTATTCGTCTCTAACCGGTTTGTCACACGCCTTGCCTGTTCACTTGTACAGCACGAAAGACACCCCTCTTTTGATTTTTCTATTACATAGGCTTATATACTATTCTACCTATACTAATGTAGTTTTGTAGTTACTACACTTTCCAATGTGTAAACCGATAGCGGTTGGTTGGCTGCAACTTCTCTCACTTGTTTGATGATTTTCGTTCGGTTGTTGTTGATCGTTGTGTGGTGATGTGCTATGATGTTGTGTGTCATTCTTGCTTATGTTTACTGCTCGTGTAATTATTGTCTTCCTTCACGTCTCTCTGTTGCTACATACTGTTGACTCTCTGATAGTACATTCTGTTTGCGCTCTGCTGATATACTCTATTGGCTCTCTGCTGCTACCCTCTGCTGACTCTCTCTGCTAGTACATCTTGTTGGCTTTCCAGTTACTCTGAAAAGAAATAAACCCATTTAGCGGATGCAATCCGCTCCCATGTGAATGGATGTCATCCATCCTCTACCCAGTAAAACGCCTAATACCTGACATCCATATATTTTTATTTATTAACCATTATCTTGGTGTGTGCAAAAATTCCCAGAATTTTTGGTCCCACACAATGATAAATAAATGCCTATAAAATTGGAATATCTAGACAAAATTCAGCAAAAATAAGTTTTATACAAAAAGAAATCGCAAAACGAATTTTTTTTAGTTCGGTACATGCTTGACCATAGACCCCATATAAAGTCCACTTCCTAAATTCACTTAAATACGTATAAAACAGATATAAATAATGTTAAACGGCTAAAATTTGACATAAATACTCTTTATAGACAAGTAAATTGTTGTACTAAATTTTCTGGTAGTCGGCCCAGAACTGGTCACAGCTCCCATACAAGGACCACATCTGAAAAAGACATTTTTCCCTATATATATTGTATAAATATCGGTACATATACAAAAATCATCCCACAAAATTTTGTTACTTTCGGTCTATTTTTAACCGTATGCCCCATATAAAGCCCTCTTCCGAAAATCACTTCAATACTCATAAATCTATATATATAAAAGAGAGTGACGTTAGTTACTAGCTTTATAACTAAAGAACGCCAGGACCGATTGCAACGATTCGCACGAATTCAGGCTGGTCTCAGGCCAGAGAAGAAGAATACCCGGAAAAAATTCAGAAATTGACCACGCCTACTTTTTTTTAAATTAATGTTTTTATGTGTGAGTACTTTATACTGTACTTTATAGTGTACTTTATATAATCGTAAATGATCATGTGATGATCTTCGGCAAAGTTGTTGTGCATGAGCCCGGGAAGGTTTGTAAGGTGGTACGACTACGCCCAGTATAACGTCCACTTTATTTATTTAATTCTAAATGGGTTTTACAGATTTACTTCATACAGATTGTATCCACATTTTACTGAAGGCGAGGTAAAAATAAAAAAATTAATGTTTGCATGGTTTTTCAGTCTGCGGGCGCAGGGGCGTGGCAAAATCCAATTTTCATATTGCATCACCAATGACATACGAGCATAAATACATATATTTTGCTTTTTTTTATTTTATTTCATTTTTTTCAAAGCCGTGGTCATGTTTTTCAAAACGAGATATCAAACTCTTAAATCGGTTATGTAGTTCCGAAGATATTTGCAAAAAACTTATGTTATTAACGATCCAATATCAAAATTTAAAACTTTCGAAATGTTGCATTCAAAAATCCGAGTTTTCGGTTTATTTACAAAATATTTACATCATTCGATAACAGAAGATATTCCGCGCTTACTAAGGTGCAACATTATACAATAAGTTAAAAATAATATTATATCATCAATCGATGATAAAAAACTTTATGTACCCTTGCATTTAAGATACCTACATTTTGTGCACATTTGTGAGTTTTTTTCAAACGCTGATAAAAAATAACGGTACATTCAAACAAATTGCTCGAAGCGCTTGATCGGACTCTACGTGATTTCCGATTGGAGGCGCTCTTATTCTTTTTGTTGGTGATTTTCGTCAAACTTTGCCCGTTATCAATGACCGCAGATGAGCTGAACGCATGCTTGAAAGCTTCATATCTTTGGAACCGCGTCGAGAAAATCACGCTATCGACGAACACACGTGTGCATTTGTTGCAAGACCCGTCTGCCCAATTTACCGTTATGTACTTTTGTCATATGCAAAAATACGATGAATAACAGAAGAAGAGCAAAACAAAACAGACACAAAGAAAAGAACATAATCTCATATGGTGTTTTTTCTTGGCATATGTATGAAATTTGCATACGAATTTTCAATTTAAATTCTGCGTGAAGTTTTTGAAATAAATCGAACAACTAAAAACGCAGTTATCATTTTTTTACTATTCCTCATCGTGTTATGCGATGTAAAGTAGGTGTTACAAAAATAGACTACCCCTAGTGCACACACATCTATATATATAAAATTAAGTGGCAAAACATCCTGTTCGCATACTCCTCCTAGACGGTTTGCCCGATTTCAATGAAATTTTCAGGCGTGATTGGGGTCTGTGTGGAGGGTGCACATAAGAAATTTAATGTGTATATCTTTGCGCGTTTTGCGAGGGGGTAGCGAAGCACACTGGGTTTAGCTAGTTGTAGAGAAATAAACAAAGTTTAATGAGTCTAGCTTGAGCATTCAAACAGAGAGGTTGTGTAATTTAAAAATCAGCGTTGCCAGAAAAAAAATTTTTTCCTAACTTTTCGAGTAAACCAGACTCTGAACAAGAAACTGAAAAGTTTTTTTTTTAAAAGAAAGGCATCTTTTGTTGTTGCTACGTCTCTTGCTAAACGTTGCCGTCCTTTTGACGATGGAGTGTTTTTCAAAGAGCTTAGCAATGACGTTTTAAAATGCTTTGGTGAAAAGTCTGAAGAGATGCGGAAAATTATAAATGGAGCATATTAGTGCATTTATCTATTCAAACATTAAGAAAAGAATGCTTAATTTCCAATTTTTTTCCATATGCCTAGATGAATGCACTGATCTGAACGATATATCTCAGCTAATTATTTGTGTTAGAACTGTCAATGAAAATTTTGACGTCCACGAAGAAATGTTTTCTCTATATGGCTTACACAACAATGTAAAAGGAAAACTTATTTATGATATTGTATTTATTACTTCATCTTGGGGCCAGCGGTTATACAATGTTTTTTGTTTTTTGGCGTGCCGTGTAGAAAACATAAATTTTCCAAAATTAAGCCAGCAATAGTTAATGATGTGACTCTTGCTTTATTGATGGCAATAGTACAGGTAAGACGCAAAGGGAATTGGAGCCGCTTGAATTGGAATGGTAAATCGTTGGAAATCATCCGAATTCGTGGAATTTGATGATTGTTGCCTCGATTAAATTTGGTGAGCAGTTTTTGATGGTCAATGTGGTTCCGTTGCATAACTTTGGTGCGTTTAAGTTGCGGATAAGAATTACCGGTGATCCAACGTTTAATGTTAGCACATGCGGTGGCATTCCGGGTGGTTCCAATGAATTTAAAAATTCAGTGGGATAATTGACGGCTTGTTCTTCATCCATTACTGTATCGATCGATTTGTATTTGATTAATTTGCCGGGCAGTTTCAATTGAATTTGCTCATTGAGCTTGTTGGTATGTATTTAGTTTTTTAATAAAAAGACCAACAATATTTTATAAAAAAGTTTCTTTATTCTTTCAAATTTTTAAAACGAATGATAAAATATTTTTTATTTTGTTATTATTAAATCAAAGCAAATGTGATTAATTTTAAAAAAGTTTGTTTGTTACAATTTTTGTGTGACAAGTATATTTTTGTAAAGTGTTTGTTTTAGAGGCACCACAAGCTTGTTGGCATCGTAATTTGTTGGTGCCAAAATTGCACGTTCTCACAGCCAATCCGATTTTTTGTAGAAGATTGTTAGACTTGGGAAAACCTTGTCGACAACGGCTTGAATATTCATTTGCATTCGACAGAAGTTAGGCGGGAACGAAATCTCGTTCGTGTCGCGATTAATTGGAATTTTTCCATTTCCGATGTCAAAAAGTTGTTCTGAGAATATTTGGGCAGACGGGTCTTGCAACAAATGCACACGTGTGTTCGTCGATAGCGTGATTTTCTCGACGCGGTTCCAAAGATATGAAGCTTTCAAGCATGCGTTCAGCTCATCTGCGGTCATTGATAACGGGCAAAGTTTGACGAAAATCACCAACAAAAAGAATAAGAGCGCCTCCAATCGGAAATCACGTAGAGTCCGATCAAGCGCTTCGAGCAATTTGTTTGAATGTACCGTTATTTTTTATCAGCGTTTGAAAAAAACTCACAAATGTGCACAAAATGTAGGTATCTTAAATGCAAGGGTACATAAAGTTTTTTATCATCGATTGATGATATAATATTATTTTTAACTTATTGTATAATGTTGCACCTTAGTAAGCGCGGAATATCTTCTGTTATCGAATGATGTAAATATTTTGTAAATAAACCGAAAACTCGGATTTTTGAATGCAACATTTCGAAAGTTTTAAATTTTGATATTGGATCGTTAATAACATAAGTTTTTTGCAAATATCTTCGGAACTACATAACCGATTTAAGAGTTTGATATCTCGTTTTGAAAAACATGACCACGGCTTTGAAAAAAATGAAATAAAATAAAAAAAAGCAAAATATATGTATTTATGCTCGTATGTCATTGGTGATGCAATATGAAAATTGGATTTTGCCACGCCCCTGCGCCCGCAGACTGAAAAACCATGCAAACATTAATTTTTTTATTTTTACCTCGCCTTCAGTAAAATGTGGATACAATCTGTATGAAGTAAATCTGTAAAACCCATTTAGAATTAAATAAATAAAGTGGACGTTATACTGGGCGTAGTCGTACCACCTTACAAACCTTCCCGGGCTCATGCACAACAACTTTGCCGAAGATCATCACATGATCATTTACGATTATATAAAGTACACTATAAAGTACAGTATAAAGTACTCACACATAAAAACATTAATTTAAAAAAAAGTAGGCGTGGTCAATTTCTGAATTTTTTCCGGGTATTCTTCTTCTCTGGCCTGAGACCAGCCTGAATTCGTGCGAATCGTTGCAATCGGTCCTGGCGTTCTTTAGTTATAAAGCTAGTAACTAACGTCACTCTCTTTTATATATATAGATTTATGAGTATTGAAGTGATTTTCGGAAGAGGGCTTTATATGGGGCATACGGTTAAAAATAGACCGAAAGTAACAAAATTTTGTGGGATGATTTTTGTATATGTACCGATATTTATACAATATATATAGGGAAAAATGTCTTTTTCAGATGTGGTCCTTGTATGGGAGCTGTGACCAGTTCTGGGCCGACTACCAGAAAATTTAGTACAACAATTTACTTGTCTATAAAGAGTATTTATGTCAAATTTTAGCCGTTTAACATTATTTATATCTGTTTTATACGTATTTAAGTGAATTTAGGAAGTGGACTTTATATGGGGTCTATGGTCAAGCATGTACCGAACTAAAAAAAATTCGTTTTGCGATTTCTTTTTGTATAAAACTTATTTTTGCTGAATTTTGTCTAGATATTCCAATTTTATAGGCATTTATTTATCATTGTGTGGGACCAAAAATTCTGGGAATTTTTGCACACACCAAGATAATGGTTAATAAATAAAAATATATGGATGTCAGGTATTAGGCGTTTTACTGGGTAGAGGATGGATGACATCCATTCACATGGGAGCGGATTGCATCCGCTAAATGGGTTTATTTCTTTTCAGAGTAACTGGAAAGCCAACAAGATGTACTAGCAGAGAGAGTCAGCAGAGGGTAGCAGCAGAGAGCCAATAGAGTATATCAGCAGAGCGCAAACAGAATGTACTATCAGAGAGTCAACAGTATGTAGCAACAGAGAGACGTGAAGGAAGACAATAATTACACGAGCAGTAAACATAAGCAAGAATGACACACAACATCATAGCACATCACCACACAACGATCAACAACAACCGAACGAAAATCATCAAACAAGTGAGAGAAGTTGCAGCCAACCAACCGCTATCGGTTTACACATTGGAAAGTGTAGTAACTACAAAACTACATTAGTATAGGTAGAATAGTATATAAGCCTATGTAATAGAAAAATCAAAAGAGGGGTGTCTTTCGTGCTGTACAAGTGAACAGGCAAGGCGTGTGACAAACCGGTTAGAGACGAATACAGAAAAGAAATTACAGAGCAGTGCTAGGGCTGTAATTAATCAGATTGGTAACACCAATCTTTGTTTTGTTAGAACAGGGTGCTGGTTGACAATCAGTAAGCGAGGCGGATTACATACTACCTTACCCAAAACAGATTTACATCCGTTGCGGGAGGATCATAGGGCACTGGCTCAGGGCTGAAGTGAAAGATATTTTTCTTGGAAGATAACACTCGGAAAAATCAGGGACAAGATTAGATTCCAGGATTACATCCTAGAATATTAATAAGTGTAGGAGCTAGAGAACAGGAGGAGTAGGGCACTGGTACGATATAACCGATACATTATTCTCAAAAATAAAGTAAACATAAGAGTGAAGTAATATAAATCTGTGGAAATAAAAAATATAAGATCTTATAATTTAAAAATTGTATGTAAAGGATCCTGGACGGACTGAGCATTATCCCAGCCTCAAACCCGGAGTAACCGGAGGTTCCTTACAGCATTAAGATATAATTCGGGAATATATAAGTTTGTATGGGGGCTATGAAAAATCATGGACCGATTCTTACAATTTTCCGCCCACTTTCTTCTTCTTTTATCATACAAACAACGTATACAAAATTGCATTATATTACCTGCAATATATTTCAAAATATTGCAATAAAATGGACAAAAAATATCAAATTGTTTAAAATAAAAATTAAATAGGTTTTTGCCAATTTTCTCCTCCAAATAAATATTGTATATATGTATATAGAAATTTTGTTAAATATGTATCTATAATTAAGCTGAAAAAGAAAAATCTTGAACACTTAAATACTTAAATAATAATTTAAATGAAGTTGTAAATATTATGGATAAATAAAATGAAAATGAAAATTAAAAAAAAAAAAAAAAAAAAAATATCAAATTTTTATGGAGGTGGTCTCACATATTGATCCATAACTCTGGTTGACCTAAACCGATTTTGCTGATTTTAAATAGCAAACTTCTCGAAAGCACTTCTGACTGAATTATTGAAGATTTGGGTCCCGAATATATCTGGGGACTTCAAAAAACGGATTTGAACATCCAGACAGACAGACAGACGGACAGACAGACGGACATGGCTTAATCGACTCCGCTATCTATAAGGATCCAGAATATATATACTTTATAGGGTCGGAAAATTATATTGTGGTAATTTCACACAGAATGACAAACTTATATATACCCTTCTCATGAAGGTGAAGGGTATAAAAAATACCTCCGGCTTGACAGGATTCTTAGCACTTAAATATTTTGCAAACAAAAATGGTTACATTTTTATTACTCTTAATTCACAAGTCTTTTTTATTATTTTATTTTTATTTTTTCTCTTTATTAATCGCACAAATTTTTTTATTTTCCTATTTTTATTGTTTGTTGTTACTTTTGTTTATTAAAATAGTAACAAACTTGCTCATTTCTTTGTTTCTATTCCACATTTCATAGTAACAAATTGGTTTTGTAAACATTTCGATTCAGTTTTTTTTTTGGATTGCAATTCTCGATCGTAGCGTAACTGAATACGGAGAAGTAATTGAAACTCAGAATAGGGGTGAATATGTTTGCTGGGCAAAATCTCTCACCAATACATCTTCATTTTTGATTTATTCTCCGCCTCGATTTTCAATAAAAGAACACCAATACCATAACTTCTTTAAATCCCTTGGAGCTAGATTTTTAGTTGCTGGTGACTTTAACGCCAAACACACATTTTGGGGTTCACGTCTGGTAACCCCAAAGGGTCGCGTACTCTTCAACACCATTGCTAAAATGGGCTTAGATGTACTCTCAAGTGGACATCCCACCTATTGGCCGACGGACCGACGGAAGATTCCCGATGTTATTGACTTTGGGGTAATGAAAAATATCCCTGTAGAATGGATGCAAGTGGATCCTTCACTGGACTTGTCCTCAGATCACTCTCCTACTATCATTTCAATGCATTTCCCTCAAGTGTGTGGTTCTCCATTTATGAACATGACTAAGACCCGAGTAAGTTGGATAAAATACAAAAAGTATTTAAGTTGTCATTGCACGGAAAATGTTGTGTTGAGAACTACCGACGATATTGATGAGTCGATTGGCAACTTTATCGAGGACCTTCGACGAGCTGTGCATCACGCTTCCACTTATCACGTTGAATGTAGAAATAGGACAAACAGAACTTATTTCTCTGAACTCGAACATCTCCTATCAGAAAAAAGAAGAATGAGAAGAGAGTGGCAAATTCACAGGTCTCCTGAACTGAAAGCTAGGCTACGGGAATGCAGAGATATACTAAGACATTTCTTAGAAACCCAAAGAACGGCCTCACTTAGATCTTACTTGGAAGGTCTTGATAGTACCCCACAATCTGACTACTCGTTATGGAGGGCGGCAAGAGGTTTAAAAAGACCAGTTAGAGGAAAGCCTCCTCTGCGAAATCCGACTGGTGACTGGGCTAGAAATGATTCCGAGAAAGGGACATTATTTGTTAACCATTTGAGAAATGTGTTTACTATAAACAACTCAAATAATAACGAATCTGATTTGCCACCACTTGTTATAAGGCCTCCTGTACCTCTAAGACTAAACTTTCGTGATGTCCAAAACGCTATTGGTACTCTGAACCTTAGAAAGGCTCCAGGTATGGATAAAATCAGCAATAAAATGCTTGTGGAGTTACCTCGTGTAGCAAGAAGAATCATCCTCTTTATCTTCAACGCTATTTTACGCCTAGAATACTATCCTGCAGATTGGAAGGTGTCTATGATCACTATGATTCCTAAGCCAGGGAAGGACCATACCAAAGTGGAGTCATATAGGCCAATTAGTCTACTGCCGACAATTTCAAAACTGTTTGAAAAATTGTTAATGACTAAATTGACTCCAATTCTGAATGACACTGAATGTATTCCTAATCATCAATTCGGCTTCAGGGCTAAACACAGCACCATCGAGCAAACACACAGATTGGTAAATGTGATAAGAGGGTCGTTTGAAGACAAAAAATACTGCTCCGCCCTTTTCATTGATGTGTCGCAAGCGTTCGACAAAGTTTGGCATGACGGTTTAATGCACAAAATAAAATTAACTCTGCCTGCTAACACCCATAAACTCATGGAAAGTTATTTATACGGTCGCAAATTTAAAATCAAAGAAGGTGATTTTTTAAGTACCGCTCAGCCAATTGAATCAGGTGTGCCACAGGGTAGCATACTGGGTCCTACTTTATATTTGATATATGCCTCCGACATGCCGTCAGACCCTAAAATCCATACGTCAACTTTTGCAGACGATACAGTCTTTATCAGCGTCCATCAGGACCACCAAGTTGCATCACAGAATTTGCAGAATTATGTTTATAAACTAGAGAATTGGCTAGAGCTTTGGAAAATCAGGGTTAACGAACAGAAATGTTTCATATAACTTTCACATTGCGAAAAGATACCTGCTCGTTCATCAGAATAAATAATCAAATTATCCCGCAACACAATGAAGTCAAATACCTCGGCATTCACCTCGACCGCCGTTTAACTTGGAAGTCTCATATTGAAGCGAAACTTACACAAATGAGATTAAAAGCAGTGCAACTTAATTGGCTAATCGGCAGAAACTCTACATTGAAATTGGATTGCAAACTTTTGTTGTACAATGCAATACTAAAGCCAATCTGGTGCTATGGAATTCAATTATGGGGTACTGCCTCAGCATCCAACATTGAAAAAATTCAAAGGGGTCAAAATAAAATTCTACGTATAATTACTGCAGCACCATGGTATGTTAAAAATTCTCGAATCCACAAAGATCTAGGCGTGCCATTAGTAAAAGTCGAATTTACAAAATATGCGTCAAAGTATGTCAGCAAACTTGAACACCATCCAAACCCCCTTGCACGAGACATCCTTAACTTTAGTGGCCACAATCGGTTGAGAAGGAGGGATACCCTTGCTTTAACTCAAGCGCAAAATAGATGACTGGATCAGTTGATGTGAAATTTTTTTAGTATCATAAAAATTTTTGTCTAGCACTGGCTGGGCTTATTATTTTCTTTTTAGTATTAAGATTTGAATACTTATTGTCATTTCAAATATGAAGATTCAATAAATAATTAAATGCAAAAAAAAAAAAAAAAATTTTTGAACACCACTGGTATAAATATACAAGGTGAGTGCAAATCGGCAACACAATACAGAAACAACAGGCATTTTTGTTTGTGTAAAATAATGCACTACTGTCAAAAACACTTGTAAAAGTTTACTTTTGACATAAGTAACTTGTAATTTTCGAGTGGCAATATTGTACAAAATGAATAAAAGTCAATTGAATAAAATGATTAAAAGTCAATCGAATAAAAGACCAAGTGAACGAAAAGAACAAACATACAGAAAAACTGATAGAAAAGAAACAACTATAGTATATTTAGTTGCATGCAGCGTTACCATTTGTCAAGTTTTCACTTTTTTTTTGCAAGGTTTTTGAGATGCCAAAAGTTTTAAATTTATCGGGTAAAAATAAGTTTTTGAAAAAATATAAACCTATAAAAGAAAAGGCTTTAAATTTAAATAAGAAATAAATTTATAAATGTATGTGCTATTTTTTTTTGGCTTAAGTCGGTTTTAGTAAATTTTTTCAAATCACTATCAAAATTTTATCACTAATAGAATTTTAAATTCTGATTAAAATAAAAAAAAAAATTGGGGCGGTCATGCCTATTTTCGAGTGGGCGCGGCTCCACAGTTTGTAATATATTTAGCTATATGTTGAAAACTACATTTTTATAAAAAAAATCATAAGAGTAGTGGTTTCTTAACTACAGAACTTTTTTTGAGCAATTTATAAAAAAAAGTCAAAAAATTTGCTATTTTTTTGCTGTGATTTTTTTTATATCTCAAGATGTCTAGCTTCCATTTCTATTTTAAAATTCTGCAATTGGTTAAAAATTGCAGAAGATACAGGCTGCTGAATATGGAATTTTTAGCGCCTTTAAATAAGTGAACCGGAGTGTATATATCAAATGATAGGTATTTTAAAGACATTTCCAACGATATGTAACATCACCTATTTATATCGACCACCTATTGATTAATTTTTTAAAAAATCTAAAAAAGGGGTATATAAGTAAGTAAATAAATTACAATATTTTCAAGTAGGTAATATAAATCCGAAGATATACATATAAAAAAGATTATGACCAAAGACTATAAATATATAAAGATGTTGCACGCAGTGTATTAAAAATTGACAAAATTTTGTGCTTCCTCACGATGCGGGAGGGAAGACAAAAGGGAAAGAAGCACAAAGAGCGTAACAATCTCTCGTTCTCTTGTTAGGTATAATATCTTTTAATTCTCATTTATCATTGTTTGTGTGCATGTGTGTGTTGTACATTGCATTCAAAATGTAAAAATAAAATAAAAACCTAACAAAAGAATTTTTGTTTCTTAAAATTTTTGTGCAAATAACTTTCGTCAATAATGTGACCGATTGTGTAATTGTAGGGTAAGAGTATGTGTTTTATTGTTGTACAGACAAAACTATATCGATTCGCACCGAATTAGGTATAATGCTATTTTTTAGACTATTCAATTATGTATGCTTGTATCGACTTACCATAGGTATATAATTTTTTTTTTAAATATTTTATTCTATTATCATCAATTAAAATTTTTTGTTTAATAATTACATTATTTGAGATTTTACTTAAAGGTATTACAACAAATATAAACTTATGTTTTTTAAAAATAAATATACTAATTAAAAAATTTATATTTCCAGTGTTAGGAAAAAAAAGATAGGAAAAACCTAGTTATATATAATTTTATAGACAGTTCAATTATGAACTTCTGTCTCTATTTTTGTATAGAATGAAGTTGTAATAACATGAATGTTTTTTTTTTGTTTAGTATTTATTAAATTTATTTATCAGTGTTTCAAAATTTTAACTTTTTCTATATGTACTTGATAATTTGTATTTGTATGTTTCCCATGTGGAATGCTTCCGTAGTAAAATAAGAACTAGTAATTAAGAATCTTCATTCTGTGTGTATAACATTCGTTATTCTCATCAAACCGTAAGGAATAAATTGTATTTTTGGTGCAACTTACGCATTGATCGGAATCATTTGTATAATTTTTTGCATGAACAAACATTTCTGAAGGATATGACAAAATTTGATCTGGTTTATTAAATCTAAATGACATTTAACGCAGGATATTCGTTGAGCTGCATATGTATGTTTTTTTTTTTTTTTGCATATACTTTTTTATTGTATCTTCATTTTAAATGAACTAACAATAGGTATTCAAATCCTAAAACTAAACTTAATTAAGATAAGTCCAGCCAATGCTAGACAAAATCTAGTTTTCAAATTCGATAGGATGTAATGAGCAACTTGTATTTATTCATCTGAGAGCGGTGGTGTTGAAGATTCACCGGCAAGTTCTGCTTTAATTTAGATATCAGGCCTTCATGCCATACTTTGTCGAAAGCTTGAGAGACGTCAATAAAGAGTGCCGAACAGTATCTCTTTTCCTCAAAGGTTTTTCTTATGACTTGTACCAATCTATGTGTTTGTTCTATTGTACTGTGTTGACGTCTGAAGCCAAACTGGTGATTGGGAATGCAGTTGTTTTCATTCAAAATCGGAGTCAGCTTGGTTATAAGCAATTTCTCGAATAATTTGGACATAGTTGGTAATAGACTTATTGGCCTATACGACTCAACTTTGCAAGGATCTTTTCCCGGCTTAGGAATCATCTTTACTAATGCAATTTTCCAAACCGGAGGGTAGTACTCAAGCCGTAAGATGGCATTAAAAAGAAAGAGTATTAATCTTTTTGCAATGCGAGGCAGCTCAAAAATCATTTTATTCATTCATTCAAAGTACGCAGTGGAGGTTTTGCGATTACGGGTTTTCTTAGATTTCGGACTGCACGCCATAATGAATAATTTGACTGGGAAGTTGCGTCTAGACCTTCCAGATGTTGTTTGAGAGACTCTGCTTTTTGCGCTTCTAGCAAGATACTAAGATTTTTGGTACATTCTCTCAACCTAGTTTTAAGTTGGGGCGATCTGTGTTGTTGCCACTCTCTTCGGACTCTCCTTTTTTCAGACAATAGTTGCTCAACATCTGCAGAAAAAACTCTGTTGTACCTATTCGGGCGGTAAGTGGAAGAAGCATGTTCTGCGGCTTTCTCGACATGTTCATTAAGACTTTTTATACAGGCATCGATGTCTTCAGCAGTTTTTAACGGGAGTTTCTCTGTGCAGTGAGTGCTGATGTATTTTTTGTATTTTAACCAATTCAGACGTTTGACAAGAAGTAAGGCATCAGTTACGATTTGCTGAGGACTTCTGATGGTGATTACAGTGGGTGAGTGATCTGAAGAAAGATCCAGTGAAGCCTCGACTTCAATGAGTTCCGAGGATACCCCTTTCGCCACGCCGAAATCGATAACGTCAGGAATTGTTTGCTGGTCAGTTGGCCAATAAGTTGGTTGACCAGTTGAAATCACATTCAGTCCCATTTCAGACAGGTAGTCGTACAAGATACGACCTTTAGGGCTAACGAGTCGTGAGCCCCAGAATGTATGCTTAGCATTGTAGTCGCCAGCCGCTATGAAACGGCTACCTAGTGATTTGTAAAAATCTCTATACTGATCTTTTGTTATTGAAAATCTGGGCGGACAGTAAACTGACGAAATCACGAGGTTTTGACAAAAGTTTTCAATACAGATGTTTGTTGCTTGAAGATAGCACTCTGAAAGACCACCCAATGAATGGTGTTTGATTCGCGATTTGACCAATATTGCCGAGCCACCACATGATCTATCTCTGGGGTCCTTGGTGTCGTAGAATGTATAACCACTTATTTTAAAAATGCTTCTCGACGTCATATGAGTCTCGGAAATCAGCATTACATCAATTTTCTTATTAAAAAGAAAATATTCAAGTTCATTTTTGTGTTGGCGTATGCCGTTTGCGTTCCAGAAACATATTTTGAGACAGTTCATGGTCTATTAAGTATGGCCTGCAGTAGCGTGGACTGCATTTTTTGCATCTCTTGCATCATACTTGTCATGAAATGGTTCATGGATTGCGCCAGATTCTCCATTATACCTTCAAGACGGCTAAAATTGTGGCTGTTTGTATCATTTATTGGTGATTCATTTAGCAGTGTTGGTTGGTTAGATCTTAGCACGTTGGCATATGAAAATTGGCTAGTGGATGCTTGTGCTAAAAGGGGGAATAATTGTAATAGGTACTTTTGTCGTCTGAGTAGGGGTAGAAGCGGATTTGTTGATCAAGGAGCGTTTAACGACCTCGAAAACAGGGCAACCCCTGTAGTTGGCAGTGTGGTTTCCATAGCAATTGCTGCATCTTTTTACCCTGGAATCATCCTTAGGTTTATCGCACTTTGAGGTGTCATGAAGATCCCCACAAACAACACAAACAGTAGGCAACTTACAATAAGATTTAGTGTGACGCTTATGAGGTTCTTCCACTGCAACTCTTCGGTGCATTATGAATTTCAAGTCATATATAGGATGTGTTTCATTTTTCTTCAGCTTAACATCACCAGGTTCTAACTCCACTCTAAATAATGGTTGAGGGATCCTATCTCTGTTTCTTATATTTGATACGGCCTTGATTTTAAAGCCTTTGTCGGCCAAACTGCTCTTGATCTCCTCAGGATCAACAAAAGAATCAATTCCCTTAATTACGACTTGTAGACCTTTTGCGCTTTTAAGTTGATACGTGTAAAAATTCTTTTTGCGTTTTTCAAATTCCGAAACTATTCTCCGATAGTCGTTTTCATTATTAACCTGAATCTTTGTTTCATTAATATTGCCACGCTTAATTGGAGTCACATAAAAAGAATTTTCACCAATTAATGAAACTAATATTTTTATAAGTTCGTTTGAGTTTTTTTCTCTTAAATATATTGGAGGTGGTTTTACTGGCTTATTCACAGCGTTAGGGACATCATTTTTGTCTTGGAGGATGGCAAAACGATTTTGCGAGCGTGGCTCTTCAGCATTCTTTGATAATTTTGCGGCTGGTGTAATTTCGGCAGATTTTGGGCTTCTGCCTCTCTTCGATACTGTTATATAACGGTCCATTCCTACCTGTGTTTTTTGTTTTTCTTCAACAGCAACTATAGGAGCGGCCTTATTTGTAGGACTTAATGTGCCTTTTGCAGCTGTTGACGTCTCTCTATTTGATAACGAGGACCGTGAAGAAGACGGTCCTTCAGTGATTTTTCTATTTAAATTAAATATGCTTTGGGCTAAGTTTGTGCCCTGTTCAACACATTTATTCAAGTTTGGTGCACTTGCACTTAAATTCAGATTTGTGCTTATTTTTGGTTTCACAGTTAAGTAGTTTTTATTACATTCGGGATCTTTAATGTTCTCATTACTAACACTTGCCGAGCTCAACACGAAATAAGCATTTCGGCTCTGAGGCCCACTCGCACTGTTAGAATTGTTACTCATTCACTGTCTCACTGTATTTAATTTTCTAGTTTTCAAATAATTAAAAATAAATTATTACAATTTATTAATTTTTTATTGCACCTAGTGCAATTATTTGATTTTGTAAAGTTTTTCACCTATTACGAGTTTTTTTTCACTTTTTGTTTAATTTAACTTTTTATACTTTTTCACCTATTACGATTTTTTCACCGATAATTCAGCCGCACTAAAAGTAACACGTCCGAACAGTTCGGTGTATCAACTGCGAATTCCATATGTATGTAACCAACAAAATATCGACTTGATATTAATTCTATTGGCACATTGTTGGATATTTTTATTTTGTATTTCGGAAGTTTATTTTTATTTAAAAGGATACTTCATTCTTAACTCTAAAAACAATCGGCGTCTTCATTAAAATATTCTATATTTTATATACTATACTTATATGATATACTTCCAGTCCTTATAGTATCTTCTAAAATTGTTTGAAACTCTATAGGTAAAAACATTGCATCATCGTTTGCACAATTTGATGAGGTGCTAAACTGAGTCATTTTTAAAGATAATGACCCATAATCATAGTCATAGAAAAAGCATACTTTAAGTAAAAGTAGACTTTTAAACAACAAAAACATTTAAATTTTGTTCTGAATTTAAAACAAAAGCATGCTTTTGCTTAAAGTATGCTTTTGCTTAAAGTATGCTTTTTCTATGACTATGATTATGGACCAATAACTTAGCTACTGCCAAATAAAATTCATGAACCGATGGATTTTTTTAGTGTCCACCTTTGGCACGTATATATGAAAACAATTTTTTTAAAGAATCTTGGTTAAAATGGTTCGTTAAAATGCAAAGTAAATTTGAATTTACTTAATGTATGTAATAATTAAGTGATTATTTTCATTATTTGCTAGATTTATTTCTCTCTAAATATGTAATTCTAAAAATTTATATAATAAAGGTTTTTTATTTCGGTGCGAATCAATATAGTTTCATTTCTACAACAATAAAACACGTATTCTTACCCTACAATAACACAAACGGTAACATTTGTTTTTCCACAGGTTATTTGCACATACATTTTGTGAAAACAAGGCTTCTGTTAGTTTGTATGTTTTTTGATTCGGCAATATATGTATGTACAATGTACATACATATGTATGTATATCAGTGGTACTCAAAAATGAAGATGTTTTGGTGAGAGAATTTTCCCAGCAAACATATTGTCAAACGCTTAAAATAAGAAAAAAAGAAAGAGTTTTAGCCAGATATAAACACCTTAAGAAAAAATATCAGGGACCATAAATAACAATTATCAATATCAAAAAACAATTTTAAAACAGTTATTTTCAGAAAAAACAAAAATAAGTCCATCTAAAACAGTTTTTTATTTTTGTGTTCAATTGTAATTGAATCGTGTGTGTTTGCTATGCTTCGTCCAACAAGAAGCAACAACAATGCTTAATAAATTTCTGGAAAAAAATAAATAACAAATATGTAAAAACTACAACAATAACAAAACAAAACCACACTTTACCAATGACCGACCACAGCAAATGACAAAATAAAACTAATTTCGATGATGTCGAAAACTTCTTTTTTGCATTCTTTTCATTTCTTTTATAACGAGGCATGTCATTTTCGGCTGGTGTTGTAAACAACAAACAATCTTCCAAACGTCGTCTGGATGATTAAAAGACGACTGCAATGTAAATTGTTATTGTTATCTTCCAATTAACGTCTGGAAGTGAGTAAGACGTAACGCCTTTGACGATGGACGATGCAAGAAACTTCCAATTGCTGGCAGGGTAGCTGGACAGTGATTTTTTGACACTTTCAGCAATAAAGTGACAAAAAGGTAAACAGAGTTGCCAAATAAAAAAATTCAGAATAAATTTAATGGATTGTGGTAAAATAATTAATAAACATTTAACTTGTTTTATGTATATTTGTAAAAATAAAAATATATTTTTTTTCAAATATAAAAAAGAAGTGTATTGATGTCATTTTAGAGCATTAAATAATAATTAAAATAATAATAATAAATTGTAATAATTATTTCCCTACAATTATACTCATGTGAAGGCCATGGCAACTCTTGGTAAACAAATACAAACTTTGTGCGCCATTTGTTAATTTAAACTAATTTTTTGAAGTTTACGCTTTGACAACATTTTGCAAATGAACTTCCACTGTCCTGTGTAAACACTAATGCTACTTGCAAATGATTCGAGTTTTTCGAATAAGTTTTCGTATATAATACGTACACAGCACTTGCATGTGTAAAGGCAGGGTTAGATATTTCAATATAACTGATGAGACTCTAGACCAGTCTCGGGCACACACATACTCACTTATATAGGGTGTTTTTTTTACAGGTTTGTTTTTCGAAAAGAGATAAAACTGGCATTTTGTGGTCAAATCTGGCAACTCTAATGTCATTTATGTTCAGTTTGGTTTGCCATTTCATCATGAATTTATTTCGAAAATAACGGTTCAGTTCGCGAAGTTTACCGCAAGCTCCGTCCATTTTATGGTCGACATAATCGTCCATCAGAGCAATTAATTCGGTTAACCATGGATCGTTTTCGCACTACGTTTACTCTATGTGATAATACGCATCCGCAGAGACGTCGAACAGTGCGCACCGAAGAAACAATTGCCGCTGTAGAGCAAAGCGTTGAAGAGGACCCGAATTAATGGAGACCGGTATAGAGCCATGATAACCGACTATTTTGTTCCCGAATTGGATGGCATGAATGTGGATGAGTTGTGGTTCCAACAAGACGGCGCTACATGCCACACAGCGTACGCCACAATCGATTTATTGAAGGAAACATTCGATGAGCGCATAATTTCGCGGAATGGACCTGTCAATTGGCCACTAAGATCGTGTGATTTGACACCATTGGATTATTTTCTTTGGGGAGATGTGAAGTCGCTCGTCTACGCCAACAAACCAGAAACGTTAGGGGAATTGGAAGCCAACATTCGTGGCGTTATTGCCGACATACGGCCCCATATGCTCGAAAAAGTGGTTGAAAATTAGACCTGTAGAATTGGCTTTATTCGAGCCAGCCGCGGCGGCCACATGCCTGAAATCATATTTAAACATTAATGGCATAAAATTATCCTTCCAGTAAAGCCAAATTGATGGTCATTAAAACGATTTTCTTGTGTTTTATTTCAATTCGAAGTTCTATACCTCTCAAAAAAACACCCTATATCTGCTAGTGTTGGAAGCAGCAAAAAACAAACGACCGCAAATAATTGTACACTCAAATAATTTTTCAGTTGCCAAAATTAAAGACATTTTTTGGATTTTTATTTGATTTGAATTTTTTTGCAAATTTCCAAAATTAAATTATAATTTATTTAATTATACATATTTATGCACATATATTATTTTATTATTTAATATCATTTGTATATATTTTCTTTCGTTTTTAATTAGTTTATCATTAAATTTTAATATTAATAACACTGTGCTAGTTGGAAAATGTGACAAACGGGGCACCTGGCGGGTTAACCTAATTCGGGTACGCTGAATCCAGTGGTGCTAACCGTTTTTTTAGGTTAGCTCGTTTTTTCGAAATATACCGTTATTTCGAAAATGGAGGAGGTTGCACAACATATATTCGCGTAACTCAAAAACGGTTGAGTTTATTGAACAAACTAAAAAAACCGAAATTCCGCAATGAAATTTTCTTTAAGTAAGATTAAACTTTTTTCCAATATGCGCAGTCGTTGTAGAAACATAATTTTTTTTGACCAAAAAAAATAGTTTTTTTTAGCAAAATTTCAAAAATTTTGTTTTTTAAAACGGCATAAAATATTGGAAAACGCAGCTGTGCTTCCAATTTTCTCTGCAGGTATAGCAAACAAAGTTCCAAACAAAACAAGACATAAATAATTAAAATCTGTCTACAACTTTTGATTTTATTCACAAAAGATGAAATATATAATAACCAGACGAAACTTTAAAAATTAAAACATTTATTTTTGTTGTTAATTAAAGTTTAAATTTTTATTTACAAATTTATTCTTCTTCGTCCTGCAGATTCCAACAAATATCCCCTAATAGCTAATCAAGTTGTTTACCACTATACCAGTGTTCGAGTCTGGCTCTTACTTGGTGAAATCTCTCGCCATGTTCATTAAATTTTTCTGCATGACAATGCAAAAAATGTATTTTCAATGACATTTTGACGTTTAAGTTTTTAAATGCGGTTAGCATATCTCCAATTAAAATTCGCCAATTTTCAGACCGATGATTTCCTAATACATTTTCTATTACTGATTTCACAGAATTCCAGCCCAATAGCTCCATATCATTCAATGCAAGTTCAAATTGTTGGTCCTTCATTAGACGACGAATGTCCGGTCCATTAAGAATTCCTGTAAAATAAAAACATTATGATATGAAATATAAATTTAATTTAATAAGAACTCTAGTTCATACCTTCTTTTACTTTCATGCCGCTTAATCGTGGACAAATTCGGCGCAATTCGGTAAAAGCAATTCCATCTGTGTATAATGCTTTTATAAAATTTTTTACAATACCCAGTTTGATGTGGAGTGGAGGAAGCAACATCTTTTCCATCGGCACAAGTGGTAATTCAATAATATTATTTCTATGCAATCTGCTTTCCTCACGTATAGCCCAATCCCGTGTATTGTACTGGTCGCCATGGAAACGCGTATTCCATAAGCACATGAAGCACATTTTTAGTATAGCCCAATTGCATGCCTCTTAAAAGAGCCACCACTTTTAAATCTGCGCATATTTTCCACTTGTGGTCTTCATATTTAATTAACTCTATTATTTTTTTCATTGATGCGTATGTCTCTTTAGTATTTTGGACGAATCGATAAATAAGCGCCAATCTTCAGGATTATATTCATGTTGCATTGTTAAAACCAAGCCGCGAATGTCAGTACAATACGCGAGAGAATTATTCTCAATAGATTTAAAAAAAGTCGTAAATCGACGATGGCGATTGATAGCCTCGTATATTTGTACGTCTGGTGCTAAAATATTAGCTTGTTTTAACTCTTTTGTTAAGAGAATGCTCTGTCTTTGAGACAATTTTAGGCGTCGTACCATTATATCCAGACGATTTTGCGTGATTTCGTTGTGGTTACGTAAAATTTCATTGCGGAATTTCGGTTTTTTTAGTTTGTTCAATAAACTCAACCGTTTTTGAGTTACGCGAATATATGTTATGCAACCTCCTCCATTTTCGAAATAACGGTATGTTTCGAAAAAAACGAGCTAACATAAAAAACGCTTAGCACCACTGGATTCAGCGTACCCGAATTAGGTTAACCCGCCAGGTGCCCCGCTGGCCACTTTTTCTAACTAGCACAGTGTAATTAATCTGAAAGGAAAAGTGCGAATAATAATAATTAAATATTTTGTAAATCTTCAATTTTATTTCATTACGAGTAGCAAAGCACATCGGGTTTAAGCTAGTTTTAGCATTATTTATAACGCTAACATTTTTAGCCCAGACTTTTTGGGGTTGGGGGGGGGTTTATTTTGTATTTCGATGTTAGTGTTGTCCCTAGGCTTGCCACATCCAAACAGCCAGCCAGCTTGACACTCACCTAAAATGAGCTTGATTTGGAAAAAATATCTTGACAATTAAAATAACGCATACGTATAAATGAACAGAAAAACTGTTAAATTTTATTAAAAAAAAAAAAATAACAACATAACAAATTATACAAAAACTTAAAAAAAAAAACAAAAACGTATTACAATTCAGTCTACAACAAATAATATATATACCCTACAATTAATTTACATTTAACTGTTAATTCTTAACTAGTTCTGTTCCTTTTGAAAATTTTTACAATTTTCATTAAAGTTTTGTCTTATTAACAGTTCAGCCTTTATAAGGTCAAATCCCATTATATTCCTTTCTTTCGAATATAAATTGTTTAATGTACTAAATGTTCTTTCACAAAAAGCACTACTAATTGGAATAGAAAAAATAAATGAGATCAGTTTAAATATATTTATCAAGTTATTTTTATCACATTTTTTGAAAAAGTAAGACCATATTTTGTCAATTGGAATATATTTTGGAAATTGATCGAACACAACTCGAAGACAGCAATAATCTGTATATAACATGTCATTATCAATAGAATTACAAGTGTTGATACTTTTTTGGTTATCGATTGCAATTGATGTTGAGCAAAAAATAAGAATTAGTTTTTGGGTTTGGTGTTTAACAAATGATGATACATTTTTTTAATATTGAATTTTTTTAATTTTAAAAATTAACTGGACATATTATATTTTATCTTGACACTTGACAGGACCTAAAAAATCTTGACAATCAAGCTCTTCCAGGCCATGTGGCAAACCTAGTTGTCCCCCATGCATTTTATTTTGTAGATAAGATTTCGTTTAGCTAAACGATATTTTAAGAAAAAACAAAAATAATAACAGTAAACATATACCCCTACCGGATAACTCTAATAGAATATATAAATCAATGACATACATGCCAAAAATCTCAAAATTCGGATATTTATAACAAAGAAAAATATAAAATAGCTTCAAAACAAATAACACTCTCAGACAACTTTTTTCAAATACAAAAAGTAGAATTGACGACATGGATAAGTCAAATCTTATCTATAAAATAAAATGCATGGGGGACAACACTAACATATACCAACCAAGTATATATTGGGACTACTACTAGATTAGCAGGACATAGATCGGATATAAGATGTAGGGATGTCATCAACACAAAAAACGGTACTTACAGCCCATTGTGCAATGAGAGGACATACACCAGATTTTGACAATGTACAAATTTTGCAAAAAGAGGAAATATATAAACGGAGTTTTACATTGGAAGTGTTACACATCAACAAGGTGGAACAAGAAAAGAGAATGAATTACCGGACCGATATAGAAAAATTATCAAAGAGTTTAGGTACGGTCACACTTGTAAAACATTTGACAAAAAACACCAAATATTTCTCTTCCATAATGTGACCATAAAACATTTTGGGGTGCAAACATGATTTTGAGAAAACAAAATTTGTTTTCTAGCAAACAAAAATGTGAACAGAGTGTGACCACCCTATGTCAAATATTTTCCGCTTTTTTGGGCAAATAATTATTTTTTCTTGCAAAGCTATTGTAAGAACAAATAGAGGCAAATAACAGCTGGTGAAAACAGTATTATGTGTTAAACTTTAAGAGCCATATTTTCATGATTATATTAGTTTCATAAGCACTTTTATGTATGTTTGCTTATTTCCAGAGCTTTTTGAAGCTACTTTAATCGCGCTTCAAGCTAAATACCTATACAATCAGATTTAAAAACTTCGATCAGATAGTTTAAATTCATCATCTTAATTTTTTTAATTTTAATATTATCAAAAGCAAATATTCCTGTCCAGTGTTCACTGCAACAACAATTTAAGTAGCAAGTGATTGTTATTACTATTTTCTTCCAGTATTTATTACAAATTAAATTAAAAATCATGATATATTTTTTTATTAAATTTGTTTCTGTGCAATTTTATTATTTGATATTTCTTCATATATATGTATGTATATATATATATATGTATATATTTATATTAATATAAAACAGATCATTGAATTGGAAAAACATGGTTAACGATTAACCATTAAATAGGTTAATGCTAAATGTTTTTATAATCCAGGGTCTTTTTAATTAGCATTGCGTTTTGTAGTAACTTAATTTCTAAATTGAAACATATAAGACATTTTTTTTCGATTAATATGAAGTTATATTAATACCCCTGACAGACATAGGATTTCTATACCATAATACAAATACTATGGTTTTTGATACTACATTGCCTTGACAGACATGTAGTACATATACTAGTATTTTTGTTTTTACTTTCCCAATAAACATATTTGCAAGCGTTTTGTAAATTAAGATTGCAGCAAGCTTGCATAAATAAGAGTTTTGCGAATGTCGTTGACAATTTGCTTGCTAATGAAAGTGTTTCATAAATTTAAGCAAAACGTGTCATTCTCGCTGTTAAAAATTGTGCTAATAAGTTGTGTTAATAAATAGTGTTAAATTGTTGTTAAATTAAGTGTGTTTGATACTTTTAATTATCATTTGCTATTAAAAAAGGTAATTATTTACTTATTTAATGTCTTTAGCAAAAAGACAGAAAAGTGTTATGCGCAGAAGCACCGAAATTGTTGAGCATATATGAAACGGTGCGGCTGCAACTTCTGTACTGGAAAATATAGATAAATTTTCCTTGCTTATATTTGAACACTTATTTTTTATGTAAATGTTGGCTGGGTTTTGATCAAAAAAAAAAAAATTAAAAGAAATTAAATAAAATATAACTGTCATTAAACGAACTGACAATCGATTTTGTGAGAGGGTTTCCCCAATGTTTATTGAACACAGCTACAGACAACATACTACATTTATACCACGATTATTTTCGTAGTATTGATACCAGATATAAACCAGCTTGTTTTATGGTTTAATTGTAGTACAAGTTGACACACATGTAGTATAGTATACTAATATGGTATGTAAATCCTATGTCTGTCTAGGGTATAAGAATAATATAAATAATACAGAACTTATAATAACATTAATAAAAATTGACTAGATTTATATAACAAAATTCAGATGTATATTTATTTTTTAATGATTAAAAACTATTGTTTAACGCCCTTACCACAGTTTTTCGTTAGCTTAGATGCAAAACCATGTAACTACAATAAAATATATTCAAAATCGTTTTAAGCATATTAACATATGTACGTGCAAGACAGACTACTTACTTGAATAACTTTTTTATTTAATCCATTGTGAAACAAAATCTTCTCAGATAATTATTATTATATATAGAAAGAGAGCGTATTAAGAGAGATAATCATTAACATTTAAAAAATTGCGTGGCGAGACCTTGCTGAGATCACGACAAAACAAGAAACAAATGCTCATTTTAGTAAAACACACAAGTAAGCTCACAGTGTGTGTGTGTTAACGTGGCGTTAGCAGAATTTTGTGGCAGGTGCATAAATTGATCAGTTATTCATATGTAAATAGCCTCTAGCAAGAAGTTCACGAAAATTATGAAAAAAATAAACAAAAATCGCGGTTATTAGAGGAGCAGATTGCCTCCACAAATCACAACAGTGAAGAAATTAATATAAAATTTTGTATTTTATTTATTTTTAAATAGACTTTTTATACCGTATAGTACATGAAAATTTATCATAATTTCTGTGGCTACATCGTAGTAATAGCTATTATTTTTGGGTTTACCTAATGTTTTTATCAAAAAGACTGCTGTAAAACATCAAACAGCGTAAACGTAAAGAAAATATTCATAATATTATTAAAGGCTCTGAACCAAGACAGAGTGCTATAAATTTTTGTTTTTATGTCATCTAGATATATATATATAGATATATATATATATATATATATATAAAATTTCAGAATTTTAAAATGTCCAGTTCAAAAATATTTCTCCTGAAATTGGCATTGTTGTTCGAGATAAAGGCAAATAAAATAATGCATTAGAATATAAATATTTCAATTGTAAATATTCCGGGAAAAATTTTTAGAACTTGTTTTAAATTGCCTTGAACTAGTCATGTCGCCATTATTTCTAGAACACATTCTGCAAAATATGAATGACATTTTAAATTAAGTATTACTGTAAATTGGTTCTAAACAAGTTCTATCTATCACCCCTATTCGAGTGACTTAAAAAGTTTATTTTTCTTTTGCAAAAATTCGAAACAATAATACTGTGACACAAAATCAAACTTTTGGAATCCGAATGGGATGAGACCAAATACAAATGATAGCTGACATTGTCCATAACAAAACCTCCAAGGGATTTCTTTGGTTCAGTGCTAGAATTTTTTTTACAAGCATTTGAAATTTGTGATTTTGGAACCCTGGCTAACGAGAAAAACTCATTACAATTTTGATAAAATAATGGCTATATATTTTTACTATCCGGGAGAAATGTGATATATTTATGTTTATGGGGTCGGGGAATCCATTTGTGATATTATGCTTTACCTAAAACTAACGCTAGGTGGCGCTGTCATACAATTTGCGTTATTATTTGTAGACTTTCATAGAAAAAACGGTGCATATGCTTTCTTGAGGCTGAATAATCAATTTTTGTTGTTGGATTTATTTTAAAATATAATTATAATGATTTTACAAAGTACATTTTATTATTGCCAGTACGTTTCTTTAAAAAAAATGCTGTTTTCATGGAAAAAATTAGTTTTTATTGGAATTACCTATTTTCTATTACAAAAAAAAAAAACGTTTTATTTATTGGACCAGCTTTTACTTCATCTATATTTCCACGACTCAGTGCTAGCAAAGTAAAAGAAGGTATTGTATACAAATAATAATGATTTTAAAAAAACAATTTACAATACTTTTTCTAATTTTACAGGTATGCTTAATGGTTGAGATTGATGAAAAATAGTGATTTTGATAATTCGGTAAATCAAAATGAGTTAATTGCATGGAATGCAATTAAGGACGTTATTGAAAATGTTCTTGGTAGAAAACGAGAAGCAGACAGTTCACAAAGAGTAAAACGTCTCTTACAGGCCTTTGAGGAACTAGGAGTAAACATGTCCTTAAAAATTCATTTTCTCCATCAACATATGGATTGGTTTGAAAACCAACTTTCAACCGAATCAGATGAGCAAGGTGAACGTTTTCATCAAGTGGCTTTAACAATGGAAACCAGGTATAGAGAAAAAAAGACTAGACGCTATGTTAGGTGATTTATGCTGGTGGTTAAAGAGAACCACAGAGGAAGACAATAGTGACGAAGAGCAAGAACTAGATATATACACAGATCCACAACCCTCTACTTCTTCAAACAATACAAACTGACAGTGATAGTAATGCAGATCCAAAATGATATAATAGATATAATGAGTTATAATTCATTTTAATAAAACATTTTTTGTAATAGAAAATAGGTAATTCCAATAAAAACTAATTTTTTCCATGAAAACAGCATTTTTTAAAGAAACGTACTGGCAATAATAAAATGTACTTTGTAAAACCATTATAATTATATTTTAAAATAAATCCAACAACAAAAATTGATTATTCAGCCTCAAGAAAGCATATGCACAGTTTTTTCTATGAAAGTCTACAAATAATAACGCAAATTGTATGACAGCGCCACCTAGCGTTAGTTTTAGGTAAAGCATAATATCACAAATGGGTTCCCCGACCCCATAAACATAAATATATCACATTTCTCCCGGATAGTAAAAATATATAGCCATTATTTTATCAAAATTGTAATGAGTTTTTCTCGTTAGCCAGGCTTCCAAAATCACAAATTTCAAATGCTTGTAAAAAAAATTCTAGCACTGAACCAAAAAAATCCCTTGGAGGTTTTGTTATGGACAATGTCAGCTATCATTTGTATTTGATCTCATCCCATTCGGATTTTGGTTGTTGCACTGTGTAATTAATCTTTAATAAATAAGACGAATGCCCAAAGAATATAAAATTATTTTACAATTAAATTTAAGAAAAAAATAAAAATTTTAACAAATGAAACTAGTTCCAAAACAGTTACAATAAAATAAATCTAAATGGTGGAATTATAATATTTATTCTTTAGTTATTTTAACTTAATCAAATATATTTGAGTCATATTTAAAGTTTTGATAATATTAAAATTTATAACTTGAATTTTCATTATTTTAAAAATGTAAGCCGTCGAACAATTGCATGTTTTTGGGTTTTAAATTTGATACTTTGTAATTGGGAACATTTTGATGTTGTATTAACGCCAAACTACTACATACATGTGGTTTCGAAATAGCTGTGTTTTTTTCAGTGGATTTAAAGCAAATTTAGATTTCTAAATTTGCAGGGCATTGGCAGGGTATGTACACGATTGACTATAGATGATTTACTATTAAAACGCTATGGTAAGAACGCTTGCTCTAAAAACAAATTTAAAATAAATATATGTATGTATGTATTTGGACGGAACAATTCAAAATAAAATGATTCAAATATAGTGAATGAATGCGTTAGTTACACTGTACCACAATAGTTGTCATGCAATGCAATCAAAATCTAAATAAATTTTTAAGGTGTGTTAATACATAATTTAATTTATAATTGATCAAAAGTACTTATTAATTAATTACACAATTAAAGTTCTTTAAATAAATTCATGAACATAAACATTAAAGTATTGCGGCACAATGTAACCTCGTTTACATAAACATTCACATAATTAAACAATAAAACGGAATGAAATAAACAAACATAACCATAAATATTTAATACAAGTATTTCTTATAATTACTTTCATAAGCTTTAAAGCAATAAACTATTACAACTATTTTATGATTATTTTTAAAATTAGCTTCTTGATACATTCAATGTGTGATGTCTAAGAGAAATTCATATACATATACATACATATTGTAGTATGTAATTATTTATTAACAACAAGATTTATTTCAATGCAACAATAATATGTAACAAACTAAGTATAATTTAAAATATGTAATACTTTATGATATATACAGTGTATCGCAAAACTTTTTGGCCTACTAATTTTTAGAAGAAATTTGTTTTCATTCATACATGAAATTGTAAAAATTAAATAAAAAAAATATTTTTCCTTGCAATTGATAATAGATATTATGTAAAACAGGAAACCCCAAAAGAACGTTAACAAATATTAATTTTTATTTAGTTATTGTTGCATTTTAGTGATTCGCATCATAATTTGAAGATCACAAAAATATTTTGCATTTTTTTAATTCCTGTTAATTTTTTTTAGTTTTTTTAGTATTTTTTTTTAATTTTTTTTTTTTTTTTTTATTTTGCTAAAAAGAAACGTGTTTACATATTTCAATTGTTATAAGTAATAATCTTATCCTTATTGCCCTCGGTTGTGAAGATGTTTGTGTTAAATATGCCGAAAGGAAAAGAATTAAATATGTCCGTGAAAAAAGACTATATTATACCACTACGATTGCTATGGGGCTCAGGTCCTAGCATTGAGGAGGTGTTGGCAAGTGTTTGATACTGTATAAAAGCTAAATTTTATCATCTAAAACCGTCTATTTCGGGTCATTATAATGTTAAAAATAACAATATTTTTTTGTAGATCGATTTTTTTTGCTCTGAAATTACGATTTGCTTTCGTCACAAATGGTTTTTACATTGCCAGACAAACGTATAGATTTATGGCTCTCAGCACCCTGTAGTGTTCTTCTTAGTTGGTCGTTAAAATCTGGTCGAAATAAATGTAGGTATAAGCAGTTTTTTGGGTATTAGACTTTCCTTCCCTGCATTCAACGATTTTGTACAACCATTCAGTATTAAATTTTAAATGCTTCCGAGACATGGACCAATTTATTAAATTGTTGACTACTTCACATTATCTACTAAACATATCACAAATGCTTTTCATTTTTGGTCCTAGTTTTAAAGTTGTAAAATAATTTTTCTTCGCAAATGTTAAATTATTTTTCCGCCGGTTTTTTTAACGAAAAGATCTTGATAGTTGCGCACAATAAGGACAAAATTATTGTAATTATATTTAAAAAATACATGACACGCATCCTTTTAACAAAAAAGTTTAAAAAATTCAAGACCAATTAAGGAAAACTCCAAAAACATAACAAAATTAACTGGGATTTCCAAATGAAAATTACTTTTATGATCTGAAATTTGTGATGCAAATTAATAAAATGCAACAACAAATAAACAAAAAATGTCTCAATTTACACAACGTCTACCTACCAATTCCAAAAAAAAAGAAAAAACTATTTTTATCTGTTTTTTACAATTTTATGTTTGAATAAAAAACAAATTTCTGTTGAAAATGAGTAAGCAATTTAGTTGTGACCCATAATCATAGTCATAGAAAAAGCATACTTTAAGCAAGCTTTTGTTTTAAATTCAGAACAAAATTTATATGTTTTTGTTGTTTAACCCCCTTATTCATAAAAACTTACAACAGGTTTATAACAGGTTTATAAAGCAAATTTCCATACAAAATTTGTTTTATAAACCTGTTATAAGTTTTATGAATATGGGCATAAAAGTCTACTTTTACTTATGGTGTTTTCTTTTCTGAAATAAAATGTTACACCGTTATTATGTACATTTTTATAATGTTTACCCCACATTTTAAAGATGTCGCATTTTTAATGGTCAGAATAGAACATAAAATTACAACAGTGTAACACTTTTTTTTTCATGTACAGCTGTTTTTGTTTTTTTTTTGTTAAAAAAGAAGAAGCAGATAGCTCCCTGGTAAGATCGCTTGAAATAAGACAATGAATATTTATCAAAAAGACCAATGGCATCTTCCCGACTAATACGTAAATTCTTAAAGTATAAAAATTATATATATATATAGACATACATTACATATATACATAAGAAGTAGGAAATTTGACATACATCTACTTCAGAGTATTCATAATTACGTTCTCTACAAAGCCTTCCACTTTTCCATAATCATATAAAATATTTTATCATCATCAGATAATGAAAATGAATTCAACAAGTCATCCAAAATTTTTTTTCAGCACATAAAAAAGTAGTAATATTTTCCATTTTGTATATTTTTTTTGTTTCTTGACACAAATACACATTCATAAACAAAACAAATGTCAGTTGTAGCGATGCCAACTTAGCCCTTTTCGGGCTAGATTTAGCCGGATTTTAGTCACTCAAAACGCAAAAAAAAAGAAAATTGGATGTGGTTTTATATGGATTATTTTCCATTTAGCCCTTTTTTCAAAAATGTTTACGCGTTTTGAGTCTCAAAAGTTGGCATCACTGGTCAGCTGTTTTATCGTGCGATTCTCCCCCTCTAAAAATACAGAGTGTGAAAGGTGCACCATTTTTTTAATTTATAGTGTGACATTTATAGAAAAGAACACACTACACTTTAGCAGTGTTGATATTTTTTCAGAAAAGAACACAAAAAAATTAAAAAAGATGCGAAATGGGAAAAACGTGTAACATTTTTGCCAGAAAAGAAAACGCCATTAAAGTATGCTTTTTCTATGACTATCCCTGCAGCGGCGGCAGTAACCAGTAATCGCAAGTAAGTACTTAAATGGTATACGAAAAGCATGAGTACTTACTTTTGATACCACTGGTAATGGCAAAGTTCCACTTTTATATGAAAAAAGATAATACATAATTGCGAAAATCCAAAAAACTACTAATTTGCTGTGTTTCTTCTTTGCTTTGAGGTGTTTGTTGCGTACAACGACATGTTGTTACTATAGCCTCTCTTAAGAAGAGAATGCAAAATTGTGCCGTTATCCCACATAAATTCTAGTTGCGGCTATGGCACAAACGAAATGACTGCTGAGAGGTAATGACTTAGGTAACAAGTGACTACCTCCTATGACATCCCCATGTTAAACTCGTCACTCATTAACATTGCCAGTGGTATGGCCGGTAAGTACTGGCGATTATTAATAAGTAGTCAAATCACAAATCATTCACACCTTACCCCGACTGCTGAGTATGATTATGGGCCATTGTATATAAATGTATGTATGTATGTATACATTAGGGTGTCCCATTCCAAAACAAATTTGGGGATCATTCTTAATTTGAATACTCATAAGGCTAAGAATTTTTGAGATTTTTTTCCGATTTTTCGGAGGTGGTTTAGAGGTCGCGCAAATTGATTTTGTACCAAAAATCGACCTTTTTGGGCTTTTTTTGAATTATGGTTGAAAATTGGTAAAAAAATAGATATTTCTTCAGTTTTTGAGTAAATATTCTTAAAGACAATTTCCTGATCTTTAATTTTATGTGCATAAATAATAAGTTTCGTCAGGGATTTTCCACATTTTGATACATTATATAACAGTTTTTCGTAAATTTTCAGCAAATATGAAAAAAAATGCTTTATAACTTTTAAAATTTGTATGAAGACTAAAAAAACTAATGATGCAGTTTAAAAGATTATGAAGTTTTAAATAAATTAGCGAAAAAGAAATGAATTTTCTCTCACCGTTCTCGAGTTATACCCTTTTAAAGCTTTGTACACATTGTATGAAATGTATAATACTATAAGGTGTGAACTAGGTTTGCATTGCTTTAAACTTTAAATAATTGGATTTAGAAAATGTTTTTACAAATAAAATAATAGTTACTTACCACTCATACATAACAATTATATTAAAAACAAAGAAAAATAGAATTGTTATAAATCATTTATAAATCATAGTTCTTGCGATGCTGCTCTACCCCCTGCAGTAAACTCTGAAAGTCTGTTTCAGAAGTTGTGATATTAATATAACTATTAGCCAAGGCCACACCACGTTCTGCGACATCATTTACAACTTGCAATTGTTGAACTCTGTGTTTTGCTTCCTGAAATGATTTGTTGTTTTCCCATTTTTCTGGATCCGTTTGTAAAAAATCAGTAGAAATGTTGCAGGCTTCAAAAAAAGTTAGGCTGGCTTTTGTAATAAAACACTGAATTTGTTTATTTTCAATCATGTCTTCTGTTAAATTTCCTTTCCCGAATTCGTTGTTATTACTTGGTTCATGTAGGTTTCTAAGCATTAAACGCAAAGTTTTGGTATCTATACGTTCATCAAATAACGATAAGGCAGCCAACTTCTCGGAAAGGTACCACTGATGCCGCAGAAAGGTTTTCAGAGTCTCGCGTGCAACTTTTTCATTAAAGCGTTTGTAATCATACAATTGTTTCAAAAGTCTAAGGTCATTGAGAGGAGCGTATCGGGGACATTGGCATAGGTACCAATTTTTAATATATACTCTTAAAATAAATGAGGTAAACTGCAGCAAGGCATCAATTTTTGAATTTTGAATGAAAGGTTGTAGCTGGTTTCGAAAAATGCATATTTTTAGAGAGTATATAATTTTCATCATCCAGCGAGCTCGGTTAATGGCTCCAGGAGATTTTATGGTTGGATAGGGCTCAGGTCTATCACCCAAAAAAATAAGGCTCAGTTGCAGCATTTCTTTATAATCTTCCCTTGGTTGCATATTCTCCAGCTGCCCTTTTACAAAAATTATTAGATCTTTTCGTATGAAATCTTTGCAGTATTTGCTTTTTTGTCGGCGGTTTGGCAGTATCAAGGTCATCAATCATTTTGCCCACACACCACACATTCCTTGTATTCGACAAATATCTATTTTAAAAAAATATTACCCAATATTTCTTGGACTACTTTGTGATAATTTCAACTTACCGGAGCAATAAAATTTCAGATTTTATATATATAGTGACTGCTAATTACAGCGAGAGGGCTCTAGCATAAAAGCTTTTATATTGTTTTTTTTTGGTAATTTATTTACATTTTCTAAATCCAATTATTTAAAGCTTAAAGCAATGCAAACCTAGTTCACACCTTATAGTATTATACATTTCATACAATGTGTACAAAGCTTTAAAAGGGTATAACTCGAGAACGGTGAGAGAAAATTCATTTTTTTTTCGCTAATTTATTTAAAACTTCATAATCTTTTAAACTGCATCATTAGTTTTTTTAGTCTTCATACAAATTTTAAAAGTTATAAAGCATTTTTTTCATATTTGCTGAAAATTTACGAAAAACTGTTATATAATGTATCAAAATGTGGAAAATCCCTGACGAAACTTATTATTTATGCACATAAAATTAAAGATCGGAAAATTTTCTTTAAGAATATTTACTCAGAAGCCGAAAAATACCGATTTTTTTTAGCAATTTTCAATAAGAATTCAATAAAAGTCAAAAACGCTAGATTTTTGGTACAAAATCAGTTTGCGCGACCTCTAAAGCACTTCTGAAAAATCTAATAAAATTCTCAAAAAAACTTTACCTAATGAGTATCCAAATTAGGAAAGATCTTCCGAGAAAATCCAAATTTTTTTTTTTTTTGGGACAACCTAGTATACATATATTATATTACACATTATGTATAAATATTAGGATGGACGCATGTGTATGAAAACCAAACACTTTCTAAAAATGCTTTAACAAAGAAAACATAATTATAAAAAAAAAACTTTGGTATTGTAAATTTGTAAATTGTTTTTTTTAATTTGTGAATGTAGTTGTTAAAAATTATTTATGCAGATAATACCCAAATGATTAAGCCGAAATCCTTTTTACACACCTTTTAAAGTTCAAATTAAAAAAATGCAAATTAATATTGTGAAAAACAAATTTAAATTGAGAAATCGAAACTAATATATTAAGAAAAACCAAATTGTAATTTAGAAACTCAAACTAATATTCAGAAAAACCAAATTGAATTTAAGAAATCCAAATTAATATTGAGAAAATAAATTTCTTAATGTTAATTTGCTTTTCTGATATATGATTTGAGTTTTCTCAATTTTAACTTCAGGTACAGCTTTATTTTTAATAAAAAAAAAACTTTGCTCAACCGTTTTATATATAAATTCTTATAAGGGTCATTTTTATACACGTTGTTTTTATAAATACGTCAGTTGAAATCCTTCATTTTATCAAGTAAATCATCATCTACGAGTATGGTCTCTCAATAGAGTGATTTAAAAAACGAGCAATTTTCAAAAACAAATAATTGACAAATTCGAGTTATGCAATCATACGATTTTATTCATTGAAAAGGGGTTTATTTATTCGAAAGTAAAGGGAGTAAATCAGATGGATTCGGTTTACTGAATACCAAAATTTGTGAAATATCAACAAAAACAAATCGATAACGTTACACAGATTCGATTTATAATTCTTTTAATTTTAAATATTTATTTCATATAATTGTATTATTAATAAATTTATGATTATAGATTTAAAAACACACAATTTTTAAATACCATAAAACTAACTTAAGATATCTTTGAAAAATCTAAAACAGACAAAGCGAAGATTATTAAAGATTCTATAAAATATTACAAAAAAGGTAAGAATGGTACGTACATTTGTCTGTTATAAATCTTATATAACTTTTCACTTTTGTATACTTTAAAAGAAAATATAAAAAATCGATGAGAGAAATGTTAAGTTTACAAACAACATTTCAAGTTGTAAAAAGCTAATTAATTGCAATAGGAAAAGTAAGAATTAAGCACGTAAAAAAAAAAAAATTAAATAAAATAAATTTTGTCTATGCCCTAAACCTATTGTTCGAGATATATCCAAATGTATGTAGGTAGTCAAAAATTTATTAACCGGGTTTATTTATTTCCAATCTGATAGATTTGGGTGCGTAAAATATCTGCGGCATTCGGAGCATTATCAGCTCAAAGCACTATTTAAAAAAATGTGGTCGAAAATTAATCTTAACCCTCTAAAGGCTTTGGCGAATCAGGGCAGAATTACTTTTTTCTTTCTCTATGTAGTTTTGTTCACTTAGTATTCGGTTCAATTGGAGACACAATGACTAAGAAATTATGAGCTGTCATCATCCAATAACTTGTTATTAAGTATATTTTCATTTAAAATAAACTTTCCGAATCGAATGCATTTAATGTTGCCTTCGCCCATTAAATTTTTGTTTTAATTTTATGTTGTCTGACATTGAAATTATTGAATCATGTACCTATATACATTAAACCTCGCCTTACTTATATGGAAAAAATGTTTTTTTCCAATTTTGCATTTGGGGATTGGTTAAATATGCGATTTGATGTAAAAATTCATGTGGTAAAATTTTAAGTCGATCAGAGTGTGCCAACCCGTGCCACAATGAGGTCAAAGTTCAAAATATATAGAACAATCATTTTTTCATTGATGACAAGTTATTTATTATAAAAAAAAACATGCAATTCATATAATGTTTTCTTAATTTGCAATTTTTTATATTCAAACATTTCATTAAAAAAAGAAGAGAATTAATATTATTAAATTATTATAAGAGCGACGATTAAGTATATGATGGGAATTCCTTTCGGTAGTTCTCAACAACATGAAGCAAGTACTGCTTGTCTTCTTCGCTATGTGTTAAGGACCGGTTAAAATCTGTAATAAGTTTGACGTTTCTCTCAACAGCATCATTAACAACATTAATATTTTTCAGAATTTGAACGCCTTTAATGTATTCTGCTCTTTCGTGCCAATTTGAGGGATCAAAGTTTAAAAAATTGGGGTCTATTTCTAACTTTGAAATCTTCCAACTTAAAAGTGTTCCATTCCCATGAAAACTGTTCAAATATACCAACATCTGGACCACTAGATTTTCCAAAATATACCTCAAAAACAGCTAGCAGTAAGATTTCTGCATGGTAACCACATCAAACTCCGATCTAATTTTTTCTCCAGCAACATTGCTGCCCCATTGTGTTGACCAGTGTTGGTAACAGTTGTATCAAAGCACACCATTTCTAATGAATTTATCATGTTCATTTTTGTTTAATAATCATATATTGATTGTGCGATTGCTGCTCCAGATCCAACTTCAATAATTGGAATGTCAATTAAATTTTCAATTTTTTCTGCAGTTAAAACAATAGCTAGGCGGTCAACTTTTTCTTTTCCAGTCATTGCAGAAAGTAGTTTACCATCCCAAGTTAATTGTCATTCCAATTATTGAAGTATGATCTGGAGCAGCAATCGCACAATCAGAATCAAAAAACGGTGAGTTAAATAGACGATGTTTACAGATTGATCGTGGACAATGAAGATTGCTGATGACGGCCTTGGCAGGGTAGAAAATGCATTCCAATTTGCCAATTGTTCCAGTACTTTACAATAGTATTCTTGAAAAATTCGAACTATTAGCCTGAATAAAAAAAAATTTCTCTTAAAAAGATAAATATTAGTTCATTTCCTTCTCTAATTAATAAGGAACACTTTTAAGTTGGAAGATTTCAATGTTGGTATTATGGATGAAGAAGTATTAAACATTAAGAGAAATACCATATTCGACATGATTATAAAGAGTTATTACAACTTACGTATATTTTTCTTGGTGACAGCATCCCAAATTTCGCATTTCATGCACCTGTGGCTACATCCCATGCAAGATTTAAAAATATATGCTTTACAGACAGTTTCAAATGTCTTCCAGCCAGTTGAATGGGTTGCGAAATATTTGTATATTTCTGGTACGCCTGTATGTTCCGTACTGGTTCTGAACCACTTATGCTGTCGAAGCACCAAAGGTTATAAAGATTGCAAGTTATATTGAAACCAAATATATCAATACCATTATTAGCAAAAATCGGAAACCACCTATGATATTTATCGGAAGAGTTAGTTGCTCTTGCGTTTTTTGATTGCACGTAAAAAAATGGTTGCGGCACTTGTAACTGAGATCGAAACTGAGGAAGACAATGTAATTTCTACTGTCTAAAAAAATTTTTCGATAGTATTAAAGAATTAAAAGAATTTTAATCTAATGATTTGAGTTGCTTTGTAACACATAAAACTAAAGCTTTTTTGCACGTTTGGAAATAGACACCAATTTTTTAAACTTTGATCCCTCAAATTGTTACGAAAGAGCAGAAGACATTAAAGGCGTTCAAATTCTGAAAAATATTAATGTTGTTAATGTTGCTGCTGAGAGAAAAGTCAAACTTATTACAGATTTTAGCCGGTCCTTTTTTATAATAAATAACTTGTCATCAACGATTGTTCTATATATTTTGAACTTTGACCTCATTGTAGCACGGGTTGGCACACTCTGATCGACTTAAAATTTTACCACATGAATTTTTACATCAAATCGCATATTTAACCAATCCCCAAATGCAAAATTCGAAAAAAATTTGAAGCGAGGTCTAATATACATATATATATGTTTATATTTTTCTTTGGTTATTACAAAACTGTATAGACATCACACACACACGCTATTTTATGTATTAACAAATGAATTATGCTTTACAATTTCTATAAATATAATGTATGTATATGGTAATATATGTATGTATGTATACGAATATATTATCATTGATTTTAAATGTAACATTAATGAGTTTTAATGGATTCATATAATTTAGCTTTTCATTAAGCGCCCCGTTTTGTTGTTGTGGGTTATTGGAGATTTAGACTAGCTTCGGTACATATATTATATTGCTGATGGAAATTATGTAAAATTTGTTTAATTGTGATAAGAATAATCTGCACTCAGGCATTAGATTCCTGGAACGAAATAGAAATAGAAAGCAATTCATGTTAATCTATAAATAACTATTAAGTCAAATAATAAATAAATAAACAAATCTATAAAAGTATTACCGTAAAAAAAATTTTCTTAATTTTTACGATATTGACTCTTTTTATTTGATAGCATATTAAATAGATTTTGGTTTTCCCTTTCAGTTTATGTACATATATGGATAAAAAAGAAAATATTTGTTAATTGAATACCTTCGAAGCCAAAAACCTAAAATTAATTTCCTCTCATTAAAATATGTGTTCTTGTTTTTATGGATCGCACTAAATGCTTTACAATATATCGATCCACCTGCACTGCACACTTATTTCAAATCACTAGAATTATTTATTGATATAAACTACACTACAATTAGACTTTAACTTTTCGTTGACAATAGCCCAAATTGTTCAATTGGCCGAAGCTGGAGACAATTATGGGTGCACATATATTTTTCTATTACGTCGACCCGATTTCTTCGATAAAAACCATTGCAACTTTTTAATAGTCGGAATGACCGGCAGCTAAATCGGGCTAAAAGTAAATACTGATGACGTCTATTAAGAGTCATTAAACGTTTCAGCAGGCATTCTTTTATTTTTATAAATATCCGAAGTCATAGTTTAAGAGAAGTGACAACAGAAATGCTCTTCAGATCACAAATTTATTTTAATTTACTCGTATTGCTGCAACATAAAATGTTCGTCCCTGTCAATCATATCAATCCATATCATATTTCTGCTTGGCTACTTACATTGTTGTATATTTTGCGCGTCCATTGTCTAAGTGACCCGGATTTTGCTTTATTGAGCGTAATATTTTCTTTTGGAAGATTTAGCTTTTTTGTTCTTGCTTCGGCAGAACATATACTAAAATTGGAACGATACAGAGAAGATTAGCATGGCCCCTGCGCAAGGGTGACACGCAAAATCGTGAAGCGTTCCAAAGAAGTAGCGAAATATTGAAAATAAAAAAAATTTATATTACTAAAAAGTCCTTAAGCTTGAAAAATTAGTGAAATATTAATTATGTTTTTAGGTGTTGTTATTAAAAATTTTAAAAAAAAGGAGACAAGCAGCAATGACTGCAGGGTTCAGAATGCGCAATATAGCTAAACTATTGATAATGCATAAGCCTCTTCTGTATCCAACGACCGTCTATGCGCGGTGCAGAGCCGCACCCTACACGAGGTGTCTCTCTTGTGATAGCAGAACATGGCGGATCTAGAGCGGACACTCGATAAAAACCCGCAATTCCGGATGTTATCCGCACCGTGTCCATGGAATGAATGGCACCACGTTAATGTGTCTTCAAACGGTGGCCTCTGGACAAGGGCATTGTCCAGTTGTATTATGCCCATCTGCGACATGGGGCTCTGTTGCATGATGTTTTGTTTTCTCCCCATTAATAGATTATTTCTTTACAGATGGGAAACTCTCTTAAACAAAAAAACGAAAATGAATCAGAACAGGTCGCCATGGACCTTACTGAATCTGTTGAAGGCTCAAACGTGCCTAACACGTCAACCGTAATATCGGCTAATACCTTAAAGTTGGGGGACTCTTGTCCCAAATCTACTGAGGTAGCCATCACAACGGATGAAGAGGATGCGTTATTGGAGTTAACGCCTAACACGCAACCCACTACATCCGCCAATATCGTTGCCATGGTGCAACAGACTAAAAGTGCCAATGATAGACCAAAATTATGTGGGGCTGCACGCAAACGTCTAAAGCTCTTTATGGAGCAAGGTATGGACATCGATGAGGCAAGAAGACTGTGCCTAAAGCCGATGAAAGAAGTTCGCAGTGAGATGCTAGACCTTAAAATCCCCAGGAAAAGAGGTTGTAGTGTACCCTAATACACTTTACCAAATAAATATGGGCCACCCTAATAAATAACATGCATAATAACTTGACACCACAAATGCATTTAATAAAAACAAATCAATGAACATTGATTTGTAAAAAGTGCAACATATGTAGTTTGGAAAATTGAGTGACAAATTATTAAACTCAATTTCCCAAACTAATTGTGATTGGTCAAGAAACAATTTTAGGGGAAATAGAATAAGAATTAAACATAAGATAATTTTGTATAAAAGGGGGCTGACTGCCCAAAATAAATCAGATACAATTTGGATTAACATATAACCACTTGTCTTCTCAATATTCTGACTGAGCACCTTAAACAGTGATTAGGTGAATCAAAACTGCTGCGACCAGACGCAGCATTCTAAACTAACTGGAAAAATAGGAAATTATATTCAAATCAAAGAACAAATGACTAAACATAACATGGCGATCCTGCCAGTGACGTTGTAAAACACTGACGTTGAAAAACATAATATTCATACCCTGCCACTGACGTTGTAAAACCTAATAAATTAATATAATTGGTATATGTCTGAATCAATGGAAAATAGTCCTTCAAAAGAGGATATCGACAAGCTATTCCAGAAGTACGAAGAATACGTGCCTGAGGGAGATACTACAAAGGGAGATACTGCAAACTACCCAACATACAAACCAACACCAACAACTTGTGGGCCAAAGGCAATATCGATTGAAGAATACAGAAGAAGAAACCGCAAACCCAAGCAACATTAAAGAAAAAGAAAAGAGGCGGAAAGAAATTAAGGATAAAAAGAGAAAGAACTACACTAGTATGATTGATGGGAATTTCCACCGGAGAAGAAAAAAAGAAGGCTTTACATGGAATTAAAAAAAAAATTATTATAAAAAAAAAAAATAGAAATATTAATTAAAACTACATTTTAATATAAAATAATATCCCTTTACCAAAAAAAAAAAAAAAAAAAAAATGAGTAAACCACAGAGTAAGGTAGAAATACAAGAAAACATAGTAAATAATGGAAATGCAGAGAATATGAAGCAGATAATACCAGAATACGCGATAACACTATTTGTAGTAGTAATAGTACTGTATATTGCACATAAAGTAAATAAATATTTTAAAAGTTATGTGGTGAAACATGAGAACGTCTAAAAAAAAAAAACAATAAATAAAGAATTTTATAGATACAATGGTAGGTCCTATTTGGGGAAATCCAATTAAGAAAATTGAACAAGAAAAATCTCTAACTCATAATAACACAAATAGCTCAGTAAAAACTGATGAACCAATAATACCAGAATTTGTAATAACATTACTTATAATAGGGATTTTATTATATATAGCATATAGAATTTATCAATATTTTAAAAATTATGTACTTAAATATAATAATAATGTTATAGCACAAAAAAAAAATAAAAAATAAAATTTTTTTATACCTTTGATAAATTTAAATTTTCATAATTAATGGAAAAAAGCCTAATAAGACTAAAAGAAATATTAAATAATTTAAAGAAAAGTCCAAGAAGGACCTATTCAGGAAAGACAATTAACCTTAAGCTACAAGAAATAAAAATCATAACAGAACAATTTGAAATAGCACAGTTGGAAGAAAAAGACGAGAAGAGAATAGCCGCACTTAAATTAGAAGTTAATAACATAGTAAAGAAAATCAAAGAATATCTAAAACCAATCACGATGCCTCAAACGGCGATTGAATTTTTGAACACGGCTTCCAAGCTCATCACAGAGTTTGATGGAAAATCAGAAAACTTGCGATCCGTTTTAGATTCCTTATCATTAGTCGACTCCATAAAGGAAACACATGAATCCATTTTGATAAACCTCATAAAAACTAAATTAAAAGGGAACGCGAGAAATTTGATAAATGATGAAAGCACGGTGACTCAGATTATAGAAAAACTAAAAGCCAATGTCAAATGTGAATCGGTAGAGGTGTTGACAGCAAAAATTATGAACATAAAACAAAATAACAAAACAGCTAACGCTTACTGTTCTGAGATAGAAACTCTCACAAAAGCTCTAGAAAACACTTACATTTCGGACGGACTTTCATGCGAACTCGCTAGTAAATATTCCACTCAAGCCGCCGTTAAGGCAATGACCGCAAACTGTACATTGAACAGGGTTAAACTAATAATACAAGCTGGACAATTCAGTTCCATGAATGACGCAGTTAGCAAATTTGTTAATAGCTGCACAGAAGTCACTGGAACACAAAATTCCATACTTCATTTCAATAAAAACCAAAACAGCTATCAAAACAATTACAACCGTTCAAAAGGTAGAAACAACTATCAAAGGAACACCAATACTAGAAACAATAACAATTTTCAGAACAATAGAAACAACAATTTTCAGAACAATAGAAACAATAATTTCCAAAACAATAGGTACAATAGTGATAATAACAGAAGACATATACGTACTTTACACGAAACGGGAAACTCAGGAGGCTCGGAATACGAGAATATTCCGGAAGGCCAAATTTAATGATGCACAATTTGAAAATCTATAAAATGTCTGAAAACAACACGAATTTCATAACATTAAAATACAAAAACAGTAACTTAACATTTTTAATCGACACAGGTGCAGACATTTCACTATGTCGTATAACAAAACATTTAGAAAACGAAAATTACTATCCAGATGAGAAATGTAAATTGACAGGTATTACGAGTCAGGAAATTAATTCATTGGGAACAATTGACCTCGAGTTAAAAATAGATGTCATAGCTTTTGAACATACATTCCAATTGGTAAACGCTGATTTTCCCATTGAGACAAACGGAATTATTGGACGAGACTTCTTAAGAAAATACTACTGTAAAATTGACTATGATACATTTACAGTGTCACTAACTGTGAATGATGAGTCAATAATATTAGCCATGCAAACAAAAACATACAATAAGTTGAAAATTACAATACCTCCACGAACTGAAATACTACAGCCAGTCAAATTGAACATTAAAGAAGATTGCGTCATATTTAACAATATACAGTTGATACACCGAACTGTTCGGACGTGTTACTTTTAGTGCGGCTGAATTTTCGGTAAAAAATCGTAATAGGTGAAAAAGTATAAAAAGTTAAATTAAACAAAAAAGTGAAAAAAATAACTCGTAATAGGTGAAAAACCTTACAAAGCAAATAATTGCACTAGGTGCAATAAAAAATTAATAATTTGTAATAATTTATTTTTAATTATTTGAAAACTAGAAAATTAAATACAGTGAGACAGTGAATGAGTAACAATTCTACCAGTGCGAGTGGGCCTCAGAGCCGAAATGCTTATTTCGTGTTGAGCTCGGCAAATGTTAGTAATGAGAACATTAAAGATCCCGAATTTAATAAAAACTACTTAACTGTGAAACCAAAAATAAGCACAAATCTGAATTTAAGTGCAAGTGCACCAAACTTGAATAAATGTGTTGAACAGGGCACAAACTTAGCCCAAAGCATATTTAATTTAAATAGAAAAATCACTGAAGGACCGTCTTCTTCACGGTCTTCGTTATCAAATATTGGAGAGACGTCAACAGCTGCAAAAGGCACATTAAGTCCTACAAATAAGGCCGCTCCTATAGTTGCTGTTGAAGAAAAACAAAAAACACAGGTAGGAATGGACCGTTATATAACAGTATCGAAGAGAGGCAGAAGCCCAAAATCTGCCGAAATTACACCAGCCGCAAAATTATCAAAGAATGCTGAAGAGCCACGCTCGCAAAATCGTTTTGCCATCCTCCAAGACAAAAATGATGTCCCTAACGCTGTGAATAAGCCAGTAAAACCACCTCCAATATATTTAAGAGAAAAAAACTCAAACGAACTTATAAAAATATTAGTTTCATTAATTGGTGAAAATTCTTTTTATGTGACTCCAATTAAGCGTGGCAATATTAATGAAACAAAGATTCAGGTTAATAATGAAAACGACTATCGGAGAATAGTTTCGGAATTTGAAAAACGCAAAAAGAATTTTTACACGTATCAACTTAAAAGCGCAAAAGGTCTACAAGTCGTAATTAAGGGAATTGATTCTTTTGTTGATCCTGAGGAGATCAAGAGCAGTTTGGCCGACAAAGGCTTTAAAATCAAGGCAGTATCAAATATAAGAAACAGAGATAGGATCCCTCAACCATTATTTAGAGTGGAGTTAGAACCTGGTGATGTTAAGCTGAAGAAAAATGAAACACATCCTATATATGACTTGAAATTCATAATGCACCGAAGAGTTACAGTGGAAGAACCTCATAAGCGTCACACTAAATCTTATTGTAAGTTGCCTACTGTTTGTGTTGTTTGTGGGGATCTTCATGACACCTCAAAGTGCGATAAACCTAAGGATGATTCCAGGGTAAAAAGATGCAGCAATTGCTATGGAAACCACACTGCCAACTACAGGGGTTGCCCTGTTTTCGAGGTCGTTAAACGCTCCTTGATCAACAAATCCGCTTCTACCCCTACTCAGACGACAAAAGTACCTATTACAATTATTCCCCCTTTTAGCACAAGCATCCACTAGCCAATTTTCATATGCCAACGTGCTAAGATCTAACCAACCAACACTGCTAAATGAATCACCAATAAATGATACAAACAGCCACAATTTTAGCCGTCTTGAAGGTATAATGGAGAATCTGGCGCAATCCATGAACCATTTCATGACAAGCATGACAAGTATGATGCAAGAGATGCAAAAAATGCAGTCCACGCTACTGCAGGCCATACTTAATAGACCATGAACTGTCTCAAAATATGTTTCTGGAACGCAAACGGCATACGCCAACACAAAAATGAACTTGAATATTTTCTTTTTAATAAGAAAATTGATGTAATGCTGATTTCCGAGACTCATATGACGTCGAGAAGCATTTTTAAAATAAGTGGTTATACATTCTACGACACCAAGGACCCCAGAGATAGATCATGTGGTGGCTCGGCAATATTGGTCAAATCGCGAATCAAACACCATTCATTGGGTGGTCTTTCAGAGTGCTATCTTCAAGCAACAAACATCTGTATTGAAAACTTTTGTCAAAACCTCGTGATTTCGTCAGTTTACTGTCCGCCCAGATTTTCAATAACAAAAGATCAGTATAGAGATTTTTACAAATCACTAGGTAGCCGTTTCATAGCGGCTGGCGACTACAATGCTAAGCATACATTCTGGGGCTCACGACTCGTTAGCCCTAAAGGTCGTATCTTGTACGACTACCTGTCTGAAATGGGACTGAATGTGATTTCAACTGGTCAACCAACTTATTGGCCAACTGACCAGCAAACAATTCCTGACGTTATCGATTTCGGCGTGGCGAAAGGGGTATCCTCGGAACTCATTGAAGTCGAGGCTTCACTGGATCTTTCTTCAGATCACTCACCCACTGTAATCACCATCAGAAGTCCTCAGCAAATCGTAACTGATGCCTTACTTCTTGTCAAACGTCTGAATTGGTTAAAATACAAAAAATACATCAGCACTCACTGCACAGAGAAACTCCCGTTAAAAACTGCTGAAGACATCGATGCCTGTATAAAAAGTCTTAATGAACATGTCGAGAAAGCCGCAGAACATGCTTCTTCCACTTACCGCCCGAATAGGTACAACAGAGTTTTTTCTGCAGATGTTGAGCAACTATTGTCTGAAAAAAGGAGAGTCCGAAGAGAGTGGCAACAACACAGATCGCCCCAACTTAAAACTAGGTTGAGAGAATGTACCAAAAATCTTAGTATCTTGCTAGAAGCGCAAAAAGCAGAGTCTCTCAAACAACATCTGGAAGGTCTAGACGCAACTTCCCAGTCAAATTATTCATTATGGCGTGCAGTCCGAAATCTAAGAAAACCCGTAATCGCAAAACCTCCACTGCGTACTTTGAATGAATGAATAAAATGATTTTTGAGCTGCCTCGCATTGCAAAAAGATTAATACTCTTTCTTTTTAATGCCATCTTACGGCTTGAGTACTACCCTCCGGTTTGGAAAATTGCATTAGTAAAGATGATTCCTAAGCCGGGAAAAGATCCTTGCAAAGTTGAGTCGTATAGGCCAATAAGTCTATTACCAACTATGTCCAAATTATTCGAGAAATTGCTTATAACCAAGCTGACTCCGATTTTGAATGAAAACAACTGCATTCCCAATCACCAGTTTGGCTTCAGACGTCAACACAGTACAATAGAACAAACACATAGATTGGTACAAGTCATAAGAAAAACCTTTGAGGAAAAGAGATACTGTTCGGCACTCTTTATTGACGTCTCTCAAGCTTTCGACAAAGTATGGCATGAAGGCCTGATATCTAAATTAAAGCAGAACTTGCCGGTGAATCTTCAACACCTACTATGGAAATACTTAATCGACCGTCAGTTTATGATTAAAGAAGGTGATTATTTAAGCCGTCCTCAACCTATAGGTGCTGGCGTCCCTCAAGGTAGTATCTTAGGACCAATTCTATACTTGCTGTACACAGCAGACATGCCAACAAACAATGAAATTCACACGTCAACATTTGCTGATGATACGGCATTTTTTAGTACTCACAAAGATCCAAAAGATGCCTCGATTCAATTACAGCACCACGTAACGCAAGTGGAGAAATGGGCAAGACAATGGGGAATAAAAATAAATGAACAGAAATGCACCCACGTAACATTTACTCTACGTAGGGAATCATGTCCCCCTATTCGTATTAATGACCATATAGTGCCTCAAAACTCACACGTGAAATATCTTGGTATTCATCTGGACCGTCGCCTCACATGGAAACCACATATAGATGCTAAGCTGACTCAAATGAAACTGAACAGAATAAAACATTATTTAATGAACAACATATGTGAGGATTACCTACAAGCAACAAACATTTGTATTGAATTCTGTCAATACAATTTTGTTTTATCATCAATTTATTCGCCGCCTCGATTTTCAATAAAAGAACACCAATACTACAGCTTCTTCAATTCCCTTGGAGCTAGATTTTTAGTTGCTGGTGACTTTAACGCCAAACACACTTTTTGGGGTTCACGTCTGGTGACCCCGAAGGGTCGTGAACTCTTCAACACCATTGCCAAAATGGGATTAGATGTACTCTCAAGCGGGCATCCCACCTACTGGCCGACGGACCGACGGAAGATTCCCGATGTTATTGACTTCGGAGTAGTGAAAAATATCCCTGTAGAATCGATACAAGTGGAGCCTTCATTAGACTTGTCTTCAGATCACTCTCCTTCTATTATTTCAATGCGTTTCCTTCAAGGGAATGGCTCTCCATTTCGGGACATATCTAAAACCAAAATAAGTTGGATAAAGTATAAAAAGTATTTAAGTTCCCACTGCACGGAAAATGTAGTGTTGAGAACTACCGAGGATATTGATGGGTCGATTGGCAAGTTTACTGAGGACATACGAAGAGCTGTACATCACGCCTCCACATACGACGTTGAGTGCAGAAGTGGGACAAATAGAACTTATTTCGCTGAACTCGATCATCTCCTGTCAGAAAAAAGAAGAGTTAGAAGAGAGTGGCAAATCCACAGGTCTCCTGAACTGAAAGCTAGGCTACGGGTATGCAGAGATATACTAAGAAATTTCTTAGAAACCCAAAGAATGGCTTCACTTAAATCTTACTTGGAGGGTCTTGATAGTACCCCACAATCTGACTATTCGTTATGGAAGGCGGCACGAGGTTTAAAAAGACCAGTTAGAGGAAAGCCTCCTCTGCGAAATCCGACTGGTGACTGGGCTAGAAATGATTCCGAGAAGGGGACTTTATTTGTTAATCATTTGAGAAAAGTGTTTACTATAAACAACTCAAATAATGCATCTGATTTGCCTCCACTCGTTATTAGACCTCCTGTACCTCTAAGACTAAACTTTCGTGATGTCCAAAACGCTATTGGTACTCTGAACCTTAGAAAGGCTCCAGGTATGGATGAAATCAGCAATAAAATGCTTGTGGAGTTACCTCGTGTAGCAAGAAAGATTATCCTCTTTATCTTCAACGCTATTTTACGCCTAGAATACTATCCTGCAGATTGGAAGGTGTCTATGATCACTATGATTCCTAAGTCAGGGAAGGACCACACCAAAGTGGAGTCATATAGGCCAATTAGCCTACTGCCGACAATTTCTAAACTGTTCGAAAAATTGTTAATGACTAAATTGACTCCAATTCTGAATGACACTGAATGTATTCCAAATCATCAATTCGGATTCAGAGCTAAACACAGTACCATCGAACAAACTCACAGATTGGTAAATGTGATAAGAGGGTCGTTTGAAGATAAAAACTACTGCTCCGCCCTTTTCATTGATGTGTCCCAAGCGTTTGACAAAGTTTGGCATGACGGTTTAATGCACAAAATAAAATCAACTCTGCCTGCTAACACCCATAAACTCATGGAAAGTTATTTATACGGTCGCAAATTTAAAATCAAAGAAGGTGATTTTTTAAGTACCGCTCAGCCAATTGAATCAGGTGTGCCACAGGGTAGCATACTGGGCCCTACTTTATATTTGATTTATGCCTCCGACATGCCGTCAGACCCCAAAATCCACACGTCAACTTTTGCAGACGATACAGCCTTTATCAGCGTCCATAAGGACCACCAAGTTGCATCACGGAATTTGCAGAATTATGTTTATAAACTAGAGAATTGGCTAGAGCTTTGGAAAATCAGGGTAAATGAACAAAAATGTATTCATATCACTTTCACATTGCGAAAAGATACCTGCTCGTCCATCAGAATAAATAATCAAATTATTCCTCAACATAATGAAGTCAAATACCTCGGCATTCACCTCGACCGCCGTTTAACTTGGAAGTCTCATATTGAAGCGAAACTTACACAAATGAGATTAAAAGCAGTGCAACTTAATTGGTTAATCGGCAGAAACTCTACATTGAAATTGGATTGCAAACTTTTGTTGTACAATGCAATTCTAAAGCCAATCTGGTGTTATGGAATTCAATTATGGGGTACTGCCTCAGCATCAAACATTGAAAAAATTCAAAGGGGTCAAAATAAAATTCTACGTATAATTACTGCAGCACCATGGTATGTTAAAAATTCTCGAATCCACAAAGATCTAGGCGTGCCATTATTAAAAGTGGAATTTACAAAATATGCGTCAAAGTATGTCAGCAAACTCGAACACCATCCAAACCCACTTGCACGAGACATCCTTAACTTTAGTCGCCACAATCGGTTGAGAAGGAGGGATACCCTTGCTTTAACTCAAGCGCAAAATAGATGACTGGATCAGCTGATGTGAAATTTTTTTAGTATCATAAAAATTTTTGTCTAGCACTGGCTGGGCTTATTATTTTCTTTTTAGTATTAAGATTTGAATACTTATTGTCATTTCAAATATGAAGATTCAATAAATAATTAACTGCAAAAAAAAAAAAAAAAAAAAAAAAAAAAAAAAAAAAATGAAACTGAAAGCAGCCCAAATTCATTGGCTCATCGGCAGAAACTCCGTCCTTCGGCTCGATTGTAAGCTTCTACTCTACAACTCAATCTTAAAGCCAATTTGGTGCTATGGTATCCAGTTATGGGGCACTGCCTCCAACTCCAATATTGAGAAAATTCAACGCCGTCAAAACAAAATTCTACGAATGATAACTACCGCTCCTTGGTATATTAAAAACAACAACATACACAACGATCTTGATGTTCCACTTGTCAAATGGGAAATAACTAAACACGTGGCCCATTATTTGGGTAAGCTGGAAACTCATCCAAATCCCCTCGCTCGAGACATCTTCCAACATCCCGGTCATAGCCGTTTGGGAAGGAGGGACACCACCGCTCTCAGATGAATAAATACAAGTTGCTCATTATATCCTATCGAATTTGAAAACTAGATTTTGTCTAGCATTGGCTGGACTTATCTTAATTAACTTTAGTTTTAGGATTTGAATACCTCTTGTTAGTTCATTTAAAATGAAGATACAATAAAAAAGTATATGCAAAAAAAAAAAAAAATATTTAACAATGAATTGGAAGACGGAATTTTTTTAAGTAATTCGATCGCACCAAAAAATGGAATGACACACATCAAAATTTTAAATACAACAAACTCTGCAATAACTCTAAAGGGCATTAAACTACAAACAGACCCACTTAAAAACTATGAAATATTAAGTTGCACTAATATAAACAATGACGAACGTTTTGAAAAAATAATGAATGAGCTACAAATTAACAACAGTGACAAAAATGCAATGTCATCACTAATAAATATTTTTAAGAAATACCAAAATGTATTTCATTTGGACAATGAAAAATTAACCTGCAACAACTTCTACAATCAGGAAATCATAACTTCAGACAACACACCAGTATATATTAAAAATTACAGACTACCACATTCGCACACTGACACAATAAACGAACAAGTACAGAAAATGCTTAAAGATGACATTATAGAGCCTTCAATCAGCCCATATTATGCACCACTATTATTAGTGCCAAAAAAGGGCACGGAAGACAAAAAGAAATGGAGACTGGTAGTGGACTTTAGAAAACTCAATTGCAGAATCGTAAAAGACAAATTCCCACTGACAAGATTAGAAGACATCTTAGACAAATTAGGGAGGGCTAAATGGTTTTCGACCTTAGATATGACCAGCTCTTTCCACCAAATAAAACTAAATAAAGACTCCAGACCACTGACAACAAATGGACATTACCAATTCAAAAGATTACCCTTCGGTTTAAAAATATCGTCAAACAGCTTCCAAAGAATGCTGACAATAGCACTTTCTGGTTTGGACTCAGAAGCTTTCCTGTATGTCGATGACATAATTGTGTATGTTTGCAGTCTAAACCACCATAATCAAAATCTAATTAAAGTACTGGACAGATTACAACAGTACAACTTGAAACTCAACCCGAAGAAATGTTGCTTCTTACGACCAGAAGTTGTCTACCTAGGACACTTAATTACAAAGGACGGAGTCAAAACTGACCCAGCAAAATATAAAATAATAGAAAACTACCCGGTACCGAAAAATACGGACGACGTCAGAAGATTCGTTGCATTTTGCAACTATTATAGAAAATTCATACCGAACTTCGCAGAAATAGCAAAAAACTTAAACGCTTTACTAAAGAAATCTGTAAAATTTGAGTGGAAGGACGAATGCCAAAAGGCTTTTGATAAACTCAAAGAAAAATTAATTAATCCACCAATATTACAATATCCAGACTTTAATAAACCCTTCATACTCACAACAGACGCATCAAATTTTGCACTAGGCGCAGTATTATCTCAAGGTGAAATAGGACAAGACTTACCAATTTCATACGCTAGCAAATCCTTGCAGAAACATGACATAAACAAACCTATAATAGAAAAAGAATTGTTGGCAATACACTGGGGTATAAATTTTTTCAAACCATATTTGTATGGAAGAGAATTCATAGTAGTCACGGACCATCGACCACTCATTTCATTATTCTCTCACAAAAATCCTTCATCAAAGATGACCAGGATAAGACTTGATTTATCAGATTATAATTTTTCAATTGTTTACAAAAAAGGAAAGATGAATACAAATGCCGACGCACTCTCGAGAATAGAAATTGACTCTGACATACTTAGACAAATGATACCACAAGAACATGACGACAAACAAAAGAGAGTTCTAATAACAACTAGAGCCATGAAAAATAAAAAACACGAGGCAAATAAAATAGAGGTATTGAATAATGAGTATATAAACAAATTAAATAACAAACGCGCGAAAAATAGATTGGAGGATTGCACATCTCTGAGGTCTGATCAACTTCACATATGGGAATGCACATCCATCAACGATATTAAAAATATTGCAATTTAACGAAATACAAGATAAAGAAAATTTGAGTATATATATGGAAAATAATACTGTGCACATTGGTCGGGATGATAATTCAACGAAACAAGTTTCGAATATGAAGAAATCTCGTACCCACTACGATAAAAATAATAAGCTAGCAAGATTCAGTGATAAATCAGCGAATCTAGGTTCAATACTGAAGAAGCTGATTTCTAAAATGAATATAGAAAATATAAGAGAATTAGCACTTTCGAGTGAAGACAAAATATTTAATTTGCATACAAAAGAAGAACTTAAAAGAGCATATGCACTAATAACAAATTACAACAAAAATCCTCAACTAAAAATATTGATATTTAAGCCTCCAACAAGAATAAAAGACGACATAATAAAATACAAACTAATTGACGAATTTCACAGTTCCTTGAGTTCCGGACACTTAGGAATTAGAAAAACTATCATTAAATTAAAACAGAAATATATTTGGAAAAATATGACTAAAATGGTGAAACAATTTGTGTCATACTATGACAAATGCAATAAAAACAAACAGACAAAACACATTAAGGAACCACTCATACAAACATCTACACCCAACAACAGTTTTGAAGTAATTTCAATCGACACTGTAGGCCCATTACGCATATCAAACAACTACCGCTACATACTAACAATGCAATGCGAGCTGACTAAATTTGTTATTGCACATCCAATGCAAACAAAAGACGCTGTTACTACAGCTAAAACACTAGTGGAACAGATGATCTTGAGATACGGATAATTCAAGGTACTTAAGTCAGACAGGGGTACAGAATTTGCGAATGAAACCATGCGCAACATATGTGAAATATTACAAACAAGACAAATTTTCTCAACACCTTATCATCATCAAACATTAGGTGCCATAGAGAGAAACCATAGGGTTCTTAATGAGTTTCTGTTGACGACAGCAAATAATGACGAATGGGACACTTGGATTCCATATTTTACTTTCGCTTACAACACATCTCCGCACATTGACACTGGGTATACACCATATGAACTAGTATATGGAAAGTTACCATGCTTGCCATCAGACACCACTATGAATAACAATACAGTCATATATAACTATGAAGACTACGCAAAAGAACTACGAGTCAAACTACAATTCGCTCTAAACAGAGCAAAAGAGATCACTAACAAAGTAAAATCAAAAAGAACATTAAATACTAAATATGAAAACAGACTAAACTTAGAAATAGGTGACTTAGTATTACTAACAGTAGAAAATAGAAGTAAGAATCAAAGTCCATATAAAGGACCATATAGAATTATAGGTAAAAATGGGGTAAACACTATAATAGATTATAACGGACAGACGAAGGAATTCCACAATAACAATTTTAAATTTTATAATAAATTTAATTACATCTAATTACATATATTTTAAGAACACTAACTTTTAATTTATAAAATATGTTTAATTACACATATCTTAAGAAATTACAATTTAAGAAAAATATCTAAAAACAAAACCAAAACTATGTATACACATATATTAAGATCAATGTTAAAACATAATCTGTAATTTTGTTTATTATGTAAAAAATTAATCCCCTAATTTTTTTCTTAAGGGTGAGGGTGTAGTGCACCCTAATACACTTTACCAAATAAATATGGGCCACCCTATTAAATAACATGCATAATAACTTGACACCACAAATGCATTTAATAAAAACAAATCAATGAACATTGATTTGTAAAAAGTGCAACATATGCAGTTTGGAAAATTGAGTGACAAATTATTAAACTCAATTTCCCAAACTAATTGTGATTGGTCAAGAAACAATTGCAGGGGAAATAGAATAAGAATTAAACATAAGATAATTTTGTATAAAAGGGGGCTGACTGCCCAAAATAAATCAGATACAATTTGGATTAACATATAACCACTTGTCTTCTCAATATTCTGACTGAGCACCTTAAACAGTGCTTAGGTGAATCAAAACTGCTGCGACCAGACGCAGCATTCTAAACTAACTGAAAAAAATAGGAAATTATATTCAAATCAAATAACAAATGACTAAACATAACAGGTAGGTCAGATGGATCATCTCCTGATAAACCTAACCCCCCTAAAAGAGTAGCTAGTGCAACTGCAGATGGTATACCTGGTACCAAAGGAATAAACACTCCTAATCCTACTCTACCCTCGTACAGGGATATGGTCCAAATTGTGCGGCTAGGGGTAATTCCATCAGATTTCCCAATGACTATATGGTCTGATGACAGCAGTCCTGGACAAAATTGTGGAGCTGAAAAAAGGCTCAATAAAACCACAATTTGCAGGCTGTATGTTCAAACCAGGCTGGCTTGTTTTTAACTGTAAGGGAAACGATTCAGCTCAATGGATCAAGGATCATGTTCCCACACTGAAACCTTGTGTCAGTTGTGTCAGAGGAAGATGTTCCACGAACGGAGAAATTCGTTGGATATTTTCCCGAAGCACCTGATATACCCAACAACAGAATTCTATCACTCATAGAAGGTCAAAATTGGTAGGTCAAATGGTAGAATTCTGGAAGATATTGAATCGGGTCAGTAAGGGTAGCATTGCTGAAATCACCTTTGCAATTGACCCTAAATCGGCTTCCCAACTAAAGGAGAAAAACTACCACATTTGCTATGGGTATGGCACAGTGCACATGAGGCCTACAAATCGCCAGCACAGGGCGAACGACCTACCCATGAGGGCAAAAGTGAGTGGCAGAACAAGTCAAATAGTTGCTAGCAAAAAGGACATTAAATGCCCTAAATTGCAAATAGACTTACCTTCTTGTTCTGGTACAATCACCAAGCCCGACACGCAAAAGAAGGATGTACCCTACTTAACCGGAAAGGTTCGTCAAGACCTAAAGGACAATATTGTCCTTAAAAAGTCCATTGACGAACCAACCAGTTCGAGAAAAGGTATAACTTCTTCTACGAACAGGCCAATCTTGAGCAAAATAAAGAGAAACTCTGGTAACAGACCGCGAAAAGGCGACAGTGCCTCAGCAGAGGAAGCAGCTTTACAAAGCACCAACCGCGGTAGAAAGATGGCTGCGCGGTCCAGGAAACAGACTAATGTTTCCCACCGCTAGTAAACATATAGCCAAGAGGCACTTGAAGTGCCTGCAGGTGAACTTACACCACGCCAAGGCAGCGTCCGATTTGCTATGCCGTAGGTTCACTAAAGACCTCCTGGATATCTGTTTTATCCAGGAACCATGGATCAACTCAAGGGTAATCAAGGGACTCCATTGCGATCATGGTAAGCTTATTTATGATTCAAATGCGAAAAGGCCCAGGCGGCACTGCTTGTCAGAAATGATCTAACATTTTTGACTATCTCAGAATTCGTTTATGAGGATCTTGTGGCGATACGGGCAAATATTCCATCGATAGGAGCCGAACATGAAGTAATCATTGCCTCTGCCTACATGCCAGGGGATGATACGATGGCGTCTTTATCGGAGGTTTTCAAACTGGTAGACTATTGCCAAAAGAAAAATCTGGGTTGAATTATTTGCTGTGATGCCAACGCTCATCATACGGTTTGGGGTAGCAGTAATATCAACAAACGAGGTGAGTCTTTATTAGAATTCATTTGCAATTACAATGTAAATATAGCAAACAAGGGTGATGAACCCACCTTTAGGAATATTATTAGACAGGAGGTTTTGGATCTCACATTATCTAGTAATAACCTATCATATGCCATAAGAAATTGGCACGTCTCTGATGATATTTCTGTGTCTGACCATCAATATATATTGTTCGACATTGAAGGATCTTTGACGTATGAAGCGAAATTTCGTAATCTCAAAAATACGAATTTTTCTCTTCTCTTTCTCTTTCACTTAGGTAACACTGAAAATTTCAATAGGGACTTAATATTTGGTAAATCGGAAATCGATTTTGAGGCAAATGAATTAAGTTCGAACATTCGTACTGCTTTTGAATCCTAGTTAAAGTCTAGGAGGCCGAAGAGGGATGTACCCTGGTGGCACAATGGGCTTGAAAAACTAAGGGCTAAGGCTAGACATCTATTCAACAGAGCCAAACAGGTGACTGGATCACCTACAAAACGGCTCTCACTGAATACAATAAGGAAATCAGGAGATCAAAAAGATCAACGTGGCGTAGCTACTGCGAGAAAATTGATAATCTCCCGGAAACTATTCGGCTACAAAAGACCTTATCTCGGGATCATACCAATGGTCTCTGTATGCTGAAACGTCCAGATGGTACGTATACTGAGTCACCGGAGGAGACCTGTAAACTTCTACTAGATACTCACTTTCCCGGTTCATTGCCTTTCAAGGAAACTGCGACTTTCACAAGGGTTCTCTCAATATCCAATAGAAAGCGTCGGTTAGCAGGCAGGATCTTTAGTACAGAGCGGGTAAAATGGGCGATATCTAAATTTAGCCCATTTAAATCCCCAGGAACAGATGGAATTTTTCCATGCTTTCTACAACAAGGAAATAACATTATCGTCCCGCAACTATCGAGAATCTTCATATCAAGTTTAATGGCTTGTCATGTGCCAACGACTTGGCGTGAAGTTAAAGTGGTATTTATACCTAAGGCTGGGGGAAAATCTGAACAACTGCCAAAGTTGTACAGACCAATTAGTCTCAGCTCGTTTTTCCTGAAAACGATGGAGAAACTACTCGATAGTTATATTAGGGATAACTATCTCTTGATGAATCCAATACATCGTTTCCAGTTTGCCTACCAACCTGGTAAATCTACGGTGACTGCCATTCATCAATTAACGACGCAAATCGAAAAGGCCATTGGTGCCAATAACATATCACTTTGTGCGTTTATTGACATTCAGGGGGCCTTCGACAACACGTCATATAGTGCTATTGATTTATCACTGTATAGAAAAGGAGTTCCGAATATCATAAGGAAATGGATTTTGGAAATGCTGTCATCCAGGGTTATTAAGTTGGACTTAGGAGGGTCATCGAAAACCATACGGGCAACCAGAGGGTGCCCACAAGGTGGCGTATTATCGACTTTATTTTGGACTCTGGTTATCGATGAACTACTGGAAAAACTTAACAACCTAGGATTCCGTACATATGGCTACGCCGATGACTTAGTAATTTCTGTTACTGGGTGGGATGACGTAACGATATCGGAAAGGATGCAGACTGCTCTAAATATAACCAACAAGTGGTGCTTGGATAAGGGTTTAACCATCACCCAGCCAAGACAATTATTGTGCCATTCACAAAACGTAGAGCTATTAGACTTATAGAGCCTATGGCTCATCTATTGGGTTTTCTAAGGAAGTAAAATATCTTGGGGTTATACTTGATAGTACTCTCACTTGGAATTCTCACTTATCGAACACTATCAAAAGAGCTACTAGAGCATTATATGCCTGCCACCGACTTTTTGGTAAAACGTGGGGGTTAAGACTGAAGATGATTTACTGGTCGTTTATTACAATTATTAGGCCAATAATAACATACGCTGCTTTAGCATGGTGGAAAAAAGTTGAACAGCTGACTGCTAGATCGCAACTTGACAAGATCTATCGGCTCATCTGTATCTCTATTACTGGGTCCATGAAGACCTGCCCCACTCATGCTCTGGGTGCAATCCTACATATCCCACCCCTACATTTATTGATAATGGAGGAGGCCTATAGGAGTGCCGGAGATATCCCGTCTATTGCCGGGAGATCTGGTTGGGTACATTAGCATACTAGGTATCTTTGCGAATGATCCTAGTATTGCAGTATCAGATTATATGTCAAAGAAGAAAATAGAAGGTTTAACGTCCTTATACCTAAAAGGGATGAATGGTTAATTCAGACATGGTGGCAGACTAATGCCGATCAAGTGTGGTTTACCGATGGTTCCAAACAGGCTAATGGTGACACTGGGGCTGGCATATATGGGCCCAACTTTCAAAGGGGAATCCCAACGGGTACATTCGCATCTATATTTCAGGCGGAAATTTATGCCATCCTTATATGCTCTAACGAATGTCTGAGACGCAGAGTTAGGCACAATAGGATTTTTATTATGTCTGATAGCCAAGCTGCTCTCAGAGCCTTATCTTCATATGAAATAAGGTCTCGGCACGCATAATGAACTTACCTTGTGCTGGGTACCAGGTCATGAAGGTCATGCTGGTAATGAACGTGCTGATTGCTTGGCCATGGGCTCGACGCCCATTTATAGGCCCGGAACCATTCTTTGGCATTCCATGTGGATACACTATGGAACGAATTAGTTCTTGGGTAGAATTGGAATTTTCCCGATTTTGGAACAACCTGCCAGGACTTAGACAGTCCAAAAGGTTTAGTACTCTGTCTAAACGAAGATCTCAATTGTTGCTATCGCTCGGAAAGGGCGAATTGAGATTACTTACTGGATTATTCACAGGACACGGTAGCTTTAGATATCACCAATTTACTTTAGGTAATGTTGCGAATGATCAGTGTAGGTTTTGTGAACTTGAAGCCGAAACCTCTGAACATATTCTTTGCGACTGTCCAATGCTGGCAATACGCAGAACAAGATGGCTGGGAAGGGCCTTAATGGCCCCAGGGGATGTATTTGATCTCTCATCTAACAAATTAATTGGCTTTATACATAGCCTAAATCTAACATGATGCAACTTCAAGGCTGCACAAAAGATCTCATAGGTCGTAGTGCATGAGGCCTCACTTAATAATAATAATAAATAGCTTTTTTGTAATCATTGAACGTGGACGATTTTTTTATTACTCAGCACTCGTACAAATACCTATCTATATAGATTTGTTTAAAAACAAATCACTGAAAGAACGAAAAATTTGACACCAGGGGCCAAATTACCGCATTCGTGATTGAATGAGCTATCGTATCGAAAAATGATTTCGATATCGAAACTATGATAAAATGTACTAAATTTCTTGCTCGATATCGAATGCCATAATCTCAAATAAGAAAATTACGATCAATTTTACTCGATACCGAATGCGGTAATTTGGCCCCAGGATTTTAAAAAAGCTTCTGTGGTGTGGCTGGATTTAATGCAAATGCATTAAATTAAATGCAGTGAGGTCGATTTTACTACTACATATATATAATTTCTAGCCGATGTTTTATATTTTTCTTTCCAATTCTGGATTGATAATCTGATTTCACAGTATGTACTCGTATGTTCTTTTAAATTGTTGAATTAAATGCAATGTTTTTAACTACTATTACATGCTAACCTTTAAATTATCAAAGTAATTCATAATTTGTTCGTAATCCATATCCAGATCATCTAAACTTAAACTTTCTGCGCCATTAACAACTCCATCTACAGTAGAAGAAAACATTGGGTTTCCAACAACGGTCGCTCTTTTAACTCGGCTGTTTTTTGGATAAGATTGTCCTTGTTCTGGTTTAATAAAATTATGGGTTTCCTTGGTAGATATAAAGTTTATGTCATTTTGAACTGGAAGTGGGCTTGTCTCTGAAAATAAAATGTATGAAAACTTTATAAAACATATTTAAAGCAAGGATTTAATTTTAGTCATAATACATATGTACCCATATTGTCTAATTAGCATTTAACTTGTCCATTCGTTTTTATCTGTAGGAACTTTGATTTCTAACATTTTAATTTCTAACGGCCGATTTCATCAAAATGTATTATATATGTATGTTTAACTGTAGTTGTTTTGTGTTTGAGTAAATTAAAAAAAAAAGAAATTTTGAAATAAGCAAATTAGTATAGAATGCAACTTCATTTATTTAGAGACAAACCAATAATAAATTCTTTGAATAGATAGAATGCCAATTTTCTTTCATTTGCTCAAAAACAAATAATATTTTTTTTACAAAAACAATACATAACATAAAACTGGTTTTGAGTAATTGAAAACTATTCTATTCAATATTTTAAATATTTTATTATGTATTTTGTTACTAAAAAATAATACATTTACATAAAACACTACTTAGACTCTACAACAACTGCGATAATATTGAAGTTTATATGAAAAATGTTTGTATGAAAATTCCAAAAATTTAAGCCGCATGCGCGGGCTAAAGATATCACTTAATTGAATATTTTTTTTTCAAGTATTACCTTTTAAGGTCTAAGGCCCAATAAAACAGTGCGTATTTAAGTGCCATTTATTTTTAAAGTGCATTTAAGTACAAAATTTTGTTTTTCACTGAAAACTTAAATGCTACTTAAATGGCCAACGATGTTCATTTAAGTGCAACTTAAGTTTTAAACATTAAACATATGGTTTTGACATTTGTTTTTGTTTTTTTTTCTTTTCAATCATGCTGCTGTATTTTTTAACAGCGTCCAACAAGAAGTCAAAAGTTGGGACTTCTTTTATCCATATTTATGCCACCAAATTTAATATATAAAACACACAAAACAATACAACAAGTAAACACAAAAACCGAAACACAAAATTGTTGGCAAATTTTATTAAAAAAATCAGCTGTTTTCTGAAATATATCAATAATTTTGTTGACATTTCAAAGTGCTACCATATTTTTACCACAAAATCATAACAGCAATTAAGTATGACTGAAAAAATGAATCTGTATTTAAATGCAACTTAAGTTTTTATGAAAATTAACTAAAACTACACTTAAATACGCACTGTTTTATTGGCCTAAGACAGCAAAATATTACTATTAGAACTTTATTAATTAACTTTTATTTTTCCCATACACGAGCGATCCACCCTACTTTGTAGTCAATGCGGGGGCTCTTACATTTAAAATGTTTCAATAAAATTTTAAAGACTTCTATTTGAACTAGTAAAGGTACGGTCACATATAGCAAACATTTGACTCTAACATGTTTGCTCATATTTGCTTTAAAAGTTTACACATTTTGTTAGATGGTCACACTAGGGGCAAATATTTGATAAAATTTATTTTACCAAACAGCAGTCAAACAACGGCAAATACATATTTTGGCAAACATGTTTTCCCTCCGGTCACACTGAAACAAATATTTTCTGTAACAATTTATTTGATCAAACTGTCAAAATATTTAAATTTGTTTTTTCACAAATAAAAACTGAAATGGAAGATTGTGAAGCATTATTTGTACTAAGTGGAGCAGCGTCTTTATTATTATTGGAGGAAAACGAATCCAAAAGTCGCAAAAAAAAGACAATGGGTGCGTAAATGGATTCAACGTCGGAAAAAGGAAGGATGCTGTGCAAAGTTACTGTTGGAGCTACGATCTGAAACTCCAGATCTTTACAAAAACTTTACAAAAACAAAATCAACCTCAGTATAATTTTCACTATCCTAAAAGTATATTTATTAAAAAAAATTGATTTTAAAAAACATTTTAACCTACCTCCATATTTTTCGCCAAGAAATACTTATATTAATATCACACAGCTGTTTGATTGTTTTTGTTATGAATATCAGTGTTGCCAATTGTTGTGCTTTTATGCGTATATATAAAATGGCTTAAACAAGTGATATTTTATGTTATCTTAAAAGTTATGTATAATGAATTATGTGAACCATAATGAATTGTATATATATATACAGTGGTTTCCCGGTTTAACGAATTATATATTGTCAGGCTCATTCGTTATATCGAAAAAATTCGTTAAATCCGGCAGTTTTTCAATATGTTTTATTAAATACAAAATCATGTTTATTTATTCTAATTCATAACAAAAACAAAAAAAAAATAATTAGTTCATATCACATTCAATTAAATAATTAGTTCAAACAAGACTAAAAAATGAATTTGTAACGTATACATTTTGATTTTGGTGAGCGAAAATCAAAATAGAAGACAAAATATTTTTGTAAACAAAACTAAAAAATTACTTATTATTAACGTATAAATTTTGATTTTGGTGAGAGAAAAATTTCTTAACATACAAATAAATTTTTCTCTTAATCCATTTTTTCCGTAAGCCGTTTCCTATAACATTCTACAAATGTAATTGCAAAAACATAAAAAAAAATAAATCACCCTGCGAAATTTATTGGAATCGGTCCATATTTGACAATCACTTCCATAAAAATTTTTACTATTTAAATACCTGGCCTTTAATTTCTGCATTGAAAATGGAGTTTTGCAAATATTAGTAGACTTCTGTTTTGGTGATTTTTATGAAAATGTTCCTAATTTATTTTTAAAAATGACGACACTGTTTTCACCAGCTGTTATTTGCCTCTATTTGTTCTTACAATAGCTTTGCAAGAAAAAATAATTATTTGCCCAAAAAAGCGGAAAATATTTGACATAGGGTGGTCACACTCTGTTCACATTAGACACATTTTTGTTTGCTACAAAACAAATTTTGTTTTCTCAAAATCATGTTTGCACCACAGAATGTTTTATGGTCACATTATGGAAGAGAAATATTTGGTGTTTTTTGTCAAATGTTTTACAAGTGTGACCGTACCTTAACACAACAAAATTTTGCTATTAGAAGACGATCTAAGACAAAACAAAATTTCACCCCATCCTAAAGCACGATGGCCACGTATCAAACTGATTTGACAATCTCATTTTTTTTTTGATTGTGTTAGTGAAAAAAATCTCACACATATATGTTGATGTGAGTTTGACGAAAATCAAAACAATTTAGATTTCACTGCCGCCGCTACTCAAACTAAATATTACCAATACATACATATTATTTGTCAAATCAGTTTGATATGTGGCCATCGTGCTTAATACATACATATGTACATATTTCTTAAAGATATGTATTTAGAACAGAGGTAGGCAAAGCGTAAAATGAGGTTGGGTGTGTGAGCGAACTACCCAGCAAACATAAACATAATAATATAAATTATACAAAACAACTTAGATAGGAAACATACACTCACAATGTATTTTCCGTAACATATAAGAAATTAACAACGAGATTGATATACAAACGGACCTTCTAATACTTCAAAAGCTAATTACATGCATGTTACCAAATGGATTATCAATCATAAAATATTTTTCGTAATTCATTATTAATTTTAAATGTTTGTTGGGAAGTATTTCTGAAAAAAAAATTAAAGGCATCCACCGCATGTGCACACATTGATGTCTCAATGACTAGTGCTGGCAAATTCTACTACTTTCCATTACTCAATAATATTCAATACTTTTCATTTGGGTACTCAATACTACTCGATACTTTTAACGGATTTTTTGAAATTGTAACGCAAGTTTTTATCTGCAAATTGAAGAAAGTAAAAAAAAATAGATCTTCAACTATTATTGGTTTTGTATGTCTTTTATTATTAAATAAAAAATAAATGTAAGGCTAACTTTTAATACAACGTTAACAACAACTTAAGAAATAATTAAAATAAATTCTTTGGAAAATTAATGAACATTGTTGTCTTTTTATACAGTGATGTATTTTTATGCACTATTTTACCCACTCAACTTGCTTAAAAATACAACTCAGAAAGTATCAATACTTTTGAGTATTGAGCATCCAAAAAAAGGGCAAATACTCGATACTAGGTACCCATTACTCAATACTTTGCCAGCACTATCAATGACGACTGAATGAAAGAGATTAAGTGTATGTGTGAAGTGCTCTCTGCACTATTGTGCTATAGCAAAGACTATAAAATTTATAAATTTTTAAAATAAAAATTTATAGTATAAATATATAAAGATGTTGCACTGTCATACATTGTTCTTCCACTGCTAAATTATTGATGGGATTTTGCGAAAATCCACTTGTGTATGACTAATGAGAGAATTTTACACACATTTGTTATGCTCTTTTAAAAACATTCATTCAGTCGTCGTTGAGCAAGCGATGAGAACGCATGCGGATGGTTATCGTCATTTTCTTCCAGAAATTTATTAAGCATTGTTGTTGCTTCTTGTTGGACGAAGCATAGCAAACACACGCGATTCAAATACAATTGAACACAAAAATAAAAAACTGATTTAGATGGACTTATTTTTGTTTTTTCTGAAAATAACTGTTTTAAAATTGTTTTTTGATATTGATAATTGTTATTTATGGTCCCTGATATTTTTTCTTAAGGTGTTTATATCTGGCTAAAACTCTTTCTTTTTTTCTTATTTTAAGCGTTTGACAATATGTTTGCTGGGAAAATTCTCTCACCAAAACATCTTCATTTTTGAGTACCACTGATATACATACATATGTATGTACATTGTACATACATATATTGCCGAATCAAAAAACATACAAACTAAAAGAAGCCTTGTTTTCACAAAATGTATGTGCAAATAACCTGTGGAAAAATAAATGTTACCGTTTGTGTTATTGTAGGGTAAGAATACGTGTTTTATTGTTGTAGAAATGAAACTATATTGATTCGCACCGAAATAAAAAACCTTTATTATATAAATTTTTAGAATTACATATTTAGAGAGAAATAAAACTAGCAAATAATGAAAATAATCACTTAATTATTACATACATTAATTAAATTCAAATTTACTTTGCATTTTAACGAACCATTTTAACCAAGATTCTTTAAAAAAATTGTTTCAATTGTGTCCAAAGGTGGACACTAAAAAATCCATCGGTTCATGAATTTTATTTGGCAGTAGCTAAGTTATTGGTCCATAATCATAGTCATAGAAAAAGCATACTTTAAGCAAAAGCATACTTTAAGCAAAAGCATGCTTTTGTTTTAAATTCAGAACAAAATTTAAATGTTTTTGTTGTTTAAAAGTCTACTTTTACTTAAAGTATGCTTTTTCTATGACTATGATTATGGGTCATTATCTTTAAAAATGACTCAGTTTAGCACCTCATCAAATTGTGCAAACGATGATGCAATGTTTTTACCTATAGAGTTTCAAACAATTTTAGAAGATACTATAAGGACTGGAAGTATATCATATAAGTATAGTATATAAAATATAGAATATTTTAATGAAGACGCCGATTGTTTTTAGAGTTAAGAATGAAGTATCCTTTTGCACAAAAATTGTAAGAAACAGTTAGGTTTTTATTTTATTTTTACATTTTGAATGCAATGTACAACACACACATGCATACACATGCACACTAAACACGTGCACAGTTCTATCTGTTTGTACCAGTTTCTCTTAGTTTGCTACTTCTGGTATGTATTGGTAAATATTTTCTTGTTTCTGGTATTGGTAAGTATTGTTATTGTACAAAATACTTACTGTGTGAGTAGATAAAGAGAGAATGAGAGTAACATATTTATTTTTATTTGTTTTCATAAAACAGATATGAACAAATACTGATGTTAATAACATGGTTATTTGTGATACTCGGGCAAATTGTTATAACATGATAAGCAAAAAAATAATTCTTTTTGTAAAATGCGTGTGCATTTTTATACCCTTCACCTTACCAGATAATACCATGAAATTTTGTATACTTTGTTTGTACTATAAAAGAAGAAAGTGTGCGGAAAAAAGTAAGAATCGGTCCATGATTTCTCATAGCCCCCATACAAATATATATATTCCCGAAATATGGCTTAATGATAAATAAATGCCTATAAAATTGGAATATCAAGACAAAATTCAGCAAAAATAAGTTTTATGCAAAAAGAAATCGCAAAACGAAATTTTTTTTAGTTCGGTCCATGTTTGACCATAGACCCCATATAAAGTCCACTTCCAAAATTCACTTAAATACGTATAAAACAGATATAAATAATGTTAAACGGCTAAAATTTGACATAAATACTCTTTATAGGCAAATAAATTGTTGTACTAAATTTTATGGTAGTCGGCCCAGAACTGGTCATAGCTCCGATACAAGGACCACATCTGAAAAATACATTTTTCCCCATATATATTGTATAAATATCGGTGCCGACTCAAAACTTTGCACAGATCATTTTAATATATACAAAAATCATCCCACAAAATTTTGTGAATTTCGGTCTATTTTTAACCGTATGCCCCATATAAAGCCCTCTTCCGAAAATCACTTTAATACTCATAAATCGCTTATAAATAAGGGTACCAATCCAAAATTTTACACGGATCATTTACATACATGCCTAAATCTAACTGCTGGATTTTGAGAATATCGGTCCATATTTGACTATATCCCCCACATAAGGTCCACTCTCGAAATCCACGTTAATACTAATATATATCGTATATATAGCGTTATTATGTTGAAATTCGACGTGAAGTATCCTCATATGCATGAAAATAACTGTTCCAAAATTTGAGAAGATCGGCCCATAATTTGTCATAGCTGCCATATAAGAACCATTTAAAAAAAACAAATAAATTCGGGTCAAAAAATATTCTTTTCCGATTTAATCCATATTCGGTCCATATTTTATAATCGTGATATATATCGTTGGAAAGGTATTTTTAATACCTTTTATTTAGTGTATTACATATTATCAAGCACCCAGTAGTTCCCGAGATATAGGCCTATATATTTTCAACTTTACTGGCCCGCCCCCTCGAAAATAGGCGTGACCGCCAACAAATTTTTTTCCTGGGATCTCCTCTAAAAGCCCTATTTAATTTTGTTTTTTTTTTTTTGAGCAAAATCACTAAAACCGAATTGTACCCCTTTTTTATACTCTGTTTGTTAAATTACACTGAAGATTATTATGAACATCAGACAGACTCTGTAAATTATGGTAAGAATTGGTAATTAAATCAATTAAAATGGTAAAAATTAGACAACATTTCAAAATATTTACATAAATTATGTTGGTCATAAATTGCCTTTCCAACAATATATCAAATACTAATAAAATTTGCACTAAGACTGAACAGAAAACACAGAATTAGGATATTCTAGTCTAGTGTAGTTTCTGTATTTCTTATTACGCTTAGGTGAAGGGTATTCAAGATTCGGCACAGCCGAATATAGCACTCTTACTTGTTTCTATAAAAGTTATTATCTTACATGATAGGTATTAATGGAACAAAGTATATAAAATTACTTACATATATACAATAGTTTCTTACTGATTTATTAAAAACTTACCTCGAAATTTTATAATTTCAAAATAAAAGTGATGGCCCATAATCATATGTATACATATGTAGGTCAAAACATGGTGAAATTAAATACCAGGTGACAGCATTGCTACAACAATTACAACAAGGCAAGAACAACAGGCATTTTTCTATATGAAAAACTTTCGTCACTGTCAAAAAGTTTTTTTTTTATATAACTTTTTGACATTTTCAAATTCACCATGAATAATCAGCTGGCGCTACGCTGTCACCTAGTATTTAAATTCACCTTGGGTCAAAACACGACTTACTCACACATACATACTATAAATATGAAAAACAAACTCCGTTTTGTAATTACACATGTATGGGTGACACTACACAGAAAGAAATAACATGTAATGTTTTAAATAAACCTCAATTAAAAATTAATTTGTTATTTTGTATAAATTCATCTTATGTTATTTTATGTACATATGTATGTATGTATAAAAAAAATAGTAAATTCTTTTGAAAATATCAAAATAATATCATTTAATGCAACAAAATTTCTGTAAAAAGTATATAAAAAATGTATACATTTATGTGATCACTGCTTCTCAGTGTACTGAAAACAACAACAAAAATTAGCTGAAAAAGAAAAAACATGCGCAACAGTCCTACTTTGTTCAATGCTGTCATACAACTGAATGAAATATTTGTATTTTTCTACGCTCTTGTACTGAGAAATAAATAAATAAAAGCTGAAAAAAGAACAAACATGCGGCATAAACCTGCTTTGTTGAATGTTGACTAACAACTGAATGTAATATTAGTATTTTTACGCTCTTGTTGTGAGTATTGTTTGCGATCGTGTTGTGTATATGTAAATAGCCGAAAATCTTCGTATTCTGAACAATACTAGTGAGGACCACTGTTTTACATTATTTCTTTTAAATATTTTCAACGATACACAATTAATATTTCTTACATTATGTTATTTTTCCTCAAAAATATCTCTCGTACAACAAATATTTTGCAAATAATTGTGGTATAACAGTTATTTGAGAATAAAAAACAAATACAAATATATACTGGTACAAAATCAAAATTCAACTGTTATTGTTGGTATAAGTAATGTGTGTTACAAAAAAAAAACAAATACAATATTGTGTATTCTTGTAATTACACATGTATGGGTGACACTACACAGAAAGAAATAACATGTAATGTTTTAAATAAACCTCAATTAAAAATTAATTTGTTATTTTGTATAAATTCATCTTATGTTATTTTATGTACATATGTATGTATGTATAAAAAAAATAGTAAATTCTTTTGAAAATATCAAAATAATATCATTTAATGCAACAAAATTTCTGTAAAAAGTATATAAAAAATGTATACATTTATGTGATCACTGCTTCTCAGTGTACTGAAAACAACAACAAAAATTAGCTGAAAAAGAAAAAACATGCGCAACAGTCCTACTTTGTTCAATGCTGTCATACAACTGAATGAAATATTTGTATTTTTCTACGCTCTTGTACTGAGAAATAAATAAATAAATGCCACTATTGCGGTTCACAACTTTTTTAATAATTTGGTCGTCTTTCATAAATCGGTATTGCCATTCACAACTTAAATGTAGTTGACTTTTTGGTTGTGCTGCTGATTTTTTGGTTGTGTTTAATAGTATTGCGGTTCACCATTTTGGATGAGTTTGGTTGACAAAAACGATAAATATACACAACTGCTTATTAGCAGTTGAGTCTTTGTCGGTTATAGATTTAAATAAAATTTTTAATACATTTCCTTTAAAAAAATAATACAAAAAGATAAAAAAAATGGAAAAATCGTAAGTATAGGTGTTTTTTGATCTTAATATAATTAATTAAATGATTAATACACATACGCAGGACAGTCAAAATAACAACCAAAGCCCAATTTGAGCGACTTGTGCAGCTGATGGAAAAAAATCCAGAACTTGCTAAAGGAAAGCAAAATTTTGAGATGACTAAAACTCAGTGTAAGGAAGCGTGGGAAGGATTTACAATAGAATTGAATATCTTGGGCCCACCTACAAGAACATCCTTCGAATGGCAACGTGTAAGTATATGCCATCTTAATTATTGTAAACAGACATTTTATTAGAATTTTTACTTCATATAGGTTTGGATTCATTACAAAGCAATTATTAAAAAAAACTTGCTAATAATAAATAAAACTAACAAACAGCAGGTGGTGGTCCTTCACAAGAAATTCCGCTTAATATACTTGAGGATTGCGTGTCCCAGCTGTTATCACTAAATGACCAAGTAGCACCATCTGGACACACTTTCGGCGTTGAAAACGTTGGTCCGTCAACAAGTCAGGCTTTAGAAACTCCTCAAAATCTCGACATGGAACAAATCGTTACAAATGAACCTGAGATAATAAACACACCAGCCAAGAAAAGAAAAAAATCACCAGAACAAGAGCGTCTGGAACTTCTGAGAAAACAATGCGAGACACAAGCTAAACTTTAAAAAAGTATTAAGGATTTGGAGAAAAACAGTTATAAAAATTATGAAATAAACAAATTAAGCAAAAGAAAATTGCCTCTATGAAAAATAATACTTATTATACTAACATATTTGTTACTTATTTTGGAAATTTCTTACTTCGCACTGGGTAGTTCAAGAGGATTGGAATCATCGCGTATTTTTCTACGTATACGTAGAACATTTGTATTAGCGTCATGATTTTCGTCTTCAAAAAATAAATCCACACTTAAATCCATTCTTTTTATTTTATAAAAACTTGATTTTTTTGCGTTTTTTTCTTCACTTTACAAATAAAATGCATGGTGTTGCCAACATGAAATCGATATTTCATGTCGGCAACGCCATAACAATTACAACTAAAAATCGTTGTGCTACACAATACCAAAAAATAATTTGGTTGAGTTAAAGTCGGGTTGACTGACAGACGACCAAACTTAGTTGAGTTGAGAACGGCAATAGGGGCAAAAAGCTGAAAAAAGAACAAACATGCGGCATAAACCTGCTTTGTTGAATGTTGACTAACAACTGAATGTAATATTAGTATTTTTACGCTCTTGTTGTGAGTATTGTTTGCGATCGTGTTGTGTATATGTAAATAGCCGAAAATCTTCGTATTCTGAACAATACTAGTGAGGACCACTGTTTTACATTATTTCTTTTAAATATTTTCAACGATACACAATTAATATTTCTTACATTATGTTATTTTTCCTCAAAAATATCTCTCGTACAACAAATATTTTGCAAATAATTGTGGTATAACAGTTATTTGAGAATAAAAAACAAATACAAATATATACTGGTACAAAATCAAAATTCAACTGTTATTGTTGGTATAAGTAATGTGTGTTACAAAAAAAAAACAAATACAATATTGTGTATTCTTTTTTGCTTTTTCATATCCATTTCAACAGATATGTATATGGTATATTTGTTTTGCAAATACTTTTGGGTATACTGTTGCACGTCTTTAATGCACACAAACAATGATAAATGAGAATTAAAAGATCTTATACCCCTGCCAACATTTTCTATTGCGGAAGTGACTCAGAAGTGACGCTAAGAAGTTGAAACTCATCTTCTGCGATACCATTTTCTGATCGTAGAAGTGTCTTCCGTATTGAGAAGTTGTACCCCCCGGAAGTAACTTCCAGAAGTCACTTCAGCGTAACTTCCAGAAGTTATTTTATTCGCCTCTCTTTTGCTTTTGATTTTTGTTTGCCTTTACAGATAATACACTCATATTGACTATGGGATAACAAATATGTAAAAACTACAACAATAACAAATCGAAACCACACTCTACCACTGACCGACCACAGCAAATGACAAAATAAAACTACTTTCGATGATGTCGAAAACTTCTTTTTGACATTCTTTTCATTTCTTTTATAACGGGACATGTCAATTTCGGCTGGTGTTGTAAACAACAAACAATCTTCCAAACGTCGTCTGGATGATTAAAAGACGACTGCAATGTAAATTGTTATTGTTATCTTCCAATTAACGTCTGGAAGTGAGTAAGACGTAACGCCTTTGACGATGGACGATGAAAGAAACTTCCAATTGCTGGCAGGGACACAACAAGAGAACGACAGATTGTTACGCTCTTTCTTTGTGCTTCTTTCCCTTTTGTCTTCCCTCCCGCATCGTGAGGAAGCACAAAATTTTGTTAATTTTAAAAGCAACACGCTTTTTATTTAAAGTTTTCAAAAAGTATTTATTTCAGTTTTAAATGTACAAAATTAATTATTAAAATGATTTGACAATTTTATGTGTTTTTCATTCAGAGACGCGATCAAGACTGTCCTCTTTTATTTTTCGGGGCTGCCAGCCTTTCATCTATTCAGCGGTTTCACCAGTGGTGCTAACAGTCGGCCTTTCCTGCACCTTCAGAGTGACCTCACTACGACTTCCATTGGCATTGTCATCATAGATTTGTTCATCGTTTTCTTGGTCATGGCTTGACATCTCATCTTGGCATGTTGTGTCCTCTTCTTCATCAGCAATTTGACACCAGGGTTTCAATTTATCAGATGCATATACACCTGAATAATGTCGTCTAGTACGGGTAGACCCAGGTATATCGGAGATTACATATCGATCGTTGTCCAGCACACGACTAATCAAGTAAGGCCCTTTATATTTCGGCTCTAACTTTCGGGATTCGCCTGTACTCGGAGCTTCGTTTTCAGCTAAAACCAAATCATCAACGCAATACTTGACTGGTTTTAAATGCTGGAGATCATAACGTTCCTTTGCCTTCCGCTTAGCCTGACTTATTCGCTGTGCAGTAGCTTCACGAAGTTCATCTAAATCAGTTGGGTGATCATCACTTTCATCGTGTAGAACAAGCGTTAATTTATTTTTCAAAATATCACGTGGAGTAAATCCATAAACCAAATTATGGGGTGTCTGTTGAGTGGTTTTATTTTTCATGGTATTAAGAGACCACTGTAAATTGCGCAGCTTATCATCCCATCGTTTGTCAATATCGGTGGACGTTTTAAGCATGGACAGAAGTGTCCTGTTGGTACGTTCAGCGTGCCCATTTGCACGAGGTGTTCGAACAGCGTTCTGTATATGCTTAATCTCGTAATCTTTGCAATAACGGCTAAAATCTTTCGACGTGAAGGCGGTGCCTCGGTCGGTCACGATTCGTGTTGGTACTCCCACATAACCACTTATCTCATCCAGAACTGCTAACACATGTTTCGTGGCTGTCGATTTAACGGCACGTACTATAGTATATTTAGTGAAAGCATCCACCACCACAAGAATATGCTCGTTTCGACGACTGCTTCTCGGAAAGGGTCCCAGATGATCGAGGTGAACAGTGTGAAAAGGTACGTGTTCGACGTCATTGTAGTGATATACTCCTTCTTGTTTACCACCAGGCTTCTTGTTGAATGCACAGTTGACACACGACTTGAGGTATGACTTTACAAAGTATTTCATTCGTGGAAACCACATGTATTCCCGGATACGTTGCATCGTCTTTTCGACTCCCAAATGACCAGCGTTGTCATGATTGTTTTTTACGATACGCCACCATAAAGATTTCGGTACGACCCAAAGCTTTTTACCATCTACGATACGAAAAAGTCTACCGTTAGAGAGGCTGTAGTCTTTTAACGTTGTAGGATCATTTTCATTAACCTTGGCAATAACCTGTTTGATTTTGTCATCCTGCAGTTGCATACTAAAAAGAAAATCTTCTTCAGAAATCGTGGACTTCATTATCAGGAGGGATGCTGTATCAATTTCATGAGATTCCTCACTTGGAAACCGACTTAAAGCGTCCACATGCTCCATACGTGTCCCAGGGCGGTGTTCAATAGTGATTTCGTAATCCTGTATGCGTAGCCACCATCTTGCGGTTCGCGGAATTAGTTCACGCTTTTCCATTGCTATACGAATTGCGTTACAGTCCGTTACGACTTTTACCTGTTTACCATACACATAGTATCTCATACGTTTTAGTGTCTCAACAACAGCTAAGGTTTCGAGCTCGTAGCTATGGTATTTACGTTCATCATTACTTGTTGAGCGACTGTAATATATTACAGGCTTCCAACCATCCTCCTCACGTTGCAACAAAACACCGGCCAACCCAACGCTACTGGCATCGGTATGGATTTAATGCGCACCTTCGACCTGGTATGTCGTCATCACTGGTTGTGTCATTAAAGCATCTTTAAGTTTTTGGAATGATGTCTCTTGATCATCATCCCATTCGAATGGAACATCCTTTCTCAAAAGTCTTCGCATCGGTTCGGAAATTAACGCGTAACATGGCACGAATTTTCTAAAATAACCGCTCAAACCTAAAAATTTTCGGACCTCGTGTACGTTCGATGGAGTCTTAAATGTTTGAATTGATAACGTTTTTATTGTTCCAGGGCTAATACCATTCGGAGTTAATTTATGACCCAGAAACTCGACTGATTCTTGGAGAAATTCGCATTTCTTTACGTTCAACGTTAACTTTAATTCACGTAGGGCTGAGAATACTCGAGTGAGCTTATCAAACATTTGCTCGAGCGAATTACTTCCGATGAGAATATCATCCATATAGTGTAGCATATCATCCGGCTTCGTCCTCTCCTTTATGTTTGCCATAAGACGTTGAAAAACAGCAGGCGCGTTTTTGAGCCCAAACGGCGCTTAAATTCGTAAAGACCATCAGTGGTTATAAAAGCCGTATATTTTCTATCGTTACGCGCGATAGGCACCTGATAATAACCGCTATTCAGATCAAGGGTTGTAAAATATTTATAACGAGTAGCGTTTTGGAGTCTCTCCTCTATATTGGGCATCGGATACACCTCCTTTTTGATATGACTATTTAATCGACGGTAATCTACGCACATTCGATCAGACCCATCCTTCTTCTTCAACAAAATTATCGGACTAGCATAAGAAGATTCTGATTTCGTTATGATATGGTTACGCAACAGCTCATTTATCATTCCGTTGACAGTTTGCCTCTTCGGTTCCGGCACGCGATAGGGTTGTTGATTTATCGCTTCATCCGTGTCGAGTTCAATATGCATTTCGACCGCATCCGTTTTCCCTATTTCACTCATATTATTAGCGAATACGTTCGAATATTCATTTAAGAATTTCGTTAAATTGTCCGTTACAGAACCGTCCTCGTATCCACAGTTAATATCATCGTTTAATATGAGCGTTCGGTGCCGTATTTCAGTTTTTAATATTCGCTTTTCAAAAATAAATTGTTCATTAAGGGTACTTACATTGGCACCGTTGAAAATATCTTGACCCAAAAGCAATTCCGTCGTCAACAAATCGTCATCTACTATATACGCTTCGATTTGCCGCACAAGGTTGTCTATTACGATTTCAACGCAGAGTTTTTCAGTGGCATAACGCGAACCTCCACAAAACCCATTAATTTTCATGCAACATTTTGTACGATCACCATTTAATACTTTTGCAATTGATTCTTGAATCATGTGACACTGGCTTCCAGTATCTAAAAATGCACTGAAACTCTGTCCATTAATGCGTATGGTTTTTACAAAGTTCTTCTCACACTCAATTTTACGGACGTTGGTATCTGTCGGCCTCTTACCGCAATTTTCAGGTTCATTTCGTTTATGCACCCTTTGACAATCGTTGCACCGTTTTCGTGTTGGTGGTTTAGGAGACTGACTCGAAATATGACCTGGTTCTCTACAATTAAAGCATGTTAAAATCTTCTTTTTCTCACTTTTCGAATCAACATTCACTTTATTCTGGATTAATTTCGGTCGATCGTTTGAAATATTTTTCTGTGCCGGCATGTTCTGCATATAATCTACGATTCGATCCCGCATTTCTCGTATGGTATTAAATTTTACGGCCGCGATATTATTTTGTAATGTTCGATCACATAAGCCTTCGCGAATATACCGAATTATAGCAGCGTCACTAAGACCGTAACGTTTGCCCAGGGCACTAACCCGAAAACAATATTCAAGAAAATTTTCACCATCGTTTCGTATCGCGCTACTCATTTTGTAATGTACCTCTGCTTCATTACTGACAGTACCAAATTCTTCTGACAAACCCTTGGCAAATTCTTCCCAAGTCTCGTACAACACTGGTGATGTATCCAACCACATTTTTGCAACACCTTTCATTTTCGAATATACAGCCAGCAACAAACTCGTTCCCTTCCACCTAAACGCCTCAATACCCATGTTCACACGGTCGATAAATTGTATTACGGAAACTGAAGATTCACGGGTCGGATCAAATTCGGGAATAGCCTCGGCTATTTCTTTCACTGAATAATTCGATTCTTTTGTTACCATCTTCGGCAGATTTTCAACATTCGGTGGGTCACCATCGTTCGTATTGTTATTATTCGATGAATTACCCCTCGGTGGTACGTTGTACTCGGCATTTTCATTGGGAACAACGTTGGGTAGCCGTTACATTAGAGCATTCATCATCTCTCTCATTTCATCAAGTTGTGTTTGGATTGAGGTGGTTTCTACTACCCGTTCCTCAACGCATTCAATTTCGTCACTTTCCGCCTCTGTCAGCAAACGTTGCACCAATTCAGCTTTTTGGCCTGTTGTGCTTAAACCTTTTTCACCTAAAATCGCCTTCAACTGGTCAACACGCAATGAATTTATCTTCTTGAACATTTTCTTCTTGTTCTTTTTTCTTTTATCAAAATTTGTACGTTACGATTTTTTGAATTTTCGTTTTTTTCTTTGGATGTGTGCGTGTCGTTCAAGTATTTACACGTTCACTTTTTTTCCGCCACACACCCCTCGTTACCGTCTTGACGAATCGTTTTTCTCGTTTCTCTTTCCTCCGTACGTACGTAGTTAGTTTCTAACTCTTCAGAAAAAAACACATACAACACACTTTTTTTGTACGTTTAACCGGGCTTTCGTATAGCACTTTGGATTAACTTATCCCACTTCTGAACTAAAAGCAACACGCTTTTTATTTAAAGTTTTCAAAAAGTATTTATTTCAGTTTTAAATGTACAAAATTAATTATTAAAATGATTTGACAATTTTATGTGTTTTTCATTCAGAGACGCGATCAAGACAGTCCTCTTTTATTTTTCGGGGCTGCCAGCCTCTCATCTATTCAGCGGTTTCACCAGTGGTGCTAACAATTTTTAATACACTGCGTGCAACATCTTTATATATTTATAAGGCCCAACTATAATATGCATAAGCAAGATTAAGCAAATTGCAAAAGTTAACGAAAAGGCTGTCAAATGCATAACCACTTCAGAGTTAACTTTCAGGTGGCTACAATGACTTTGAAACTTTTTGTCCACAGTTCCTCATTTATGTTTAAAAAAATTTTTTATTTTAACAAAAACCCATTAAATGACTATATTTTATAAATATTATTATATTATTTTATAATTAAAAGAAAACTTCGTACCAGAAACGCATAATTTTTCCTTTTTTTAATTTATCGGCAAAAGTACTAAAATGTACAGCTGTGGCAGCACTACATTGTAAATAATAATAAACGTTTACATATGTTTTGTTAATTTTCGTATTGTGTTTGCAAAAATGGAGAAAAAACTTAAAAATTTAAATAATATAAAAATATTAAAGTTAGCGCTTGAAGGCCTGTGCACATTAAAAGAAATAAGTGAACTACACTGCAAAAGAAAAAGACGCTCTTGTTCTGTCAGAGAAATAAACCGCGACAGAAAGACATTTTTGTTAAAATAAAAAGGGTCCCTTTTATTGTAAAGGCACTTATTTTTTCCGCATTTTCTATTAAATTTAAAATAAATATATTTTCTTCTTTTTCCATTTTGTTAAAAACACAAACAAACAACAAACAGCTGATTCCGTACGGAATATGCGATCAGTTTCGCTTTTTGCTTAAGCAAATGACAGTTGAAAAACTTAACGAAAAGTTTCGTTAAGTACATTATAGTTTGCCACATACAATTTATATGTGTTCGCACGTTTGCTTAAGCTAGCATATGCATATTATAGTTGGGCCTATAGTCTTTGGCTATAGGATGCCGACCATTGTTGCCAATTTGACGTTTTTCCCGTCAAATCTGACGTTTTTGCACTGCCAATTGCGAGAAAAATGCTTTTTAGCGGTTAGCGTGAAATCTGGAGTGTTTTTACAGCGCTTTAGCGTTTTTTAGCGTTTTTCCAAGGTTGAATTATATGGTATAACTTATAAAGGGTGGTTAAATTTTAATGGTCGATTTTTGAATAAAGCACAAATTATTTAGGAAATTATTGTAATTTCTGTTTACTTTGATAATATGGTATGGTTTAATTATATATGGAACAAAATATCGACCAAAAGGCGACACACCTCCATCCGATGGACCAAATTTTCGATGACAGTGAGGTTCTATGCCGTTAATGTGCCAATTTATCTCATCCTTTAGCTCTTGTATAGTTGCTGGCTTATCGACGTACAGCTTTAGCAGTACGAGCTGTACGATCATGCACTGGCGTTTTAACATCTCCTACAGACCCGGTTTGTTTAAATTTTTTCACGATTTTTCCAATTGTACGCAGTTTTGGACGATTAAATTGATCGTAAAAATCACGAACTGCACGATATGCATTTTATTTTTAACTCCCATTTTCATAATAAGCCTGAATAACTTTAACACGTTGCTCGATTGTGTATCTTTCCATGTTTTAAAATGAGTTAGTCTAAAATTGAGAAATGTTAAATGAAAAGCAGAAACAAAATTGATGTTTAGGTGTGGTTCACATTCAACAAAGGCCCTTAAAATTTAACCACCCTTTATAACTATAACTAGTTAAAACCTTGTGCTTCGAGTAAGGTAAATTTACTTTTAAAGCAAACATTTAAATTTATTTACATTTTTTATTAAAATATTTTAAGAATTCTCAAAAAGCTAAATAAATTAAAAAAAATATATATATTTCTAAATCTTTCAAATAATTAAAGGAAAATGGAAAAATTAAATCAATTACATATATTCCTTAAAAAGTTTTTTTTTTTTTTTTTATTGTAGCTTTTATTTATTTATTGAATCTTCATATCATGAAATGACAATAAGTTTTCAAATCTTAATTCTAAAAAGAAAATAATAAGCCCAGCCAGTGCTAGACAAAAATTTTTATGATATTAAAAAAATTTCACATCAACTGATCCAGTCATCTGTTTTGCGCTTGAGTTAAAGCAAGGGTATCCCTCCTTCTCAACCGATTGTGTCCACTAAAGTTAAGAATGTCTCGTGCAAGTGGGTTTGGATTGTGTTCAAGTTTGCTGACGTACTTTGACGCATATTTTGTAAATTCGACTTTTACTAATGGCACGCCTAGATCTTTGTGGATTCGAGAATTTTTAACATACCATGGAGCTGCAGTAATTATACGTAGAATTTTATTTTGACCCCTTTGAATTTTTTCAATATTTGATGCTGAGGCCGTACCCCATAATTGTATTCCATAACACCAGATTGGCTTTAGAATTGCATTGTACAACAAAAGTTTGCAATCCAACTTTAATGTAGAATTTCTGCCGATTAGCCAATTAAGTTGCACTGCTTTTAATCTTATCTGAGTAAGTTTGAAGTACCCTGTCGACGTCAAGTGAGTTTCAGCAATCATCATAACATCAATCTGCGTATCCATCAGGAAGTATTCCAGTTCATTTTTATGTTGGCGGAGGCCGTTCGCATTCCAGAAACAAATTTTTAAATAAATCATTTCTTTAACATGGCTTGTAAGATAGTGGATTGCATTTTCAGCATTTCCTGCATCATGGATGTCATGGTGGTCGTAAAAGTGTTCATAGTTTGGACAAGTGTCTGCAATGTAGTCTCTAGATTGTTGATATGCGGCTCAGAATATTGGGGTTTAGGTTCCTGCTCCAGACCTGACATATTAGATTTAACCAGGTTTGCGTTAGAAACTTGTCTAGAATTAGGAGCGTTTTCGTGAGTAGTTGGTCGTACAATTTGAGGAAAATTCATACTCGACATGAAATTAGGTAGTTGATGATGATCAGGTAATACTGCCGACTTATTCGTCCGTATGCCCTTCAAATAAGTATAAACTAGACAACCTCTATAATTTGCGGTATGATTTCCTCCGCAGTTACTACATTTTTTTTATTTTTACGTCAGTTTTGGACTTATTACATTGAGCAGTTGCATGTAGTTCCCCACACGCAACAGAAACAGACGGCAATTTACAATACGCTTTGGTGCGGTTCCTCCACGGTAATTCTACGATGCAGAAGATAAATGAGATTGTAGATTGGATGGGACTCGTTTTTCTTAAAGACAACATCTCCAGGTTCCAATTCTAACCTGAACATGGGCTGAGGGATCTTCTCACGGTTTCTAATATTCACTACGCTCTTGATTTTGAACCCTTTGTCCATTAAACCGGTATTTATCTCCGCAGGATCAACACATGGGTATATACCCTTTAGAACGACTTGGAGTCCTTTTGCGCTGGTAGGTATAGAAATCCCTAGTCTCCCTCTCCAACTGGTTGGACAATTTTCGAAAATCATCTTCCCTATTCACTTGGATCTTTGTCTCGCAGATATTTCCATGTTTAATTGAGGTTACGCTAAACATGTTTTCACCTATTACAGCAACAATTCCTTGTATCAGTTTGTTGGAAGTGGGCTCTCTCAGGTAAATTGGTGGGGGCTTAAATGTCTTTTTCGGTATTTCTGGGTCATCCGTCTGAAGTAGAGAAAATCTGTTTTGGTCATTTGGTTTATCTCTATTGACGGTCTTAGGAACTTTTGAGTTGGAAGACATTTGAGCAGATGTCGGGCTCCTCTTTCGCTTGAGAACAGTGAGTCGAGCTAAGCTCTTTCTCAGAATTACATCGGAGAGGAACACTCATACAGTTTTGATGCGATTTTTAGTGTTTTTTTTAATTACCGTAGATTTTTTTTACCTATTACGAGTTATTTTTCACTTTTTTGTTTTATTTCAACCTATTACACTTTTTCACCTATTACGATTTTTTCACCGAAAAATTCAGCCGCACTAAAAATAACACGTCCGAACAGTTCGATGAGACGAGACTGGTGTAACCCAATGGCTTGATCTACTCAACTGTATACGAACAACCAGGATTCAAGTACCACAATATTTGTACTGAACTTAACCTTTTTTTTACAAATTATTCCGACCGAAATCTGTTTTTTAATCCGAAATCGAAAACTGGGTACTGACTCTACCAATTAGTACTTGAATTACAAATAGCATATTGCGAGTTAAATTTTTAGTGGTTAAATGCTTATTTTTCTTTATTTGCTCGTTAATTTAACCGTTTTGTCCGTTCGGCAGAAATAATTTTGGAAAATTGTCGTAATTATTTGTAAGACTTGGAATTATAGAATAATATTTAAAATAAAAAGTATTAAAAAGGAATTAAATTTTTAGGCTTTGAAAATTCGAATTTTAAAAAGTACCAAAAAGATTTCTGCTCTTCATTGGCCGGATGCATTTGAAATTCTATATCTTTTATATTTATTTAGTTATAAAAGGGTTTTCTGATACCGTTTTTTTTAATTTTGAATTTCCTCTTCTTTTTTAATTAAAGGCAGACAAACTTAAATTAATTCTTAATTCTAGCTTTATTACTTTAGGAGATGCACAGTTACCATTTTATCCCCCTTAATTTCCGAATTTCCAAAATCCCCCAATGCCCGAATTTCAAGTTTCTACTTTCAGCGGTTTGGGTCTACAAAAATATATCTATCAAAATAAAATATATCTATCAATTACCTGTGGAGTAAAAAAGTTTTTGTTTATTCAATTTTCTTTTTAGGTAAATATTTATACATATCCAGAAGATATTCGTCCAAATTCATATTTTTTACCACACCATGGTGTTTTCAAAATGAATAGTTCAACGACCAAATTGAGAGTTGTGTTTGACGGTAGTTCTCATTCTAGTGACAACGCTTCTCTAAATAAGGTACTCTCTTCTGGTCCTGCACTTCAAAACAGCCTTCCTGCTATAATTACTAAATGGAGGACGCATAAAGTAGTATTCAGTGCAGATATTGAAAAAATGTTTAGACAGATTGATGTCTGTCCTGATCATCGAAAATATCAACAAATACTGTGGAGATTCAATCCAATCGAAGATATTTCCATTTACGAATTGAATACTGTAACATATGGTACCACTTCGGCCCCATATTTATCAATTCGTGTACTGCACAAACTTGCACATGACTTTCAACCAGACTTTACAAGATCTTCTAAGGTGCTCATATCTGACTCTTATTTTGATGACATAATTTCAGGAGGAGACAACTTCGAAAATGCACTTACTTTGCAAAGGGAATTATGCTTGCTACTCAAAAATGGTGGCTATAATCTTCCCAAATGGATTACTAACTTCAAAGAGTTTTTGCAACAAATTCCTGAACAGTTTAGAGAACCATCTGCTACTTGAAAATTTGATAATGATAACATAGTCAAAACTCTTGGTATTCAATGGAATACAAATAATGATAAGTTTTCGTTCTGTGCTAATATTGAAGATACAGTGTCTGACACAAAACGCTCAATTTTATCGGAAACAGCGAGATTATACGATCCTTTAGGATGGTTAACACCATTTACTGTAGTTTCAAAAGCTATTTTCAAGCAATTATGGGAAAATGGCTTAGACTGGGATGAACCAGTCCCATCCCAAATTGAAAAACAATGGCTCAAACATAAATCGTATCTAGCTCAACTTACAAACTTAAAAATTCCTCGGTGGATTCGATGGTCAAACGAATCGCGAATGGAATTGCATTGCTTTTGCTATGCATCTACTACAGCTTATGCTGCCGTAATATATTCAAGAGTGATTAATTCTGATGGCAAATATGTAAATATTCTTCAGTCTAAATCAAAAATATCGCCAGTAAAAGCAGTTTCTATACCCAGACTCTGCGGTGCTAAACTTCTGGTGCAACTCGCTCAAAGGGTAAAAGAATCATTGTCCGATGTTGAAATTGATAACGTTTATTACTGGTCAGATAGTTCAACTGTTTTGAGCTGGATTCAGAAACCACCATCATCCTGGACAGTATATGTTGCAAACAGAGTTGCAGAAATTCAAAGATTTAGCAATCCACTTCAGTGGAATTACGTTCCCTCTGAACTTAATCCTGCAGATTGTGCTTCTAGGGGTGCATTTGCTAATGATTTAATTGAAAATGAAATCAGGTTGGTTCGGTCCACAATTTCTCTATGAACCCTCAACTTGTTGGCCAAAGAATCTTCCAAACCTTAACACCACTGAGGAACAAAGAATAGTTAAAATTACAACAAATACTTGTAATACCAAAATCTATCCTGAAATCTTTTCAAGGTTTTGCAAACTTAGTTCATGTCCAAAATCATTTCCAAATGAAATTAAGCTACTCGCTGCAAGTCGCGAGATAAAACAAAGCCCTTTACTTAAAATAATGCCATTCCTTGATGATAATTCGTGTTGGTGGTTTTAGTTACAATGTAAAACATCCCATAATTCTTTCTAAATCAAATCCTCTATCAAAACTTATTATACTAGATTCACACGAAAGAACTCTACACGGAGGTATCACACTTACCATGTCTGTTGTGAATCGAAGATTTTGGATTGTATCTGGCAACCAATTAGCCAAATCAATCATCCACAAATGTATAACATGTTTTAGATATTCCGCTAAAAAAGCTGGCACCGTAGTGGTGCAAGGGTCAGAACGCAAAGAATTCTGATGAGAGAAAGTGGTGTTTCTCGAAACATATATAAATTCAACCAACAACCCAGGTTCGAATCCCAGTCAAGAAAAATTATCAAAAATAAAAAAAATTTTCAAGGTGTAAAACAATTCCTTCTTCAGTAAAAATAATTTAATGAAAATTAAATTTAATGAACTTCAAGCCTAACTAAAAGAAAATATCAAAATTAAAATATTAACAGTTCAACAAAATACTAATTATTCCGCTAAAACATCACAACCAATTATGGGAAACATACCATATGTTTGTTTAAACGTTACGCGACCCGTTAGGCACAGTGGCGTAGACTATGCGGGCCCTATTGTTATCAGAAATTCATCTGTCGTTACTAAAGGTTATATTTGTCTATTTGTGTGTATGGTCACAAAAGCTATCCATCTGGAAGCCGTTTCTGACCTTACCACAAATTCTTTCCTTGCGGCATTTAAAAGATTTGTGTCCCGCAGAGGTGCATGTACTGACATGTATTCTGATTGCGGAACGAATTTTGTAGGGGCTTCAAAAGAACTCCAAATTCTCACAGAAACCAAAAATCATTACCTGAAGATTTGCGTCAGGCACTTAGTTTAAATTCAACAAATTGGCATTTTATTACACCGGCCTCACCACATTTTGGCGGCCTTTGGGAGGCTGGTGTGAAATCGGTTAAATACCATTTAAAACGATTGACAAAGGACAGACTTTTGACTTTTGAAGAACTTACTACTCTTCTCTGCCAGATTGAGAGTTGCTTGAACTCCCGGCCTTTATGCGCTTTATCATCAGACCCATCGGACTTTGATGCTCTAACGCCAGCGCAGTTTCTCGTAGGAGAACCAACCCAATGTGTTCCAGAGGAATCAACTTCGGATCAAAACATTAACCGTCTGACCCGTTGGAAATCTGTAGAATTGCTAAAATACAAACATGAACACATTTTTAAAATTATAGTTTGGCATTAAAATTAATCATTGCTGAACAGTGATTAGTAGTGCATTTTAATTTTTGCTATAATTTCTCTAGAATTAAAATTTTCTCCCACTAGAAATCTTTGTTTTATTGATAATATCAATAATAAAATTTCCTTTAAATTTCCCATATTAATCATCACTATTTTTACCCATCACTGAATCAAATCGCTGATATTATTGATCTTCGATCTCTACATTGTCATCATTGATGTGATACAGTTTATTGCGATTGCTGATCTTTTCTACTCTTTACTTTTACATAGTAATTGTCTCGAAAAAAAAGAACTACGATAATACTATAAATATACTGTGTGTAAAAGAAAAGAAAATATATGTTTTTTTTGTTAAAATAATGGATATTGAGAGGTTTCGGGTTTGATGGTTTTGCGAAACCACGTTCTTTTTGGAATTGAACGACAGAGAAAAAGTGTGATCGAAAGTTCGCTGAAACTTAAATATAAAGAACATAATCTGAAGTACATAGTATATGTAATACGAATATTAAATTGATTCCTGAAATATCGAGTGAAAGGTCGATTTTAATTTTAATTGGGCCAGTCTTCCAAGCAGAATCCAATAAATATTAAAAATTCAAACCAAGGAAATTTTATTGGTCAAAACAGCAATTTGTGATATTGAGTCCCGCGGGTACAATTACGGGTTTGGTTCCGATACGAGTCCGAAGTTCATAAGACACGTTTCTTGACCCGAGGAACTAATACCTTTTGGAAAGTCTCGCAAAACCTTTTCCAGTCATTGACGAATTGAACAATTTATTCCCGACACGTTCGTCCGAGAGCTACCTTGAAAGTTTCTTGAAATTGCTGCTGATTGTGTCTCGTCTCATCGAACTGTTCGGACGTGCTACTTTTAGTGCGGCTGAATTTTCGGTGAAAAAATCGTAATAGGTGAAAAAGTGCAATAGGTTGAAATAAAACAAAAAAGTGAAAAAATAACTCGTAATAGGTTAAAAAAAATCTACGGTAATATCGGTAATTAAAAAAAACACTAAAAATCGCAAAAAAATTGTATGAGTGTTCCTCTCAGATGTAATTCTGAGAAAGAGCTTAGCTCGTCTAGAAAAACTAAATGGGTCTCTGAGGAAGAATCCATAAAAAAATCTATGGAGAATCTTCTCACTACAAGAGCCGCAGAACGGCGTTGTTCCTGTTCGCCCAATATAGTGATTTCAACAGATGAAAAAACATCATCTTCATCAAACAGTGCAGTCAAACCAAAAAAAACAAGTAGGCATGGATAAGTACATCACCGTTCTCAAGCGACAGAGGAGCCCGACGTCTGCTCAAGTGTCATCAAATTTAAAAGCTCCTAAGACCGTGAGCAATAATCAAAATAGGTTTGCTCTCCTCTAGACGGATGAGCCAGAACTTCCTAAGAAGACGTTTAAGCCCCCACCAATTTATCTGAGAGAGCCGACTTCCAGTAAATTGGTACAAGGAATTGTTTCGGTAATAGGTGAAAACATGTTTAGCGTAACCTCAATTAAACATGGAAATATCTGCGAGACAAAGATCCAAGTGAATAGGGAAGATGATTTTCGAAAATTGTCCAACCAGTTGGAGAGGGAGACTAGGGACTTCTATACCTACCAGCTCAAAAGCGCAAAAGGACTCCAAGTCGTTCTAAAGGGTATAGACCCATGTGTTGATCCTGCGGAGATAAAAACCGGTTTAATGGACAAAGGGTTCAAAATCAAGAGCGTAGTGAATTCCAGAAACCGTGAAAAGATCCCTCAGTCCATGTTCAGGGTAGAATTGGAACCTAGAGATGTTGTCTTAAAGAAAAACGAGTCCCATCCAATCTACAATCTCATTTATCTTCTGCATCGTAGAATTACCGTGGAGGAACCGCATAAGCGTATTGGACCCGTCCAGTGTCTTAATTGTCAAGAATTTGGCCACACCAAAGCGAATTGCCGTCTGTTTGTGTTGCGTGTGGGGAACTACATGCAACTGCTTAATGTAATAAGTCCAAAACTGACGTAAAAATAAAAAAATGTAGTAACTGCGGAGGAAATCATACCGCATAGAGGTTGTCCAATTTACACTCATTTGAAAGCCATAAGTACCAACAAGACGTCAGTATTACCTGATCATCGTCAACAGCCTATTTTGGCATCTAGTGACAATTTCCCGCAATTGTTACGGTCCACTAGTCATGTAAACGCGCCTAGTTCTAGACAAGTTTCTTACGCTAACGTGGTTAAATCTAATATGCCAGGTTTGGAGCAGGCACCTAAATCACAATATTACGAGCCTAATATTAACACTCTAGAGACTACATTGCAGACACTTGTCCAAACCATGAACACTTTTACGACCACTATGACATCCATGATGCAGGAAATGCTGAAAATGCAATCCACTATCTTACAAGCCATTTTAAAGAAATGATTTGTTTAAAAATTGGTTTTTGGAATGCGAACGGCCTCCGCCAACATAAAAACGAACTGGAGCACTTCCTGATGGATAAGCAGATTGATGTCATGATGATTGCTGAAACTCACTTGACGGCGACAGCGTACTTCAAAATTAATGGCTACGTGTTGTATGATACTAAAGATCCCTGCGGAAGAGCATGTGGAGGATCGGCAATTCTTATAAAGAACAGAATAAAACATTATTTAATGAACAACATATGTGAGGATTACCTACAAGCAACAAACATTTGTATTGAATTCTGTCAATACAATTTTGTTTTATCATCAATTTATTCGCCGCCTCTATTTTCAATAAAAGAACACCAATACTACAGCTTCTTCAATACCCTTGGAGCTAGATTTTTAGTTGCTGGTGACTTTAACGCCAAACACACTTTTTGGGGTTCGAAGGGTCGTGAACTCTTCAACACCATTGCCAAAATGGGATTAGATGTACTCTCTGGCGGGCATCCCACCTACTGGCCGACGGACCGACGGAAGATTCCCGATGTTATTGACTTCGGAGTAGTGAAAAATATCCCTGTAGAATCGATACAAGTGGAGCCTTCATTAGACTTGTCTTCAGATCACTCTCCTTCTATTATTTCAATGCGTTTCCTTCAAGGGAATGGCTCTCCATTTTGGGACATATCTAAAACCAGAGTAAGTTGGATAAAGTATACAAAGTATTTAAGTTCCCACTGCACGGAAAATGTAGTGTTGAGAACTACCGAGGATATTGATGGGTCGATTGGCAAGTTTACTGAGGACATACGAAGAGCTGTACATCACGCCTCCACATACCACGTTGAGTGCAGTCAGGAAAGGACCACACCAAAGTGGAGTCATATAGGCCAATTAGCCTACTGCAGACAATTTCTAAACTCTCCGAAAAATTGTTAATGACTAAGTTGACTCCAATTCTGAATGACACTGAATGTATTCCAAATCATCAATTCGGATTCAGAGCTAAACACAGTACCATCGAATAAACTCACAGATTGGTAACTGTGATAAGAGGGTCGTTTGAAGATAAAAAATACTGCTCCGCCCTTTTCATTGATGTGTCCCAAGCGTTCGACAAAGTTTGGCATGACGGTTTAATGCACAAAATTAAATTAACTTTGCCTGCTAACACCCATAAACTCATGGATAGTTATTTATACGGTCGCAAATTTAAAATCAAAGAAGGCAATTTTTTAAGTACCGCTCAGCCAATTGAATCAGGTGTGCCACAAGGTAGCATACTGGGCCCTACTTTATATTTGATTTATGCCTCCGACATGCCGTCAGACCCCAAAATCCACACGTCAACTTTTGCAGACGATACAGCCTTTGTCAGCGTCCATAAGGACCACCAAGTTGCATCACAGAATTTGCAGAATTATGTTTATAAACTAGAGAATTGGCTAGAGCTTTGGAAAATCAGGGTAAATGAACAAAAATGTATTCATATCACTTTCACATTGCGAAAAGATACCTGCTCGTCCATCAGAATAAATAATCAAATTATTCCTCAACATAATGAAGTCAAATACCTCGGCATTCACCTCGACCGCCGTTTAACTTGGAAGTCTCATATTGAAGCGAAACTTACACAAATGAGATTAAAAGCAGTGCAACTTAATTGGTTAATCGGCAGAAACTCTACATTGAAATTGGATTGCAAACTTTTGTTGTACAATGCAATTCTAAAGCCAATCTGGTGTTATGGAATTCAATTATGGGGTTCTGCCTCAACATCCAACATTAAAAAAATTCAAAGGGGTCAAAATAAGATTCTACATATAATTACTGCAGCTCCATGGTATGTTAAAAATTCTCGAATCCACAAAGATCTAGGCGTGCCATTAGTAAAAGTCGAATTTACAAAATATGCGTCAAAGTATGTCAGCAAACTTGAACACCATCCAAACCCACTTGCACGAGACATCCTTAACTTTAGTGGCCACAATCGGTTGAGAAGGAGGGATACCCTTGCTTTAACTCAAGCGCAAAATAGATGACTGGATCAGTTGATGTGAAATTTTTTTAGTATCATAAAAATTTTTGTCTAGCACTGGCTGGGCTTATTATTTTCTTTTTAGTATTAAGATTTGAATACTTATTGTCATTTCAAATATGAAGATTCAATAAATAATTAAATGCCAAAAAAAAAAAAAAAAACAAAAAAAAAAAAAATTGCTGTAAAACTCAAATTTAGCACTCAGCTCGTGGCAAAAACCTAAAACTAGTATATATGTACTAACTTTAATCATCGGATTTACCTAATTTATTAACGATTTTAATCACGAAAACGAAATAAAAGATGATATTTATTTCAATTAATCTGTTTACATAGATTACAACTTAAACCATTTTTTTTTAACAAAACCATTATATCTTAATATAATGGCATCATTGTTCTATATATTATTCATAACCTATCTAATCTAATTTTACCCCTTTATTACCTAAATTAAATTAACTACATTCATATCTTAACCTACTAAAGTTTAACTACTTATTTACTAAATTTATATCACAGTTTCAGTCACATTTATATCACCGTTAATATGCTAAATTTTATTATTTTTCTAATTATCATAAATCTAAATTTCTAAGTAAAAGTTTATCGAAATCACTAATCCTAATTATTATACTAAAATTTACTAATAATCGTCGAAAAGAAAAACAAAATTCTCATCGAAAACTCTATAATACCAATGATTATGCAGAAGCCTTTCAGCAGCGTTGGACATCTTTGAATTTGTAAGTTCTCTTAATTTTTTTTTTTTTGTATTTTAATTTAAGAAATCAACAGAGATTTTTTTCGCATATAATAGAATTTGTAAGGCTCTCTTTGATTGATATTTAAAGTCAATTGCATTAAAACCTCTGTTAAATTTGCTTAGTTATTAACATACCTAAATATGTAAGTTTGTTGTTGTTTTACAACATTAATAGATCACATTTATTTTTCATTCTGTATACATATTTTTATATTCTCATTAAGTTATTTGTTTTTATGAGTATCTTATTCTCGAATTCTTTTGAATTTGTTTTATTAACCCTTTTGTCGCCGTAAGAAACGAATTAATTTTTTTATAGAGCAATTCCATATGAAAACGATCAAAATTGGCAAATTTTTGGACGACCACTCTCCGATTTTAAAATAAATAGTCTCAATCGATTGCCCAGCAAAAATAATGTACCTACATATTTTTTTTGTTTTTTATAGTGACTGGTTTAGTGGTGGTGTACACCACTGTCTGTGACAAAATTGAAGAATTCTTCATAAGGGACCTCATTGAAAATTGTTTTAAAAAAAACTACTAAAGCGATCGCAACGAGTGATAGCTCGTTGGAAAGGTATTGAATCAGGCTTTAATTGAAAAATAAAATTTTCCTAATTTTTCTTAGAAATTTACCTTTCAATTTTCCCATGAAAATTAAATTTTCAGATTTTCCACAGAAGCTCCTAAATTTTCCGGCTAATTTTTTTTTTGGATTCCTCATAATTTTTGCTTTAAGAATCAGCAATAAAAAAATGGGCCCCAACTCCTTGTTTGGACAGGAGAAGAGCATTTAAGAGACCACCTTGTTTAAAATACATTTTAAAAATTATTTTACAGTTAAAAATACATTTGTGAAGAAAAAATCTTTCTTATTTTGCTGCTTATACTTAATTACAATATTTATTAAAAATTTCAATTGTCTTGGCATCATTATAAAATTAAACTAACTTTAAATTTAGCACGTCGGCAGACGAAGAGTACCGCTTTACATTAATTGACATATCAGAAATATTTGGTATGAAGCAATGCAACTTTTGCGTTCCAGTTATTGTTTTGACATTATTATATCTGTTTTGAATTCGTCGCTCCATGGCATCGTGTTCTTTTTGAGTGCATAAAACTGTGTTAATGGCAATTTGAATCCACGAAAACAAATGTTGTACATTTAAGATCTGGTCAGTATATGGCCTTTGCAAACTTGCCTTAGTCGCCATGCGTTTTAGGGTTCCCCCTAACGCATCGCATGGGCCCTTACCGTGGGACGTCGCGAAAAAGTCCACTCGACCTTGCAGTTTTGTTCTTCTTCAATTATGCAAAGATTGTAAAAATTTTTTTTATTCTTGTACTGAGAAGCCGCGCCGTCTGAGAAAAACGTTACTTTGTCGATTGCATCGAATTTTGATCTTAAGAATTCAAACAGTTTCATTTGATATAAATAAACGGACACATAATTATGAGCTAAACTCTCCGCGACAACAACAAGGCTTACGGTCTGTAGTTCGTTATGTTCGTTTTTGAAATAAATGCAAAAAGGATGCACCGTGCACTGGTCGTTTGCCCAGTGATAAGCCTGAATTTCATTCTGAACGAGAAAAGTGTAATTCTCGGCATCGGCATTCCGATGGTCAATATGTCTTTGAGTCCTTTGAATGAGGCTATTACCACTTTAGGTGAAACGCCACCACGTAAGTTTGCCATCCTACGACCGTGCTGGCATTAGACAGGCACGGAACGCATTCAGTCTGCGTTTGCATGTTTCATCAAAACATCAAATTAATTTTCTTTCCATGCAATAAATTGAAAGTATTTCACGGTGAAATTGAAACATATAGGGACCTCCTGTCGGAAAATTGTCATCTGTCCAAATGCGACAATTGTCCGAAGATTGACGAGCTAGAGCAATATTTGGCGGAAAAGTTTGAACAGCTGTTAATTCAGGAGGTGCATTTCAAACAGTGGATAATTAGCAGCGGCAGATGTTCCCTTGAGACCGTGGTAAAGCAGATTCCGGAATTCATCGAGGAATTCGGATTCAAGTTGAATGAACTGCAGGCGCACCATTTCATATCCGAGATGCAATCGAAATTTCTAAAGGAAAGTAAGGAGAAATTAGCCCAAAATGAATTCATTGTGATAAGCGACTTTGCCGAGAATTACACTTTTCTCGTTCAGGATGAAATTCAGGCTTATCACTGGGCAAACGACCAGTGCACGGTGCATCCTTTTTGCATTTATTTCAAAGACGAACATAACGAACTACAGACCGTAAGCCTTGTTGTTGTCGCGGAGAGTTTAGCTCATAATTATGTGTCCGTTTATTTATTTCAAATGAAACTGTTTGAATTCTTAAGATCAGAAATCGATGCAATCGACAAAGTAACGTTTTTCTCAGACGGCGCGGCTTCTCAGTACAAGAATAAAAAAAATTTTTACAATCTTTGCATAATCGAAGAAGAACAAAACTGCAAGGTCGAGTGGACTTTTTCGCGACGTCCCACGGTAAGGGCCCATGCGATGCGTTAGGGGGAACCCTAAAACGCATTGCGACTAAGGCAAGTTTGCAAAGGCCATATACTGACCAGATCTTAAATGTACAACATTTGTTTTCGTGGATTCAAAGCAAGGAAATTGCCATTAACACAGTTTTATGCACTCAAAAAGAACACGATGCCATGGAGCGACGAATTCAAAACAGATATAATAATGTCAAAACTATAACTGGAACGCAAAAGTTGCATTGCTTCATACCAAATATTTCTGATATGTCAATTAATGTAAAGCGGTACTCTTCGTCTGCCGACGTGCTAAATTTAAAGTTAGTTTAATTTTATAATGATGCCAAGACAATTGAAATTTTTAATAAATATTGTAATTAAGTATAAGCAGCAAAATAAGAAAGATTTTTTCTTCATAAATGTATTTTTAACTGTAAAATAATTTTTAAAATGTATTTTTAACAAGGTGGTCTCTTAAATGCTCTTCTCCTGTCCAAACAAGGAGTCGGGGCCCATTTTTTTTATTGCTGATTCTTAAAGCAAAAATTATGAGGAATCCAAAAAAAAATTAGCCGGAAAATTTAGGAGCTTCTGTGGAAAATCGGAAAATTTAATTTTCATGGGAAAATTGAAAGGTAAATTTCTAAGAAAAATTAGGAAAATTTTATTTTTCAATTAAAGCCTGGTTCAATACCTTTCCAACGAGCTATCACTCGTTGCGATCGCTTTAGTAGTTTTTTTTTAAAACAATTTTCAATGAGGTCCCTTATGAAGAATTCTTCAATTTTGTCACAGACAGTGGTGTACACCACCACTAAACCAGTCACTATAAAAAAAAAAAATATGTAGGTACATTATTTTTTGCTGGGCAATCGATTGAGACTATTTATTTTAAAATCGGAGAGGGGTCGTCCAAAAGGTGATCGCTTTCATATGGAATTGCTCTATAATGTAATTTTTTTTATATAATAATTCTAAATGAATAATATATCATATTTTCTTTTTTATTGAATAAATATAAAACGTTGTTATCATAATGGAATAGATATATTTGTATAAAATTTCTTTCTGATTAATGGTATGGTAATGTGCTTTAGGGGTTTTTTTATTTAAACATAGTTGCACTTGAAAAAAAACCACAGGACGGGTGGGTGAAGAGGCACAAAGCAAGAACACCTTGGTTTTAGAAAGTATGAATAGTGAATTTAGTAGAATCTTTGTCCACTTGTATATATAGTTTATTTTCTTACTTAATAAGGGCATTTACGATACGCACGTGAATTTTTTTTATTGTAGGCACTAAGTTCTTTGACGGAACAAAACAAAACCCAGCCCATATCTCTCGATCAAGCTAGCTTAGCAAGCGCGTGCGTACCGTTCCAAATGAAGAGCATTAGGTATAGATAGGGTTATAAAGAAATAAATCCGAAGATAGATGACCACCCATAACTACCCCCTTTTAAACCTAAAGAAGCATTACACATATTTTGTTTATTAAGACCAATTATTATTTTTATTTGAACTGTTAATTTTAAATCTTTGATATTTCTTTTTTTATTTTGGCTCGAGTTCATTAAATTTAATTTTCATTAAATTATTTTTACTGAAGGTAGGAATTGTTACATGAAAAAATTATTATTAAAATTTATTGATAATTTTTCTTGGCTTAGGATTCGAACCTGGGTTGTTGGTTGAATTTACATATGTTTCGAGAAACACCACTTTCTCTCATCAGAATTCTTTACGTTCTCACCCCCTGCACCACTGCGGCGCCCGCTAGCCAACAGTCAAACATCAATCCTTTAACCGGTATTACCGGTGGTTCGAAATTTGCTGTAATTATCATTTTTCATTTATTTACATGTTGCCTGCTCTTTATTTTATTTATTTTTAGACATTGGAAGCAATAATTATAATTATTATTTATTATTTTTAGACCCTCGTTTAGGCCCCAACGTATTTAAATTGTTTGACATGTTGTTTGGACCGATTTTACACATTTAAATACCTTCCTTTATTTTAAAACTACTTTTGTGGGTATACGACCATTGGTCCATGTGTTACTCTTATTTATAAATTTAATAAGTGGAAAAGCAAGGAACATTTTTTTTGCCCGTCTCAACATTTTTTTTTTTGGGGCTAACGAGTTTTTCAAATATATAAAATTACCAAATTTAAACAGAAAAAAAGAAAGAGAGTATTTTTAAAGTAAATAACAAAATATTATTACAACAGTTACCAGCGAAATGACAAAATCAATATCCGCTCCATATTCTTAGCCTTTGCTATCATAACAGTATTTTGTGAATATTTATTTTTGTTTTTAGTGGTTGATATAAGAAAATATATTTTCCGGATGTGGGCATTATAGAGGAGTAATATTTAATTATGAACCGATAGAGACTCTGTGCATACTTAAAACAATTTATGTTAAATTTTTATCGATATCGTATTTTTCGGATATGGGCCTAAAATTTTTATATATGGATTTTTAATAATTTATAATGGATCTAGTTATCGATTTTTACCATTATTTGTTGTAAGAATATTGTTGCAATATAACAATTTATAAGAACTTTAAGGCGCATATTCAGAAATCGTAACTAAAGTCGAAACTTATTAAACAGAAACTAAAAAACTGTTCACAAATAGTTAAAGATCTTATTCACAAAGCATAACTAACTTAACAACTGCTTTCAGCTGTTAAAAGAAATGCAACACTGCATTTAGTAGATTTTTGTTGACGAAAAACACATCTCTAGTTTGTTTTCTTTTTTTTTTGTGATTTTTTTTGGTCAAAATGGACACAATTAGCAAAGAAAATAAGAAAAGTTTATTATTATTGTTAGAAAAAATATGTATTTATTGCTTTGTGTATTTTAGAGACTCAAATTGGTCGCCAGATGAAAAAATATGTTAACATCATCGACGACAAGAAATAAAATCAATCAGCTGTTCTTTAAATGTATTTGTTAGTTGACATTTAGTTACAGCTTTACCCATAATTAAGTTGTAACTTTTCGTGCTGAATGTAATCAACTAAGAATAACTTAAGTTGGTACTTAAAGAAGTTTAAACTTAGTTATCATTTCTGAATATGCGCCTAACCTACTAATGGCCGAATTCACAGTCTTTAGTTAGCTAATGACAAAGGCTTAACTAATGATTCTTTATTCGCAATGCTTAGTTTGCCATAAGAATAACAAGTAATAGTTAAAGAATAGTTAGTATTTTAGTTTACCAATGGTTAACTAATGACTGGGAATTCGGCCATTAGTGGCAATCGTCATAAATGTTTATCTTCTTTGAGAGCTATTGGCAATTAAAAACCGATCGCCATCAAATCAAGTAGTATGATTTTTGCTATGAGCTATGAACAGTAATATAATTTTTTTAGAGGTTGTCTCATATTGTTGGGTATAACTTGACCAGTTTTGCGCATTTTCAATACCAAAAATTTCTGATCAACAAATAATATTTGCGGAAAATTTCAATCGTTTATGTCGTTCCTTCGTATCTTCAATATACGGACGGATATATGTAGCTAGATCGTCTTAGATTTTTATATGGACCCAGAATATACATATTAGGGCGGGCCAAATTTTTTGTCGATTATTGCCGCCCCCTAGGATGATTCTATGGACAATTCTAAGCAACTTTGGTGAAGGAACCATGGGTCTATCTCGATTTTCGAGTCTCCCACTTTTCAAAAAATGCAGCATCGTGCGAAGACAAATGCTTCAAATGACTTTCGGTACTCGTTGATGTTGTTGCGGTTTGCTATGTAGACTGCAATGCATTTGGATCCATTGTACACTTTTACTAAGAGAATTAAAAAATAACTGAAATTACCGAAAAATTTTTCTCGGAAAATAGACGAAAAATATTACAAATATGCATGAAACGCCCTCTGGTGGTGTTCATAGGTAAAAATAAAGATCAAAAATGAATTTCTCGACCCCAAAAACCCCCCATATACACATAAAAAAGATAATATAACGATGAATAAAAAATCGAATTTCGAATCAAAATGATGTTATAGGGGAAAAAAATCATTTTTTGAAAAGTGGGAGACTCGAAAATCGAGATAGACCCATGGTTCCTTCACCAAAGTTGCTTAGAATTGTCCATAGAATCATCCTAGGGGGCGGCTCTAATCGATTCTTTCGGCTCCATACAAATTAGCCCGGCCTAATACATATATACTTTTTGGGTCCACGACCAATATTTGAATGTGTTACAAACGGAATCACAAACATATTTTTAGTGGTGGATATAATAAAAATGTCTTACTGGCTGATTAAAATTAATTGAGAACAAGATTTATGCGCATTTAAGTGGTTTCTGGAAGTAGACTTTATATGGGGGCTACGGTCAAATATGGACCGATCATTAGAAATTTTGTATGGGGCTATGTCAAAATTATGGACCAATGCAAAAAATAATATTGTTTTGAGATTTCGCTTTGCATGAAATCATGGACCGATTCTTACAATTTTCAACAGGACTTCTACAATAAAAATAAAGTGTGCAAAATTTCATGATATTATCTGCATTATATTTGAAGAAAACAACAAAAAATATCGAGGTAATCTAAAACTTTGATCTATAACTCGGATCCTACTGAACCGATTTTGCCCATTTGCAATACCAAACATTTCGGTGGATCAAAGAATGTTTGGTATAAATTTCATTGTTCTATGTCTTTTTTCGAAGCTCTGTCGTGCCAACAAAAGATGAACAGACGGACGGACATTGCTAAATCGTCTTAGAATCTTATAAGAACCCAGAATACTCTGCGATATACCTCTACCTGTCCAGTATACTGGAAATCTGCAACACATATACATATATTATATTATATACTAGCTAAACCCGGTGTGCTTTGCTACCCCCCCTCGCTATAAAATTAATTAAAACGTATTTATATATTTACAAACATTTATTTATTTAATATTAATGGCGCATATTCAGAAATGATAACTAATGGCGTTTTCTTTTCTGGCAAAAATGTTACACGTTTTTCCCATTTCGCATCTTTTTTAATTTTTTTGTGTTCTTTTCTGAAAAAATGTAAACACTGCCGTAGTGTAGTGTGTTCTTTTCTATAAATGTCACACTATAAATTAAAAAAATGGTGCACCTTTCACACTCTGTATTTTTAGAGGGGGAGAATCGCACGATAAAACAGCTGACCAGTGATGCCAACTTTTTAGACTCAAAACGCGTAAACATTTTTGAAAAAAGGGCTAAATGGAAAATAATCCATATAAAACCACATCCAATTTTCTTTTTTTTCGCGTTTTGAGTGACTAAAATCCTGCTAAATCTAGCCCGAAAAGGGCTAAGTTGGCATCGCTGCAGCTGACACTTGTTTTGTTTATGAATATGTATTTGTGTTAAGAAACAAAACAAAAATATACAAAATGGAAAATATTACTACTTTTTTATGTGCTGAAAAAATTTTGGATGACTTGTTGAATTCATCTTCATCATCTGATGATGATAAATAATATATATAATTTTTATAGTTTAAGAAGAATTTGCGTGTTAGTCGGGAAGGTGCCATTGGTCTTTTTGATAAATATTCATTGTCTTATTTCAAGCGATCTTACCAGGGAGCTATCTGCTTCTTCTTTTTTAACAAAAAAGAAAAAAAACAAAAACAGCTGTACATGAAAAAAAGTGTTACACTGTTGTGATTTTATGTTCTATTCTGACCATTAAAAATGCGACATCTTTAAAATGTGGGGTAAACATTATAAAAATGTACATAATAAAGGTGTAACATTTTATTTCAGAAAAGAAAACACCATAAGTTTAAACTTTTTTAAGTACCAACTTAAGTTATTCTTAGTTGATTACTTTCAGCACGAAAAGTTACAACTTAATTATGGCTAAAGCTGTAACTAAATGTCAACTAACAAATACATTTAAAGAACAGCTGATTGATTTTATTTTATTATTTACATATTTGAAAAGTGTTATAGTTTTGCGGTGGTAAAAAAATAAAACAATGGAAAACATTATAAGAGACATTCAAATATTAGCAGATGAAAACATGGCGAAAAAAGTTAGAACGTATAAAACTCGCTGCAATCCATTTGAAATGGATGATGAAGACTTCTACGAAAGATATCGTTTTGACAAAGAAACAGCCTGTTTTATAATTGATTTAGTGGACTCCAACAAATTTCAGACTAACAGAGGTAAAGCAATTCCAATGAATTTGCAAGTGCTTTCTACCTTGCGCTTTTTGGGGCGAAACGTTCACCAAAGTGATATAGGTTGGTACATTCAATGGCATACAAATTCTTCTAAACTGATTTTCAATTTTTAGCTGATTTGCACGGCTTGTCGCAACCATCAGTGAGTCGCATAATAAAAAATGTGACAAAGCAGTTAGCATTACGACTACCGGATTTTGTAAAATTTCCACAGGAACCTGAAGAACTCAATAAAATAAAAAGTAGTTTTTATAATATAGCCCGTTTTCCTTGCGTTATTGGTGCTATCGATTGCACGCATGTGCGTATTAAATGCCCATCAAAAAATGTGGGTCCAATAATGGCTGGCCATTTTAGAAATAGAAAAGGATATTATTCCTTAAACGTACAGGTAAATACTATAAAACACATTAATAAATACTAAGTACATATGTACAAAAAAATTCCAGATTGTTTGTGATGCTGCTTGCAAAATTTTAGACATTGTTGCTCGCACCCGGGGTTCTGTTCACGATGCAAGGATTTGGTCTATGTGTTCTTTAAAATGTAAGCTTGAAGCATCACAATGTCAACATAAAGGTGTAGTACTTGGCGATGGCGGATACCCGGCATCTTCTATATTATTGACTCCTGTTAGGACTCCAGCAACAGAAAAAGAAAGACGGTATGATTATATTAACAGTAGCTTATTTCTAGCTCAAAAAATGTTGCGTTTATAACAATTTGTTTTATTTAATTTTCTATAAAGAAGGCAACATTTTTTGGTAAGCAAAATCTCTATTTTCTTTCGCATTTATTATTTTAAATCTGCAATTAAAGATATAATAGAAGTCACACGGCAACGAGAGTCAAAATTGAATGTTTAAATGGCCAACTTAAGTCTAAATTCCAATCTGTGTTGGAAAGGATCCGTGTAGACCTTGATACCGCCAAAAACATTATTGTAGCTGTTGCAGTCTTGCATAATATAGCTAAGGAAAGAAACATGCAATGTAAACTTTTAACAGATTACATAAAAAATCTCGAATTATGCTTTTTTTATTTTGCAGATCTCAATGAAATTCCACACAATCAAGTAGCTTTGTTACAACCACAAGATATTGATAACCTCATTGAAGGTGAAACTGGCAGAGCTTTTAGATCAGGATTTATTGAAAAACATTTCTAATGGTTTTATTTAAACATTTCATTTATTTTAATTATATTAGTATGTATAGAAAAATATATAATATAATGCACATACATACTCGTACATATGAATGTACATACATATGTATATGCATATATAAAACGCTTTAAAAATAAAAACTAAAACAAAAGTTTACTTTTTTCAAATAATTAAAATTAGGAGATCAGAGATTCTTTTTATTCTATAAAAAATATAACAAAAAATTTAATTCATTTCATTAACCTATTAATAAAATTAAGTATTTTGTACTTGTATGATTGCTTGTTTGCACTGAAGGCATTTGAATTTAAGCAATATAATTATTGCTTGTATACAGGTATCTATGTACATATAAATATATAACTATATCACATATTAAATGCCGTTGTAAGGCTATCGTTATTATTATTATTATTAGAAATTAGCTTTGATAATAATTGCTTTTTCATTTCATGTAGCTCATCAGCATGTTTTAATTGTTTTTTGTGCAACTCCTGCATAAAAGCTATTCGCATATTGTTTACGGTGTCCTGGTGCTTAATTTCATTTTCTAATTTTGCAATTTGCTTTTTCTGCAGTTCTTCGGCAAGCACAGTTTCCTTTTTAATCTGGTTTTCTCTTTGCTCTAACACAGACAATTTGTTTTTCGGTTTCGACAAACATCTCAATTGTTTAATGTACGGTGACACTTGTTCCTTATTTTCTTTTTTTACAGGACTTTCTTCTAATGGACACATAATCTCTACCGTCTTTTCCCAATTTGAGTTGCTATCTATTAAGCACGTATCTTCTACTACCTCCGGCGCTATTAAATTTAAAATTTCCTCGTCATTTTCGTCGAGAGAAGGAATCTCAATATTATTTCCTGTAGCATAGGTGGCCTTTCGTACAGCTGCGAGCTTTGTTTTTGACTGTGCTTTCATCCTGTTCCACTGTTGCTTCAAACGACTCGTGTCTCTTACATACCCCATTGACTTCATTTGCTCGTTGATGTGGCGCCAAGCTTCTTTTTTCTTGTATATCATCTTTGTGTCGTTTCTCTTGTCGTCGATGATGTTGACATATTTGGCCACCAATTCTTTAAATGTGGTTTTTTCATCTGGCGACCAATTTGAGTCTCTCTAAAATACACAAAGCAATAAATACATATTTGTTTCAAACAATAATAATAAACTTACCTTATTTTCTTTGCTAATTGTGTCCATTTTGACCAAAAAAAATCACAAAAAAAAGAAAACAAACTAGAGATGTGTTTTTCATCAACAAAAATCTACTAAATGCAGTGTTGCATTTCGTTAAACAGCTGAAAGCAGTTGCTAAGTTAGTTATGATTTGTGAATAAGATCTTTAACTATTTGTGAACTATTTTTTAGTTTCTGTTTAATAAGTTTCGACTTTAGTTACGATTTCTGAATATGCGCCAATGTATTTATTGCAATGCTTTAGGTTTAGTTTTGGCTTTAGGTTTGGATATTAACCTTGAGCTTTGTTAACAGTCATCGCAAACGCTAACCGAACAGGAGCAAATTGTTTAAAATCGAATGGTAAATCTGTTGGTAGAATTGGAATGCGTAGCAAAAGTACAACTGTACCTTTATATTTTCCTGTTATAATGGTCGCTTCTACTAAATTATTTCTCAGTTTTTTTTACTGCAAGTCGAGTGCCATTGCAAAGCCGTGGTGATCGATATTACGCAGTAAAATATTTGGTACTCCAATTTTAAGTTGTAGCACATGTGGTGGGTTGCTTGATAGATTTGACACATTTCAAAATGATATCCATCTTGTAACGGACCTTTTTCTTTGCTGGGGTATATCTCGCCGGATACCCAGGGTCCACTCACAATAAATTTTATTTATTTGAGACACTCGTTAAGAAAAAGAAAACTTTCTGTCTTTTTAAATTATGCTTTTAAATTACGCTTTATTTATTAATTAGTGTTTCTTAAATTTAGGGTTTATTCAATTCTGTTACAACACGATTACCAAGGCGTTTTTGATGAGACACAATCTCCATGCACGAATGCGGGCTGTACGGATGGCCCGCTTGACACAGTCAACAGTGGTACGTCGATAGGGTATATCCTTACAAATGCCCAGTGAAGCCACCAAACAACAACGAATCTGCGGTCCAACCACGGAAACGATGTGTCGAGTGACTCGTAGTAGTAAACCTGCGGTCCAACCACGGGCACACTACTACGCTCGGCTTTGGATGTAGGTGTAGTACCAAATTGTAAACCTGCGGTCCAAGCACGGAATTCACAACTGAGGCAACACTAGCACCACTACAGACTAAACCAAACAAACTACTAAAACAGAACAACTTACCTACCACTGTGTTCACCGGCTGGTGAAAACTGACTGATCAACTGACCGGCCAAAACTGACTGACCACGATTTTCATTTTTGTTCTGCTTTTATACCCTTTTTTCTGTTGACATACAACCAAGGTAAATGTGTCTATCCGTTCGCTCAGCTGTTTGTCACATTTGTTGTGTATGCGATGTTTGCTTATATGCCGCTAGAGGGTGTGTCTCAAGTGTCAATTCGTGTCACTGCCACTAGATGTCACCGTTAATCAATTTAAATTTAATTCATACAAGAATTATATAAAATTACAAATTTTATAATATAAAAGGAAATGCATTCGTTATTATATAAAGTTACCAATTAGAAAAATTAATTCAATTTACATTTAATGCATACAAGAATTATCCAGAATTACAAATTATATAAAAAAATCATTCAATTTATTCTCACCAATTACGAACAATATGTGTGCGTGGAAACGAGGGTTCCCGACTTCCATCGTCACAATCTTCTTCATATGGAAAAATAATAGGATACTGAAGCGCGTCATATGAGCGATGCATTCCAGTGCATTACATAGTCAAGAATTTATTATTTCGTAAGAATATCCTTTTGTCAAAATTTAATGACGATCGGTCCAGTAGTTAAGACTATATTACGATTTTTAATTTTCCTAAAAAGGGGCATACATTCATTTTTATATATATAGCTATTAATTTTGTATATGAGCTAAATATTCACTTTGTATGGGAGCTGCTTCGTCCACTGGTATGATCACGCCTAATTTTCCCATCACTATTCATAATATAATCCACGTGCACAAATTTCTAAGACTCTGGGTATTATAGAACTGTAGATATATGATATTAAATATTTACGGTCCGAACCCGCCCATTTTTTTCTGATTATTCAGATCAGTGTTTCAAAACTCCGCTATTACAATAGTCAAGATATATGATGTTATTGAATTTATGTGGGAGGGGCCACGCCCACTTGAAATATTTTTAGCCGTAAACCTAATTGGGACTATAACCTTTCAAATGAAACCGGTTTGGGCCAAATCGGTTGGATAGTTTTAGATTCTATAAAGGACAAACATACAAACATTGTATTTTATATATATAGATTATGAACAAACTTGTTTGTTTAAACGTTTTGATACAAAACGTTAAGCCGAGTGTTGAGAAATTAGGGATCGAAGAAGACTTCTACTTCTACCAGGATAACGATCATAAACACAAATCGTATATTGCGCGAAATTGGTTGCTAAAATTGCCCACATGTATTAGAAGTTCCACCACAGTCTGTGGGCATAAATAGTGGAGGACAATTTCCCCCTACATACACATGTAAATTATTGGAGTCGATGCCTAGTCGTCTTAAAGCTGAGATTTCAGCAAAAGGTGGAGCAACAAAATATTAATAGTGTATTTAAACTAACTTTAGTTAAAGTGGTTCACTTTCACTGTTAGGTACATTGTAACATCTCTATTTCTTTGAGTTCAATCAAAAGTACTTATTTTATCTTTCAGTTCTGTTTAATCATAGTTTGGTACTTTTCTTTAGTATTCATTTACACAAAAGTGTACCAACTGTGTTTATTACATTATCACTGAATACTATTAGATGCAACGGTGCAAATTTCAAGCTATTCTCTTTTACACCTACTTTTCACTAACTTATCATGTATATTTCGACGTAATCATGTATATGTCGCATACATGATTTATGAGATAGCTATATAGGTAGCAGTACATATGTACTCTTCTTAGAGCTTTTACTCAATTTTTATTTGCAAAAGAAGTTAAGTCAAAAATGGGAAGAAATATTAAAACGCCATAAGTGGTGTGATCTAACTAACGGGTTTCTTTTACACATTGAAAACCAAATAAGACACACAAATTTTGAGAACGCAAAGATCAGCAAAGAAAATCAACGTGTCTTTAGAAAAATTAAATTAAATTTCCAATATTCTACTGCAAATATAATTCAAATAATCCCTGGAAAATTTTTATCATTTGTTTCGGAAGTGCGTTGTCCAAGTAGTCTCCATAAGGAATAGGACCGAACATTTCATCCAGATTTTTTTGGTTAATCTCATATATCTAAACATAAGGTAATTGTATGATTATTCCAATAAATTAAGCATTCCAATCTAATAGTTAATATTGAGTTTTCATGTGTAGCTCCACAACAATCTCTCGGATGAGTTTTGTTTCTGACATTTTGGTGTGTGCACCACATGGTCAATCAGCATCAAACTTCATCACTCGAGAGATATAATTTTAATTACACCCTGGAATTACTTCGAAACTGTCCAGATTCTACTGCTAATAGTCAACCTTCAAACACCATAAATCGTTCTCTTAACGATAAATCCAACACCAATTTTCCCGGCGATACTTCAACTACCAGAATTGACACCTACATTACCACTAATGTAAAAAACTAACTTATACTCTAACTAAATATATCTAACTAAAACACCTAATTCTAACTAAACTAAATCATATTACATTTATATACTAAATTATAACAAGTATCTAACCTAAATTACAACATCTTATTTTTAAATCTGACAACTAAATAATTTCCTATATAAACTTTAATATAACAGTTTATAAAACATATATTGAAATCTAATGAATACAAATGATTTACATATATTTTTTTATAACACTAATTTATCTGTTAATACACCTAAAACTTATAAAATCTAATTCTTTTTTTATATACAATATTTTATTAATAATAATTACAACTTTCAGTTCCTTACTATGTCCATTCATTAAAAATGTCTTACTTCCGATTTATAAACTAATCTCCATATCTAAATAATACCTACATACCTTAAAAAACACCCCACTTTTAAGACTATTCGTATACATCTATTTTTTTATTTAAGAGTAAATTCAATTTTGTACTTATAACACTAACATATAAATATATTTAACATTTCTGAAAAATTAATAACTTTACCCACATCGCCAATTCCTCGAGAAAGCAGAAGGCCTTCAGCATCCCTGGAATCAAGTCATGTATGTAAGTCAAACCTTTAAACATTTTTTTATTAAATATATTTATATAACACTGCCTTTATATAAATTATCATTAATGTAATTGTATGATACCTAATTATAAACACATTTCTATTTTGTTTTGATCGAGCTAGAACAAAGAACTTTTTATCTCTTGCTTTATTGTTAAATAAGAGAATTAAACCATCTGTTTAGGCACGAAACCCCTAAAAATAATTTAATTCAGATTTGTGGTACGGTAACCCTGCAACTGCAGCATTACTCGTTACTTAGTTTATATTCCTCTCTTTCTCATTCTCCACGTATACCAACAGGCAGTTGTGGTGGTTGATTTTTTAACACAACAAATCATTCTATTGTAAACCATCAAAGCAAGCGCATCAACAGTACAAAATATATAAAAGAAACAAATAAAATACAAAACACAAACAACAAAATAATTGGTTTTATATTTGAAGTGTTGAAGTTTTTATATTATAAGTGCAGAAGAGCTCAGCTTGGCTACGCCAACAGCAGCAATAATAACAAAAAGAACAACATCAGAAAGAAGAAAATTAAGTGTATAGAAAGAAGTGCAATTAAAAAATTGTTCATAATTAAAAATATATAAAATAGAATATAGAAACTTTTTCAAAACGAAAATACTTACCGACATACCTACCAAAAAAAAAAATGTAAAGTGTTGAAAAATTACAAAACTTAATTGTGTTTCAAGAGTCATTAATGTAGCTCATGCTTTTTTAATAAATTTAATTGGAAATAATTTGTAAAATTTTAAATAGTTTCAAGCAACAACACAGACAACATCATCATTACGATCAGTTAACTTGAACAAAAACCAACTTCATAATTACAACAAATTACACTGACAATTGAAAGAGAGCAAGTCTAAGCGAGCTAGCAAGCGAGTGTGTGTGTGCTAACAAAAGAAGAGAGTGAAAAAAAGGCCACCAGCTACAACAACAACAGGTTGTCCGATAGACACCCTTACCTCATCATCATCATCCTCATCAAGGAATCGATCCACATCACCCTCATCCCTTTCATCCAGGACTACAGGTATCACCCTACACTCAAAATCATCCACTTCACCCTACAGTCCACGTAAGTCACCCCCCATTATCTTTTTATATTTCTCATATCATTTACTCCAACATAATTATCCCCTAACCCGTGTACATATACATTTTGGTCCTTCGAACCGGATCTCTGGGTCATCCAAAACCCAGAGATATCTCTCCCTAATCACATCATTCCGGGTCATCCAAAAACCGGTACACCCCCTAATAAAAATATTTTCCCGCAAATTTTTAAACATCTTAATGTTTGACATTCACCCCAAAAATTTATAACGTTTTCCCGCGCATTCACATGGTATAATATTCGCCCGTAAATTATACCCATTTCGTTTCCCGCGCAATCTATATGGCTATAATATTCCCCCGCAAATTATAGCCATTTTCCTTTTTTCCGCGAAAAATTTTAAGTGGTTATAATATTTACCCCGCAAAATTATAACCCAACTTTTCGCGAAAAAAAAAACTGTACCTTTTCCTCCCAACATATTTAACATATTTTGTGCACACGTATTCTTGTTATCCCGTTACAAATTTTTGTCCCTATGTATGTATGTATAACCAATCTTTCCAAAAGTAAAATTGCCGTTTAACAAAAACAACAACGTGTTGTCATTTGCGCATTTTGTTGTCCCTTATATGCGCTTATTTATCATACGGTAAAATAACGCTTCAAACAAAAGGGAACAACAAAACGCTGGCATTTTTTACATAGTGCTGTTTACTTGTTGTGCATTTTTCTTAAACGAAAGATCTAACGGTAGCCTGACTAAAGAAGAATACAAAATACCGCATCAAAACATAGTGCATACTTGTTAATGTTGTTGTTGTAGTTTTCTTATACAGGCATATGAAATTCCTATTGGCATTTTTTTGTAAGTTTCATAGCAAACAAACAAAAAGCACATGCCAAAGTCATTTCATATAAAGGCAAATTTACATACATACATACAAACCCTGCATTCTACTCAAGAATGATAAAATAAAGATTACGCCATGCGCATGATTTCCCGTTATGTGACGTAGAAGGGCCATTCTAAGGGTTACCAATAATGTTTCATGTGTTAGAATTAAAATTTCTTGCGAAAAATGTGTGTTTTATGTGATAGTTGGCAACCTTGCAATTGAAATCTCTGAGAGTTCTAAAATAAAATCTGTTTAAAAAAGAAAAACAAACAAAACAAAAAACAACAAAAATATAAACATGAAGAGTGCAGTGAGCAAATGCAAGCAAAAAATGAGTAAAAAAAACAAGTGAGAAAAAATTAGCCAATAGAGACACAGAATGTGTGACGTCACATGGCCTAAATGCGCAGAACATTTTAAAATTTTACGCGCGTTGGCGTAATCTTTATTTTATCATTCTTGATTCTACTGTTTCTGTATATTTATGGTATTTGTATAAACCTGTTTTCTGTTTTTCGTTTACTCATCCCATGTACGAAAGAGTTCCTACAGTTCTTATTTAAATGAGAGACCTAACGGTAGCCTGACAAAAGAAAAATACAAAATACCGCATCAAAACATAGTGCATACTTGTTAATGTTGTTGTTGTATTTTTCTTATACAGGCATATGAAATTCCTATTGGCATTTTTTGTAAGTTTCATAGCAAACAAACAAAAGGCAAAAGCCAAAGTCATTTTATATAAAGCAAATTCACATACATACACACGACTGTTGTTTCTTGTTTTTTGTACTTTGATGGTAATTTTGTGGGTGCTTTGATTCTGCTTTTTCTTTTCATCTCATGTATCAAAAATTTTCTCCCGTTTGTTCTCTCTCAAATTATTCTCTCTCTCTCGATTAACTCGTTGTTTTGACAAACAAACGAATAAATGCATTTATGTAGTACTGATTATATACTTACATATGTACATAAAATTAAGTAGGTCACTGGAACAATAGTGATCATATAAGAAATTATGTACTAACCAGTGGATACGAGGAGAGATCAATCAGTCACCGAAAATTATATTATTTGTAATGTGCTCGATTTTATTATTAAATACGACAAATCAATAACAATAATATTGCTAACCCCATACACAGTTGAAAATTTGTTTAATTTTTATATTACCCAACTGAAAATTAATTTAAAATTTTTTATAAATTTTTTTATACGTTACACAAAATGAAGATTTCTTTAAACTTTTAATACTACACAACTGAAAATTTTTTATATTACGCAAATGAAAATTTCTTTAAATTTTCTTTAAATTTTTCCAAAGTCGCTCTTACGAAGCACAACTGAAAATTTCTTTAAATTTTCTTTAAATTTTTTCCGAAGTCGCTTTTACGAAGCACAACTGAAAATTTCTTTAAATTTTCTTTAAATTTTTCCCAAGTCGCTTTTACGAAGCGCAACTGAAAATTTCTTTAAATTTTCTTTAAATTTTTCCCAAGTCGCTTTTACGAAGCGCAACTGAAAATTTCTTTAAATTTTCTTTAAATTTTTCCCAAGTCGCTTTTACGAAGCGCAACTGAAAATTTCCTTAAACATGGAAATATCTGCGACACAAAGATACAAGTGAATAGGGAAGATGATTTTCGAAAATTGTCCAACCAGCTGGAAAGGGAGACTAGGGATTTCTATACCTACCAGCTCAAAAGCGCAAAAGGACTCCAAGTCGTTCTAAAGGGTATAGACCCATGTGTTGATCCCGCGGAGATAAAAACCGGTTTAATGGACAAAGGGTTCAAAATCAAGAGCGTAGTGAATATTAGAAACCGTGAAAAGATCCCTCAGCCCATGTTCAGGGTAGAATTGGAACCTGGAGATGTTGTCTTAAAGAAAAACGAGTCCCATCCCATCTACAATCTGATGTACCTTCTGCATCGTAGAATCACCGTGGAAGAACCACATAAGCGTCAGGGACCCGTCCAGTGTCTCAACTGTCAGGAATTTGGTCACACCAAGGCGTATTGTAAATTGCCGACAGTTTGTGTTGCGTGTGGGGAGCTACATGCAACTGCTCAATGCGATAAGTCGAGAACTGACTCAAAAATCAAAAAATGCAGTAACTGCGGAGGTAATCATACCGCAAATTATAGAGGTTGTCCAATTTACACTCATTTGAAAGGCATAAGAACCAACAAGACGTCAGTATTGCCTAATCGCCCTCAACAGCCAAATTTAGCATCGAGTGACAATTTCCCTCAATTATTACGGTCCACTAGTCATGTAAACGCGCCTAGTTCTAGACAAGTTTCTTACGCAAACGTCGTTAAATCTACTATGCCAGGTCTGGAGCAGGAACCTAAACCCCAATATTCTGAGCCGCATATCAACAATCTAGAGACAACATTGCAGACACTTGTCCAAACTATGAACACTTTCACGACCACCATGACATCCATGATGCAGGAAATGCTGAAAATGCAATCCACTATCTTGCAAGCCATTTTAAAGAAATGATTTATTTAAAAATTTGTTTCTGGAACGCGAACGGGCTCCGCCAACATAAAAACGAACTGGAACACTTCCTGATGGATAAGCAGATTGATGTCATGATGATTGCTGAAACTCACTTGACGGCGACAGCGTACTTCAAAATTAATGGCTACGTGTTATATGATACTAAAGATCCACGCGGAGGAGCATGTGCAGGATCGGCAATTCTTATAAAGAACAGAATAAAGCATTATCTAATGAATAACATAAGTGAGGATTACCTCCAAGCAACAAACATTTGCATTGAATTCTGTCAATACAAATTTGTTTTATCATCGATTTATTCTCCGCCTCGATTTTCAATAAAAGAACACCAATACCATAACTTCTTTAAATCCCTTGGAGCTAGATTTTTAGTTGCTGGTGACTTTAACGCCAAACACACATTTTGGGGTTCACGTCTGGTAACCCCAAAGGGTCGCGTACTCTTCAACACCATTGCTAAAATGGGCTTAGATGTACTCTCAAGTGGACATCCCACCTATTGGCCGACGGACCGACGGAAGATTCCCGATGTTATTGACTTTGGGGTAATGAAAAATATCCCTGTAGAATGGATGCAAGTGGATCCTTCACTGGACTTGTCCTCAGATCACTCTCCTACTATCATTTCAATGCATTTCCCTCAAGTGTGTGGTTCTCCATTTATGAACATGACTAAGACCCGAGTAAGTTGGATAAAATACAAAAAGTATTTAAGTTGTCATTGCACGGAAAATGTTGTGTTGAGAACTACCGACGATATTGATGAGTCGATTGGCAACTTTATCGAGGACCTTCGACGAGCTGTGCATCACGCCTCCACATACGACGTTGAGTGCAGAAGTGGGACAAATAGAACTTATTTCTCTGAACTCGAACATCTCCTATCAGAAAAAAGAAGAATGAGAAGAGAGTGGCAAATTCACAGGTCTCCTGAACTGAAAGCTAGGCTACGGGAATGCAGAGATATACTAAGACATTTCTTAGAAACCCAAAGAACGGCCTCACTTAGATCTTACTTGGAAGGTCTTGATAGTACCCCACAATCTGACTATTCGTTATGGAAGGCGGCACGAGGTTTAAAAAGACCAGTTAGAGGAAAGCCTCCTCTGCGAAATCCGACTGGTGACTGGGCTAGAAATGATTCCGAGAAAGGGACATTATTTGTTAACCATTTGAGAAATGTGTTCACTATAAACAACTCAAATAACGAACATGATTTGCCACCACTTGTTATAAGACCTCCTGTACCTCTAAGACTAAACTTTCGTGATGTCCAAAACGCTATTGGTACTCTGAACCTTAGAAAGCCTCCAGGTATGGATAAAATCAGCAATAAAATGCTTGTGGAGTTACCTCGTGTAGCAAGAAGAATTATCCTCTTTATCTTCAACGCTATTTTACGCCTAGAATACTATCCTGCAGATTGGAAGGTGTCTATGATCACTATGATTCCTAAGCCAGGGAAGGACCACACCAAAGTAGAGTCATATAGGCCAATTAGCCTACTGCCGACAATTTCTAAACTGTTCGAAAAATTGTTAATGACTAAGTTGACTCCAATTCTGAATGACACTGAATGTATTCCAAATCATCAATTCGGATTCAGAGCTAAACACAGTACCATCGAACAAACTCACAGATTGGTAAATGTGATAAAAGGGTCGTTTGAAGATAAAAAATACTGCTCCGCCCTTTTCATTGATGTATCCCAAGCGTTCGACAAAGTTTGGCATGACGGTTTAATGCACAAAATTAAATTAACTCTGCCTGCTAACACCCATAAACTCATGGAAAGTTATTTATACGGTCGCAAATTTAAAATCAAAGAAGGTAATTTTTTAAGTACCGCTCAGCCAATTGAATCAGGAGTGCCACAGGGTAGCATACTGGGCCCTACTTTATATTTGATTTATGCCTCCGACATGCCGTCAGACCCCAAAATCCACACGTCAACTTTTGCAGACGATACAGTCTTTGTCAGCGTCCATAAGGACCACCAAGTTGCATCACAGAATTTGCAGAATTATGTTTATAAACTAGAGAATTGGCTAGAGCTTTGGAAAATCAGGGTAAATGAACAAAAATGTATTCATATAACTTTCACATTGAGAAAAGATACCTGCTCGTTCATCAGAATAAATAATCAAATTATTCCTCAACATAATGAAGTCAAATACCTCGGCATTCACCTCGACCGCCGTTTAACTTGGAAGTCTCATATTGAAGCGAAACTTACACAAATGAGATTAAAAGCAGTGCAACTTAATTGGTTAATCGGCAGAAACTCTACATTGAAATTGAATTGCAAACTTTTGTTGTACAATGCAATTCTAAAGCCAATCTGGTGTTATGGAATTCAATTATGGGGTACTGCCTCAGCATCAAACATTGAAAAAATTCAAAGGGGTCAAAATAAAATTCTACGGATAATTACAGCAGCTCCATGGTATGTTAAAAATTCTCGAGTCCACAAAGATCTAGGCGTGCCATTAGTAAAAGTCGAATTTACAAAATATGCGTCAAAGTATGTCAGCAAACTTGAACACCATCCAAACCCACTTGCACGAGACATCCTTAACTTTAGTGGCCACAATCGGTTGAGAAGGAGGGATACCCTTGCTTTAACTCAAGCGCAAAATAGATGACTGGATCAGTTGATGTGAAATTTTTTTAGTATCATAAAAATTTTTGTCTAGCACTGGCTGGGCTTATTATTTTCTTTTTAGTATTAAGATTTGAATACTTATTGTCATTTCAAATATGAAGATTCAATAAATAATTAAATGCAAAAAAAAAAAAAAAAAAAAAAAATTTTCTTTACATTTTACCGAAGTCGCTTTTACGAAGCACAACTGAAAATTTCTTTAAATTTTCTTTAAATTTTTCCCAAGTCGCTTTTACGAAGCGCAACTGAAAATGTCTTTAAATTTTCTTTAAATTTTTCCCAAGTCGCTTTTACGAAGCGCAACTGAAAATTTCCTTAAATTTTCTTTAAATTTTACCGAAGTCGCTTTTACGAAGCACAACTGAAAATTTCTTTAAATTTTCTTTAAATTTTTCCCAAGTCGCTTTTACGAAGCGCAACTGAAAATTTCTTTAAATTTTCTTTAAATTTTTCCCAAGTCGCTTTTACGAAGCACAACTGAAAATTTTTTTTAAATTTTCTTTAAATTTTTCCCAAGTCGCTTTTACGAAGCGCAACTGAAAATTTCTTTAAATTTTCTTTAAATTTTTCCCAAGTCGCTTTTACGAAGCGCAACTGAAAATTTCTTTAAATTTTCTTTAAATTTTTCCCAAGTCGCTTTTACGAAGCGCAACTGAAAATTTCCTTAAATTTTCTTTACATTTTACCGAAGTCGCTTTTACGAAGCACAACTGAAAATTTCTTTAAATTTTCTTTAAATTTTTCCCAAGTCGCTTTTACGAAGCGCAACTGAAAATTTCTTTAAATTTTCTTTAAATTTTTCCCAAGTCGCTTTTACGAAGCGCAACTGAAAATTTCTTTAAATTTTCTTTAAATTTTACCGAAGTCGCTTGTACGAAGCACAACTGAAAATTTCTTTAAATTTTCTTTAAATTTTACCGAAGTCGCTTTTACGAAGCACAACTGAAAATTTCTTTAAATTTTCTTTAAATTTTACCTAAGTCGCTTTTACGAAGCGCAACTGAAAATTTCTTTAAATTTTCTTTAAATTTTTCCCAAGTCGCTTTTACGAAGCGCAACTGAAAATTTCTTTAAATTTTCTTTAAATTTTACCGAAGTCGCTTGTACGAAGCACAACTGAAAATTTCTTTAAATTTTCTTTAAATTTTCTTTAAATTTTACCGAAGTCGCTTTTACGAAGCACAACTGAAAATTTCTTTAAATTTTCTTTAAATTTTTCCCAAGTCGCTTTTACGAAGCGCAACTGAAAATTTCTTTAAATTTTCTTTAAATTTTTCCCAAGTCGCTTTTACGAAGCGCAACTGAAAATTTCTTTAAATTTTCTTTAAATTTTTCCCAAGTCGCTTTTACGAAGCGCAACTGAAAATTTCTTTAAATTTTCTTTAAATTTTTCCCAAGTCGCTTTTACGAAGCGCAACTGAAAATTTCCTTAAATTTTCTTTACATTTTACCGAAGTCGCTTTTACGAAGCACAACTGAAAATTTCTTTAAATTTTCTTTAAATTTTTCCCAAGTCGCTTTTACGAAGCGCAACTGAAAATTTCTTTAAATTTTCTTTAAATTTTTCCCAAGTCGCTTTTACGAAGCGCAACTGAAAATTTCTTTAAATTTTCTTTAAATTTTACCGAAGTCGCTTGTACGAAGCACAACTGAAAATTTCTTTAAATTTTCTTTAAATTTTACCGAAGTCGCTTTTACGAAGCACAACTGAAAATTTCTTTAAATTTTCTTTAAATTTTACCTAAGTCGCTTTTACGAAGCGCAACTGAAAATTTCTTTAAATTTTCTTTAAATTTTTCCCAAGTCGCTTTTACGAAGCGCAACTGAAAATTTCTTTAAATTTTCTTTAAATTTTACCGAAGTCGCTTGTACGAAGCACAACTGAAAATTTCTTTAAATTTTCTTTAAATTTTCTTTAAATTTTACCGAAGTCGCTTTTACGAAGCACAACTGAAAATTTCTTTAAATTTTCTTTAAATTTTTCCCAAGTCGCTTTTACGAAGCGCAACTGAAAATTTCTTTAAATTTTCTTTAAATTTTTCCCAAGTCGCTTTTACGAAGCGCAACTGAAAATTTCTTTAAATTTTCTTTAAATTTTACCGAAGTCGCTTGTACGAAGCACAACTGAAAATTTATTTAAATTTTCTTTAAATTTTACCGAAGTCGCTTTTACGAAGCACAACTGAAAATTTCTTTAAATTTTCTTTAAATTTTACCTAAGTCGCTTTTACGAAGCACAACTCTAGATATATTTTCCCCGTCATTATATAAAACCCCCGTAACCATGACTACCATAAAAAATTTAATTCGTTATTCGGATCAAGTGGTCGAATTTCAAAGCTACTTTGATGGGCTCGCGGTAGAATCGCATTCGCGACACACTTTGCAGACACACGAGAAACAGATCCAACTCCATTGGTCCAGATTTGAGTCATCTTACGAAACCGTCCTGGATCAATATGATTCTATAAAAGATGACCTCGATTACGACACTCTCAAGGGACGTTATTATGCCACTTTTGGCGCTTATACCGCGGTCGTCGCAAGAATTCACGAGCTCATCGAAGAGCTTCAAGCCAAGGCTAAATTGGCTTCCCCTGCCACGGATACCACAGTCGATCTAACCCCTCATATTTCACTGCCCCCTTGCGATACAGATATTTTTCATGGAGATTATCAATCTTGGCCTACCTTCCGTGATATGTTCACAGCGCTTTACCGCAATAATAAACGTTTATCACCTGTCGAAAAAATGTGCCATCTGGTAAAAAAGACGCAGGGTGAAGCTCGCGAACTTCTGAAGACTTGCCCTATGATAAACGTAGGTTTTAATATGGCCTGGCAAAATTTGGTAAATCGCTACGAAAATAAGCGCATTTTGGTAAACGCACAATTAAAGTTGCTGTTTAATCTACAACCAATAGTGAAAGAGACTAGTGCTGATCTGCGACAATTGCAGCGTGCCATCAACGACTGCATCACCAATCTGCGTTTGTTACAGATAGAAGCCGACAATTGGGACGTCATCTTCGTGTACATTTGCTCCACCTGTCTGCCCGAAACCACATTAAGCTTATGGGAGCAATCTTTACCGCGCTCCACTGACCTACCAACGTGGAAAGCTTTGGATGAATTCTTGTCCTCGAGATTCCAAACTTTAGATTCTGTCGCAGATATTAGATCGACATTCATAAGTTCACATTCCCCGAAACCTTCTCAATCGGCAAAATCTAATAAATCAAACCACTCAGTAGGATCCAAGATTAACAGCTACCAGACTAATGTCTCCAATGACAAGCTTGGCAAGTGCGATTTGTGTACCCAATATCACCCTCTCAGATTTTGCGCAGTCTTTCTACAAATGTCAGTTGAAGAACGCTATACCGAGGTGAAGAAACAAAATAAGTGCACCAACTGTTTGGGAACTCACGGAGCGAACACATACCCAAGTAAATTTGTTTGCAGAATATGTAAAGGGAAACATCACACGCTGCTTCATCGCGTTGAACAAAAGAAAATCAGTAGTACTCCAGCGGTAAATACACCAGTCAATAGCGATAATACCCCCCCTCGTGATCTAGATTTCTCCCCCTCTGCATCGGCACAAGCAGCAAGTAGAACGCAGCAATCTTTTTCCACGCAACTCGAACACACACAATCGGTTATTCTCGGTACAGCGTTAGTTGACGTTTTCAATAGTGACCTCAAGTGCACTGTCCGCGCACTAATTGACTCCGCCTCAGAGACCTCATTTATTTCCAAAAAATTACAAAAGCATCTCGGCCTCCCTACTCGACCATCAACAGTTCAGGTCCACGGTTTAAGCGACACCGTGACCGCCAGCTCAACCCAAAGCTGTCATATCAGAATTGGGTCTCCAATTGATAAGTCATTCGAAACTTATTCAGATGCGTTAGTCATCAATAGGCTTACTGGACAGCTCCCTTACTTCCCGTCATCCGCATTACCAAATGACCGTTTTTCCCAATTACAATTGGCTTATCCGTATCGCCCCAACTGCTCTGAAGTGGAATTACTTCTCGGTGCGGATGTTTATCCGAAAATACTCCAAGACGGTCTACAAAGAGACACACAGCAATCCCTACTAGCACAAAAGACAGTTTTCGGCTGGATTATCACGGGAAAGGTACCTGTAAGTCCGTGCAAGAAGGCAGTATTATCATTTTTTAACACGATAGAACTAAATAATCAGCTTCAGCGGTTTTGGGAATTAGAGGACATCCCGAGGAGAAAAACGCCCTCCCCGGAGGACACATACTGCGAAAATTTGTACACATCTACTACGTTTCGTAATAAAGAAGGTCGTTATGTAGTTTCACTCCCCTTTAGATCAGAATATCCCGAAAATATAAATATTGGCCCCTCTCGAAAAATTGCTTTCTCCCAGTTTCTACGAAACGAGGCGAGATTAACAAAAAACCCCCAGATGAAAATTGATTACGATAAGGTAATCACGGAGTATTCCACTCTAGGTCAAATGACCAAAGTAACCCCCATAAATGGTGAGAGCGGCAACTACTATTTGCCCCACCACGCTGTCTTAAACCCCGACAGCACCACCACAAAATTGCGCGTGGTATTTAATGCCTCGAGCCCCTCATCCAACGGCATAAGCCTTAATGATCTGCTTCACCCCGGTCCAATCCTGCAGGCAGATTTAATGATTTTAATTTTGAGATGGAGATTTTTCCGCTATGTTTTTAATGCGGACATAGAGAAAATGTATCGCCAAATCTTGGTGCACCCCACACAAACCCCTTTTCAACGAATTTTGCATCGGAACTCTCCGAATGAATTACTCCAGGACTTTGAGTTGAACACAGTCACCTTCGGTGTGAACTGTGCCCCCTATCTAGCAATTCGGACATTATTGGAACTCGCCAAAGAGAACGAAACCGCCTATCCTAAAGTTGCCGAGATTTTACGGGAGTATATGTATGTTGACGATGTCCTTTCGGGTGCCCATACAATATCGTCGGCCATAAAATCTCGTGATGAACTCATAAAAGTTATGAACACAGCGGGTTTTTCCCTACGGAAATGGACTTCCAATCACGAAAAGCTATTACAAGGTCTGCCGCCAACACACGTGCTGGGTGAAGAATTCCTACAACTGTCGGAATCCAGTGTCACAAAGACTTTAGGACTCAGGTGGAATGCGGGAAATGACCACTTCTACTTTCAACTCAAGGCTAACCCGAACCGTGAATTAACCACCAAGAGATGCGTACTTTCCGAAATTGCGAAACTATTCGACCCCGCAGGATGGCTCGCCCCGAAAGTTATCGTGGCAAAAATAATAATGCAACAAATATGGACAGACGGCACTGACTGGGATGAAGATTTGAACCCCCTTACAATGAACAAATGGCGCGAATTCCTCGACGATTACGTCAGAATTGAGGAAGTTAGAATTCCCCGGTTCATTGATTTCGACCCATTTTACAAAATTGAATTACATGGTTTCTGTGATGCCTCGGAAAAAGCTTATGCAGCCGCCATCTATCTGCGCTCTGAAAACCAAGGACTTGTCAGTAGTCATCTGTTAGCAGCAAAATCGAAAGTTGCTCCCGTCAAATTTATCTCCCTACCTCGTAAAGAACTTTGCGGAACAGAATTGATTGCTAATATGGTAGATTCTATTCTAGCACAAATAACACTCAAGGACTATAAACTCTACCTGTGGACAGATTCCACCATCGTATTGGCTTGGCTGAGAAAACCTACTCACAAATGGAAAACTTTCGTCGAAAATAGAATTTCATCTATAATCGAAAAGGTAGAAAAAGAATCGTGGTCTCATGTCGAATCAAAAAGTAACCCCGCCGATCTGGCGTCTCGTGGTACTACTATACATGAGTTGGCATCTAGTGATTTATGGTGGTATGGGCCCGAGTGGCTGAGGCGTCCCCATTCAAACTGGCCCTCAAGCAAACAAGAGTTTGACACAGAAGAAGAAGCCAAACCAATCCGCGTGCTCACGACCTCCATAGAACAAAATGACATTCTGGAAAACTTTTCAGACCTACCTCGTGCATTAAGAGTCACCGCGTATATTTTCCGTTTTTATACCCGAATAAAAGCCAATATGACTGTAGAAAAGATCAATGGAAAAGAACTATCGCCCAAGGAAATAGTCTTTGCCAAAAACCGCTTAATCATAGCTTGTCAGAAATATCATTTTTACGAGGAATACGTACAATTATCTAATAATCAACAATTGCCCCGAAAAAGCTCCCTCTTAAATCTTAATCCCTCTCTAGATTCCAACGGAATCATGAGAATAAATGGTCGTCTAGCAAACTCCCCTACTTTAAGTTATGATGAACGATACCCCATTTTACTGCCTTACCATGCACGTTTCACGAGATTGTTTCTCAAATATCTCCACCAATATATTGAAAAAATTCAAAGGGGTCAAAATAAAATTCTACGTATAATTACTGCAGCACCATGGTATGTTAAAAATTCTCGAATCCACAAAGATCTAAGCGTGCCATTATTAAAAGTCGAATTTACAAAATATGCGTCAAAGTATGTCAGCAAACTTGAACACCATCCAAACCCCCTTGCACGAGACATCCTTAACTTTAGTGGCCACAATCGGTTGAGAAGGAGGGATACCCTTGCTTTAACTCAAGCGCAAAATAGATGACTGGATCAGTTGATGTGAAATTTTTTTAGTATCATAAAAATTTTTGTCTAGCACTGGCTGGGCTTATTATTTTCTTTTTAGTATTAAGATTTGAATACTTATTGTCATTTCAAATATGAAGATTCAATAAATAATTAAATGCAAAAAAAAAAAAAAAATATTCCCTACATGGTCAAAATGCGCTTCTATGCCGCTTGACCAGATTGCGTTATTATGTCCCCAAACTCAAGACGCTCATAAAAACAACCCTGTCCCAATGCGTAACATGTGTAAAACACAAACGTCAAATCAGTCAACAAATAATGGCTGCATTACCTCCCGAGCGTTCGACTTTAACGCGCGCCTTTTTCTCCACTTGTGTTGATTTTGCTGGCCCGTTTGACATCAAATCCTATGCCGGTCGTGGCTGCAGAGTAACCAAAGGATATGTGCTAGTCTTCGTATGTTTTTCCACAAAGGCAATCCATCTCGAGGCTACTGGGGATATATCCACTCAAGCCTTTCTAGCCGCCTTTGCTCGCTTCTTTTCGCGACGAGGAACACCTCACGCTATGTATTCGGATAACGGCACTGCCTTTGTTGGTGCAGCTAACATCCTTAAAAGCGATAAAAAGCACTTTCTTTCAATGATACATAAGGGTCTTCTCTCTCAAGATACTTTTAACCCCGTTGAATGGCATTTCATCCCCCCTGGCGCCCCTCATATGGGTGGCCTCTGGGAGGCCGGCGTTAAAAGCTTCAAAAATCACTTCAAAAAGCTTTGCTATAGCCAAAACTTCACTTATGAAGAATTCAGCACCATGTTGCCACGAATTGAGGCGTGCTTAAACTCTAGACCTATAAGTCCCATGAGTGAAAACCCAATGATCTATGCGCTCTAACGCCAGGTCATTTTCTCATTGGGACCCCACTATTATCTCCCCCTGAACCCGACGTCTCCAGCCATTCCATCGGCTATATCAATCGTTGGCAAAAGCTCAGAGTCCTTCATCAACAGTTAGCCCGCAGATGGAAGGAGGAGTACTTAACTGAGCTCCATAAGAGGAATAAGTGGAAATACCCCCATCGAGACTTTGAAATCGACGATTTTGTTGTCGTCAGGCAAGACAACTTACCCCCTAATCAATGGCGTCTGGGACGTATTGAGAAAATATTCACAGGTCCCGATCATCGAGTCAGAATAGCCGAAATACGCACGACTAATGGCGTCGTCACGCGACCCACTGTCAAACTCGTTTTACTCCCCATCCCCATGACATCGTAACAATTAACTCTACCCCCTTATTTTTCCTCATTACAGCTAACATGCCCTCCCGTAGACAAGTCTCTACAATAGAGAAGAAAGGCCAAGCGGAGAAACCGAAAACCAACACCCCAGACTGTCGTATATGCCACAAAGGTCACCCGCTGCGTAAATGCAGTAAGTTTCTGCAAATGGCTGTCTTCGCCAGAAAGGATGCAGTGGAACATCATCGGTACTGTCGCAATTGCCTCGCACACTCCCACAAGATTGCTGACTGTCGCAGCAAAGAGCGCTGTCATGATTGCAACGGTCCTCACCACACCCTTCTTCATCAGGCCGAACTTATACGAGCCAACTCTTACTTGAGCCGAGCAGCCGACACCATTGTCACACCCACTGTTATCATCCGAATTAAAATCAAAAATGAGTGGTGCCAAGTACGCGGCCTACTAGATTCATGTGCCCCCACAAGCTCCATTGCAGAATTTATTGTGGAACGGTATCATCTACCGTTTGAGAGATTCGATGCTGACAAGTGGTGCCAACTCACCTTTCGGACCAGGTTTGAGGAAGAGAAAGGGAACTTTACGGTAAGAGCCAAGATTAATACCGGACTGCCTGGGAAAACACACAAAAAGAATTTGGAATGCAGCGTGAGCGACACGTACCGAAATTTGAGGCTGGCCGATCCAGATTTTTTTGAAAGCAATTCCATAAATTTCATACTGGGAGCGGATATTTACCCTCGCATCATCCGAAGCGGCATTCAGGTGACAAATATTGGTCCACTAGCTCAGGACACGGTCTTAGGATGGGTCCTGATTGGAAAATTCGGTGTTTAACAACGTCAACATTATCCAGATATCTATTCTTTATTATATAAAACTGTGAATTATATTTATCCCTCTTACTGTATTATATTTAAATTATATTTAATATTGAATTTCTTATATTTCTACCCTTTTTTTGAATTATATTCAAATTATATCTAATACTTGATTCTTACCCTTTTTTTTTTAATTGTATTTGAATTATATGTACATACTTACCTCTTTTCATTTTAACTTAATTGTTATTTACATAAATACTTATATCTTTTGCATTTAAATTATATCTGAATTATACATACGTAAATTTTTGCATTTTAAATTAATTGTTATTATTACATACTTACATTCTTTGCATTTAAATTATACCTGAATTATACATATACATATACTTACCCTTATTTACTCTTTGAATTATTCTAAAAACTTAATTATACACTCATACGTACACCTACATACTTACCCAAAGTTTATTTCTAATTGCATGTATAATTGCCATTACATTTACACCCTATTGAATTATCCTGAATTGTATTATCTTCTTCTTTATTTGCCTATTCGTTTTTCGAATGTTAGCGACCAATACAATTACATTTTATATTATTTTCTAATAATGTCATAAAAGTTTCACTATTTCAGAAAATGTTTCCCGATTTCTCGCCTCACTCAACATATTGCCTGCATCACGGATACCAGTCCACGCTTGTATGTTATTAAGCCACGTTAATTCTTTTCTTCCTCCACTAAGCTTTCCTTCAATGTTTGTTCGTGTAATTACTTGTAACAGTTTGTATTTTGGATTTCTCATAAAGTGGCCTAAGTACGCTGTTTTACGTTTCTTAATGGTTAGTAAAAGCTCTCTATTTCGCTTTACTCTTCTCAGTACTTCGTCGTTTGATACAAAGTGGGTCCATGGTATTTTGAGGATTCGTCGATAGATCCACATTTCAAAGGCTTCGATCTTCTTTACATCAGCTGCTTTTATGGTCCATACTTCCGTTGCATAAAGAAGAACAGACCATACATATGCCTTGACAAATCGCATTTTTGTGTCAATATTAATGTCATGACTGGTTAGAACTTTTTTGTATTATATTTACCTTTATATTTACATCTTAATGAATTCTCTATTTTACTGCAAACCTAATTGTATTCTACTTATATTTACCTTATTTAATTTAAAATTAATTATACATACTTACCTTACGCATTCTTATATTTAAATTAAATTGAATTATACGCATGTTTATACTTACCTCAGTTATCTAAAAAACTTGAATTATACATATATTTACCCTATCTACCTCAAAACTGACTTCTAATTATATTCATACTTTCCTCTTGTTAAATTTACATTGTTTATTCATATTGAATTTATATAGTGCATATTTATTATTATTTGCATTCATACTATAGTGATATATTAAGCCCCTTTTTTCTTGAATTTTATCTAATTATAGTATTTTAAGATTATAACAATATGTACCCTATAATGTAAACCCAATTGCCTGTCTGGTATGGAGATATGGGGTCCTGACCATCCACCAATTTTGTTATCTTGACTATAACAAGGGGGGCGGGATGTTTAGGCACGAAACCCCTAAAAATAATTTAATTCAGATTTGTGGTACGGTAACCCTGCAACTGCAGCATTACTCGTTACTTAGTTTATATTCCTCTCTTTCTCATTCTCCACGTATACCAACAGGCAGGGCTGTCAGATATGGCGATTTCTCGCCAAACGTGGCGATTTTGAAACGTGTTTGGCGTCGAGATTTTCCGTTTGGCGACATGGCGATTTTTTGGCGATTTTTGATATCACTGGCGATTTTCTTGGCGATTTTCACCAAAACATCTATAAAAAATTATGTGATGAAAAAAATCGTCTTTTTTTGGTTTTTATAAATCCAATTGTCAACGAAATGAATCATCTGAATTTGGAATTTCAATCTTACAGCATGGATGCAGGAAGCATGCATGAAAAAATGTATTGTACACTTCTTATGTTTTCAACAAAAGTTTTCAAACCTTCTGTTTTATATAATACTGAAAACAATGAAAAAATTTTCAATGGTTTACATGCAGCTATTGATAATTCAAATTCATTTTTGCCTCTAGATGCAATTGATTTTGCAGAGTTTGAAACAGAATTAAGAAATGCGAAATTGAGCGAAGTAGAAATAATCGTACTTAAAGAAAACTGTTTTGTGTATTTAAAAAAACTTTTAAAAGAGATGATAAGCAGATTACCAGAAAATATGAACTTTTTTAAAGCTTTTGGATAATTTTCTATTTCAAAGTGTGCAAATACATTATCTCAAACTAAATTTGGCGTTGCTCAAGAAACATTAAGACCATTTATGGATCCAAATGCAGCAATAGGCGTGTATGAAACTCAATAGGGAAAACTTCCGTTCATAAATTGAAATAATTATTTTAATAACGAAATTCCAACAAATTTACTTGAATTTTGGCCAAAAGTATTTGATTATCACGATATAGCAGGTACGTGCCATTTTAAGGAAATATCTTTGGCCGTTCTTACTATATTGATAGTTCCAACTAGTTAAAAATACAAAAACGGATATAAATGTGTAGTATATGTTGTACTAAAATATTGTTTAATAAGTAACAATTAATGAATTAATTAAAAAAATGTAACAAAAACTAAAAAAAATTATTTTTGGCGATTTTTTTGGTTTTTCTCAATTTTTGGCGATTTTTGACTTAAAAATTGATCTAGGTTTTTTTGTGTAAACAAAATTGATTTCATTTAAATAATAAAAAAAATAAAAACTGAACAAAATCGGATTTTGGCGAATTTTGGCGATTTTTTACATCCGTTTTGGCGACGAAGCTCAAAAAAATCTGACAACCCTGCCAACAGGCAGTTGTGGTGGTTGATTTTTTAACACAACAAATCATTCTATTGTAAACCATCAAAGCAAGCGCATCAACAGTACAAAATAAATAAAAGAAACAAATAAAATACAAAACACAAACAACAAAATAATTGGTTTTATATTTGAAGTGTTGAAGTTTTTATATTATAAGTGCAGAAGAGCTCAGTTTGGCTACGCCAACAGCAGCAATAATAACAAAAAGAACAACATCAGAAAGAAGAAAATTAAGTGTATAGAAAGAAGTGCAATTAAAAAATTGTTCATAATTAAAAATATATAAAATAAAATAGAATATAGAAACTTTTTCAAAACGAAAATACTTACCGACATACCTACCAAAAAAAAAAATGTAAAGTGTTGAAAAATTACAAAACTTAATTGTGTTTCAAGAGTCATTAATGTAGCTCATGCTTTTTTAATAAATTTAATTGGAAATAATTTGTAAAATTTTAAATAGTTTCAAGCAACAACACAGACAACATCATCATTACGATCAGTTAACTTGAACAAAAACCAACTTCATAATTACAACAAATTACACTGACAATTGAAAGAGAGCAAGTCTAAGCGAGCTAGCAAGCGAGTGTGTGTGTGCCAACAAAAGAAGAGAGTGAAAAAAAAGGCCACCAGCTACAACAACAACAGGTTGTCCGATAGACACCCTTACCTCATCATCATCATCCTCATCAAGGAATCGATCCACATCACCCTCATCCCTTTCATCCAGGACAACAGGTATCACCCTACACTCAAAATCATCCACTTCACCCTACAGTCCACGTAAGTCACCCCCCATTATCTTTTTATATTTCTCATATCATTTACTCCAACATAATTATCCCCTAACCCGTGTACATATACACCATCTCACAGTTAAGAGTGACCTGCAATAAACGCTAAGCTTAAAAATTTCTTTGTTATTAGTTTGTTTTAAGTAAAATTCTTATTTTTTTTGTCACTTACAATATGTAGTTATTCTATTATTACTCTCTCTCTATTAAGTATGATTTTTTTATATACATTTTTTTTATTTAATATATGAAATAATGAAGATGAACTAACTTGTGCTTTTTGTGTATTCCTTCAGTGTAGTAGGTAAGGAAGGGGAGTGTCAGGGGTTTTTCGTTAACAAAATTTCAACCTAGGAAAAACCATGGATGGGAGGGATAGTTGGTTACAGCTAACAACATCTAGCTGTATTAGAAACTAGACAATGTAGATACAAGTTTATGATAAGTTTCTTGTTGGCGTGATAAGGGCATTAAAAGCGCACGTAATTTTTTTTGATATTGAACACTAGGTCTCTAAATAGTAACAAGATCCCCGCCCATAACTCCCGAACTGGTCAGCTTGCAAGTACGTGCGTGTCGTTCACTATTTTGACCACGAACAATAAATTTTTATCCATCTTGACATCTAAAATAGTTCATTACAAAGAAATGGCGCCCAACGTGGGGCCCCCATATAGTCTGAAATTTAAAATTGTAACAACAACTATTTTTATACTTATTTTGGGGATTTCACCTAAAAATGATCTTCATACGTATAAAATAGCCATCAAAGAAAAAAAAAACTATCATAAATCTATTTAAAAGTATTTTTCACACATCTATATCACATTGTGTATTGTTTTATTTGACATTGGTCAAGAATGCAAGAGCTTTTAGACATAATTGGAATAATTGTAGTTAGAATGTTTTTCTTTTACAATTTATTATGCACCTGAAGTTAATTCATTCCTTAGTGTTCGTGGTCTAGTTATTTGAAATTTACTTTAGGTATTGATTAAGCTGCAAAGAAATTTTTTTGATTATTTATAAGAATAAATGTTTGGAATTACGCTTGTGAAGTTGAAAATGCATCACTCACTTCGTCCACTTTTATAATTATTAATATATCATTTAATTTCATTAAACAGATTATCAAAGCCGAAACTTCAGTCTTATATTGTTTTAGATTTTTATAAATTACACTCCATCTTACTGAAAACAGTGAAGTTTAACACATATATGTATTTGTTTTTGAGAAAACTTTAAGATTCAATTTATTTGAAAATGTCGCTAGTTCATAGCAATGAAAATATATCGTCATTATATATGTATAATTCACAGAAATGTTCTATATGTACCAAAGATTATGAGATTGACGATAGGAGTTATGTCTACTCCTTGCAATCATGTTTTTCATAGACTGCATAATCAATGTTCTTAAGGAAACTCAAGCTTGCAGTGTTTGTGGCAAAGCTTGTAGGCAGACAAAACTTAAGTCGCATAATATCATGTCAGGTTCTGAAAGTCGGAATTTACCAAATTCTTCAAATACCGATTATAATATATACCAGTCATGGTGCTATCCCAAAAGTTGGAAATCAAAATCAAGCTCAGGGTTTTAATCCCAAACGTAATCTTCATTTTGGGCATCAAACTCCTAATCGGAGAATATCCGTTGACAATTTGTTGAATATTTCTCAAGGTAATTTAAATACACGAAATGTGCAGTCCGACATGGGTAATCAGTATATAAGTGACAATACATTACAAACCCTTATTAATGAGATTGTTAGATCACATTTAGCTTCCATGAATTTTAATTCAAACAATAACGTTACGCCAAGTTTTGGTACAGTTAATCCAGTTAACCCAAACCGTAATTTTCAAAGCGAGGATAATAGATCTAATACGAGCCATAGTAGAAACTTCCCGAATAGAAATAACTCTAATCGCCAAAATTTAAGTCGCCAAAATCTTTATCAAAATTTTGAATATACCGCTGAAAAGATCTCAAACATAATGTCAGGTTGGCATCTAAAGTTTAGTGGACAAGAGGAAGAAGGGTTATCAGTCGACAATTTTATATACAGGGTCCAGTCCCTTACTATTCAAAGTTTACGTGGAGACTTTGACGTGTTGTGTCGTCACGTTCACTTGCTTTTTTCTGGCAAAGCTATAGACTGGTTCTGGCGCTTCCACCGGACCGCTCAAAGATTTGATTGGGACACATTGTGTATAGAATTAAGAAACCAGTTTCGTGATCGACGTACTGATTTTGATCTAAAGGAGCAAATCAGGCGTCGTAAACAAAGATTAGGTGAGAAATTTGATTCATTTTATGACTCTATTTTACAAATAACTGACAGACTACAAACACCTATTTCAGATTTCGAACTCATAGAAATTTTAAAGCGTAATCTAAATCCCGAGGTCAGGAAAGAATTGTTGTATTTCGAAATAAGTTCTATATCTCAATTAAGGGAGTATGTTCGAAAACATGAAATCCTGGAGGAGGAGTTAGATAACCGCAGGTCAAATCGAAATTTTAATTCTAGGAAATTTTTTTCTGAAATGGACGAGTGTGTAGGCGAAAATACACCAAGTGATCTTGAGGAAGTTAATGAGATTATGTGTTGGAACTGTTCGGAAAAGGGGCATCGTTTTGAAGACTGTGTAGGAGACAGAAAAATTTTTTGTTTTGGGTGTGGAGCACCAAACATTTTTAAACCAAACTGCTCAAAATGTAATAAGTTTTCAAAAAACTATCAAGCTCCGTACAAACCCAAACAATACTAATCGAAAGCAACACAAATGTAAAGTCGACTTTATGTCAAACAAGTTTCAATTCGCATGGTTCCCATGACGATTCATTCGAATCAAATAATATACCAAGACATTTTAAACCATACCATATTAGATTACAGGAATACCAAAAAGTTAGGACCAGAATTTTTAATGAGGAAATTAGTATTAATGTTACTGCTAAGAAAACTAAAAGGAACACTAGAAGATTACGTGAATTTTGGAAGAATGTTTTAAAGAATCGTCGACATATATGTTCTGCAATTATATCGCAACAACCCAAATTTGATATTCGGCCTTTTGTCACAGTGCGTATTTTTTAGGAAGACGTTGTTGGTATGATTGATACCGGTGCAACGGTCTCAGTGTTTGGTAATGATTACGCCACTGAATTTTTAAAACAAAATAGACATCCCTATAAGAAATTTAACCTTTGTTTAAGAACTGCTGATGGTACTCAACACCCTACGTTAGGTAGTATTACTACCAATTTACTTTTTAGAGGTGTGACAAAATCGATAACGTTCTTGATTATTCCTCATTTAAAACAAAATATATACTTAGGTGTTGATTTTGTCAAATCATTTGACCTGGCAAAAGACTTATTTTTAGATACAATGACCTTTGACGAGAACTCGGAAATAGACGCTAATGATTTTTATGATAACGTACATAGTATGAACCCTGATCAAAAGGCACGACTGACTGCTGCCATTAACTCTTTTCCTTCATATTCTAAGGAGGGCCTGGGTCGAACAAATCTTGTGACTCATGTGATAGATACGACAGATAATAAACCAATCAAACAGCGCTTTTTTGCGGTTTCACCCGCAATTGAGAAATTGTTATCCGCCGAAATTGATCGAATGCTTAAATTAGGGGTCATCGAAGAATCCCAGAGTCCTTTGTCATCGCTTGTGGCTCTAGTGCAAAAGCCAGGGAAGGTGCGACTGTGTTTAGATGCACGAAAAGTGAACAGTGTTACGGTAAAAGATGCTTATCCTTTGCCGTTGATCGATGGAATACTCAGTAGACTCCCTAAGGCCAGATTCATGACGAGCCTTGACCTTAAGGATGCTTTCTGGCAGATTCCATTGGATGAACGGTCAAAGGAAAAGACAGCATTTACTGTGCCTGGGCGTCCCTTATACCAGTTCGTAACCATGCCCTTTGGCTTATGTAACGCGCCACAAACGATGTCCAGACTCATGGATAAAGCCATACTGGCACATTTACGTACAAAGGTTTTTGTATATTTAGATGATCTCCTTTTAATGACCGAAACATTTGACGATCACATTATTTTGCTACATGAAGTTGCTCTTCATATAAGGAAAGCGAATCTTACGATAAATATCGAAAAAAGTCAATTCTTGCTCAAATCTGTTAAATATTTATGTCATATAATCGGTCATGGCATAATCAAAACAGACCCGGACAAAGTACATGCAATTCGGAATTTCCCGTTACCAACGTCCGTCCGTCAATTACGAAGGTTTCTAGGGATATGTGGGTGGTATAGACGTTTTGTCCGCAATTTTGCTACTTTAGCAGCTCCCCTTACCGATATGTTAAAGAAATCTAGACCGTTTACTTGGTCCGAAGACTCTAAAAATTCATTTAATGATCTGAAATGTGCATTATCTTCAGCTCCGTTGCATAACCCGGATTTTTCACGCCCATTTTCAATACAGTGCGATGCTAGTAAATATGGGATTGGGGCAGTACTCGCACAGAGGACAGATGAACTAGACGAAGTATCGATAGCTTTCATGAGCCATAAGCTGACAACTGCTCAGGTCAATTATTCGGTGTCAGAACAAGAATGTCTTGCTGCAGTCATGGCAGTCAAGAAATTTCGTGCATACGTGGAAGGGCAGGAATTCGAAATAATAACTGACCATGCATCCTTAAAATGGCTAATGAAGCAGACCGACTTACACGGACGACTGGCGCGGTGGGCTTTAAAACTACAATGGACAAGAATTGCAGGAACAATTATCCTGGAAATTATGGATTACGTCCGCACTGACACAAGACCTTATACAAAGGGCACACGATCATCCATTATGTTCTCATGGAGGCTTAAATAAAACATTAAGTAGACTAAAACAGTTTTTCTACTGGCCTAAAATGGCGAAACAAGTCTCAGATTACGTAAAGTCTTGCGAAACCTGCAAACAGACAAAGGCCCCTAACCAATGTCTAAGACCTCCTATGGGACAGCAAGTCACGTCAGAACGTGTTTTTCAACGATTATATTTGGACTTATTAGGTCCTTATCCAAGATCTTCGGCAGGAAACATAGGCATAATTATAGTTTTAGACCATTTGTCTAAATTTTGCTTTTTAGAACCGATTAGGATTTTTACTGCTAAGGTGATTGTTGAATTTTTGGAAAAACGTATATTTCATATATTCGGTGTGCCGGAGTCTGTGACTACATATAACGGAGTCCAGTTCAAGTCAAGTATATTCAAAGAATTTTTGCAAACATATGGAGTCTTTCACAATTTAACAGCTATTTATTCCCCCAGGCGAATGCTAGCGAGCGGGTTAATCGTTCGCTTTTAGCCGCAGTAAGAGCCTACATTAAACCTTCTCAGAAAGACTGGGATGACAAATTGTCTGCAATTTGTTGTGCTCTTAGAAGTGCAGTTCATACAAGTACAGGTTTTTCTCCATATTACCTCCTATTTGGGCAAAATATGTTAACCAATGGGAAATCTTATACTCTGTTAAGAAACATTAAAATACCCAAGTATAAATTTGAAAAGTGATGAAAAAGTCGAATTACTGAGGGAAAAAGCCAGAGAAAATCTTCGAAAGTTATACGAACGGAATATTAGAACTTACAACCTTAGGTCTCGCCCAGTGAACTATGAAATTGGCCAAACCGTCTACAGGAGAAATTTTGCTCAATCCAAAGCAGTAGAACACTTCAATAAGAAATTGGCGCACCAATTTGAAAAGGCAAAGGGTCATGTTACTATCAACTACAGGATATGTCAGGCAAAAATTGTGAGGGACATCGAAATCAAAATGTTCTGTTGGTTTTATATACATACTTTAAATTTTTGAAATAATCAAATATGTTTTGAAAATTTTGTATGTGTTAGAAAATTTTATATTTCAAAATTTTTATTATTTGAATATAAATTTTCAAAGAGCAATAAGGAAATTTACACGATAAGGAACAATTTTGCTAAAATTTTCAAAGAAAAAGAAGTCGTTTATTTTATTGACTAATAAATCATCGCTGGGACTATAGAAAAAAAAAAATCTAATTTTTGGTGTAAATTTTAGATTTTCGTTGAGAAAGGTAGGATGATGTGTTTTAAACAAATGAGGTATTTACTAAAGAAATTTTGTTAAACATAGGCTTTAAATTTAGTCTCCGTCTGACTCCTTTTCCTGAAAATCAAGAAATTTAAAGATATATAAACTACCTCATCAGTTCCTTTAACTATAATACACACTGGAATCTGGATTTTATTTAATTGGCATCTACAATTTAACTTTCAACGATAATCTCAATTTTTGCAAACCACATATGAAATTAAAATTCTGGTTGCATTAAACTAGTTTCAATTTAATTAATTTTTTTAAAAAACCTAATAATTTTAACCAATTTACGATTTTTTTTTTTAATTTTTTTCAATTTGATATTAATAATTGTTAAATTTAATTTAATTTGTTTTATTTTCATTTAAATTTATATCCATATAACTTAATGCTAGTCTAATTAATGTTAAAATTAGTAATTTTTTTTTTATCAATATTAACAAAAAAATCGTAAAATAATTTAAACTTATTTTAATATTGACTATTTTAAAACTTAAATCAATTTTTTTTATAACGTAAATTTTATCAAATTAACAGTTTAATAATACACTTTTTCAATTATATAAATACACATATAAATACACATAGACTCATGCATACATCATTTATATAAACATAATCATTCAGAAAATTTAAAGAGCCACGAATTCAAAATCTGAGAATCTAAATATAATATAGTATCTTCAAGTATATAAGTTGGATAAAATTTTGGTGAGTTTTGTTAAATATCATTAATATTTAAAATTTGAATTCTCAAATATATGAATTTAAAATTGAATCCTCAATCATCTTAAAATTTAGTAGACATAACGTTAAATTTTAAAAAATTATAATTTTTTTTTTTTTTTTGCATTTAGAAAGCACCTTTAAATTTTTTTTTATGACACGTATTTCGATTTAGATTATACAATAATATCACTGTTAAATATAACATATATGCAATTATAAATACATATATTCATACATACACTTTTATATTACACTACATAAGAAAAATAAACTTATACTTTAAGTTCTTAAATACTATTTTCGGTTTTTATAAATGTTAACGTTTAACTTTGTTTAATAAATTCTATTTAACTTTACATTTACATAATGTTAAATTAAATACCTTATTTTCAATAATTTCCATGAACAGTTAACTAGCTAAGGTTAGTGTATTAGTTAGGGCTATATAATAAAAACACTTTATGGTAAGATAGCATGGCAGGGAGGGTTAAGACCAGAAGGAAGTGAAACCATCTTCTTCCTTAGCTAAATTCCAGACCAAACATTTTATTTACTATATCTATCTTATTTTAGTCTTATCTATTAGTTAACATTGGTCATTTTTATGCTACCTCTTTAAATTTATTTTATGCGGTTCTTAACTTATTTCGAGGAAGATAAGAAACCACCCCATTTCCCTGAGCACGGTCGGATGAATAGGTAGCACAAGTCTTCCGAGAGATAGGGCCAAGAGAAGTTTGGACCGTTACAAAATATAGGGAAGTTTCACGCAAAAGACATTCGAACGTAATACTGATTCATTTGTACTACAAAAATAATGTCTTCAGCTTTTGTTTCACTGACAAATCAGTTCAACACCACCTGTTTTGTAACATCTCTATTTCTTTGAGTTCAATCAAAAGTACTTATTTTATCTTTCAGTTCTGTTTAATCATAGTTTGGTACTTTTCTTTAGTATTCATTTACACAAAAGTGTACCAACTGTGTTTATTACATTATCACTGAATATTAGATGCAACGGTGCAAATTTCAAGCTATTCTCTTTTACACCTACTTTTCACTAACTTATCATGTATATTTCGACGTAATCATGTATATGTCGCATACATGATTTATGAGATAGCTATATAGGTAGCAGTACATATGTACTCTTCTTAGAGCTTTTACTCAATTTTTATTTGCAAAAGAAGTTAAGTCAAAAATGGGAAGAAATATTAAAACGCCATAAGTGGTGTGATCTAACTAACGGGTTTCTTTTACACATTGAAAACCAAATAAGACACACAAATTTTGAGAACGCAAAGATCAGCAAAGAAAATCAACGTGTCTTTAGAAAAATTAAATTAAATTTCCAATATTCTACTGCAAATATAATTCAAATAATCCCTGGAAAATTTTTATCATTTGTTTCGGAAGTGCGTTGTCCAAGTAGTCTCCATAAGGAATAGGACCGAACATTTCATCCAGATTTTTTTGGTTAATCTCATATATCTAAACATAAGGTAATTGTATGATTATTCCAATAAATTAAGCATTCCAATCTAATAGTTAATATTGAGTTTTCATGTGTAGCTCCACAACAATCTCTCGGATGAGTTTTGTTTCTGACATTTTGGTGTGTGCACCACATGGTCAATCAGCATCAAACTTCATCACTCGAGAGATATAATTTTAATTACACCCTGGAATTACTTCGAAACTGTCCAGATTCTACTGCTAATAGTCAACCTTCAAACACCATAAATCGTTCTCTTAACGATAAATCCAACACCAATTTTCCCGGCGATACTTCAACTACCAGAATTGACACCTACATTACCACTAATGTAAAAAACTAACTTATACTCTAACTAAATATATCTAACTAAAACACCTAATTCTAACTAAACTAAATCATATTACATTTATATACTAAATTATAACAAGTATCTAACCTAAATTACAACATCTTATTTTTAAATGTGACAACTAAATAATTTCCTATATAAACTTTAATATAACAGTTTATAAAACATATATTGAAATCTAATGAATACAAATGATTTACATATATTTTTTTATAACACTAATTTATCTGTTAATACACCTAGAACTTATAAAATCTAATTCTTTTTTTATATACAATATTTTATTAATAATAATTACAACTTTCAGTTCCTTACTATGTCCATTCATTAAAAATGTCTTACTTCCGATTTATAAACTAATCTCCATATCTAAATAATACCTACATACCTTAAAAAACACCCCACTTTTAAGACTATTCGTATACATCTATTTTTTTATTTAAGAGTAAATTCAATTTTGTACTTATAACACTAACATATAAATATATTTAACATTTCTGAAAAATTAATAACTTTACCCACATCGCCAATTCCTCGAGAAAGCAGAAGGCCTTCAGCATCCCTGGAATCAAGTCATGTATGTAAGTCAAACCTTTAAACATTTTTTTATTAAATATATTTATATAACACTGCCTTTATATAAATTATCATTAATGTAATTGTATGATAACTTATTATAAACACATTTCTATTTTGTTTTGATCGAGCTAGAACAAAGAACTTTTTATCTCTTGCTTTATTGTTAAATAAGAGAATTAAACCATCTCACAGTTAAGAGTGACCTGCAATAAACGCTAAGCTTAAAAATTTCTTTGTTATTAGTTTGTTTTAAGTAAAATTCTTATTTTTTTTGTCACTTACAATATGTAGTTATTCTATTATTACTCTCTCTCTATTAAGTATGATTTTTTTATATACATTTTTTTTATTTAATATATGAAATAATGAAGATGAACTAACTTGTGCTTTTTGTGTAAACCTTCAGTGTGGTAAGTAAGGAAAGGGAGTGTCAGGGGTTTTTCGTTAACAAAATTTCAACCTAGGAAAAACCATGGATGGGAGGGATAGTTGGTTACAGCTAACAACATCTAGCTGTATTAGAAACTAGACAATGTAGATACAAGTTTATGATAAGTTTCTTGTTGGCGTGATAAGGGCATTAAAAGCGCACGTAATTTTTTTTTGATATTGAACACTAGGTCTCTAAATAGTAACAAGATCCCCGCCCATAACTCCCGAACTGGTCAGCTTACAAGTACGTGCGTGTCGTTCACTATTTTGACCACGAACAATAAATTTTTATCCATCTTGACATCTAAAATAGTTCATTACAACATACTCATATATTTGCAGTCTCTTTTATATTTTTGTTATTTTTTTACACTAAGCAAATAATATTAATGGAATATTTGATATGTTTTTGAAGTTTTATAGAAAATTAATAAAACTACGTAATCTTTCTGTCAATCAAATATTCCTTTCATTATGTAAATATTAATAATTTTATTCGAAAACAGACATTGGCTCACTTTGACTGTGATATACTTAATCGTCCATATGGGAAAACTTAAAAAATCTCCAAAATCAGATTCAGCTTATCCGAATATAGCACACTTACTTGTTCAGTGCTCAGTTTAGTGTGATTAGTTTTCTCTAAAAACTGATTTTATAACTTACCTTTTTCCAGCACATCAGCACATGGGTTTTGTTTTTTCTTCGGTGTCAATGTATCAAATTGGAAAACATTTTTTTTGTGATTAGCAGTTTCAACAAGTTTTTCGGCATTGTGTTTTTCTTTGCTTAGTGCTTTTCCATTTTTGTTATAAATATCAACTATAAAAGTATCTGTAGGTAAATTGTGGTCACCTACTGGTTCAATGACTGGCTTCCTAGAGTTGTCATTAAATAACGAAATTGGCTGAATTGATGGCAATTTAATATTTTCTTTGGTGGTCCTCTGCAAAACATTCTCGTTAGCGTTATTACATCGCTAGAAGTATAAAGTATAGAAGTATTAAATTTAATACTTAGCGGATAATTCTCAATTAAACAAACAAAAATATTAAAGAAATTGTAAAGTAATTTTTATATTGATAAAAATATTAATATTGAGTGATAACTCTACTTTTTAAAGACTGATAAATTAACCTATTCTAAATAGATAATCATATTCCTATTTGTACGGTTCAGTTTGGTACGAACTTGTTAATTTAGAATGTCATGTTCTCATTTACAATTCTAATAGTTGATTACAATTGGAACCGGTCGCCATTTTTCGACGACCTAACTAATTTGACCAAATAATAATAACGTATGAAAAGTCGAAATTTTGACTTTTTTACTTTAATCTGCAAAATGTTATTTGTTCCATTTTTAGAATAAACAAAGATATTCAAAACAAGTAAGAGTGCTATATTCGGCTGTGCCGAATCTTAAATACCCTCCACCTAAACGTAATAAGAAATAGAAAAACTACACTAGACTAGAATATCCTAATCCTGTGTTTTCTATTCAGTCGTAGTTCAAATTTTATTTGATATATTGGTTGAAAAACAATTTTACGACCAACATAATTTATGTTAAATATTTTGAAATTTTGTATAATTTTCACACTTTTTAATTGATTTAATTACCAATTCTTACCATAATTTACAGAGTCTGTTGATGTTCATAATAATCTTGAGTGTAACTTAACAAACAGAGTATAAAAAAGGGGTACAATTCGGTTTTAGTAATTTTGCTCACAAAAAAAAAAAAAAAAACAGCTTTTAGAGATGCCAAAAAAAATTGTTGGCGGTCACGCCTATTTTCGAGGGGGCGGGCCCGTAAAGTTGAAAATATATAGCCCTATATCTCGGGAACTACTGGGTGCTTGATAATTTGTAATACATACATTGATCAAAATAGGTTTGCTCTCCTCCAGACGGATGAAGCAGAACTTCCTAAGAAGACGTTTAAGCCCCAACCAATTTATCTGAGAGAGCCCACTTCCAATAAACTGATACAAGGAATTGTTGCTGTAATAGGTGAAAACATGTTTAGCGTAACCTCAATTAAACATGGAAATATCTGCGAGACAAAGATCCAAGTGAATAGGGAAGATGATTTTCGAAAATTGTAAAACCAGTTGGAGAGGGAGACTAGGGATTTCTATACCTACCAGCTCAAAAGCGAAAAAGGACTCCAAGTCGTTTTAAAGGGTATAGACCCATGTGTTGATCCTGCGGAGATAAAGACCGGTTTAATGGACAAAGGGTTCAAAATCAAGAGCGTAGTGAATATTAGAAACCGTGAGAAGATCCCTCAGCCCATGTTCAGGGTAGAATTGGAACCTGGAGATGTTGTCTTAAAGAAAAACGAGTCCCATCCAATCTACAATCTCATTTATCTTCTGCATCGTAGAATTACCGTGGAGGAACCGCATAAGCGCATTGGACCCGCCCAGTGTGTTAATTGTCAAGAATTTGGCCACACCAAAGCGTACTGTAAATTGCCGTCTGTTTGTGTTGCGTGGGGAACTACATGCAACTGCTCAATGTAATAAGTCCAAAACTGACGTAAAAATAAAAAAATGTAGTAACTGCGGAGGAAATCATACCGCAAATTATAGAGGTTGTCCAGTTTATACTTATTTGAAGGGCATACGGACCAATAAGTCGGAGTATTACCTGATCATCATCAACTACCTAATTTCATGTCGAGTATGAATTTTCCTCAAATTGTACGACCAACTACTCACGAAAACGCTCCTAATTCTAGACGAGTTTCTTACGCAAACGTGGTTAAATCTAATATGCCAGGTCTGGAGCAGGAACCTAAAACCCAATATTCTGAGCCGCATATCAACAATCTAGAGACAACATTGCAGACACTTGTTCAAACTATGAACACTTTTGCGACCACCATGACATCCATGATGCAGGAAATGCTGAAAATGCAATCCACTATCTTACAAGCCATTTTAAAGAAATGATTTATTTAAAAATTTGTTTCTGGAACGCGAACGGCCTCCGCCAACATAAAAATGAACTGGAATACTTCCTGATGGATAAGCAGATTGATGTTATGATGATTGCTGAAACTCACTTGACGTCGATAGGGTACTTCAAAATTAATGGCTACGTGTTCTACAATATTAAGACCCCCGTGGAAGAGCTTGTGGAGGTTCGGCAATTCTTATAAAGAACAGAATAAAGCATTATCTAATGAATAACATAAGTGAGGATTACCTCCAAGCAACAACCATTTGCATTGAATTCTGTCAATACAAATTTGTTTTATCATCGACTTATTCTCCGCCTCGATTTTCAATAAAAAAACACCAATACCATAACTTCTTTAAATCCCTTGAAGCTAGCTTTTTAGTTGCTGGCGACTTTAACGCCAAACACACATTTTGGGGTTCACGTCTGGTAACCCCATAGGGTCGCGTACTCTTCAACACCATTGCTAAAATGGGCTTAGATGTACCCTCAAGTACCCACCTATTGGCTGACGGACCGACGGAAGATTCCCGATGTTATTGATTTTGGAGTAGTGAAAAATATCCCTGTAGAATGGATGCAAGTGGATCCTTCACTGGACTTGTCCTCAGATCACTCTCCTACTATCATTTCAATGCATTTCCCTCAAGTGTGTGGTTATCCATTTATGAACATGACTAAGACCCGAGTAAGTTGGATAAAATACAAAAAGTATTTAAGTTCTCATTGCGCGGAAAATGTTGTGTTGAGAACTACCGACGATATTGATGAGTCGATTGGCAAGTTTACCGAGGACCTTCGACGAGCTGTGCATCACGCTTCCACTTATCACGTTGAATGTAGAAATAGGACAAACAGAACTTATTTCTCTGAACTCGAACATCTCCTATCAGAAAAAAGAAGAATGAGAAGAGAGTGGCAAATTCACAGGTCTCCTGAACTGAAAGCTAGGCTACGGGAATGCAGAGATATACTAAGACATTTCTTAGAAACCCAAAGAACGGCCTCACTTGGATCTTACTTGGAAGATCTTGATAGTACCCCACAATCTGACTACTCGTTATGGAGGGGTGAAAAAGGTTTAAAAAGACCAGTGTGAGGAAAACCTCCTTTTCGAAATCCGACTGGTGACTGGGCTAGAAATGATTCCGAGAAAGGGACATTATTTGTTAACCATTTGAGAAATGTGTTTACTATAAACAACTCAAATAATAACGAATCTGATTTGCCACCACTTGTTATAAGACCTCCTGTACCTATAAGACTAAACTTTCGTGATGTCCAAAACGCTATTGGTACTCTGAACCTTAGAAAGGCTCCAGGTATAGATAAAATCAGCAATAAAATGCTTGTGGAGTTCCTCGTGTAGCAAGAAGAATTATCCTCTTTATCTTCAACGCTATTTTACGCCTAGAATACTATCCTGCAGATTGGAAGGTGTCTATGATCACTATGATTCCTATGTCAGGGAAGGACCAGACCAAAGTGGAGTCATATAGGCCAATTAGCCTACTGCCGACAATTTCTAAACTGTTCGAAAAGTTGTTAATGACTAAGTTGACTCCAATTCTGAATGACACTGAATGTATTCCTAATCATCAATTCGGATTCAGAGCTAAACACAGCACCATCGAACAAACACACAGATTGGTAAATGTGATAAGAGGATCGTTTGAAGACAAAAAATACTGCTCCGCCCTTTTCATTGATATGTCCCAAGCGTTCGACAAAGTTTGGCATGACGGTTTAATGCACAAAATTAAATTAACTCTGCCTGCTAACACCCATAAACTCATGGAAAGTTATTTATACGGTCGCAAATTTAAAATCAAAGAAGATCTTGTAAAGTCTGGTTGAAAGTCATGTGCAAGTTTGTGCAGTACACGAATTGATAAATATGGGGCCGAAGTGGTACCATATGTTACAATTCGTAAATGGAAATATCTTCGATTAGATTGAATCTCCACAGTATTTGTTGATATTTTCGATGATCAGGACAGACATCAATCTGTCTAAACATTTTTTCAATATCTGCACTGAATGCTACTTTATGCGTCCTCCATTTAGTAATTTTAGCACGAAGGCTGTTTTGATGTGCAGGACCAGAAGAGAGTACCTTATTTAGAGAAGCGTTGTCACTAGAATGAGAACTACCGTCAAACACAACTCTCAATTTGGTCGTTGAACTATTCATTTTGAAAACACCATGGTATGGTAAAAAATATGAATTTGGACGAATATCTTCTGGATATGTATAAATATTTACCTAAAAAGAAAATTGAATAAACAAAAACTTTTTTATTCCACAGGTAATTGATAGATATATTTTATTTTGATAGATATATTTTTGTAGACCCAAACCGCTGAAAGTAGAAACTTGAAATTCGGGCATTGGGGGATTTTGGAAATTCGGACATTAAGGGGGTTAAAATGGTAACTGTGCATCTCCTAAAGTAATAAAGCTAGAATTAAGAATTAATTTAAGTTTGTCTGCCTTTAATTAAAACAGGAGAGAAAATTCAAAATTAAAAAAAAAACGGTATCAGAAAACCCTTTTATAACTAAATAAATATCATAGATATAGAATTTCAAATGCATCCGGCCAATGAAGAGCAGAAATCTTTTTGGTACTTTTTAAAATTCGAATTTTCAAAGCCTAAAAATTTAATTCCTTTCTGATACTTTTTATTTTAAATATTATTCTATAATTCCAAGTCTTACAAATAATTACGACAATTTTCCAAAATTATTTGTGCCTAACGGACAAAACGGTTAAATTAACGAGCAAATAAAGAAAAATAAGCATTTAACCACTAAAAATTTAACTCGCAATATGCTATTTGTAATTCAAGTACTAATTGGTAGAGTCAGTAGACCCAGTTTTCGATTTCGGATTAAAAAACAGATTTCGGTCGGAATTATTTGTAAAAAAAACGGTTAAGTTCAGTACAAATATTGTGGTACTTGAACCCTGGTTGTTCGTATACAGTTCAAGCCATTGGGTTACACCAGTCTCGTCTCATCGAACTGTTCGGACGTGTTATTTTCATAGCTTGGGAATTTCGATTAGAATTAGAAATCATTACGATTAGAAAAATAAAATAATCTAATCATTAGAATTAAATTTTGATAAAAATTTCAGATTACTAATTGATTAGATTAGAAATAATCAAAAATGTAATCACAATTAGTGACGACTAGCATTTCTAATCAAATCTAATCAAAACTAATCCAAAAAATAATTGATTAGATTTCTTGATTATTTTTGATTAGATTTGATTAGTTCAACTATTTTTAACTATTTTTGTGAAAAGAAAATATTTATTTATCACATTTGTTGCTATATTTACATAATGTAACAGTTTTTGAATATTGCAATAGTCCAAGACGAAATTCATTGTCAGACTTTTCTTTTGAAAAGTTGGTATTAATAAAGTCAAATGTCAATTTTTTGTGAATTATATATAAGCAGAATCAGCGTACATATACACATGTATGTGGCAATATATAATGCAATTTTATGCAATATTCAAAAACTGTTACATTATGTAAATATAGCAACAAATGTGATAAATAAATATTTTCTTTTCACAAAAATAGTTAAAAATAGTTAAACTATTCAAATCTAATCAAAAATAATCAAGAAATCTAATCAATTATTTTTTGGATTAGTTTTGATTAGATTTGATTAGAAATGCTAATCGTCACTAATTGTGATAAGATTTTTGATTATTTATAATCTAATCAATTAGTAATCGTCTAAAATGGCTAACTAATCATCAATTGTAATTAATCAATTGTTCAGCACAATTAAAATTTCTAATCCAATTGCTAATCATTAGGATTTCTAATCATTATTCCCAAGCTATGGTTATTTTTAGTACGGCTGAATTTTTCGGTGAAAAAATCGTAATAGGTGAAAAAGTGTAATAGGTTGAAATAAAACAAAAAAGTGAAAAATAACTCGTAATAGGTAAAAAAAAAATCTACGGTTATTAAAAAAAAACACTAAAAATCGCATAAAAACTGTATGAGTGTTCCTCTCAGATGTAATTCTGAGAAAGAGCTTAGCTCGACTAGAAAAACTATATGGGTATCTGAGGAAGAATCCTTAAAAAAATCTGAGGAGAATTTTCTCACTACAAGAGCCGTAGAACGGCGTCGTTCCTGTTCGCACAATATAGTGATTTAAACAGATGAAAAAACATCATCTTCATCAAATAGTGCAGTCAAACCCAAAAAACAAGTAGGTATGGATAAGTACATCACCGTTCTAAAGCGACAGAGGACATCTGCTCAAATGTCTTCCAACTCAAAAGTTCCTAAGACCGTCAATAGTGATAAACCAAATGACCAAAACAGATTTTCTCTACTTCAGACGGATGACCCAGAAATACCGAAAAAGACATTTAAGCCCCCACCAATTTACCTGAGAGAGCCCACTTCCAATAAACTGATACAAGGAATTGTTTCTGTAATAGGTGAAAACATGTTTAGCGTAACTTCAATTAAACATGGAAATATCTGCGAGACAAAGATCCAAGTGAATAGGGAAGATGATTTTCGGAAATTGTCCAACCAGTTGGAGAGGGAGACTAGGGACTTCTATACCTACCAGCTCAAAAGCGTAAAAGGACTCCAAGTCGTTCTAAAGGGTATAGACCCATGTGTTGATCCTGCGGAGATAAAGACCGGTTTAATGGACAAAGGGTTCAAAATCAAGAGCGTAGTGAATATTAGAAACCGTGAAAAGATCCCTCAGCCCATGTCCAGGGTAGAATTGGAACCTGGAGATGTTGTCTTAAAGAAAAACGAGTCCCATCCCATATACAATCTGATGTACCTTCTGCATCGTAGAATGACCGTGGAAGAACCACATAAGCGTCAGGGACCCGTCCAATGTCTCAACTGTCAAGAATTTAGTCACACCAAGGCGTATTGTAAATTGCCGTCAGTTTGTGTTGCGTGTGGGGAGCTACATGCAACTGATCAATGCGATAAGTCGAAAACTGATTCAAAAATCAAAAAAATGCAGTAACTGCATTTGAAATGCATATAAGCGATAAATACTGTATTACAGGAATAAATAAAAAATTAATGTACATACCGATAAACATATGCGCGCAGTGCGTCTTCATCAATATCTGTGTATTTGGCACCAAACTTGATCCTGCCGTGCTTATTAGTATTTTCAATGACAATTCTTTCACTTCCGCACTATTCAAAGAAACTTTCAACTGCACGTATCTGTGCTTCTTCATGACAAAAATAAAAAACGGGGAATCCCAAAATAATTTTTTACATTACCAAACAACAACTGAATGTAAATTCATTGCAAAAATGGGAAATCCCACAATTATTTTTTCATTACCAAGTGAATGTAAATTTATGTCAAATATTTAGAAGATGTTTTTGATATGTCAAATACATACTTTAGAAATTATTGAACCAAAATAGTTACAATGAATAAGATTTTTTTTTTTTTTTAACATTAACAGTGCAACGAAACTTAGGGACAAATCACTTGCCCATTTACCCAATAATTCACAAATATTACATTCGTCTTCTTCACTATCACTGCTGGAAAAGGCGTTATCATTTCATAACTCTGGCAAACGATAAAAAAAAATAGATCAGTTTTTAATCATCAAGAATAAACATATTTGTCTGTTCCTTTTGACTAATTGTAGGAAAACTCAGTTATTATTCTGACTACCGAAAATTCAATCATAAAAATGCTAGCTGGGATATTATTAAATGTTATGTTAAGTTTTCTTATACTTCGTGAGTCACTACTGGCAAATAGCTCACAACCATACAGAAGTATTGGCGTTAGGTACGTTTTAGCAAGCATAATACGAATATTTAGCGGAGTACAGTGTTGAGTGTACCAAAGAGACCGGAGCATGGAGAATGTGCGCCCACAAACGTAATTAATATGATCTGACCACGTCAGAGTGTTGTTGAACATAATACCAAGATTCTTAGCATTGTTTACAATTTCAATTACTGGATTGTTTACAGTTATATTAACATTAGATGTTAAATAGTTTGTTTTTAAGTTTTTTCCGATAATTATACATTTAGATTTCTTAGGATTAATACTCAGTCCATTTGCTGTTGCCCACAAATATATATCCTTTAATTCTTTGTTCAATATTTTAACACATAGTTCAAACGAGGTAACTTTGCAGCTAATGTAAAGCTGAATATCATCCGCATACATTCGAATTTTACATTCTTGTAGTTTTGTTTGTAAGTCGTTGGAATACGGAATACTAGTCTATCAGGGTGCCCTGATAGACTAGGCGATAGTGGGCCGGACTATCAGTCAGAGGGTTGCGGGTTCGATTCCCGCCAAAGACTCTGGGTGTTTTCTGCAGACAAGCCAAAAAGCTTCGCAGTTTGTGTTTGTTAAAAAAAAAAAAAAAATAAAAAAGAGCGCCTAGGATTGAGCCTTGAGGAACACCTCTTCTAATTGGGAAGGGCTTACCATTTGTATTGAGAGCTTTAGCATACTGAGTCCTGTTACTAAGATAGGATTGAATTAAATTCATGGCCGTTGTTGAAAACCCAAACATATTCCTCAATTTGTAACATAGAACATTGTGATCTACAGTATCAAATGCCTTTGAATGATCTAGTAGAACTAGGAATGTAACATGCCCACCGTCAACAGCTTTCCTTATGTCTTCAGCAACATCCACCAGAGCAGTTATGCAACTATTCTTTTTTCGAAAGCCAGACTGTTTATCAGTTAATAAATTATTATATCAATAAAGTCTATTATTTGGGTTTGAATTAGTTTTTCTAGAATTTTCGAAAGAAATAGTAAAATTGCTATGGGTCTATATTCAGAATTTGATTTGGGTATTGGAATAATTTCTGCAGTTTTCCAGCATGTAGGGTAAGAACTTGTAGTAAGAATTTTATTGAAAATTAATGTCAGGTGAAGAAGCAGTTTTGGTAAAATAATTTTAAGAAATTTGGGATGAATACCATCTGCGCCAACAGCATTGGAAGTAATTGATAGACAGCTTAATAGAACATCACATTGGTTAACACAGGCAAAAGAGAAATGATTTCGAAAGATATCACTATGGTTCCGGTAGTAATTGAGATCAGCAGTTATCATTGGTATACTAAGAAACTGTTCATTAATTTCATCCGTATTATCTTGTTGTAACTCCTGTTTCATTTTTCCAATGCCAATTTTTCACGTATTATTTGCCATTTTTTCCTACTATCCAGGGCATTTGTGAATTTTTCAGCATATAATTCAGATTTAGCTTTTCGGATTAACTGAATTTCTGAGTATGCGATAATGCTCATGTAACTGCGTGGGTTTAAAACGTTTCCATCTAGAAAAAGCTAAGTCTCGAATATGAATGTCATTTTTTATTTTATTAGTGAACCAAGGGGTTTTCTTCCTGCTTATAGTTATGGTTTTTAAAGGAACTGTTAGATTGAACAGCGTATTGATGATGAACGAAAGTTGCTCATCCACTGTGTACATATGAAATATACAACTCCAATCGATTTTATGGAATTCTAGTTCTAGAAAATGTAAATTGATATTTCTAAAATCCCGAAACGTTATGTATTGATCAGGTACAACATATAAGTGAAAATTATAGATAAGAAATATTAGGTATGTTTAGAGAAACAAGGTGCTGATAGTTGATCATAAATCAATATTTTAGATAAATTGTTAACGTAGAACAGTACTGCGATTCACTAACTTTTAACGATCCGACAATCGTAACATTTGTCGACATAAATAGTCGTTTGCAGTAACGATTGTGTGATTCTGTAACTTTTTTTTAACGATAGTATATAGCTGTTTTTTTGTAGTCATTTAATTTAATAAAATGTGGCACCTCTGTGTACAGTGTCAAAATAAGCGAAAAGCATGGGAAATGGGAAAAAACAAATAGAATTGTGCATAATTTGGGAGTTTTGTTTATTTTTGTAAATTTTGACTTAAGTAAAGTAAGTACAAAAATGTATGATTTAATTATCTTTTTATTTTGTTATTTTATTTACATTTATATACATACATTTTAAGTGCATTTAACAGAATGGCGACCAATTCAAAATCTAAAAGGAGCCGCTGATAGCATACATTTGCATAAAAACGTAAAGACGAAAGCGCCTAGCAAAATAAAATACTTAAAATTTCATTTTAACTTAAAGCTGGCATGTCTTACCTGCTTTTCTGTCGATATAGATGTTATTCTAGATCTTCTTAGTTGATCATCTAACTCAAAAATTAAATTTTCAGCCAAGTCCGGAGTGAGTCGGTATAATTTTTGAAATTCCTTCGCTGTCAACTTAAAAGAATTGTCCAAATCCCGAAGAATACGACGATTAACTGCTGGAACGTCAAAAATTTGGTCATCCCTTGCTAATTCGTATGCCAAATACTCAAAAGCCATTTTAAACACAAAATAAACTTATATACACACTTCATATAATAAATAAATACAAAATAAACTTATATACACACTTTATATAATAAATACACCTTATCGATAAAATAAACACAACTAAAATTTTTGTCGCTAATATAACGAGAGAAAAGCTTGTTAAGAGTAACAGCTGACTTCAGCCGACAGCGAATATCGTTAAAAATGTTACTGAATTGCAAATTCGATAAATTTTCGTTATATTTATTTTAACGATACGATTATCGTTAAAAAAGTTAGTGAATCGCAGTACAGATCTAAAAGAGTATTATTCGTAGTCGTAAAGTGAGTTGGGACACTTGTGTTAGGTGAGCTAAGGCCCAATGATGTCATAACATCTGAAAAATTTCGCTCAACTAATATATTGGAGTTAAAATCTCCAGCAATAACAACATCATCATATAAAACCGTTAACATTTAGACTTTTTTAAATAAATGACCCAAACGTACATTCCTGTTTGGTCTATAAACACAGCCTAGAAGTAATTTTCTTTCATCGCTGCTCACTTCAAGAAATATATATTCTACTTGATTTTCTTCATCAATTACATCATCAATACCAGGTTCTCCAGATTTGCTTATAATTTTAAATTTAATACCTTTTTTAATATATATCGCAACACCGCTATATCCATTCCTATCATTTCTGCATATATTACAACCAGCTAATAAGATTGATAAATCCGATATACTATCATCAAACCATGTTTCAGAAATACAGATAAAATAAATTTCTGAATTCTCGAATATGTAACGAAACTCATCTATTTTATTCTTTAGGCTTTGAGCGTTGATGTGACATATTTTAGCTCCATTTCTTTGTTTGGCTAAAATATTTACCATATTAGCTAACCCATCTCTGGAACGAATTCCAATATCATTTAAATTTCGCATATTTGTTTTCAATACTAACAGGAGCAACGAAAGCAGATAACAAATAGTTCAGAACAAGAAACATTATTAAGTACAAGATTGTAACTATACAGAACGAATGATATAAAAAACATACAATGAATATTGAGTATACACAGTGAAAAATAACTAAAACAAATAAATATTGCGATAAAAAAGCAGTTATATGTTGTTTGTAATAAAAATTAATTATCATATAAAATAAAATTATTTTATTAACGCTATTCAGATTCTTGAAATAACTTATTTAATTGACCAATAGTATTAATTTGAATTGCATTTCCGCTGCTTGTCTTCTTTATATAGACGAGCCCTCGCATTGAAAAAGCACTATGAAGAAGTTTATCCTTTTTGAGCCGAACAGCCGCTCGTAATATATTGAAGTTAAGTTTTCATTGACATAAAAATAATTGTCAGAATCGATGCCAACATTTTTTTTTTTTTAATAATTTTTATATATTTATTGAATCTTCATATATTAAATATGAACTAACAATAATTTATCAAATCTTAACCTAATACATTATTTTGATGTCCTGCGAAAGCCAGACATAATTTTTGATTATCGCTGTTTCTGTTCACATATATAGGTGTTTATCGCTCATTAAGCGAGTGTGGCCGCTATCATTTAAAATATTTCGAGCTAGTGCGTTCGGATGCAATTCGAGCCTTTTTAAGTATTTTACAGCATATTTCGTAATCATAGTTTTAACTAAAGGAACATTGAGATCCTTGTGAATATTTGAGTTTTTAACATACCAAGGGTCAGCTGTAATCATTCGAAGAAGTTTATTTTGGCGCCTTTGAATTTTTTCGATATTAGAGGCCGAGGCAGTGCCCCATAACTGGATACCATAGCACCAGATTGGTTTTAAGATGGAATTGTAAAGTAGAAGTTTGCAGTCGAGACTAAGGACAGAGTTTCTTCCAATAAGCCAATGAATTTGGGTGGCTTTTAGTTTCATTTGAGTTAATTTCGCTTCTATATGGCTTTTCCACGTTAAACGGCGATCTAAATGTATACCGAGATATTTTACATGCGAATTTTGAGGTATTGTTTGGTTATTGTTTTTAATAGGGGGGCATGATTCCCGACGCAAGGTGAATGTTATATGTACGCATTTTTGCTCATTGACCTTTATCCTCCATTGTTTTAACCAAACTTCTAGTTGAAATATATGATTCTGTAAGTAACGTGATGCTTCATGACGGTTTTCGTGCACGCTTAGAAAAGCTGTGTCGTCCGCAAATGTTGAAGTTTGTGTGTAGTTGTTTGTTGGCATGTCCGAAGTATAAATTAAGTATAATAGAGGGCCCAGGATGCTGCCTTGTGGGACTCCAGCGCCAATAGGCTGAGGTGTACTTAAGAAATTTCCTTCTTTAATAATAAATTGACGACCGATTAAGTAGCTTTCTAACAGCTTGTGTGCGTTTGCTGGTAAATTGTGCTTCAATTTATGTAATAAGCCTTCATGCCAGACTTTGTCAAAAGCTTGAGAAACATCGATGAAGAGAGCGGAACAATATTTTCTTTCTTCAAAGGCTTTTCTTATGGCGTTTACTATTCGATGGGTTTGTTCAATTTTGCTGTGTTCTCTTCTAAATCCGAATTGGTGGTTTGGAATACATCTGTTTTCATTTAAAATTGGAGTTAATTTTGATACGAACAGCTTCTCAAACAGCTTTGATATATTAGAAAGTAAGCTTATAGGCCTATATGATTCAACTTTTGTGTGATCCTTTCCTGGTTTAGGTATCATGGTGACTAAGGAAACCTTCCACTTTTGAGGATAGTATTCAAGGCGTAAGATAGCATTAAAAATTAAAAGAAGAATTTTCTTTGCTGTGCTGGGTAGCTCTAAAAGCATTTTGTTGCTGATCTTATCAAAACCAGGGGCTTTCTTGGGGTTTAAATCACAAATAGCCTTTTCGATTTCTTTTATCTCAAATCTTAGGGGAACAGCTTCTCTAGCAGCAATAGGTGGTAACTCGACCGCAATATCGTAAGATATATTTGGGGTAAATGCGTTTTTTAAATGATTAACAAACAGATTTCCTTTTTCATTATCATTTCTTGCCCAATTTCCGTTCAAGTTTCTTAATGGTGGCTTAGAGACAACTGGCCTTTTGAGATTTCTAGCTGCACGCCATAATGAGTAGTCTGATTGCGGAGTTGCATCAAGTTCCTTAAGATATTTTTCCAGAGAAGCCGTTTTCTGAGTCTGCAGTAACTTTTTTAGCCTTTTTGTGCACTCTTTTAGTAAGTTCTTAAGTTGCGGGGATCTGTGCAATTGCCATTCTCTTCGAGCTCTTCTTTTTTCAGACAGAAGACGCTCGACATCTGTAGAATAGATTTTAATGTTTTTTGTTTTTTTGGGGGCAATACTAGAATGTTGAACAGCTAGCTTTAGAATACTGTCAAAATTTATAATAGAACGATCTACATTCTCCGATGTACTAAGCGGAATATTTTCCATGCAATGGGTACTGAGATATTTTTTATATTTTAACCAATTAATTTGTGTAGCTGACGTCGCTAAGTAACCAGTCGGAGATACAGTTCTATTGGGGTTCATTATAGTAACAATTGTTGGTGTGTGGTCGGAAGATAATTCTAAGGAAGCTTCAACATGAATCGTTTCTATAGGGATGTTTTTAACCACGCCGAAATCGATGACATCTGGAATTTTTTGCTGATCAGCAGGCCAATATGTTGGTTGTCCGCTCGCTACTACATTCAAATCCATTTTAGAAATTGTATTAAATAAAACACGACCCTTTGGTGTTATAAATCGTGACCCTCAGAAGGTATGTTTAGCGTTATAATCGCCAGCGGCCAGGAAAGAGGATCCTAATGATTTATAATATTTTTCATATTGGCTTTCTTTTATGGAATATCTAGGTGGGGAGTATAACGATGAAATTACTAAGTTACTATTTAATTCTTCAACGCAAATGTTAGTTGCTTGGAGATAATCTTCACGATAATCACACATTAGGTAGTGTTTGACTCTGGTTTTTATCAAAATGGCAGAACCTCCACAAGCTCTATCACGGGAGTCCTTGGTATCATATAATATATAACCATTTATTTTAAACGTATTTCTTGAGGTCAAATGAGTTTCAGAAACCATCATGACATCAATTTGATTATTTTTAAGAAAGTATTCTAATTCATTTTTATGTTGGCGGATGCCGTTTGCGTTCCAAAAACAAATTTTTAAACAGTTCATGGCTTGTTAAGTATAGCTTGCAATAACATCGATTGCATTCTAAGAATTTCCTGCATCATATTACCCATTGTGTTTGTAAAATTATTTACTGTTTGTACTAATGTTTCCATGGTTTTTTCTAGCCGACTTAAATTAGAAACTGAAGTTTCATCATTACTTGCCGAAGCACTTTGTATTGGCACATGGTTTGATTTTAGGACGTTAGCATAAGAGGTTCTGTTATTATTAGGCTGCGGAGCCTGAATGTTATTAGTAGTTTCTTGATTTATTACCTGTATTTGTGGGGGATTAGTTTTCGGTCCACCCGACTGCTTGACGAAAGCATATACAGGGCATCCTCTATAATTGGCCGTGTGATTACCGCCACAGTTGCTACATTTTTTAACGTTGGGGTCGGTTTTAGACTTATTGCAAAGGACTGTACCGTGTAGTTCACCACATACTACGCAAACAGGGGGTAAGTAGCAGTATGCCTTGGTATGACCATATTCCTGGCAGTTTACACATTGGACGGGGCCAGATCGTTTGTATGGTTCTTCTACCGTTATTCTTCGGTGCAATAAATACCTGAGGTCATAAATTGGATGTGTTTCACCTTTCTTTAGTTTGAGATCACCAGGTTCCAATTCTACTCGAAACAGTGGTTGGGGAATGTTTTCACGATTTTTAATATTTATTACGTTCTTTATCTTAAACCCTTTCGTTTCCAAACTGCTCTTTATTTCCTGGGGTTCTACACAGGAATCGATACCCTTTATAACAATTTGAAGTCCTTTACTGCTCTTTAGTTGGTAAGTATAGAAATTTTTTTTACGGGTTTCAAAATCAGATACAATTTTACGATAATCATTTTCATGATTGACCTGAATTTTGGTTTCTTTAATATTACCTCTTTTGAAAGAGACCACAAAAAACGAATTTTCGCCAATTAACGATATTAATTCTTTTACTAGTTTGCTGGAGTTTTGTTCTCTCAAGTATATTGGTGGGGGTTTATATGATTTAGTTATTGGTGTATCATTTACTTCAATATCCAGTATAGCATAACGATTTTCAGAGTTCGGTCTATTATTACCATTATCCTTTGGTACTTTCGAATTAGAAGCCACTTTGGAGGAGTTCGGACTTCGTCCTCGTTTCAAGACAGTAATATATCTGTCAATACCCATTTGTACGGGTGATTTTTGGGTAATTTCATGAGATTGGACGGTTTTGGGGGAACTATACCCCCAGCATTGGCACTTACTACGTTTGATTTATTGGGCATACTTTTAGGCATAATGATATTTGCAGTGTTGTTTATTACAGTATTTGTTTTCACATCTGTTGTTGACAATTGAGCATTTGATGTAATGTAATTATTAAACAAAGCGGGCGAACAAGAACGTGCGCGGTTAATAGGTTTGGCAGTTAAAAATGCGCTGTCATCAATTCTTTTATTATTTTCTTTCTTGTCACTCTCTTCTGCATTTACTGTAAGGTATTGATTTCTGCCATTTACACTTAGCCTACGCTCACTAAGCTCTAGGCTTGAAAAACTCATAAAAAAACAAAAACAAACTTTTATTTATGAATTTTGCCACTGTTTAAGTTTTTTTTTCATGTAATGCCTACACTTAAGTAAATAAAATCACCCATATAAACATATGAATAAATCCATGGTTTTTCGTTTATTTTTTTTTTCTTAATTCAGTAGATATTGGAGATACGAAAAAAATTTGTGAGCAAAGGTTGTTCCTCTGAGTTTTGTCTATAACTTTCACTAACAAATTTTTTTTGTAAAATAGATATTAAAGAAGTTATTGACAATTAAAGTCAAAAATCAGGTATTTTGCAAATTTTGGGCGGCTCAGGGGCACCTTTTCCCCTTATCCGATTGAGCTCAAATTTTCAAGGGAGTATTTTTTTTAGCAATTCGAACCAATCTGGGGGGTGCCGTGAAACAAATTCCAACTTTGAAAAATAACTGGCACCCTAATGTACATACATACATATGTATGTATGTATACAGTACAAATGGTATCTTCATAACAACTATTACATAGAATAAATGTCGATATCTTCTACAAGATGATCAAAAACAATTGCTAGCACTTTTCCTATTCGATACGAGTAGTATGTTTATGTATGTTCGGTGACACTTTTTCCATACAAATTTGGGAGCATGCCTGGATGGGAGTATGTGATTGTTAAATGAAATAGTTAGTGTAAAATGTGTTTGTGTTTTGTGAGTGTGGTATTGTGTTGATGTTTCCATCCCTGGATATTAGTATAAGTATGTGTTTGTTTTGTTTTAATTGTTTGTTTTGTTTATTGGATAATTGATTCTTAATAAAAAAGACGTGAGTGTTTGTTTTGCTTGGTTTTTTTATTTGCTTAAGTTGCAGTTTTATATTTTTTTAATTCGAGATTTTGTTCATTTATGTTTAAATGAAGAAAAAATGAAAGGAATCCAGTTGGATAGTAATAGTTTATAGTTGGATAATGAGAAATGTGAAGAGAGTGAGAGAGGATTGTGTGGGAGAGTAAAAGCAGGTAGTTTTAAGGGTTGATAAAGCAGGTAATATTTAAAATTAGTTTTCATTGTTTTGATTGAAAATTGAGTACCTGTGTTTTTTGCAAGACGATGAGGGATGAAATTGTATGTTTTCCTAAATTATGATTGGCTGACTGTAATAGTTTGATCACATGTATCGGTTTTGTATATAATTTTCTAATTTTTATTTTTACTATCTGGTTTGTTAAATTTTCTGGATGGGATTTCCCAATTGGAATTCCCTTTTTTTTTTATTTTCATGAATGGGATTTCTAATAGAATTTATTTGTATTTCATGTATTTTGTTGGTTGAATACCTATTTCTAACTAATTTTGAATTTTCATTCTCTAGTTTTAATATTTTTATTTTGTATGAGAGTAAAGAGTAAATTTAGAGTAAGTATATTATATAAAAACTTCAATTTTAAATATATTTTATTTATTTATTTATTTATTTATTTATATATCTTATAAAAAATGTATAATAATTTTCTATTAAACGAAATACAGTATTTTTTTGTAAATTAAACTGAATACATTCACATGTATTTGGTATAAACTCGCATATTTTACAAATCCTTGGGCAATTGATGAAATGCTTCCCCTGAATAGAATCAATCATTTTGATATTTTCATACTCGTCCAGCATGCGTTGAAAATGGTTTACTATTTGTAAATGTTCATAAAAAATACAACCATCAAAGTCATATAGAAACTTCTCAATTATACCTCTGTACGACATTTTCTTTAAAAATATGTTTCTTCGTTTAATTCTGTCTCCTCTTCCCATCTTTAACTGTCATTAATTTATTCCATACAAGTGTTTAAATCCAGAAATCATGAATGTGTAAGCATTTATTTTATATTAAAAAAATTAGAGGAGGTGAATGTGAGATCAGTAACAATACATATGTAACAAGATTGATCATGCACAATATCAAAAGCAGATAGTTTTAAGGGTTGATAAAGCAGGTAATATTTCTGTACTTACTTTGTGCATAATACATTTATCTAAGACATGAATAAGCATGCTTTTAAACTAAATATTAATTCTAATTATAAATTCAAAGGGCATAGAGATTGAATGAATGGATTATGCACACGTGCAAGTTAGTTTGTTGTAGATGGCATACAAAAGGTGCAAACTCCTATAGTGTCAAGTGCTATAAACCAGAGGATTGTGTGGGTGAAAAAGACCGCTGTGAAAAACAACAAACTCGAAAATAAAAGAAAGGTCAACCTGTTGAGTTAGAAAAGGAAAAGAACCGATCTGAAAAAAATAACAAATTCATTTGTGATTTTACTTACCTAATTTATCTTTTTAAAAGTCAATAAATAAGAAGAATAAAATTTTTTTATTTTTTATTTATTTTATTTTACAATTATTTGAGTTTGTGTTTGTTTCTATTTAAAAGTAATTAAAGTAAATATAAGTTTTATTTTATTTTATTAAATATTTTGGCGAAAGTTATAATACGATTGAATTAATTTTAATACAATATCCTTCCGGAAATGAAATACGGAACATCTGCAGGTGTCTGGACCCTCTTCACAGCTTGGATCAGACCAAGGGCAGCTCTTGAAATGTGCTCCATTTTCCCCATCTTCATCCTCTATAACTCCATGGTCTTCATTTTGTTCCAGCATGGACACAAAGAAGTTGAGCGTCTCCCGGTGCTCATATAATAAATCGTCTTCGAAATCAGCTAAAAATTGTTGGACGATACCTCTTATTAAACTCATTTTTTTTTTTTTTTTTTTTTTTTCAACTTGTTATGTTGACGTTCTTATTGTTACTATTAGTTTATTAAAATTTACTTTTCCTAGTTTTAAGTTAAACATTTGTAATATATATATGATTATAATAAATAAAAATAATAATAAAACAAATTTGATAAATTATTGTTTTTTAATTTAAAGTAGAATTTTCGTTTTCTAGTAATATAGCATTTCGTAAGGCGCAAACTCCATAGTTGTGAAAACAACAATAAATGTGGTCCGTATACTTCATTTCCAGTTGCTTAAAATTAAGACAGACACTATCTTCTATATTAAAAACTTTTTGTTTTAACATTTTCTCCAACCAAATCACTTTCTCAGCACCTTTAACATAGACTTTGGAATACTTTAGATTTGTTTTTAAAAATTTGCATACACTATTAAATGATATGAATCCATCATTCCAATTAAGATTATGGAAATTGTTTATTAGCCAATTCGCTTCTTTTTGATGATTCACTGACAAACGCTTAAAATTAAATGGTGGTTTTATGATGAAATTAATATACTCCTTAGAATTGAAAACAATTGCAACTTCTTTTACAATAAAATTATTTGATTTAAATTTAAAACCCTGCAAATCCATAAAAACAATTTTGGGCTGCATTTTTATATGATTTATAAGACTTTTCGAACTTGTTCTTTTAATGGTATGTATTCAATTAAACGATCATGAATAAGTATACAGTATGCTGATGTATTTTCTGGAATATTGGTAGAAGTTTCAAATTCAATTTTTATGTCAATAGGTCCGCTACTGATAGATTCATTTTGGTGACTGACATCTATCACAACTATCGGTGCTTTATTTTTAAACTCTTGGGAAGTGAGTAGAGGTTGAGCATCTCTAATATAGTAGTTTTGTTGAAATCGTAGATACATATCATAAAGTATTGCGAAGCGTTCATTTTTAAATTTTATGTTCAGATCATCATATGGATATGATTCCGAATTTAAATGTACTTTTATATTAGTAAGATCACAATGAATAAATTTATTTTGATTCTGAAAAGCAACTAATACAAAACGAGGGCGCTCTCTATTTGCAGCAAGTTTTACGTTCCAAATATGACTAGTTCCTGTGTTAAGTTGTGGATTAATATGACAATCCCAGCTTCGAAATGCTATTGGTATAGAAGTACCACTGCTTATTGTCTTAATCATATTCAATTTACTAAAATCAGATAATTGTACATGCGGAATTCTCCATGAAATATTTGAAATTGTCATTTTAGCTTTTTCAGTAGAAACAGTAGAGTACAATAGATCTGCATCATTCTTATTGCGTAACATAATCAACTCATGTTTACCATTTAATATTATTTTATTATAATCTTCAGCAAATCCAAGCAATATTTTTAGTGGTACATAGAAATTGAAATATCCATTTATAAGATCAACATCATCAACTTTGTTCCATCCAGCATTGAGCAATCCATTGCTATCGGTTGGTGATAAAGAAACAAAGTTCTTTATTGTACTTGTTAAACCCAAATGTCGCGTACGATCAATTTCAATACCATTAAGTTCATAACGAATTTCATCAAATAGATATGCAACAAAATTATTTTTTAATTTAAAGTTGGATGAGGAAGGTACTAATTCAGTATTACTAGCATCTTTAACGAATCCTTCTACATATATCAAACTTTCACCAGGTAAGACATATAAGTCTTGATTTTGTATTGAAATTCTAATTTCATCATTATTGTTGTAAGATTGAAGATATGGCGTATACGTGTGGTAGTCCTTTTTAATAATATTTTCATCAGACAAGGGTTTTTCAAGTACATCTATTATTGAACTCATGGTTTTCTCAATTTAAAATTTAACTATTTAAGAAATTCTTTGTTTGCTTGTGTCAAGTTTTTATGTGGTAATGATTTCTTTAATTTTAATTTAGCTGACAATTGTTTATTAGGAGAAAATGATACTTTATGTGTGGATATATTCTTATTATAAATTATCATTATCTTGTGGGTTTTAAATGAATTCGTATTGTAATTTCCTCTCCTCGAAAATTAATTAAATCTCCGTCTTGATCAACTACTTGTAGAGTTAAGGAGCTTATCTCCCGAGAGTTGACTGGCAAATAAATGAGATTTCTCGGAATCTCATCAATTTTATACCCTGGTGGAACATTAATTGCAAACTCATGTAATGTGTGTGCTTGAGAGTTATTCATATATGTATTGACGGATATATTGCTCTCCACTCGTAAGAGATTGACTTTAAAAATGTTGACTGGAAGATCTGAATAGTGATTCTCATTTGGATTTAAGATTTTTTTATTAAATCCAAGCAGTTTTCCAATTGTATTTTCTTTATTAAAATAAACTAAATCAGTAGAGCTATTAACTCTTACTTGCATTGTATTATTATTAGCTTCTATATCAATTTTATTTTTTGGACTGTAGCGTTTGTATTGCTCTTTTATATAATAAACAATATCATTCAATTCATAGGATCCAATTGGAATTTCAATTATATGATCACCAATATGAAACTTGTTATTATAAACGTCTACATTGGGAATGCTGTTGTATGAATGAAAATCAGTCAGAGCACACTCATATTCACCATCCAAATAAATTGGAGGGAAATAATTAGCTTATAGCTCAGATGATTTAGAGCTCAATGTAAGTGTTATTGACATTATGCTTGTCGGAGAGTAAATAAAATAAATTTAACACAATGTTGTTTTTTTAAGGAAATTTATAAGTTTATTTTCCATTACAAAATATATATATATAAATACTACATCAATTATATTATTTTATTTATTATTATTATTACTAACTACAATATATCAGTTTTATTAATCCAAGAATTATGATGATTTGGAAATCCCAACCATTTAACAAATGCTTTTTCTCCTTTAGCTTTAAGAACTTTTTCGACGAGGTACGTATCTGGAAATCGAGTTTTGAAAAGTTCTTCATCATAGAATCCTCCTTCTATTGGATTTCCACGATAGTCTTCTAATATGTACGTTGTAGGATATGTATTCTTTACTGTTTTTATTTTAAAAATTTCTGTGGTCCAATTGGGTGTATACCCCTTTTCAAAAATATGTTTGTATTTACTGATACGTACATAATCTCCGACATGGAATTTTGATATTTTATATATTTTTATATGGTTGTATACTGTGTTTAGCAATTTCTTCTCATTTGTTGAATTGACTTTGATTGGAGGCATTTTGATGGTACGATGAATTTTTCTGTTGTAAGCATCAACTAAATTATTATAAATATCGAGCCAATAATATGAACCATTAAAACTAAATTCTTTCCACATCATTCCTTTTAAGGTTCGATTGAATCGTTCTACTATTGATGCTTTCATTCTACTAAATGTTGAGTAGTGATTGATATTATGTTTATCCATTAGTTTTTGAAAGTCCTTATTGAAAAACTCTTTACCATCATCTGTTTGTAAATTTTTAGGAATCCTACCTAATTTAAAAATATTTTCCATTTCCTGGGCTACTTCAATTGCTGTTTTTGTTTTAAGTGGTTTAGCCCATGCAAATTTTGAGAAGGTATCAATTACAGTCAATAAATATCTATAGTTTTTATTATGTGTAGAATAATTCCCCATTTCAACCAAATCAGCTTGCCAGAGGTCATCTATTCCTTTCATTACAACTCTTCGACGTTTAAAAACTTTTCGAGCCTGTTTATGAAGTTCATTTACTAAGGTTCTTTTTGTAGTCATTATTTAATTCTTTTGTAAAATAATATCGTATGGGTTGTTATCTGTTGACGTATTTTCACCTATTGTGATATATTCAAAATTATCATATCTATAAATTTTCTCTTTTATCCTGCTGATTTCTTCTTTAGTAGATGTATTATACTTTATAATTTGATCTCGGATATCTTTAATATTTTTTTCTAAATGCTCAATTATCTCCTTTTGTACCTTTTCAATGTAATATTGCAAAAACACTTTACTGATAGCATCATTCTCTTCCATAGCATTTGCCACATTTCTGATTCTTTTGTTTTGGACGTCAATATTGCTATTCGCATCCATAAAGAACCCCAACAATTTAGGTACATTTTTTATTGAAATTATACCACTTGTATCGTTCAGGTAGTGTCCAAATTTATCAACAGACATAGTTAATTTAAATTAATATTATTGTATAATGTTAGCTTCATATAATTCTTCAATAATTGATACAATCTCGTTATTGTGATTCGTATGACCAGCAGCTTGTGATGCTATTAGTAGTCTAAGTCGATCTACCAACTCATTTGGATCATCCCAATATATATAGTTAGGTTTCTGTGAATTGACACTCATTAATCCAGTACCAATATAATTCTGGTTTGCTGTTTCATGTGATGATGTCGAGGGTATAGATTGCTTCATATTTTTATCTTTAAATAATTTTCCAATAATGTGTTTATATTTATAGGCTCTCGTACCTTTTATTTTACCATCAGCTTGAAAATCTCGTTTGTATGCATTTGTATTAATCAATATTTTTTTATAAGTTTCAAGTTCAGATTTATCATAGTTCTTTGGAGTTTTATGAAACATTAATGAAAATAATCCTGGTGTAAGAGCCCATATTTGATTTCCAATTACAATTTTATCGTCATTGAAGTTAATCTTACTGTCACCAAATTTCCACTCATTATTAGAATCTCTATGTGGACCATAGAGATTGTCTAACTCATTAATTTTTTGTAAATGTACTAAATCTTCATCATTTCCATTACTATTTAAATTTTCAATTTCTGACTGAGAGTAAAAATCATCGTAATCATCTGAGTTGCTTGAGTTTAATAACGTTTCTTCAACAATCTTCTTTGGAGTACTTTTGTTAATCGCTGGTATTTTAGATATAGGATTTGAATTAATAGTGAATTCATGTTTAAGTTCCTTATTTTCAAGTTTTGGAATTTTTTTTATAGTTTTTGAGTTTATAATAAAGTCATTCAAAGGTTCTGTTATGGGTTTAAATATATCTTTAAATTGTTCATGCATATCTGCCTCACCAACTTTCATACTACGAAGTTTTTTCTTCAATACATTTCTCGTTTTTATCAAATCCCTCAATACATTTTTATTCATTTTAAATAATTAATTCGGTTTTCTTATCAAATTATAAATTAGTGTCTAGATTAATGATGTTACATTATCAGATCAGCTTTCAGCCTTGGTATAAGATAATATATTAAATCAGCTATCTGGTATTATAGAAGCGATGATATTATTTTAGATATTGGATTAGGTTAGGTAGAAATCGGTTAAAAATAGTAGATACAAATATGTAGTAAGTTGTAGTATGTTAACAGTTCAATGTTATACTAATATTTAAATGTAATATGTATAATAATTTATATTGTTATGAAATTGTCAAATTGCTTTCGGTATCGTCCATTATTCAATTCGTCATCTTTACTAATCACCAAAAATCCATATTTATCTTTCCAACATTCTCGACAAATTTCATAAAAGTTTTGAAAACTCATATCGCTTGCAACATGATCACTATAAACATGCTTCACATTCATTTCATCTTGCTTAAACATTATAATCATATTAGCATTATCTCGTATCAAATGTTTTGGAATTCTTGTATAAGTTTGACATAAATAAAATGAGTCAATATTTTTGTGTCGACCCATACAAAAGTATGCACGTATGTTATTTTGCTTTTCACATGCAACATCATCAAATATCATAATTGAGTTAGAATTTGCTTTATAAGGAGATATTACTGATTCATTATCTGAAAATGTATTCCTTTAATTGGTGTTATTAGTTTCCTTAAATATTCATATTTTGGTTGATATAGTGATTTTGAGTATAAATAGATGTTCTCAAATTTTAAACCATTAGGACTTTCCAACAATCCAATCATAACATTAGTCTTCCCACAATTCGATGGACCGACTATCAGCGCTCGAATAGAATTCGGTAATAAAGAACTGTGCCTTATTTTTGAATTGCTATGCACTGAAGAATCAATATTGCGAATGGAAATATTTTTATGTTGTTTAATTAAGCGCATCTTTATAACTGATACTAATAATATATAATTAATATTTTTATTATAGAATAAAATAAAATGGTTATACACTATAACACAGAGATTAATTATAAAAGAACAGTCATCGGAGAAGGTTTAGTGAATAAAATAATAAACTCTCTACCTATTGAACTACATCTTCCTGGATATCAATATTGTGGCCCTGGAACAAAACTGCAAAAACGTTTAAATCGGGGAGATAAAGGAATAAATAAATTAGACGCAGCTTGCAAGGAACATGATATAGTATATTCAAACAATAAAGAGATAAATATAAGACATCAGGCTGATAAAATTCTTGAAAATAAAGCTTGGGAACGAGTTATTTCAAAAGACAGTACTCTACCAGAAAAATCATTTGCTTACTTGGTAACAAACACAATGAAAGCAAAAAGAAAATTAGGCATGGGTTTGAAGAAGAATAACATAAATAAAGATTCAAAAGTAAATAAATCTAGTGGAAGAAAACTTTTCAATGCAACAATAAAAACAGCAACAAAAACTTTAAAGAAAGAAAAGCCACAAGATATTAACTCTGCTATTAGGATTGCTCGTAAAGTCATTAAAAACTCTTTTAAAGGGAAAAAGTCTCATGTTGTAATTCCTCGAGTAATAAATGTTCCAAAAATTGGTGGTTTTTTACCTCTAATACCCATTCTAACTGCTCTTGGTGCAATTGGTAGTTTAACTGGTGGTGGTGCAGCCATAGCAAAAGCTATAAATGCCGCAAAGGATGCTAAAAATCAACTTGATGAAGCAACCAGACATAATAAAAATATGGAGGCTATAGCAATGGGAAAAGGTCTTTACCTCACACCATATAAAAAGGGATATGGATTGGTTTGTAAAGAGAAACCAAAAAACTTTTAGAAATGCTACCTAAGAGACCACTAACTGATCTCGACCTGAAATACTTGTCAAAAACTATTCCATATTTTAGAGGTATTTTCATGTTAGACAGACTACCAAAGCGTTCTAGAAAAATAGAATGTGGTATCATCAACTTAGATTTATCAACAGGATCTGGAACACATTGGGTAGCATATTATAAAAATAATCAACACAAAGAATATTTCGATAGCTTTGGAAATTTACAACCTCCTTCTGAATTGATTAAATACCTAGGAAAAAATATAAAATATAACTACAACCAACATCAAGATTATAATTCATATAATTGCGGACAATTATGTATTAAATTTCTGTATCATATAACTGAAAGAACAAAAAAATAAATAAAAAAACTCATTTTATTTTGATATTAATAAGAAAAATGTTTTTATTTATGAATTTATATAAATTTTTTTAATTTAACTAAATATTAAGAAATTGATATATAGGCTTTAGATTCCCCATACTGGATATTGACCATTTGGAATATAATCAACCATTACATCAAATGTGTCTAAGCGCAAGCCTCGTTCTCCTTCTCTTTGGATACGGAATATACCTGATGATAGCTCAGTCATCTCTTCATCGGATAATGAATTGTATCGGTTTGGCAAAAACATTATATTCTCTTCCAGCTCAATTTGAATGGTTGGGCCATATTTTGTTGTCGTCCTTTTTGCATTTAAGACTGCATACTTTTTGCTAGTTTCCAAATCCTTAATATGAATAAGGGTTTTGTTGGAAAAGCTGTTGAATTTTTTAATTAAATTTTTAGCTGAATCCATTTTTTCGTTTTGTTATCACTTGAAGAGATTTTCTGATATTGATCTTTAAATTTTTTCAATAAGTCTTATTAGCAAATTTGAATTTTTTAACAAAAAAAAAAAAAATTGTTAGAGAGTAAAAGAAATATGTATATACATTAGAGTGGCCATAGTGGAACTTTTTTTGAAAAGTTAAATTTTTCGCACTGAATAATATGAGGTTGGGGATAAAAATAATTATACATATTTAAAAAATTTTTTTTTTTAGTTCCGAGTACCTCCGGGTTGAGCCCAAAGTTTTATTGGAACAAGTCGGTTTTAGTACTGCTAAAAAAAAAAAAAAAAAAAAAAATTTCATCAAAGAGGGATTTTAGAGGAGATGCCAGCAAAAAAAAAATTGTTGGCGGTCACGCTTATTTTCGAGGGGGCGGGCCCGTAAAGTTGAAAATATGTAGGCCTATATCTCGGGAACTACTGGGTGTCTGATAATTTGTAATACATTAAATAAAAGGTATTAAAAATACCTTTCCAACGATATATATCATGATTATAAAATATGGACCGAATATGGGTTAAATCCGAAAAGAATATTTTTTGACCCGAATTTTTTTTAATATCTAAAAAAATTAAAAAAATGTCTTTATAAGTGTTGATTTAGTTTATTAATATAAATAGCCAAGACATTAAGCTTTAATTTAAGGTATCATATGTGTCTGTAGGTAGAATTATAAGATCTGAAAATTAAAAAAAACACATTTTTTAAAAATTTTGTATACAGGATAGGATACCTCCATGGTATACAGAATACCGGCTTCGCATTGTGCAAATTTCCTGTATTGCCGGCCTACGGCCGGGCGGAAGGATTTTCTCCTCTTATTATTATTTATTATATTACCCATTGATCACTAAAAATGTTTTGCTATTAGCGACAACAAGACAAAGTGATCTAACGGTGTATTGATGTTTTTTGAAATGAAATTTTGTGAATAAAAAAACATTGAACATTACTTGATACTTCTGTTGCTTTACTGCATAAATACGGGGTCAATACGATATTCGGATTAAATAAGTTGTTGTTTATTATAAAGAAGTTTTATTATTTGATATATACTAAATTAGTGAAAATATTGCAGTTTTAAAGTAAAAGTGATAAGAGAAACAAGTGGGCAGTGAATAATAAGTAAAGACAAATTAAATAAAATAAAACAATATACAGTTATAATGGCAAGCTCATCTAAGAAACTACGATCCGATAATGATATATTTTTGGTGGGAAAATGCGAAAGTGAACTGAAAAATGGGTAATATGAATGGAACTGATGAATGGGTAATATAATAAAACGAGTACCTCCGGGTTGAGCCCATTGGCCATTGGTCACTCTAATGGAGGTATCCTATCCTGCATACAAAATTTTTAAAAAATGTGTTTTTTTAATTTTCAGATCTTATAATTCTATGATTATAGTACCTACAGACACATATGATACCTTAAATTAAAGCTTAATGTCTTGGCTATTTATATTAATAAACTAAATCAACACTTATATAGACATTTTTTTAATTTTTTTAGATATTAAAAAAAATTCGGGTCAAAAAATATTCTTTTCGGATTTAACCCATATTTGGTCCATATTTTATAATCATGATATATATCGTTGGAAAGGTATTTTTAATACCTTTTATTTATTGTATTACAAATTATCAGACACCCAGTAGTTCCCGAGATATAGGCCTACATATTTTCAACTTTACGGGCCCGCCCCCTCGAAAATAAGCGTGACCGCCAACAATTTTTTTTTGCTGGCATCTCCTTTAAAATCCCTCTTTGATGAAATTTTTTTTTTTTTTTTTTTTTTGTTTAGCAGTACTAAAACCGACTTGTTCCAATAAAACTTTGGGCTCAACCCGGAGGTACTCGGAACTAAAAAAAAAAAAATTTTAAATATGCATAATTATTTTTATCCCCAACCTCATATTTTTCAGTGCGAAAACTTTTGGATTTAACATTTTTTAATTTTTCTATATAACGCTATGGCCAGTCTAATATACATATGTATATATATATATATATATATATATATGCTCCTCGCTCTATCTTCAATAATAAAAAGGGGATAATATAAAATTTAGTATGATGTAATAGGAGAAAAAATATAAAATATATCTATTCTCCTCACACTACCTGCAGGGATTCAAGTATAATCTTTTCATTTCATTGTGAAGGATCGTAGTGGAATAAATTAAATATAATTAAAAAAGATAAAGAAAGGGAGATAATACTGTTTTTAAATGGAGTAACAAAGAAAAGTATATTATTTGGAAATAAAAAACATTCGTGTAAAAGATTCTGAAAAATGTAGTTAATAACCGAAAATTTTAATAAACTAATAGTAACAATAAGAACGTCAACATAACAAGTTGAAAAAAAAAAAAAAAAAAAAAAAAAAAAAAATAGTTTAAAAAGAGGTATCGTCCAACAATTTTTAGCTGATTTCGAAGACGATTTATTATATGAGCACCGGGAGACGCTCAACTTCTTTGTGTCCATGCTGGAACAAAATGAAGACCATGGAGTTATAGAGGATGAAGATGGGGAAAATGGAGCACATTTCAAGAGCTGCCCTTGGTCTGATCCAAGCTGTGAAGAGGGTCCAGACACCTGCAGATGTTCCGTATTTCATTTCCGGAAGGATATTGTATTAAAATTAATTCAATCGTATTATAACTTTCGCCAAAATATTTAATAAAATAAAATAAAACTTATATTTACTTTAATTACTTTTAAATAGAAACAAACACAAACTCAAATAATTGTAAAATAAAATAAATAAAAAATAAAAAAATTTTATTCTTCTTATTTATTGACTTTTAAAAAGATAAATTAGGTAAGTAAAATCACAAATGAATTTGTTATTTTTTTCAGAGCGGTTCTTTTCCTTTTCTAACTCAACAGGTTGACCTTTCTTTTATTTTCGAGTTTGTTGTTTTTCACAGCGGTCTTTTTCACCCACACAATCCTCTGGTTTATAGCACTTGACACTATAGGAGTTTGCACCTTTTGTATGCCATCTACAACAAACTAACTTGCACGTGAGCATAATCCATTCATTCAATCTCTATGCCCTTTGAATTTATAATTAGAATTAATATTTAGTTTAAAAGCATGCTTATTCATGTCTTAGATAAATGTATTATGCACAAAGTAAATACAGAAATATTACCTGGTTTATCAACCCTTAAAACTACCTGCTTTTGATATTGTGTATGACCAATCTTGTTACATATGTATTGTTACTGATCTCACATTCACCTCCTCTAATTTTTTTAATATAAAATAAATGCTTGCACATTCATGATTTCTGGACTTAAACACTTGTATGGAATTAATTAATGAAAACTTATTTTAAATATTACCTGCTTTATCAACCCTTAAAACTACCTGCTTTTGATATTGTGCATGATCAATCTTGTTACATATGTATTGTTACTGATCTCACATTCACCTCCTCTAATTTTTTTAATATAAAATGAATGCTTGCACATTCATGATTTCTGGATTTAAACACTTGTATGGAATAAATTAATGACAGTTAAAGATGGGAAGAGGAGACAGAATTAAACGAAGAAACATATTTTTAAAGAAAATGTCGTACAGAGGTATAATTGAGAAGTTTCTATATGACTTTGATGGTTGTATTTTTTATGAACATTTACAAATAGTAAACCATTTTCAACGCATGCTGGACGAGTATGAAAATATCAAAATGATTGATTCTATTCAGGGGAAGCATTTCATCAATTGCCCAAGGATTTGTAAAATATGCGAGTTTATACCAAATACATGTGAATGTATTCAGTTTAATTTACAAAAAAATACTGTATTTCGTTTAATAGAAAATTATTATACATTTTTTATAAGATATATAAATAAATAAATAAATAAAATATATTTAAAATTGAAGTTTTTATATAATATACTTACTCTAAATTTACTCTTTACTCTCATACAAAATAAAAATATTAAAACTAGAGAATGAAAATTCAAAATTAGTTAGAAATAGGTATTCAACCAACAAAATACATGAAATACAAATAAATTCTATTAGAAATCCCATTCATGAAAATAAAAAAAAAAAGGAATTCCAATTGGGAAATCCCATCCAGAAAATTTAACAAACCAGATAGTAAAAATAAAAATTAGAAAATTATATACAAAACCGATACATGTGATCAAACTATTACAGTCAGCCAATCATAATTTAGGAAAACATACAATTTCATCCCTCATCGTCTTGCAAAAAACACAGGTACTCAATTTTCAATCAAAACAATGAAAACTAATTTTAAATATTACCTGCTTTATCAACCCTTAAAACTACCTGCTTTTACTCTCCCACACAATCCTCTCTCACTCTCTTCACATTTCTCATTATCCAACTATAAACTATTACTATCCAACTGGATTCCTTTCATTTTTTCTTCATTTAAACATAAATGAACAAAATCTCGAATTAAAAAAACATAAAACTGCAACTTAAGCAAATAAAAAAAACCAAGCAAAACAAACACTCACGTCTTTTTTATTAAGAATCAATTATCCAATAAACAAAACAAACAATCAAAACAAAACAAACACACACTTATACTAATATCCAGGGATGGAAACATCAACACAATACCACACTCACAAAACACAAACACATTTTACACTAACTATTTCATTTAACAATCACATACTCCCATCCAGGCATGCTCCCAAATTTGTATGGAAAAAGTGTCACCGAACATACATAAACATACTACTGATACGGAAGGAGAAGCATCATAAATTGTCCATTCTTTTATTTATATAAATATAACTTACATAAAAATAAACATAATTATAGAGATGCATAAACAATTACATTAAAGTGAGTAGTCGACTAATTGTTGTTGAAGGCAGCAGAGAGTGCTCTTTAAACTATGTGCCAGCGGTGAATAATTGTATTTAAAAGTAAATGTTTTACTATTGAACTAACTTTTTATGTAATAAGAAGTAATAAAACATATGTTTTTTAACATTTCGATTAAATTATGTGCAATAATTCATATTATTTTCAGTATTCTATTAGGGTATTTAAATTGTAATTATATTCATCACTAAGTATAAAATGAGAGCGAAAATAACATGTTATTGCCAACATAAAACTACAAAACTATTAAAACCGACAAATTGTTAATTTACTCTTATTGTGTAGTTATGAATTCAAATTTTTATCAGTAGCTTATAAAACAAAAAGAAACTTATAACTATTAACAGTTTATAAGTTAAAATTTAAAATTTTTATGAATTAGACCGTAAGTATTTACTTAGAGCACATTTGATGTTGATATTGTTGTTTAAATTGTTATTGTTTTATATATTACACTGGTTTACAGCCAAAAAATACCAAGAACGCCACTTATCTAGATAAGTTAATTGGGACCTCCTGAACACGAAAAACGCTGTAATTTTTTTTCTAAGTACCGTTTTTTAGATAACGGTACTTTTGTGTTTTTCGGTGTATGGTCCCATTCAAACCCTTGTGGAGCCCAACCCAAGAGCCCGATCGAGATGAATGGCATATCGTTGGAAAGGTAATCGAATGCCTTTTCCGCCGATATGCTGCAAATTTCTATCTGATAAGAAATAGCTGAGTTATGGCGCCTCAAAGTTCGAAATTTGCCTATTTTTTACCTTTTTTTCAAAAATTTTCTTTTTTATTTAATTTTTTTTCTACGTTACAGTTAATATCTGGAATGTTTTATTTTTTATCCAAATAGTTTATTTAATTACCAACATTTTAAGCGTAATTTGAAAAAAATCGGATGAAAAATATAGTTTTTATTAAGGATTTTGTGGAACGAAAATATTTTCATCTTCATTGCTTATACACTATATTCGGCGTAAATTCAAAAAATTTAAATTAAAATGACGAGCGACTTGAACTCTTACGTTTTTTTCGGATGGATCTTCGCGAATGAGGAACCAACAATAGTCCGCCATCATTTGTTCGTCCCACCATCCTTTGTAACGTCTCTCGATTTCTTCCATTTCTTGGTGAAATCTTTCACCTTGTTCATCACTTTCGGAGCCCAAGTTGGTGGGGAAAATATCCAAATGACTGAATAAGAAGTGTAATTTAGGTGTCATATTTGAACCTAAAGGTTAAAAAGAATAAATTTTAAATCATAACGGCCTTTTTGATATACATGTTTTCACTCAACGCTTACCAATGGCATTGAATTTTTGCAGTAATGTATCGATCTTCTCTGCGTAATCAGGACTTCTGCAGTTTCCCAAAAAGTTGTGAACGATATCCTGGAATGCTTCCCATGCCTCCAAATGAGCTGGAGCTTAACACTCATTAAATGCTTGGTCACCGTACAGAGCCCAGCTTCAATTTTGCTCGCTGTGGCTCTCGGAAATTTTTGTTTAAGGTAATTCATGGCAAGACTGTCATTTGGCAACGTTTTCACAATCTTTGTAAACAACCCAAGCTTAATATGTAATGGAGGAAGTATTATCTTCTCCAGAGGAATGAGTGGGTCATTTTTGATATTGTACACTCCCTGCGTACGTTCACTTCGCTCGGGCCAAACTTTTCGGTTGTAGTGATTCTGACGGTCACGGCTGTCCCATAGACATAGAAAACAGGGAAACTTCGTATTGCCCCCTTGCAATCCAGATAGTATGGCAACTAATTTAAAATCAGAGCAAACTTTCCATTGATGTTGGTCATAATGTATGAGATCGAGAAGTTCTTTCATTGTTTGATATCTTTCCTTTATGTATTTTCCATATCCGATTGGAATTGATGGTTTCGTATTCCAAATTCGGGCTCTGTACGGTGACCAAGCATTTAATGAGTGTTAAGGCCCAGCTCATTTGGAGGCATGGGAAGCATTCCAGGACATCGTTCACAACTTTTTGGGAAACTACAGAAGTCCTGATTACGCAGAGAAGATCGATACATTACTGCAAAAATTCAATGCCATTGGTAAGCGTTGAGTGAAAACATGTATATCAAAAAGGCCGTTATGATTTAAAATTTATTCTTTTTAACCTTTAGGTTCAAATATGACACCTAAATTACACTTCTTATTCAGTCATTTGGATATTTTCCCCACCAACTTGGGCTCCGAAAGTGATGAACAAGGTGAAAGATTTCACCAAGAAATGGAAGAAATCGAGAGACGTTACAAAGGCTGGTGGGACGAACAAATGATGGCGGACTATTGTTGGTTCCTCATTCGCGAAGATCCATCCGAAAAAAACGTAAGAGTTCAAGTCGCTCGCCATTTTAATTTAAATTTTTTTAATTTACGCCGAATATAGTGTGTAAGCAATGAAGATGAAAATATTGTCGTTCCACAAAATCCTTAATAAAAACTATATTTTTCATCCGATTTTTTTCAAATTACGCTTAAAATGTTGGTAATTAAATAAACTATTTGGATAAAAAATAAAACATGCCATATATTAACTGTAACGTAGAAAAAAAATTAAATAAAAAAGAAAAATTTTGAAAAAAACGTAAAAAATAGGCAAATTTCAAACTTTGAGGTGGCATAACTCAGCTATTTCTTATGAGATAGAAATTTGCAGCATATCGGCGGAAAAGGCATTCGATTACCTTTCCAACGATATGCCATTCATCTCGATCGGACTCTTCGGTTAGGCTCCACAAGGGTTTGAATGGCACCATATACCGAAAAACACAAAAGTACCGTTATCTAAAAAACGGTACTTAGAAAAAAAAATTACAGCGTTTTTCGTATTCAGGAGGTCCCAATGAACTTATCTAGGCAAGTGGCGTTCTTGGTATTTTTCCAAATTAAAAATTTGTAAACCAGTGTTATTGAATTGTTCTTTTTCTTTTTGTACTTTATTTGTTTATTTTTTGTATTTTACTGAATTTGTTAATATGTATATATTTTAACCTGGATTTAGTATTAAAAAAGAGAATTGTTACAGGAGATATAAAAAACACAACCGTCTTCTAGCACTGCTCAGTTATTACTAATATATAACTATGGGACTTGAACTGAAAACGTGGTCCAGTACTGTTTTTCGAGACAACATGCTCTGATATCTGAATTATTATATAAGTTTTTGTTTGAAATTTTATTTGCAGTTGATATCTATTACACTTTATATAATTTTTTTTAAATATTCTTTTCAAATGCAGTTAACACGATTTATGTGTTAATAGGTTGAAGTTACAAAGCCAAAAAAAAAAAGAATGACGCAATTCAATTCCTTATTAAAATCGATTTTGGTTCTAGAAATTTCAGAATACGGTATTAAGAATGGTAGAAGAAGAAGTATATAGAAAACTGTTGTATGCAAATAGTATTAAATCGTTTGTTAATACTTTGTGGATATTATTATTTTTTTCTAGTGCTAAAAAATCGCTAAATAAAATCAGCTCCAAAAATTTTATTTATTGTATATACAAGGTGGCGCAAAAGTAAACTTCGGATGTTTTTAGCTGTAATTAAAAAAAAAAGAAAAACTTTGATTCTTCTTGTGGATTATTTTTAATTGGTCTTTTAATTTTTTTTACATCAAGTCGAGAATATGATGTCATTTAAATGGCCGCCGCCACAGTTGATTGTCATTTGAGCCCTTTTTATGGCATTTTCCATCATTTTGGCCAAAACAAAAAGAAGTCTGGAGCGGTCAAATCAGGTGATCTTGCTGGCCAGTGCAAATCGCCAAACCGGGAGATTAGGCGCCCGGGAAATGCATCCTTCAGCATATCGGTTGTGGCACGTGCAGTGTGTGCCGTTGCACCGTCCTGTTGGAACCACATGTTTTCCAATCCCAATTTATCAAATTGCGGCAAAAAGAACTCGTTGATCATTGCTCTGTAGCGCTCACCGTTCACAGTAACCGTTTGGCCCGCGACGTCTTCGTAGAAAAAAGGTCCGATGACTCTTCCAGCGAAAACAGCACAGCATACAGTGACTTTGAGCGGGTGTAATGGCTCTTCGTGGGTTACACGCGGATTTTCAGTGCCCCAGAAGCGTAAATTTTGCTTATTTACGTACCCGCTAAGATGGAAATGGGCCTCATCACTCATGATTATTTTTGATGAAAAATCATCTTCCGCTTGGTGGTGATTAAGGATGGCTTGAGCGTATGTTAGACGCGATTGGCGGTCAGCAGCTAACAGCTGATGCACCGTCTGGACTTTGTACGGAAACATCTTCAAATCTTGTACCAAAATTCGCTGTAAATACCGTCGACTGATACCCATTTGCGTGGCACGTCGTCTGGTCGATGTCGACGGCGCTTCCATGACATCCTCGGCTACAGCAGCAATATTCTCTGCAGAACGGCTACTCCGGGGTCTGCCACGCCTGGCAGCATCTCGTGTTCGAGGCGAGCGGCTAAATGTCGCAGTGTTTCACCAGTAGGCGTTGGACGGCCATGAAATCTGCGACGAAATTCACGTTGTGCCAAAGTCACCGAACGATTATTGGTCAAATAAATAGTCAGCAATATTCCGCGTTCTGGAGCAGTGTAGCGTAACATTGTTTATTAACGTGTATTTCGCATGTGTTTACTACACAAATGTCAAAACAGAACTGACATTAGGGGCCAATCGCAAAATTTATAGCATTTTCTAATAGGAGGATTACTTTTGCGCCACCTTGTCTATACAATTAACATTGAAACAGAAATTTTCAGTCAATTGCATTACGAATATTACTAGTTTTAGAAAATTGTACGCATATTTTTAATCATAATTAATTTATCAAGATATATTTGCTCATGCATGATAATTCTGAAAGTGACTGTGAATGATAATGTGTAAAAGATTTAAAAGCAATATTTTAATAGTTTTGCTTAATACAAAAACAATCAAATAATCAACTTTAATTAATTATTCTGAAAATTGTGGGTCTTGTCAGCAGAATTACACTCTTATAAGGTATGTAAATTTTTCGTTTTTTAAGTTTACTAATGATCATTAAACAAATTAGTTTGCAAAGTCTACTCTTGGGAATTTTGTACTTCTGAGGGCTGATGTTACCATCTACAAAAATATAAATTAAGCTGGTATATTTAGAAATAATTTTAATATAGAGAGCAGAGATTAAATTCATTTAGTAAATGTTCTGTATTTTAAGCAAAGCAAATGTGATATTTTTGGATTTTATGTATACACCATTTCCAAATGAAACAAAATTATCATTTTGCAAAAATAACAATAAACATTGTTTTTCAACGACCATTACATTTTGACACTAGTATTTATTTGGATGATAAAAATATTAAACCTAATCTGAATCTTAATAAATATTGTTGGCTAACTCAATAATAATTCTTTAATTCTAACCCTTGACCTTTTATGTTATATTTATAAATATAAAAGTAAGATTATTATTATCTTTTTGCTTACATTAAACCTGGATACCAACACTTTTATACACATATATATATATTAATATTTAATTAACCGAAAAATTAACTACTAACAAATACGTCTTATACTTGAGTGCTCTTTAAAATGGGACTTAGTATATAAAAAAAAATATCAAGATACTTTTTGTTTATTTGGAGTTTGTAATTTTTGTTCTAAATATATATTAAATAAACATTGAAAAAAAATATATTATAGCTATTGTTATATTACTTTAATTATAATAAACCAGTCTATGCCAAATCTCCAACCAGTGTTGTTCATTGTCGCATACATGTTAAAAATGTTACGTTGCTGGCTTTATTTTTTAAGTGAAATTAAAATGTTTGATTTCAAAATAAGTAAAAGAACAAAAGTTTACCTTTGCTGATTCAACACCAACCGAAACTAAATACTGACTTGTAAGATTGTTTCTATATTTACGATACAGCCTTTATTAGCGTTCATAAGGACCATCAAATAGCATCACAAAACTTGCAGAAATATGTTTATAAACTAGAGAATTGGCTTGAGCTTTGGAAAATCAGGGTTAACGAACAGAAATGTATTCATATAGCTTTCACATTGCGAAAAGATACATGCTCGTTCATCAGAATAAATAATAAAATTATCCCGCAACACAATGAAGTCAAATACCTCGTAATCCACCTCGATCGTCGTTTAACTTGGAAGTCTCATATCGACGCAAAACTTACCCAGATGAGATTAAAAGCAGTGCAAATTAATTGGCTAATCGGCAGAAATTCTACATTAAAGTTGGATTGCAAACTTTTGTTGTACAATGCAATTCTAAAGCCAATCTGGTGTTATGGAATTCAATTATGGGGTACTGCCTCAGCATCCAACATTGAAAAAATTCAAAGGGGTCAAAATAAGATTCTACGTACAATTACTGCAGCTCCATGGTATGTTAAAAATTCTCGAATCCACAAAGATCTAGGCATTCCATTGGTGAAAGTCGAATTTACAAAACACGCCTCAAAATATGTCAGCAAACTTGAACACCATCCAAACCCACTTGCACGAGACATCCTTAACTTTACTGGCCATGTTCGGTTGAGAAGGAGGGATACCCTTGCTTTAACTCAAGCGCAAAACAGATGACTGGATCAGTGGATATAATTTTTTTGTAGTATCATAATATTTTGTCTAGCACTGGCTGGACTTATTATTTTCTTTTAGTATTAAGATTCGAAAACTTATTGTCATTTCATTTCTGAAGATCCAATAAATAAATTAAATGTATTAAAAAAAAAAAAAAAGGCTCGTTGGGCTGAGCTCAACGAATTCTTCCGGCAATTTAATTGGAAACTTTGTTTCTTAGACAATAATGTCAATGCCATGGCGAATATGGTCGAAAATATAATTATGATGGGGATGAAAAAATTCATACCATCAAAGAAAATTTCGATTAAATCTAAAGAAACATCTTGGTTTAATCAGAATTGCAAAATTGCAATCAGATCCAGAGAGGAAGCATTCAGGATTTGGCGAAATAATAAAAACGCCGAAACTGATTCGCTACGCAAACGAGCGAGGTCTTCGTGTGCCAAAGTGCTGAGGCGTGAAAAATATCTATACGAGCAACGCCTTCGTGCAAAAGTTCTTACTGCTCCTCGGGGCAGTAAAAGCTTTTGGTTATTCGTTAAAAGAATAAAGGATAATGCTAGTTCTTCAATTCCTACTCTTTTTTTTGGCTGAATTATTTGCAAATAATTCAAACTTACCGGAAAGCAATCAACCACTGCCCGTGCTCGAAAGAGTATCAGTAACTATGACAAATATATTCTTTCGTACGCGTACAGTTAAAAGGGTTTTAGCAGATCTTAACATAAATAAATCTCCTGGGCCAGATGGCATACCAGCACTGGTCTTGAAGCAGTGTTCTTCGACGCTAGCTCGTCCATTAGCACCTTATACCGTGCCGGTGAATTTCCCATATGTTGGAAGGTTGCTAATGTAACGCCAATTCCTAAAAAGGGAGAGGCTACAAACCCTGAAAATTATCGCCCAATTGCAATCTGTTCTGCACTTTCGAAGGTCATGGAAAGTATGGTAAATTACCATCTTGTGAAATATCTAGAGTCCAACAATTTACTTAGCGACCGCCAGTACGGCTTCCGTAGAGGCCGCTCTACGGGAGACTTACTGGCCTTCCTATCGGAAAAATGGTGTCGTTCTATACACCGTTTTGGCGAAAGTAAAGTGGTGGCTCTAGACATTTCTAAGGCATTCGACAGAGTCTGGCATGGTGCTCTCTTATCGAAACTCATTGCTTTTGGTGTCGGTGATAACTTCTCTCGATTTATATCGAGTTTCCTCAGAAATCGCACTATACGAGTTGTTATAGATGGGATCTCATAAGACGAGTTCAAGATTAATTCAGGGGTACCGCAAGGTTCCGTTCTTTCTCCAACTTTATTTCTCATTTTTATAAATGACCTTCTTTGTCAAACTTCAAACCCTATTTACTCTTTTGCAGATGATAGCAACATTTGCCATTCATACTCATTTAACCATAGACCAAACCCTTTGGAGATTGGGGAAATGAGACAAAATATGAATGATACGCTGAACCGAGATCTTGAAACAATCTCGGAATGGGGTTGTGCGAATAGAGTCGATTTTAACGCACGTAAGACTCAGTGTTGTCTATTAACGCACAAACGCACAACAGATCATGTTGCTTCATCTGTTTTTATGGGCGGTGTAAATATTAAGGAATCAGACGATCTTGACGTTCTAGGCATGAGAATACAGTGTGATGTCCGCTGGACCAAACACATTTTTCAAGTGTCGAAAGAAGCGCTCAAGTGCCTTGGCTTTTTAAAACGGTGTAGAAAATACTTCACTCCATCTGATCTTCTTACTATTTACACCACCTATATTCGTCCGAAAATGGAATACAACTCTCATGTATGGGCCGGTGCTTCGAAGTCTATTTTGGAGTTACTCGACCGCGTACAGGAGAGGGCGAAGATGCTTATCGGTGACAGTAGGGTATCCAACTCTATTGATTCATTGGAGCATCGTCGCAATGTGGGTTGTGTTTCACTGTTCTATCGATACTATAATGGAATGTGTTCTGCTGAAATTAGGGAACTTGTTCCTGAAACACGCAGTTTTTTACGTAATACACGTTCTTCAGTCAGGGCTCATCCTTTTGTGGTCGACTGGACAGTGGATCGCACAACACACTACAGGGAAAATTCGTTCTTAAGCCGTACTGTCCGTATGTGGAACAAACTCCCAGCAGAAGTATTCCCTGCCACTTTCAATATAGGAAAATTCAAGTCAAATGTTCACAAACACTACTCCCGCTATCCTCCCTCCCATAACCTATTTTCCTAGTTCCAACACAATGCATTGCATAAGTAGGGGTCATCCCCTGAGTGCTGGTCCAAGAAAAAAAAAATAATCGATTAACACTTCCACAATTATTTCAAATATTAATCCACAATTTATTTAGTCACAACCCGTTAAAACCAATAAACTTATTTTAATTTCATTTAATTTTCTATTTTCTTTGTTTTATAACAAATATAAATTTTAATATATAATTTTCACAGATTATATATTTTTTTAAATCTAAACGGGATCAGAGCACCGAAACAACTAAAAAAAAAACTTGAAAGCAAGAAGAAGCATTAGCATACATTTATTATCATTTCTTTTGGTTTCTATTATTTTTCTTATACTTTTATTGCAACAGATTTGCTTAAAAACGTAGTAAACGTATACGTGAGATTTAAACGATAAACGTAAACGTATTCTAATTTGCATATACATAAATACAATTTATAACGTTCGATAATAAAAAAAAATTAATTCATAGACAAAAATTTTAATCATTGACAAATTTATAATAAATTTGCAAGTTATAATAGTTTTAAATTCATACTCATAATTATTATTATATTGGTTAAAACATGTACTTTTTTGTTAATTTCTTATTTGTAGCTTATATAGCTATTTTTTTAATTCAATTATATAACAAATCTTTTTATTTTGGCATTGTTAAAAATTATTTTCAATTATTTAGTGCAAAAGTTAAATATTGCTTTATGTACAATCTACAAAAAATCTTTCTATTTTAAGTCAGAATTTTCTTGTATACATTTTTATTTCATTTTGCAGAATATATCTTAAGAGTAGCGACATGAATTGCTAAACTAAACATACTGGTTTTAATGTGAACTGAAGTGTAGGCCTTTGGGGATTCTATAATGACTTACAAACTACTAAATAGAATCATGGTTTTTGGAGGGTTTTGATGCAGGGGTTTTTCAATAACAACAGAAAAACCTAACTCAACATAACTATTTTGATCAGTCCTTTTTATATCTCCTCATAATATAGCATAGTAGGGGCTCTGATTTGACAATATGCATATATCGGACCTGTAACGTTCATAATACAGCAATTTAGCTTTCTTAGGGAGTCTTATAAAAACGTGTAATAAAATGAGTCCTGAATAGATAGGTCACGAACCCCCCAACCGGCTGATTGCTAGCAATCATAGGCTCCCATCGACCGACTCTAATCCGGCACTTCCATTAATGTTAAGTTTATGATTGAGACATTCGTGCATTAGTCTGATCAGCAATTGGTTTAAGATTTCGGGATGCACTTATATATTAATATTTTTAACATTAACTTAAAAAAAACATAATTTACAAGTGGTACATTACAACTCCAATAAAGTTTCGCTTGAGGATACTTGAGGGTGTCCATCATCAGCTGCACAACAGCAGAACGTATCATTTCAATTGTATTGGTGTTAATTGATTTTAGCTCCCGCTTTTGTGCCGAATATTGGTTACTTTGTTCTGCCACTAATTTCCAAAAGCCTAGTTCCAAATATTAAAAAAAGAGTAAAGGATGTTTCTGTCAGAGCTACCCTCAGAAGTTAGGATATCATCCTTTATATCTGGTTCAGATTTAGCCATTTCTTTTGTTCTCCAAAAAACGCGGTGTGAACTTGCAACTTCATCATCTGCCCCATTTTGCAAATCTTCTTCATCTCTCACCCACTATTCAGATGACTGGAGCCCTCGGATGACTTCTGGAGGCAAGTACTCATCATCATCATCGTCTCCCAAGAAATCAAATTCGCTATCATTGAGCATATCTGTAATCTGATGTTCATCCATATCCAAGCTAACAAATATTCAATGTTTTCGTAAAACTAACTTTTAAACCGGAGGTACACATATGTGTACCAAGAAAAGAAAGTAGTATTTCATTGTGAAAAACCACTAAAAATAAAAAACCTTACTTTTTTCACGTTTCTCAACATGTTTACTATAGAAATCTTCAGAAAGTACTAACCTTACTGAAGAATTAAATTTTTATTAATTTTTTTTACGATTTTGCCAAGGCCTAGTAGAAATTTTTTCAAACTGTTAAATTCAAATTAAAAAATATTGCCTACAACTTCTAAGCAGCACCATCTACTGATATGTTTTTTAAGCCCAGTAGCTTAAAGCTAGTACCAAAACGATGCCGCTAGTGTTTAAACCTTGTAATAAGTTAAGGTACACATATGTGTACCCACGGTCTGAAGAGGTTATATTTCTATTTTTCATTTAAATCTCAATACTGAAAATATGAATTTATGTTTGGTTCACGAAAACTACATGTAATTTTCGAACATAAAAATAAAACTCTAAATACTTTTCGGAATGAAGAAACAAATACAAAAATGCCTTGAACACGTGTGTGTTTTTCAGGATTAGCTTGTCAATAATATGAATGTCCAAGGGATCTGAAATCTAAGCAATTTTTGCGATCAACTAGAACTTTGTACATGCTCAGGATTAGTAGGCGAGCCAGAAACGGATCTAGTAGTGTCCTTGTTCATCGAAAAATGTAATGGACAATATATGTTGTTTATGAATATAAAAGTTATATCAATTCGTAAGATGGGTCATTATTACATCTATGCTTTTATTAAAAATAAAATGGGATATTTCCGATACGTGTTACTTTAAAATATTTGCATTCCAGAAACATAGTTTTAGAAAAACTATTACTTTCATTAATATGATTTTAATAACTCTGAGCCAGAAGCACAGTATTTTGATTGATGCCATAAAGTCAGAAAGTGTTTTCATTATAGTTTCCAAACCTCCAAATACTGGAAGTATTGGTTTTAGCTTCTTGGTCAATTTGTTATGATTTTGATGGGCTGTATTTGTTTTCTAATGCAACACCAGAGTTTAGTGATCTAGAGGTATAAATCGAATCTACAGATATTGAGTGAACTATTTTACCTTTCAATAGAATTGCCTCTATATTAATATTATTCTTTGTTCGTTGAAAGAACGTAGGGTCTTGTAAAACTTAAGAAAATAAAGTTTGGTATCATGGTGAAATCACTCTACAAGGTGGTGTTGAAACGCCAGCTGTTGTTTTTTTTAGTCTTGTTCGTTATGCCAATTTTTGTTTTGTTTGTATATGTTTTAAAAACATCTTCGTTTTAAAAAATCTTCGTTTTAAAAACATCTTCGTTTTAAAAAATCTTCGTTTTAAAAACATCTTCGTTTTTAAAGCATCTACCATGTGTGCTCGCCACTGTATAAAAAAACACATGTGTCATCTTGAAATTAAAAATTGTATTTATTCATTTTTTTTTATAGGAATGTTTGTAAACAATAGTCAGCTGTTTTTGACATTACAAACATGAAAACAAAAACAAAAATACCATGTTGTTTCTGTCTATCACCTTGTAGTGTTTCACCATGGTTTGGTATAAATCAGGCATGTGATGGAAATCGATATCGAAAACGAATGAGTTTTAGAAGTCAATTTTTTCGTAATATTTCTGCATTGAAAATTTTAAAAATTAGATTATAAATGCATTAAAATGTATTTCCAAAACTAATTCGTTTTCGACTTCCATCACATGCCTGAATAGTATTTGTTGATCAGAAATACTTAGATAACAACTTGATAGTCCGTCAACATTAATTAAATTCAATAGGACCTAAACGACTGGATCTAGAAAATATTTCTGGGTAATGCAAAAAGCATGAGAAAAAAAACAATTTTTGGATCAAATAATAACACACACATTTAGAAATAAAGATTTGGTTTCTTTGGGAAATGAAGAAGCCTCTTTTGAAAAACACTCAAAGTAATGGGTATCGAGTATTTGTCCTTTTTTTTGATACTCAGTAGTCAAAAGTAGTTATTAGATACTTCCTGAGTTGTATCTTTAAGCAAGTGGAGTGGGTAAAATAGTGCATAAAAATACATCACTGTATAAAAAGAGAACAATGTTATACTGTGTTCAGATATGAAACTTAATTGAGTCAATATTCGGTTAATTGTTCAGGCATACGCAATTTTCAGCTTACTCAATAATCATTTGACAGTTGGAAAACAATACAAAAAATACTCTATATGGTTGTTGTGTTTCTACGTAAACAAACTTACCTTCACATTGATTTTTTAATGATTTCTTTTGTTGACATTTGCATTTTATACAATTTTGTTCACTAAACACAGTTATGAACAGTGTTGCATTCGAAATCTTACTCAATATTATAACAATTTCGTACTTATTGCGCAATAATTAATTGAGATTTTATATGGAATATTGAGCTCAATAATGGCGTTAATTGCGATTAAGCTATTAAGCTACAAAATTCATTAATTTTCCAAAGAATTTATTTTAATTATTTCCTAAGTTGTTGTTAACGTTGAATTAAAAGTTATCTTTACATTTATTTTTGATGTAATAATAAAAGACATACAAAACCAATAATAGTTGAAGATCTATTTTTATTTTTTGAAGAAACTACTTCAATTTGCAGATAAAAACTATGTGTTACAATTTCAAACAATCCGTTAAAAGTATCGAGTATTATTGAGTACCCAAATGAAAAGTATTGAATATTATTGAGTAATGGAAAGTAGTAGAATTTGCCAGCACTAGTATATATGGCATTACCAAATTTTCATTCATCCAATATAAATCTATTGCCAAAAATTACCGATTAAAACTTTTGTCATGCTCATTCTCTCAGCAATGTTGTTACCATATTTTCAATAAAATTCATTCCTTTTGGTTTGTTTTTGAATTGTTTTAAACTAAAAAAATGAGAATCGGAAAATGTAAATGTTTTATAAAATACTTACATTGCTTAAATTTACGCAATTATGAATAGTTTTCTGCTTAACTCCAATGTTTCGATGAGGTGGCACAGGAGGTCGATATTCAATTGGTTTTATTGAAGCCTTGCTAGAAGCATTTGACAAACTAGAAGCAAAAAAAGTAAATTATAATTAGTAGATAAATGGATTCAATGTAAGCGTGCTATTTTTTATATATTTTGATAATAATTGTTAACTTTAATATCTATCACAAATTTGATATGACTTTGGCATATCAGAGCGACTCACGGGAAAAAAAATTCTGTTTCACCGCTTAAAATAAATCTTGGTATTGTGGGTCTAGTGAAATATGTTATTTAAAACAGCAAAACTGTGTACATACATATTTTTTTGCCGTCCCACAGTGTTATTCCTGCCAATATATTGTTCTAAAAAATGAGGTTAACTGGTGCCTCAAAATTCGATTTATTATATATTAAAGTCAAGAGTATATTAGGCACAGTAGAATACGTATAGAGTTACATGCAACTAATTAAGGACACAATAATAACATGTGAACTAGAAGTAAATAATACGAAAGGTTTTATGATATTCTTAAAATTTTGTCGCAGTTTAGTCAATTTAATTCTTACTCCTAGAAAATAACTGCATATTGTATCAAATTAATTATTATTTATGAATCTGTGAGTCATATTTTCAAATAAAATTGATATCAGTCGTGCATATAATTAAGGGCATACCAAAAAATTTACAAAAAAAAGTATTTATTTAAAAATAAATCAATATTTTGTTGCAAATCCATTGTTATCGACAACAGCTTGACATTTGCGAGGCATTGAAGTTACCAAATTTTTACATACACTACATGCAATGGCTTCTCAAGCTTTTTTTGTTTGGGCAAAGAGATCAATAAAAGTGCTTATTTTTACAGCTTGCCATAAATTCTCAACCGGTTTGAGATCAGGACTGCATGAAGGCCAGTCATGAACAGTAACCGAATTGTTAAAAAACCATTGCTTGACGTGATGAGCCGTATGCTTTGAATCGTTATCTTGTTTAAATATCCATGTTACTGGCATGTTCTCATCAGCATACGGCATCGTTGTATCGCTTTAAATTCTTGCATACTGAAACCATATCCATATTTCCCTCAATTTTGTGCAGCGGCCCAACACCATATCATCCAAAAGCATTATAGAACCTCCTTCATGCTTCAAATTTGGATCAAATTCTGTAATTTGGATCAAATTCTTTCAACTTTGGCCAGCAAATATATTTACATATTTTTTCATCTGGACAGATCCTATTTATTACACTACACATAATACACTTTTCCATTCTACATCCGTACTTCGGACGTAATGGAGGTACTTCTTTGCGAATTCCAGGCTCTTTTTCGGTTATGTTCAGACAATAATGGCTTCTTTCGTGAATTTCTTCCAAACAGTCCAACATCTCACAATCGACGTTTTACTGTATCCACAGACTAGCGCACAATTACTGCATCTTCACGAACTATCGTAATAGGGCTTCCTTTTTTATGGTCTACTTTTTCTATGGTCGAATGCTTTCTTTAATATTTCACCGCTTAAAACCCATTATTTTTAAAACATTCAAGGTTGTTGCGATTTACCGATAGTGTATCCATCCTGATTCATTTGTACAATAATAATTCGAGTACTGACATCACAGGATTTACTTTTACACATGTTAAGAAAGTATTAAGACCTTTTCTAATACTGAAAAACGCTATGTGTAATCAGAATTTTATCTAACTTCTAAAAATTGCCTGAATTTAAAAAATTTAATAAATTAATCACTGTCCTCAATTTTGTGCATAATGATTTTATTTCACAAATTAAAAAAGACCACAAAGAAAAAAAAATAAAAAAAATATAAAAACTAAAAAAAAAACAAAAAATAAAAGTATTAAATTTTATCGTTTTATTTAATAAATATTACCTTTAACATAACAATTTAAATATTGAATACTACTGTCCTTAATTAGTTGCGCACAGCTGTACGATATCTTTTATTGTTTTAATTGATGCAATGTGATACTTACATAATTTTATTAACTTGGTTAGTTTCACTACACATGATTCCATTAGAGGGGCCCAGAGTGGTAGGATTTTCATGCGATATGCCAGTTTTTGTAGAATAAATGTTGATGGGATTATTAGTTATTCTTATCCTAGAATCTAAATGGGATGAAATACATATTATCAGGATTATTTTGTAATTTTGTAATATAAATTCGCTGCAACTAGTAAAAGGCCTTTGTGTAATTTTGTTTTTCTTACTTGGTATACATTCAAAATACACGCAGTTATATTACTAGGTACAGCGACGTTATGTACCTCGGGCATTCAGATGTTGGTCTTGGGATGTGAATGTTAACATCGATGACCTGTCCATAGTTGACCGTCCAAGCCAGACCCAATCATGTGCATTTGTGGTAGGTTCTCTTAAAAATTTGGAATCACGAGTTAATAGATCGCCGCTTAATTGCTTCTTTGAGATATCGGATGGATCTAAACCATATTCCATATGAGAGGGTTTAAACTTGGATGCATATACAACGCAAGAAATTACGAAAACAACAATTGCAAAGCAAAATGCTGTTAATAAGACGTACATGCCTACTTCAATCGAAGACATGTTTTTTGTAGGACGTTTAGTTCCATAATGCAGTTTATTAAAGGAATTGCTGTTTCCGCTATGTTGGCGTGCCTGAACTGTTGGTTCATGCTGACTAGAATCCCGTAGCGGTACACCTATTTTAAAATATGTTTATGAGCAATAACAATTTAATAACGAATAATGCGTACTAACCTATTATATCCGATAAATCTCCTCTGCCATTTGAATATTTAGTTTTCTCCCTTCGATATATACCATCATTCTGCACAAATTCGTGTTTACTCACGATATCGTTAGCGTTATTGAAATCAACTTCTACTGCAGCCAGAGCACTTGCTAATGGCGATGTGTTGTATTTTGACTGTTTGGTGGATACAATATTGCGACGTATTCTGCAGTCTTCCGATAAGAGTAGAGTCACTCTTAGTAAATTTCCATTGCCCTCTCCAACAGCAATCACGCGCGGGTGGTGTGATGCCAGCATTGGAGCAAATGCAACAACTTCTGTGTCTAAACTTTCAACCAAAAGGAAATAGTCTTCTACCGAAATATCCCTAAAAAAATTTAAATATAAAAAATCAAATATATGTAAGTGTACTCGTTCAGACCATGATACAAGGTAGAGTTTTGAATTATAAAAATAAGATAAATTTTAAAAATATAATGAAAAACTATACAAATATTTTGTTTATATTTATTTGTATTTTTTTATTATATTTTGAAAGTAAGCAAAATATTTAGAATATTCTAAAATTTTTCTAATTCGAAAAAACAATTCATGGTAATACCTTTTTGTTAATGCTCGTTTAACACCATAATTTTTAGACCTTTAAATAACATAAAAAAATTTTTGATAGTGCAGTATCTAGGCATGAAAGATAGATATTATGGAAAGATATTATCCAAAATTACATTGAAAAAATTTCCCAATTTATTAATGGCTATTCTAATACCAGAAACATAAACTTCTATAAAGAAATAAATTATAGAATTTTATAGAAAAAATTACTTTCGAATATTTCGAATAAAAATAAAATTCAAGGACTTTGTTCTCAAATGTCTAAAAAAAACTAATAGACTTATAGAAAGCTTTTCGAAAAACAGGGAACCTAGCTGTACTTAAATTAATATAATTGAATTATATCGAAAATATATTCGAAATTTTCTTTTTTTTTTTAATATGGTAATATTCAAGTGATGGTAGAGAAATGAAAAAGACTTAACATTATTCTTATTTCATCTGTATATATTTCATTAATATCATCCTTTTAGATGACATTACTAGAAATCAAAAACCAATATATTGAAGTAAAATACAGTGGCTAAAATCTTGCTTTATACAGTGCGTTTTTTTTTTTTTTGTTTTCAAAGCTACATAAAAAGAAAACTAACAGGAACTTAAAAAAGAAGTTGGTGTTATTTAAAATAAAAAATCATTGATATTACTTTTGTTTCGGCTCGAGTTCATTAAATTTTATTTTTCATTAAATTATTTTTACTGAAGGTAGGAATTATTACTATTTAATGAAAAATTAAATTTAATGAACTCGAGCCGAAACAAAAGTAATATCAATGATTTAAAAGTAACAGTTCAAATATAAATAATAATTATTCTAAAAATAAAAAATTTTATAGTCTAACAAACAAGAAACATTTATTGCAAAAATTTACATTTTCACATATTAAAACTAAAAAAAACAAGTAAGAGTGCTATATTTGGCTGTGCCGAATCTTAAATACCCTTCACCTAAACGTACTAAGAAATAGAAAAACTACACTGGTTATAGGACTATAATAGAGCAATTCCATATGAAAACGATCAAAATTGGCAAATTTTTGGACGACCCCTCTCCGATTTTAAAATAAATAGTCTCAATCGATTGCCTAGCAAAAAATAATGTACCTACATATTTTTTTTTTTTTATAGTGACTGGTTTAGTGGTGGTGTACACCACTGTCATGTGACAAAATTGAAGAATTCTTCATAAGGGACCTCATTGAAAGTTGTTTTAAAAAAAACCTACTAAAGCGATCGCAACGAGTGATAGCTCGTTGGAAAGGTATTGAACCAGGCTTTAATTGAAAAATAAAATTTTCCTAATTTTTCTTAGAAATTTACCTTTAAATTTTCCCATGAAAATTAAATTTTCCGATTTTCCACAGAAGCTCCTAAATTTTCCGGCTAATTTTTTTTTTTGGATTCCTCATAATTTTTGATTTAAGAATCAGCAATAAAAAAAAATGGGCCCGACTCCTTGTTTGGACAGGAGAAGAGCATTTAAGAGACCACCTTGTTAAAAATACATTTTAAAAATTATTTTACAGTTAAAAATACATTTATGAAGAAAAAATCAATTTTTTTTTTAAGAGCCCCAAGTTGAGTGTGTAGTGAATATGGTCTGCCTGCCTTCACAAGATCGGCCATAAATCCATGGATAATAGCAGCAGTGGCATGTAATGGCACACCAAACCCGACTGACGCTACAGGTCATAAAATGTTTTGTAAATTTTTTAAATTACCAGGTAATAAATATTTCGCCTAAAATGACACGTGCAGAAACAAGTCATAAAACACGGATTTTCCATAAATATGGGGAAATATTTATTACCTGGTAATTAAAAAAATTTGCAAAACATTTTATGACCTGTGGTCGGCTTATTGGCAGTAACCAATTAAGTCCCTCTTTAAAAAACATTTTATGACCAGTAGTTCACGCAAATTTTCCTATTAAAGAAAAGCAAATATCGCTTATTTTTTTTTACCTATTTTTTAACAAAAAATAAATATAAATACTTCACACACTCTGAGTCAAATTTCAGTTGAATACTAAACGTGAAAGTGTTAAAGTGTTATTTTTTTGTAAAGTTAAGAGTGAAGCTGTAAAGACAATTTAAAGTAAAATGAATAAATTTTGCTGCAATCCGTTTAACAAGAGTGGACATCGTTCGAAAAAGATAAAAGTATTAAATATACAATTTATATACAATACGGTGAAGAAGCAGAATTCATTTGCCCCAAGTGTAAAATCGATTTGTCTCAAGCAAATGCATTGAAACAATTGCAGCCACAATCCGAGAGTGAAATGACAAGTGAACAAAATGTTTCATCTGATAGTGAGGCAGACAGATGGTCAATATCAGAGACCTGCAACAAGTATGAACGAGCCGACTTATTCACTAACGTTGAATTTTAAGAACAATACAAAAAAGTATGATTCAATTTTATGCTTATTCACTTTTTATGCACACACAGAAAATTCAGCAACGAGTATAAATCATTTCCAACACTTGGTTCGAACTGCAATGTTTGAAAACAAAAATTCTTGTTTATACACAGTTTGTTTTTTGCATGTCGGCTTTGTTGTGCATGATCTGATTGGAATTGAACTAAAAACACACGAGCCACTTATAAGTAAAAAGCGGCTGGCAGAAAAATATGAAAACATAAAAAATGTGCATTTACTACCTATTTAAAGCTAAGTATAGACGATATGTTGAATCAGCATATTTATACTGAAAAATTTGTGACAAGTGCTTACATATCGTGTAAACGCAAAATTTTTTCAGCATACGTATGTTTAATAACATTTGCTAACACTTTGTTAACAATGCCAACAAACGTATGTTGGTAATTTTAGCATATCGTGTAAACAGCATATTATTAGTGTTTGACAAATTTCCTGCGTATGTTGACAGATATGTTATTTGTTGAAAAGCGTATGCAAGCTTTTCAGCATATGGCAAATTCATATGCGATCAGAGTTGTATTTTCTAATAAAGCTGATAAGAAAACAACAATGTCGGCTTCATTGATTTAAATCACAAATTATAATCTAAAGGACAGACGACGTTTAACATTTTTTAATTGTTTGTATAGTTTATACAATTTATTATATTCACATATAACAAAATAATTGAACACAAATATTAATTTAAATGGCGGAAAACTGCGTTTGTTGACATTAGCAAAAACATATGTTTTTGCATCTTTTTTGTGTAATAGTGTGGCACCTATGACATACTTTGTTGCGATTTTTTTTGAGTGTGATAGAAATCGGTCAGATTTTCCACTGAATGAATCGTACGATTGTGTACGATAGTGTATCACGACCTTTAAGACTACCTGCCGATAGTTTTTTTTATGTAAATACAATTCTTGTTGCATATGTACCTACACACATACACACACAAGAACACAAAACGCAATATAATGGCCGGCGGCATTATTCAAATTAATCGACAAATTACCGCATTGGTGATCGAATGAGCTAACGTATCGAAAAATGATTTCGATATCGAAATTATGATAATATATACTAAATTTCTTGCTCGATATCGTATGCCTAATCTCAAATAAGAAAATTACGATAAATTTTACTCAATGTCGAATGCGATAATTTGGCCCCAGGTCTCTAGAAATAAATAATAACCCCCTTATTCAAAAACGATTATTAAATTTAACAAACGTTTATTAAGACAGATTTGCATATAAAAATTTGCTTAAAAACGCAATAGCTAGATCAATTTCCTCCCACGTCATCATTTATGTTTTTTTTTATTGATATTTTTATTATTTACTTTTATTTCAAAAATTTCACTTAAAATACAGAAGTTGAATAATAATTGAAAAATGTTGTCAAACTGACTAATTTCACAAACAAATGTTTATACGACTCAGCATATGTAGCACCACATAAAATTCAACATATCGTATAAACACAAAAATCGTATTTCATTTGCTGACATATGCTGACATCAAAAAATTTGCTACTTTCAACATATCGTATAAACGTCTAACATATGACATAGGAATTTGTTGCTAATTGTAATCATATGGCTGTCAGCATATATATGCTGATTCAACATATCGTCTAAACTTACCTTAACATTATTTCGTCGAACAGAAAACTTATTTGACAAAGCAATGATAAAATTTGTAATATGTACAGTTTGTCAAATATATCTTTGCACAGCAAAAAAATTAAAGAAAAAATGTAAAATGAGCTGCTTCATACATTTAACGACACAGTCGAACATTCATGTTCGCACAAAACAACAAATGAATAAAACACATGTTCGGCTAACAACACGTTGGCTTTGATGTAAAATGAGCTTCATACATTTAACGACACAGTCAGAATATTCATGTTCGCAAAAAACAACAAGTGAATAAAACTGAATGATTGAAACGAACGGTTGCGTAAACGAGCGTTTTGTGCATTTGAACAAAAACGATTAAATCATAAAAATCAATGTGCATGATTAAGTATACTCGAAAATTTAGTACTCGTTGCAGGTCTCTGGTCAATATGTCTTTGAGTCCTTTGAATGAGGCTATTACCACTTTAGGTGAAACGCCTATTAGAAAAAGAAAGTTGCGAAGTGAAACATACAGGAAAGAGAAAAAAAGGCAAGGTTATGAGTGCAATCGCGACAATATTTAATGAAGGCTCTGATAACGAATGCAGTCAAGCAGATGACGTTGATGACGGCAAACAAATGATTGAGCAGTTGAAAAGAAAATTCAATTTAGCGACCACTTTTCCGGAGAAATATCTCATTTTAACTGTGCTGCCTCAATCATGGTCTATACGCAAGATTTCTGAACAGTTTCAAACATCTGTTTACATCGCGAGAAGAAGTTCGACAGAAGGGCATATTGGCGACTCCCACCAAGAAATTTGGCTCAAGGACCCTCAGCGAAGCAACGGTGAAATTGATTCAAGATTTTTACTGCAATTATGACAACAGCCGCGCCTGCCCAGGTACACGTGACTATGTTATCACATGTGAAGATGGAGAAAAAGTACACAAGCAGCGCAGATTATTATTATGTAATCTATCCGAAGCATACCATCAGTTCAATGAGAAATACCCAGCAGAAAAAGTGGGATTTTCTAAGTTTGCCATCGTACGACCAAAAAAATGCGTGCTGGCATTAGACAGGCACGGAACGCATTCAGTCTGCGTTTGCATGTTTCATCAAAACATCAAATTAATTTTCTTTCCATGCAAGAAATTGAAAGTATTTCACGGTGAAATTGAAACATATAGGGACCTCCTGTCGAAGTCGTTGTGCGCATACCCCATGGAAAATTGTCATCTGTCCAAATGCGACAATTGTCCGAAGATTGACGAGCTAGAGCAATATTTGGCGGAAAAGTTTGAACAGCTGTTAATTCAGGAGGTGCATTTCAAACAGTGGATAATTAGCAGCGGCAGATGTTCCCTTGAGACCGTGGTAAAGCAGATTCCGGAATTCATCGAGGAATTCGGATTCAAGTTGAATGAACTGAAGGCGCACCATTTCATATCCGAGGAGATATTAGCCCAAAATGAATTCATTGTGATAAGCGACTTTGCCGAGAATTACACTTTTCTCGTTCAGGATGAAATTCAGGCTTATCACTGGGCAAACGACCAGTGCACGGTGCATCCTTTTTGCATTTATGTCAAAAACGAACATAACGAACTACAGACCGTAAGCCTTGTTGTTGTCGCGGAGAGTTTAGCTCATAATTATGTGTCCGTTTATTTATTTCAAATGAAACTGTTTGAATTCGATGCAATCGACAAAGTAACGTTTTTCTCAGACGGCGCGGCTTCTCAGTACAAGAATAAAAAAAATTTTTACAATCTTTGCATAAGTGAAGAAGAACAAAACTGCAAGGTCGAGTGGACTTTTTCGCGACGTCCAACGGTAAGGGCCCATGCGATGCGTTAGGGGGAACCCTAAAACGCATTGCGACTAAGGCAAGTTTGCAAAGGCCATATACTGACCAGATCTTAAATGTACAACATTTGTTTTCGTGGATTCAAAGCAAGGAAATTGCCATTAACACAGTTTTATGCACTCAAAAAGAAGACGATGCCATGGAGCGACGAATTCAAAACAGATATAATAATGTCAAAACTATAACTGGAACGCAAAAGTTTCATTGCTTCATACCAAATATTTCTGATATGTCAATTAATGTAAAGCGGTACTCTTCGTCTGCCGACGTGCTAAATTTAAAGTTACTTTAATTTTATAATGATGCCAAGACAATTGAAATTTTTAATAAATATTGTAATTAAGTATAAGCAGCAAAATAAGAAAGATTTTTTTTTAATAAATGTATTTTTAACTGTAAAATAATTTTTAAAATGTATTTTTAACAAGGTGGTCTCTTAAATGCTCTTCTCCTGTCCAAACAAGGAGTCGGGGCCCATTTTTTTTATTGCTGATTCTTAAAGCAAAAATTATGAGGAATCCAAAAAAAAAAAATTAGCCGGAAAATTTAGGAGCTTCTGTGGAAAATCGGAAAATTTAATTTTCATGGGAAAATTGAAAGGTAAATTTCTAAGAAAAAGTAGGAAAATTTTATTTGTCAATTAAAGCCTGATTCAATACCTTTCCAACGAGCTATCACTCGTTGCGATCGCTTTAGTAGTTTTTTTTTTAAACAACTTTCAATGAGGTCCCTTATGAAGAATTCTTCAATTTTGTCACATGACAGTGGTGTACACCACCACTAAACCAGTCACTATAAAAAAAAAAATATGTAGGTACATTATTTTTTGCTGGGCAATCGATTGAGACTATTTATTTTAAAATCGGAGAGGGGTCGTCCAAAAGGTGATCGCTTTCATATGGAATTGCTCAATATTCTTATTCTGTGTTTTCTATTCAGTCTTAGTGCAAATTTTATTATGATTTAATATGTTAAATATTTTGAAATTTTGTCTAATTTTCACCATTTTTAATTGATTTAATTACCAATTCTTACCATAATTTACACAGTCTGTACGATGTTCATAATAATCTTCAGTGTAACTTAACAAACAGAGTATAAAAAAGGGGTACAATTTGCTTTTAGTGATTTTGCTCAAAAAAAACTTCATCAAATAGGGGTTTTAGAGGAGATACCAGCAAAAAAAAATTTGTTGGCGGTTGGCGTAAAGTTGACAATATATAGGCCTATATCTCGGGAACTACTGGGTACTTGATAATTGTTAATACATTAAATAAAAGGTATATATAATGATTTTAAAATATGGACCGAATATGGGTTAAATTCGAAAATAATATTTTTTGACCCGAATTTATTTGTTTTTTGGAAATGGTTGTTATATGGCAGCTATGACAAATTATGAGCCGATCTTCTTAAATTTTGGAACTGTTATTTTCATGCATATGAGGATATTTCACGTCGAATTTCAACATAATATCGCTATATATACGATATATATTAGTATTAACGTGGATTTCGGTAGTGGACCTTATGTGGGGGACCGATATTCTCAAAATCCAGCAGTTTGATTTAGGCATGTATGTAAATGATCCGTGTAAAATTTTGGATTGGTACCCTTATTTATAAGAGATTTGTGAGTATTAAAGTGATTTTCGGAAGGGGGCTTTATATGGGGCATACGGTTAAAAATAGATCAAAATTCACAAAATTTTGAGGCATGATTTTTGTATATATTAAAATGATCTGTGCAAAGTTTTAAGTCGGTACCGATATTTATACAGTATATATAGGGAAAAATGTATTTTTCAGATGTGGTCCTTGTATGGGAGCTATGACCAGTTCTGGGCCGAGCACCATAAAATTTAGTACAACAATTTATTTGCCTATAAAGAGTCTTTATGTAAAATTTTAGCCGTTTAGCATTATTCATATCTGTTTTATACGTATTTAAATGAATTTTGGAAGTGGACTTTATATGGGGTCTATGGTCAAACATGGACCGAACTAAAAAAAATTTCGTTTTGCGATTTCTTTTTGTATAAAACTTATTTTTGCTGAATTTTGTCTTGATATTCCAATTTTATAGACATTTATTTATCATTAAGCCATATTTCGGGAATATATATATTTGTATGGGGCTATGAGAAATCATGGGCCGATTCTTACTATTTTCCGCACACTTTCTTCTTTTGTCATATAAACAACGTATACAAAATTTCATGGTATTATCTGCAATACATTTCCAAATATTCCAATAAAATGGACAAAAAATATAAAATTTTTATGGAGGTTGTCTCACATATTGGTCCATAACTCTGGTTGACCTAAACCGATTTTGCTGAACTTCTCGAAAGCACTTCCGACAGAATTATTGAAGATTTGGATCCCGAATATATCTCGGGACTTCAAAAAACTGATTTCAACACTCAGACAGACAGACAGACGGACATGGCTTAATCGACTCCGCTATCTATAAGGATCCAGAATATATATACTTTATAGGGTCGGAAAATTATATTGTGGAAATTACACACGGAATGACAAACTTATATATACCCTTCTCATGAAGTAGAAGGGTATAAAAACACAAATAAAGGCTGTTTTCATAAACGTAGTATGCAATGCAACATTTCATTGCATAGAGTTCATAATAGCATTTGGAAATCAAAAATTATTTAAGGGGAATGGTTTTAATAGTGACAATGATTTTCCATGTGAATTTAATGTTCACGATATCAACAATCATTTTGCAAGATTGACTTGGATTGCAATGTTGATTTTAATAATATTCTTGGCCCATTTTCTTTTGAATGTGTGACTGAGGTTGAACTTTTGTTGGCTAATTGTAAAGTCAGATCAAAGGCTATTGGTACTGATGGCATACCGATTTACTTATTCTATTATTAATTTATTTATTGTCAAGTATAACGATAAATTCACAATAATTGTAATATATAAATATGGCAGAGATTAGCCAATTTTTGACTTTACAGCTTTAATATAATGTATCAATATTATTATAAATTTCTTAGAACGTAATGAGAAAAATTACAAAAACCTTGTAACTAGAAAAAAAATTTTTATCCGAAAAATTTGAAACCAAAGGCAGAAATTTAAAGTTGCCCAAAATCCAAATGTTTGTTAATGGAATAATAGGATACATATTCAATCTTCAAAATATATAAGCAATAAGGTTTTATGGTGGTTTGTTTGTTCTTGGCAGAGGCTAACCTAAACGTACCTCTTGCTTTCATTTATTCCTGTAAAAAGGGTGTTTTCCATGGTCAAAAAAGTGCGCAATACAGTCGTTTCAGTATTTAGCGTTTAACAAAACTTGAATTTGTTTAATTTTCTTTTATTTAAGATAAAAATCATATTTGTAAGTTATCTAATATATGTATGTATATTAACAATTTGAACTAAAAATGGGTACATATATTTAAGTTTTTTATCGACCTTTTCCTTATTTTATTATTGATTTGTTTAGATAATTCTAAATCGGGCTTATTAAGGTCATGTATTCTATGCAAATAAAAGATTATTTCATAATTTATTTTTCCGACGTTTCGTTGGAGATTCCCAACATCATTAGTGATATTTTATTAGATATATAATCTTTCATCAATAGTTCTGCATTTAGAATATTTAACACACATTCTGTTTTACAGAAACACAACATAAAACATAAATTTAATTAAACAAAACAATTGCAAAAATATAAATAAAAATATCAAAGTATAATTAAATTGTATTAAACTAATGGCCGAATTCTCAGTCATTAGTTAACCATTGGTAAACTAATATACTAACTGTTCTTTAACTAATACTTGTTATTCTTATGGCAAACTAAGCATTGCGAATAAAGAATCATTAGTTAGGCCTTTGTCATTAGCTAACTAAAGACTGTGAATTCGGCCATAAGTATCACAGAAGCAGAATCGAACTAAAAACACTTTAATTTTAACAATTTTGTTTTCCAAACTACAAGGTGGCGCAAAAGTAATCCTCCTATCAGAAAATGCTATAATTTTGCGAGGCCCCTAATGTCAGTTCTGTTTTGACATTTGTCTAGTAAACACATGCGAAATACACGTTAATAAACAATGTTACGCTTCACTGCTCCAGAACGCGGAATATTGCTGACTATTTATTTGATCAATAATCGGTCGGTGACAGCCAAAAAACATCGGAAGTTTACTTTTGCGCCACCTTGTAGCTTTATAAACAGAGTTTTTTATGCACTTTAATCTGATGAATTCAGTCTCGTCTCATCGAACTGTTCGGACGTGTTTTTTTTAGTGCGGCTGAATTTTCGGTGAAAAAATCGTAATAGGTGAAAAAGTGTAAAAAGTTGAAATTAAACAAAAAGTAAAAAAAAAAATCGTAATAGGTTAAAATATATAAAAAAAAAAAAACATTAAAAATCGTATAAAAACTGTATGAGTGTTTCTCTCAGATGTAATTCTGAGAAAGAGCTTAGCTCGTCTAGAAAAACTAAATGGATCTCTGAGGAAGAACCCATAAAAAAATCTCTGGAGAATTTTCTCACTACAAGAGCCGTAGAACAGCGTCGTTCCTGTTCGCCCAATATTGTGATTTCAACAGATGAAAAAACATCATCTTCATCAAATAGTGCAGTGAAACCCAAAAAACAAGTAGGTATGGATAAGTACATCACCGTTTTCAAGCGACAGAGGAGCCCGAAGTCTGCTCAAGTGTCATCAAATGCAAAAGCTCCTAAGACCGTGAGTAATGATCAAAATAGGTTTGCTCTCCTCCAGACGGATGAGCCAGAACTTCCTAAGAAGACGTTTAAGCCCCCACCAATTTATCTGAGAGAGCCCACTTCCAGTAAATTGGTACAAAGAATTGTTTCGGTAATAGGTGAAAATATGTTTAGCGTAACATCAATTAAACATGGAAATATCAGCGAAACCAAAATTCAAGTGAATAGGGAAGATGATTTTCGAAAATTGTCCAACCAGTTGGAGAGGGAGACTAGGGATTTCTATACCTACCAGCTGAAAAGCGCAAAAGGACTCCAAGTCGTTCTAAAGGGTATACCCCCATGTGTTGATCCTACGGAGATAAAGACCGGTTTAATGGACAAAGGGTTCAAAATCAAGAGCGTAGTGAATATTAGAAACCGTGAAAAGATCCCTCAGCCCATATTCAGGGTAGAATTGGAACCTGGAGATGTTGTATTAAAGAAAAACGAGTCCCATCCCATCTACAATCTGATGTACCTTCTGCATCGTAGAATCACCGTAGAAGAACCACATAAGCGTCAGGAACCCGTCCAGTGTCTCAACTGTCAAGAATTTGGTCACACCAAGGCGTACTGTAAATTGTCGTCAGTTTGTGTTGCGTGTGGGGAGCTACATGCAACTGCTCAATGTGATAAGTCGAAAACTGATTCAAAAATCAAAAAATGCAGTAACTGCGGAGGTAATCATACCGCAAATTATAGAGGTTGTCCAATTTACACTCATTTGAAAGGCATAAGTACCAACAAGACGTCAGTATTACCTGATCATCGTCAACAGCCTATTTTGGCATCGAGTGACAATTTCCCGCAATTGTTACGGTTCACTAGTCATGTAAACGCGCCTAGTTCTAGACAAGTTTCTTACGCTAACGTGGTTAAATCTAATATGCCAGGTTTGGAGCAGGCATCTAAATCACAATATTACGAGCCTAATATTAACACTCTAGAGACTACATTGCAGACACTTGTCCAAACCATGAACACTTTTACGACCACTATGATATCCATGATGCAGGAAATGCTGAAAATGCAATCCACTATCTTACAAGCCATTTTAAAGAAATGATTTGTTTAAAAATTTGTTTTTGGAATGCGAACGGCCTCCGCCAACATAAAAACGAACTGGAACACTTCCTGATGGATAAGCAGATTGATGTCATGATGATTGCTGAAACTCACTTGACGCCGACAGCGTACTTTGGTTTGGCTACGTGTTGTATGATACTAAAGATCCCTGCGGAAGAGCATGTGGAGGTTCGGCAATTCTTATAAAGAACAGAATAAAACATTATTTAATGAACAACATATGTGAGGATTACCTACAAGCAACAAACATTTGCATTGAATTCTGTCAATACAATTTTGTTTTATCATCAATTTATTCGCCACCTCGATTTTCAATAAAAGAACACCAATACTACAGCTTCTTCAATTCCCTTGGAGCTAGATTTTTAGTTGCTGGTGACTTTAACGCCAAACACACATTTTGGGGTTCACGTCTGGTGACCCCGAAGGGTCGTGAACTCTTCAACACCATTGCAAAAATGGGATTAGATGTACTCTCAAGCGGTCATCCCACCTACTGGCCGACGGACCGACGGAAGATTCCCGATGTTATTGACTTCGGAGTAGTGAAAAATATCCCTGTAGAATCGATACAAGTGGAGCCTTCATTAGACTTGTCTTCAGATCACTCTCCTTCTATTATTTCAATGCGTTTCCTTCAAGGGAATAGCTCTCCATTTCGGGACATATCTAAAACCAGAGTAAGTTGGATAAAGTATAAAAAGTATTTAAGTTCCCACTGCACGGAAAATGTAGTGTTGAGAACTACCGAGGATATTGATGGGTCGATTGGCAAGTTTACTGAGGACATACGAAGAGCTGTACATCACGCCTCCACATACGACGTTGAGTGCAGAAGTGGGACAAATAGAACTTATTTCGCTGAACTCGATCATCTCCTGTCAGAAAAAAGAAGAGTTAGAAGAGAGTGGCAAATTCACAGGTCTCCTGAACTGAAAGCTAGGCTACGGGTATGCAGAGATATACTAAGAAATTTCTTAGAAACCCAAAGAATGGCTTCACTTAAATCTTACTTGGAGGGTCTTGATAGTACCCCACAATCTGACTATTCGTTATGGAAGGCGGCACGAGGTCTAAAAAGACCAGTTAGAGGAAAGCCTCCTCTGCGAAATCCGACTGGTGACTGGGCTAGAAATGACTCCGAGAAGGGGATTTTATTTGTTAACCATTTGAGAAAAGTGTTTACTATAAACAACTCAAATAATGCATCTGATTTGCCTCCACTCGTTATTAGACCTCCTGTACCTCTAAGACTTAGCTTTAATGATGTTCAAAGCGCTATTGGTACTCTGAATCTTAAAAAAGCTCCAGGTATGGATAAAATCAGCAACAAAATGCTTGTGGAGTTACCTCGTGTAGCTAGAAAAACTATCCTATTTATTTTCAATGATATTTTACGCCTAGAATACTATCCTGCAGATTGGAAGGTATCTATGATTACCATGATTCCTAAGCCAGGGAAGGACCCCACTAAAGTAGAGTCATATAGGCCAATTAGTCTACTGCCGACAATTTCAAAACTGTTTGAAAAATTGTTATTGGCTAAGTTGATTCCAATTCTGAACGACACTCAATGTATCCCAAATCATCAATTCGGGTTCAGAGCTAAACACAGTATCATCGAACAAACACACAGATTGGTAAATGTGATAACACGGTCGTTTGAAGAGAAAAAATACTGGGTCTAACTTTATATTTGATTTATGCATCCGATATGCCGTTAGACCCCATAATACATACTTCAACATTTGCAGACAATACAGCCTTTATTAGCGTTCATAAGGACCATCAAATGGCATCACAGAACTTGCAGAAATATGTTTATAAGCTAGAGAATTGGCTTGAGCTTTGGAAAATCAGGGTTAACGAACAGAAATGCATTCATATAACTTTCACATTGCGAAAAGATACCTGCTCGTTCATCAGAATAAATAGTCAAATTATGCCGCAACACAATGAAGTCAAATACCTCGGAATCCACCTCGATCGTCGTTTAACTTGGAAGTCTCATATCGACGCAAAACTTACCCAGATGAGATTAAAAGCAGTGCAAATTAATTGGCAAAAAAAAATTCTACATTAAAGTTGGATTGCAAACTTTTGTTGTACAATGTAATTCTAAAGCCAATCTGGTGTTATGGAATTCAATTATGGGGTACTGCCTCAGCATCCAACATTGAAAAAATTCAAAGGGGTCAAAATAAGATTCTACGTACAATTACTGCAGCTCCATGGTACGTTAAAAATTCTAGAATTCACAAAGATCTAGGCATTCCTTTGGTGAAAGTCGAACTTACAAAATACGCCTCAAAATATGTCAGCAAACTTGAACACCATCCAAACCCACTTGCACGAGACATCCTTAACTTTAGTGGCCATGTTTGGTTGAGAAGGAGGGATACCCTTGCTTTAACTCAAGCGCAAAACAGATGACTGGATCAGTGGATATAAATTTTTTGTAGTATCATAATATTTTGTCTAGCACTGGCTGGACTTATTATTTTCTTTTAGTATTAAGATTCGAAAACTTATTGTCATTTCATTCCTGAAGATTCACTAAATAAATTAAAAAAAAAAAAAAAAAAAACTTTAATCTGATGAAAAAAAGAAATACCTTTATTACACTTTTTAAAAAATATAAATGACTTATGGCTAAATTCACAGTCTTTAGTTAGCTAATGGCAAAGGCTTAACTAATGATTCTTTATTCGCAATACTTAGTTTGCCATAAGAATAACAAGTAATAGTTAAACAATAGTTAGTATTTTAGTTTACCAATGGTTAACTAATGACCGAGAATTCGGCCATTAGTGTGTAACGTCCGTAACGGCATGAAAATACCCAAAAATTGTATTTTAAAATTATGAGGTGGAAGTAAGTGTTTATAATGGATTTTTACCTTAATCTAAATCTAGGCTTAAAATTGCTCTAGGTTGCCGTGAATCCGAAAAACTTCACCTCAAAGTAACAAAAAGGGTGTTTAAATAACATGGGATCCCTCAATCTGCAACTTAAATTGAGATGAATTTCAAATTCTTCTGAAACCTAAAATAATTCCTGAAAATCAATAATTAGTAATTAATAATCATGTTGTAAACGGCAACCCCCATGCCCCCTTAAATATTTGGTGGTACGCCCATGCATGCAATTTTTACGTACTGGATTTTCCGTTAGAAATCTCTAATAAATTCATGCTTTGATCTCAACATTTTGCCAAACTTCATTTCAATTATAAACGCGCGTGGTGACAAATATATTCCTATTAATTAAATTGAGTTCAAAGACAGACAGAGCAAAAAAATTTGTTAAGCGAAAAGTTTGGCAACTACTAAAAGCCCAAAATCTCATCTTAAAAAAATGCTCGATTTACGTTGGTAAAAATTATGTCAAAACTACAGCTGACGAAATATCAAAAACATGGATAAATGTAAAAAATATTCCAGCTCTTAAATCATATCATTATTTTTCAGGCTATTCCAATGACAATACTATAAAAGTAATAATTTTTTGTATTTGGACTTTTTTGTTTATTATGCAAAATTAGCTAAAAAATGTGCAAATGCACATAAGCCTCAAAGTCGACTTCCGTTTTTTGTAACGTCCGTAACGGAACTTTAAGCTAGCATTACTTTTTTTCAAAAACAGTTAATCTTTAAGTTTAAAAAAAATTTTAAAAAAAAAAAAAAAAAAAAAAACAAATAAAGTACTCTCAAAGAACTGCATTTTGCAAAAAATTTCATGAAAATATTCCAATGTGAACGCCAGCTGTGTCAATTTTAACAAGCAAATTTCCGTGCGAATGTAACGTCCGTAACGCAGGATTTGGCCATATGTACATCAGAGAACTTCACTTGTTGCAAAAATTCTTCTTGTGTTGTTCAGATGGTTTACACATCGGTTGACTCATAAAAATAATCTTCTTTAAACTGGGAATGAATGAATTAATCAAAATTGTTCAAACTTTTATATACGTTGTTCATTTTAAGGCAATCGAACCACTTGCCGGTTGAACACTGCCTTATTTTTATTATAGGTCGAATCAAACTTGTCAACCCGTGTACTTGACTTTTCCACTCAACACACACAATTTTGATTAACATTTATGTAAGTACAAAAAGCAAGAAATCATTGTGTATGAATTCGTTCATTCCTATCAACAAAGGCAAGTTTTTTTTTTATTTTAATTTACACATTCAGTCTCGTCTCATCGAACTGTTCGGACGTGTTATTTTTAGTGCGGCTGAATTTTCGGTGAAAAAATCGTAATAGGTGAAAAAGTGTAATAGGTTGAAATAAAACAAAAAAGTGAAAAAAATCGTAATAGGTTAAAAAAAATCTACGGTAATATCGGTAATTAAAAAAACACTATAAATCGCATAAAAATTGTATGAGTGTTCCTCTCAGATGTAATTCTGAGAAAGAGCTTAGCTCGAGTAGAAAAACTAGATGGGTCTCTGAGGAAGAATCCTTAAAAAAATCTCTGGAGAATTTTCTCACTACAAGAGCCGTAGAACGGCGTCGTTCCTGTTCGCCCAATATTGTGATTTCAACAGATGAAAAAACATCATCTTCATCAAATAGTGCAGTCAAACCAAAAAAACAAGTAGGTATGGATAAGTACATCACCGTTCTCAAGCGACAGAGGAGCCCGACGTCTGCTCAAGTGTCATCAAATTCAAAAGCTCCTAAGACCGTGAGTAATAATCAAAATAGGTTTGCTCTCCTCCAGACGGATGAGCCAGAACTTCCTAAGAAGACGTTTAAGCCCCCACCAATTTATCTGAGAGAGCCGACTTCCAGTAAATTGGTACAAGGAATTGTTTCGGTAATAGGTGAAAACAAGTTTAGCGTAACCTCAATTAAACATGGAAATATCTTCGAGACAAAGATCCAAGTGAATAGGGAAGATGATTTTCGAAAATTGTTCAACCAGTTGGAGAGGGAGACTAGGGACTTCTATACCTACCAGCTCAAAAGCGCAAAAGGACTCCAAGTCGTTCTAAAGGGTATAGACCCATGTGTTGATCCTGCGGAGATAAAGACCGGTTTAATGGACAAAGGGTTCAAAATCAAGAGCGTAGTGAATATCAGAAACCGTGAAAAGATCCCTCAGCCCATGTTCAGGGTAGAATTGGAACCTGGAGATGTTGTCTTAAAGAAAAACGAGTCTCATCCAATCTACAATCTCATTTATCTTCTGCATCGTAGAATTACCGTGGAGGAACCGCATAAGCGCATTGGACCCGTCCAGTGTGTTAATTGTCAAGAATTTGGCCACACCAAAGCGTACTGTAAATTGCCGTCTGTTTGTGTTGCGTGTGGGGAACTACATCCAACTGCTCAATGTAATAAGTCCAAAACTGACGTAAAAATAAAAAAATGTAGTAACTGCGGAGGAAATCATACCGCAAATTATAGAGGTTGTCCAATTTACACTCATTTGAAAGTCATAAGTACCAACAAGACGTCAGTATTACCTGATCATCGTCAACAGCCTATTTTGGCATCGAGTGACAATTTCCCGCAATTGTTACGGTTCACTAGTCATGTAAACGCGCCTAGTTCTAGACAAGTTTCTTACGCAAACGTGGTTAAATCTAATATGCCAGGTTTGGAGCAGGCACCTAAATCACAATATTACGAGCCTAATAGTAACACTCTAGAGACTACATTGCAGACACTTGTCCAAACCATGAACACTTTTACGACCACTATGACATCCATGATGCAGGAAATGCTGAAAATGCAATCCACTATCTTACAAGCCATTTTAAAGAAATGATTTGTTTAAAAATTTGTTTTTGGAATGCGAACGGCCTCCGCCAACATAAAAACGAACTGGAACACTTCCTGATGGATAAGCAGATTGATGTCATGATGATTGCTGAAACTCACTTGACGGCGACAGCGTACTTCAAAATTAATGGCTACGTGTTGTATGATACTAAAGATCCCGCGGAAGAGCATGTGGAGGATCGGCAATTCTTATAAAGAACAGAATAAAACATTATTTAATGAACAACATATGTGAGGATTACCTACAAGCAACAAACATTTGTATTGAATTCTGTCAATACAATTTTGTTTTATCATCAATTTATTCGCCTCGATTTTCAATAAAAGAACACCAATACTACAGCTTCTTCAATTCCCTTGGAGCTAGATTTTTAGTTGCTGGTGACTTTAACGCCAAACACACTTTTTGGGGTTCACGTCTGGTGACCCCGAAGGGTCGTGAACTCTTCAACACCATTGCCAAAATGGGATTAGATGTACGCTCAAGCGGGCATCCCACCTACTGGCCGACGGACCGACGGAAGATTCCCGATGTTATTGACTTCGGAGTAGTGAAAAATATCCCTGTAGAATCGATACAAGTGGAGCCTCCATTAGACTTGTCTTCAGATCACTCTCCTTCTATTATTTTAATGCGTTTCCTTCAAGGGAATGGCTCTCCATTTCGGGACATATCTAAAACCAGAGTAAGTTGGATAAAGTATAAAAAGTATTTAAGTTCCCACTGCACGGAAAATGTAGTGTTGAGAACTACCGAGGATATTGATGGGTCGATCGGCAAGTTTACTGAGGACATACGAAGAGGTGTACATCACGCCTCCACATACGACGTTGAGTGCAGAAGTGGGACAATTAGAACTTATTTCGCTGAACTCGATCATCTCCTGTCAGAAAAAAGAAGAGTTAGAAGAGAGTGGCAAATTCACAGGTCTCCTGAACTGAAAGCTAGGCTACGGGTATGCAGAGATATACTAAGAAATCTCTTAGAAACCCAAAGAATGGCTTCACTTAAATCTTACTTGGAGGGTCTTGATAGTACCCCACAATCTGACTATTCGTTATGGAAGGCGGCACGAGGTTTAAAAAGACCAGTTAGAGGAAAGCCTCCTCTGCGAAATCCGACTGGTGACTGGGCTAGAAATGATTCCGAGAAGGGGACTTTATTTGTTAATCATTTGAGAAAAGTGTTTACTATAAACAACTCAAATAATGCATCTAATTTGCCTCCACTCGTTATTAGACCTCCTGTACCTCTAAGACTAAATTTTCGTGATGTCCAAAACGCTATTGGTACTCTGAACCTTAGAAAGGCTCCAGGTATGGATAAAATCAGCAATAAAATGCTTGTGGAGTTACCTCGTGTAGCAAGAAGAATTATCCTCTTTAACATCCTTAACTTTAGTGGCCACAATCGGTTGAGAAGGAGGGATACCCTTGCTTTAACTCAAGCGCAAAATAGATGACTGGATCAGTTGATGTGAAATTTTTTTAATATCATAAAAATTTTTGTCTAGCACTGGCTGGGCTTATTATTTTCTTTTTAGTATTAAGATTTGAATACTTATTGTCATTTCAAATATGAAGATTCAATAAATAATTAAATGCAAAAAAAAAAAAAAAAAAAAATTTAATTTACAGTTGTTTTTGATGTACATCATGATACAAAAACAATACAATAAATAAACAAGTAAGAGTGCTAAATTCGGCTGTGCCGAATCTTAAATACCCTCCACCTAAACGTAATAAGAAATACAAAAACTACACTGGTTAAAGGACTAGAATATCCTTATTCTGTGTTTTCTATTCAGGCTTAGTGCAAATTTTATTAGTATTTGATATATTGTTTGAAAGACAATTTTACAACCAACATAATTTATGTTAAATATTTTGACATTCAGTCTCGTCTCATCGAACTGTTCGGACGTGTTATTTTAGTGCGGCTGCATTTTGGGTGAAAAAATCGTAATAGGTGAAAAAGTGTAAAAAGTTGAAATTAAACAAAAAAGTGAAAAAAAATCGTAATAGGTAAAAATATATAAAAAAAAAAAAAAACATTAAACATCACATAAAAACTGTATGAGTGTTCCTCTCAGATGTAATTCTGAGAAAGAGCTTAGCTCAACTAGAAAAACTAAATGGATCTCTGAGGAAGAATCCATAAAAAAATCTGTGGAGAATCTTCTCACTGCGAGAGCCGTGGAACGGCGTCGTTCCTGTTCGCCCAATATAGTAATTTCAATAGATGAAGGAACATCAACACCTTCTACATCAAATAGTGCAATCAAACCTAGAAAACAAGTAGGTATGGATAAATACGTCACAGTTCTTAAGCGACAGAGGAGCCCAACATCTGCTCAAGTATCATCAAATTCAAAAGCTCCTAAGACCGTGAGTAATGATCAAAATAGGTTTGCTCTCCTCCAGACGGATGAGCCAGAACTTCCTAAGAAGACGTTTAAGCCCCTACCAATTTATCTGAGAGAGCCCACTTCCAGTAAATTGGTACAAAGAATTGTTTCGGTAATAGGTGAAAATATGTTTAGCGTAACATCAATTAAACATGGAAATATCAGCGAAACCAAAATTCAAGTGAAAAAGGAAGATGATTTTCGAAAATTGTCCAACCAGTTGGAGAGCGAGGCTAGGGATTTCTACACCTATCAGCTCAAAAGCGCAAAAGGTCTCCAAGTCGTTCTTATGGGTATAGACCCATGTGTTGACCCTGCGGAGATAAAGACCGGCTTAATGGACAAAGGGTTCAAAATTAAGAGTGTTGTGAATATTAGAAACCGTGAAAAGATTCCACAGCCTATGTTTAGGGTGGAATTGGAACCTGGAGATGTCGTATTAAAGAAAAACGAGTCCCATCCCATCTACAATCTGATTTACCTTCTGCATCGTAGAATCACCGTGGAAGAACCGCATAAGCGTCAGGGACCCGTCCAGTGTGTTAACTGTCAAGAATTTGGTCACACCAAGGCGTATTGTAAATTGCCGTCAGTTTGTGTTGCGTGTGGGGAGCTACATGCAACTGCTCAATGCGACAAGTCGAAAACTGACTCAAAAATCAAAAAATGCAGTAACTGCGGAGGTAATCATACCGCAAATTATAGAGGTTGTCCAATTTACACTCATTTGAAAGGCATAAGAACCAACAAGACGTCAGTATTACCTGATCGCCCTCAACAGCCTAATTTTGCTTCGAGTAACAATTTCCCTCAATTGTTACGGTCCACTAGTCATGTAAACGTGCCTAGTTCTAGACAAGTTTCTTACGCAAACGTGGTTAAATCTAATATGCCAGGTTTGGAGCAGGAACCTAAATCACAATATTTCGAACCTAATATTAACTCTCTAGAGACTACATTACAGACACTTGTCCAAACTATGAACACTTTTACGACCACTATGACATCCATGATGCAGGAAATGCTGAAAATGAAATCCACTATCTTACAAGCCATTTCAAAGAAATCATTTGTTTAAAAATTTGTTTTTGGAACGCGAACGGCCTCCGCCAACATAAAAACGAACTGGAACACTTCCTGATGGATAAGCAGATTGATGTCATGATGATTTTTGAAACTCACTTGACGGCGACAGCGTACTTCAAAATTAACGGCTACGTGTTATATGATACTAAAGATTCACGCGGAAGAGCATGTGGAGGTTCGGCAATTCTTATAAAGAACAGAATAAAACATTATTTAATGAACAACATATGTGAGGATTACCTACAAGCAACAAACATTTGCATTGAATTCTGTCAATACAATTTTGTTTTATCATCAATTTATTCGCCACCTCGATTTTCAATAAAAGAACACCAATACTACAGCTTCTTCAATTCCCTTGGAGCTAGATTTTTAGTTGCTGGTGACTTTAACGCCAAACACACATTTTGGGGTTCACGTCTGGTGACCCCGAAGGGTCGTGAACTCTTCAACACCATTGCAAAAATGGGATTAGATGTACTCTCAAGCGGTCATCCCACCTACTGGCCGACGGACCGACGGAAGATTCCCGATGTTATTGACTTCGGAGTAGTGAAAAATATCCCTGTAGAATCGATACAAGTGGAGCCTTCATTAGACTTGTCTTCAGATCACTCTCCTTCTATTATTTCAATGCGTTTCCTTCAAGGGAATGGCTCTCCATTTCGGGACATATCTAAAACCAGAGTAAGTTGGATAAAGTATAAAAAGTATTTAAGTTCCCACTGCACGGAAAATGTAGTGTTGAGAACTACCGAGGATATTGATGGGTCGATTGGCAAGTTTACTGAGGACATACGAAGAGCTGTACATCACGCCTCCACAAACGACGTTGAGTGCAGAAGTGGGACAAATAGAACTTATTTCGCTGAACTCGATCATCTCCTGTCAGAAAAAAGAAGAGTTAGAAGAGAGTGGCAAATTCACAGGTCTCCTGAACTGAAAGCTAGGCTACGGGTATGCAGAGATATACTAAGAAATTTTTTAGAAACCCAAAGAATGGCTTCACTTAAATCTTACTTGGAGGGTCTTGATAGTACCCCACAATCTGACTATTCGTTATGGAAGGCGGCACGAGGTCTAAAAAGACCAGTTAGAGGAAAGCCTCCTGCGAAATCCGACTGGTGACTGGGCTAGAAATGACTCCGAGAAGGGGATTTTATTTGTTAACCATTTGAGAAATGTGTTTACTATAAACAACTCAAATAATGCATCTGATTTGCCTCCACTCGTTATTAGACCTCCTGTACCTCTAAGACTTAGCTTTAATAATGTTCAAAGCGCTATTGGTACTCTGAATCTTAAAAAGCTCCAGGTATGGATAAAATCAGCAACAAAATGCTTGTGGAGTTACCTCGTGTAGCTAAAAGAATTATCCTATTTATTTTCAATGCTATTTTACGCCTAGAATACTATCCTGCAGATTGAAAGGTATCTATGATTACCATGATTCCGAAGCCAGGGAAGGACCCCACTAAAGTAGAGTCATATAGGCCAATTAGTCTACTGCCGACAATTTCAAAACTGTTTGAAAAATTGTTATTGGCTAAGTTGATTCCAATTCTGAACGACACTCAATGTATCCCAAATCATCAATTCGGGTTCAGAGCTAAACACAGTATCATCGAACAAACACACAGATTGGTAAATGTGATAACACGGTCGTTTGAAGAGAAAAAATACTGGGTCTAACTTTATATTTGATTTATGCATCCGATATGCCGTTAGACCCCATAATACATACTTCAACATTTGCAGACAATACAGCCTTTATTAGCGTTCATAAGGACCATCAAATGGCATCACAGAACTTGCAGAAATATGTTTATAAGCTAGAGAATTGGCTTGAGCTTTGGAAAATCAGGGTTAACGAACAGAAATGCATTCATATAACTTTCACATTGCGAAAAGATACCTGCTCGTTCATCAGAATAAATAGTCAAATTATGCCGCAACACAATGAAGTCAAATACCTCGGAATCCACCTCGATCGTCGTTTAACTTGGAAGTCTCATATCGACGCAAAACTTACCCAGATGAGATTAAAAGCAGTGCAAATTAATTGGCAAAAAAAAATTCTACATTAAAGTTGGATTGCAAACTTTTGTTGTACAATGTAATTCTAAAGCCAATCTGGTGTTATGGAATTCAATTATGGGGTACTGCCTCAGCATCCAACATTGAAAAAATTCAAAGGGGTCAAAATAAGATTCTACGTACAATTACTGCAGCTCCATGGTACGTTAAAAATTCTAGAATTCACAAAGATCTAGGCATTCCTTTGGTGAAAGTCGAACTTACAAAATACGCCTCAAAATATGTCAGCAAACTTGAACACCATCCAAACCCACTTGCACGAGACATCCTTAACTTTAGTGGCCATGTTTGGTTGAGAAGGAGGGATACCCTTGCTTTAACTCAAGCGCAAAACAGATGACTGGATCAGTGGATATAAATTTTTTGTAGTATCATAATATTTTGTCTAGCACTGGCTGGACTTATTATTTTCTTTTAGTATTAAGATTCGAAAACTTATTGTCATTTCATTCCTGAAGATTCACTAAATAAATTAAAAAAAAAAAAAAAAAAAAACTTTAATCTGATGAAAAAAAGAAATACCTTTATTACACTTTTTAAAAAATATAAATGACTTATGGCTAAATTCACAGTCTTTAGTTAGCTAATGGCAAAGGCTTAACTAATGATTCTTTATTCGCAATACTTAGTTTGCCATAAGAATAACAAGTAATAGTTAAACAATAGTTAGTATTTTAGTTTACCAATGGTTAACTAATGACCGAGAATTCGGCCATTAGTGTGTAACGTCCGTAACGGCATGAAAATACCCAAAAATTGTATTTTAAAATTATGAGGTGGAAGTAAGTGTTTATAATGGATTTTTACCTTAATCTAAATCTAGGCTTAAAATTGCTCTAGGTTGCCGTGAATCCGAAAAACTTCACCTCAAAGTAACAAAAAGGGTGTTTAAATAACATGGGATCCCTCAATCTGCAACTTAAATTGAGATGAATTTCAAATTCTTCTGAAACCTAAAATAATTCCTGAAAATCAATAATTAGTAATTAATAATCATGTTGTAAACGGCAACCCCCATGCCCCCTTAAATATTTGGTGGTACGCCCATGCATGCAATTTTTACGTACTGGATTTTCCGTTAGAAATCTCTAATAAATTCATGCTTTGATCTCAACATTTTGCCAAACTTCATTTCAATTATAAACGCGCGTGGTGACAAATATATTCCTATTAATTAAATTGAGTTCAAAGACAGACAGAGCAAAAAAATTTGTTAAGCGAAAAGTTTGGCAACTACTAAAAGCCCAAAATCTCATCTTAAAAAAATGCTCGATTTACGTTGGTAAAAATTATGTCAAAACTACAGCTGACGAAATATCAAAAACATGGATAAATGTAAAAAATATTCCAGCTCTTAAATCATATCATTATTTTTCAGGCTATTCCAATGACAATACTATAAAAGTAATAATTTTTTGTATTTGGACTTTTTTGTTTATTATGCAAAATTAGCTAAAAAATGTGCAAATGCACATAAGCCTCAAAGTCGACTTCCGTTTTTTGTAACGTCCGTAACGGAACTTTAAGCTAGCATTACTTTTTTTCAAAAACAGTTAATCTTTAAGTTTAAAACAAAGTTTAAAAAAAAAAAAAAAAAAAAAAAACAAATAAAGTACTCTCAAAGAACTGCATTTTGCAAAAAATTTCATGAAAATATTCCAATGTGAACGCCAGCTGTGTCAATTTTAACAAGCAAATTTCCGTGCGAATGTAACGTCCGTAACGCAGGATTTGGCCATATGTACATCAGAGAACTTCACTTGTTGCAAAAATTCTTCTTGTGTTGTTCAGATGGTTTACACATCGGTTGACTCATAAAAATAATCTTCTTTAAACTGGGAATGAATGAATTAATCAAAATTGTTCAAACTTTTATATACGTTGTTCATTTTAAGGCAATCGAACCACTTGCCGGTTGAACACTGCCTTATTTTTATTATAGGTCGAATCAAACTTGTCAACCCGTGTACTTGACTTTTCCACTCAACACACACAATTTTGATTAACATTTATGTAAGTACAAAAAGCAAGAAATCATTGTGTATGAATTCGTTCATTCCTATCAACAAAGGCAAGTTTTTTTTTTATTTTAATTTACACATTCAGTCTCGTCTCATCGAACTGTTCGGACGTGTTATTTTTAGTGCGGCTGAATTTTCGGTGAAAAAATCGTAATAGGTGAAAAAGTGTAATAGGTTGAAATAAAACAAAAAAGTGAAAAAAATCGTAATAGGTTAAAAAAAATCTACGGTAATATCGGTAATTAAAAAAACACTATAAATCGCATAAAAATTGTATGAGTGTTCCTCTCAGATGTAATTCTGAGAAAGAGCTTAGCTCGAGTAGAAAAACTAGATGGGTCTCTGAGGAAGAATCCTTAAAAAAATCTCTGGAGAATTTTCTCACTACAAGAGCCGTAGAACGGCGTCGTTCCTGTTCGCCCAATATTGTGATTTCAACAGATGAAAAAACATCATCTTCATCAAATAGTGCAGTCAAACCAAAAAAACAAGTAGGTATGGATAAGTACATCACCGTTCTCAAGCGACAGAGGAGCCCGACGTCTGCTCAAGTGTCATCAAATTCAAAAGCTCCTAAGACCGTGAGTAATAATCAAAATAGGTTTGCTCTCCTCCAGACGGATGAGCCAGAACTTCCTAAGAAGACGTTTAAGCCCCCACCAATTTATCTGAGAGAGCCGACTTCCAGTAAATTGGTACAAGGAATTGTTTCGGTAATAGGTGAAAACAAGTTTAGCGTAACCTCAATTAAACATGGAAATATCTTCGAGACAAAGATCCAAGTGAATAGGGAAGATGATTTTCGAAAATTGTTCAACCAGTTGGAGAGGGAGACTAGGGACTTCTATACCTACCAGCTCAAAAGCGCAAAAGGACTCCAAGTCGTTCTAAAGGGTATAGACCCATGTGTTGATCCTGCGGAGATAAAGACCGGTTTAATGGACAAAGGGTTCAAAATCAAGAGCGTAGTGAATATCAGAAACCGTGAAAAGATCCCTCAGCCCATGTTCAGGGTAGAATTGGAACCTGGAGATGTTGTCTTAAAGAAAAACGAGTCTCATCCAATCTACAATCTCATTTATCTTCTGCATCGTAGAATTACCGTGGAGGAACCGCATAAGCGCATTGGACCCGTCCAGTGTGTTAATTGTCAAGAATTTGGCCACACCAAAGCGTACTGTAAATTGCCGTCTGTTTGTGTTGCGTGTGGGGAACTACATCCAACTGCTCAATGTAATAAGTCCAAAACTGACGTAAAAATAAAAAAATGTAGTAACTGCGGAGGAAATCATACCGCAAATTATAGAGGTTGTCCAATTTACACTCATTTGAAAGTCATAAGTACCAACAAGACGTCAGTATTACCTGATCATCGTCAACAGCCTATTTTGGCATCGAGTGACAATTTCCCGCAATTGTTACGGTTCACTAGTCATGTAAACGCGCCTAGTTCTAGACAAGTTTCTTACGCAAACGTGGTTAAATCTAATATGCCAGGTTTGGAGCAGGCACCTAAATCACAATATTACGAGCCTAATAGTAACACTCTAGAGACTACATTGCAGACACTTGTCCAAACCATGAACACTTTTACGACCACTATGACATCCATGATGCAGGAAATGCTGAAAATGCAATCCACTATCTTACAAGCCATTTTAAAGAAATGATTTGTTTAAAAATTTGTTTTTGGAATGCGAACGGCCTCCGCCAACATAAAAACGAACTGGAACACTTCCTGATGGATAAGCAGATTGATGTCATGATGATTGCTGAAACTCACTTGACGGCGACAGCGTACTTCAAAATTAATGGCTACGTGTTGTATGATACTAAAGATCCCGCGGAAGAGCATGTGGAGGATCGGCAATTCTTATAAAGAACAGAATAAAACATTATTTAATGAACAACATATGTGAGGATTACCTACAAGCAACAAACATTTGTATTGAATTCTGTCAATACAATTTTGTTTTATCATCAATTTATTCGCCTCGATTTTCAATAAAAGAACACCAATACTACAGCTTCTTCAATTCCCTTGGAGCTAGATTTTTAGTTGCTGGTGACTTTAACGCCAAACACACTTTTTGGGGTTCACGTCTGGTGACCCCGAAGGGTCGTGAACTCTTCAACACCATTGCCAAAATGGGATTAGATGTACGCTCAAGCGGGCATCCCACCTACTGGCCGACGGACCGACGGAAGATTCCCGATGTTATTGACTTCGGAGTAGTGAAAAATATCCCTGTAGAATCGATACAAGTGGAGCCTCCATTAGACTTGTCTTCAGATCACTCTCCTTCTATTATTTTAATGCGTTTCCTTCAAGGGAATGGCTCTCCATTTCGGGACATATCTAAAACCAGAGTAAGTTGGATAAAGTATAAAAAGTATTTAAGTTCCCACTGCACGGAAAATGTAGTGTTGAGAACTACCGAGGATATTGATGGGTCGATCGGCAAGTTTACTGAGGACATACGAAGAGGTGTACATCACGCCTCCACATACGACGTTGAGTGCAGAAGTGGGACAATTAGAACTTATTTCGCTGAACTCGATCATCTCCTGTCAGAAAAAAGAAGAGTTAGAAGAGAGTGGCAAATTCACAGGTCTCCTGAACTGAAAGCTAGGCTACGGGTATGCAGAGATATACTAAGAAATCTCTTAGAAACCCAAAGAATGGCTTCACTTAAATCTTACTTGGAGGGTCTTGATAGTACCCCACAATCTGACTATTCGTTATGGAAGGCGGCACGAGGTTTAAAAAGACCAGTTAGAGGAAAGCCTCCTCTGCGAAATCCGACTGGTGACTGGGCTAGAAATGATTCCGAGAAGGGGACTTTATTTGTTAATCATTTGAGAAAAGTGTTTACTATAAACAACTCAAATAATGCATCTAATTTGCCTCCACTCGTTATTAGACCTCCTGTACCTCTAAGACTAAATTTTCGTGATGTCCAAAACGCTATTGGTACTCTGAACCTTAGAAAGGCTCCAGGTATGGATAAAATCAGCAATAAAATGCTTGTGGAGTTACCTCGTGTAGCAAGAAGAATTATCCTCTTTAACATCCTTAACTTTAGTGGCCACAATCGGTTGAGAAGGAGGGATACCCTTGCTTTAACTCAAGCGCAAAATAGATGACTGGATCAGTTGATGTGAAATTTTTTTAATATCATAAAAATTTTTGTCTAGCACTGGCTGGGCTTATTATTTTCTTTTTAGTATTAAGATTTGAATACTTATTGTCATTTCAAATATGAAGATTCAATAAATAATTAAATGCAAAAAAAAAAAAAAAAAAAATTTAATTTACAGTTGTTTTTGATGTACATCATGATACAAAAACAATACAATAAATAAACAAGTAAGAGTGCTAAATTCGGCTGTGCCGAATCTTAAATACCCTCCACCTAAACGTAATAAGAAATACAAAAACTACACTGGTTAAAGGACTAGAATATCCTTATTCTGTGTTTTCTATTCAGGCTTAGTGCAAATTTTATTAGTATTTGATATATTGTTTGAAAGACAATTTTACAACCAACATAATTTATGTTAAATATTTTGACATTCAGTCTCGTCTCATCGAACTGTTCGGACGTGTTATTTTAGTGCGGCTGCATTTTGGGTGAAAAAATCGTAATAGGTGAAAAAGTGTAAAAAGTTGAAATTAAACAAAAAAGTGAAAAAAAATCGTAATAGGTAAAAATATATAAAAAAAAAAAAAAACATTAAACATCACATAAAAACTGTATGAGTGTTCCTCTCAGATGTAATTCTGAGAAAGAGCTTAGCTCAACTAGAAAAACTAAATGGATCTCTGAGGAAGAATCCATAAAAAAATCTGTGGAGAATCTTCTCACTGAATGGCTTCACTTAAATCTTACTTGGAGGGTCTTGATAGTACCCCACAATCTGACTATTCGTTATGGAAGGCGGCACGAGGTTTAAAAAGACCAGTTAGAGGAAAGCCTCCTCTGCGAAATCCGACTGGTGACTGGGCTAGAAATGATTCCGAGAAGGGGACTTTATTTGTTAATCATTTGAGAAAAGTGTTTACTATAAACAACTCAAATAATGCATCTAATTTGCCTCCACTCGTTATTAGACCTCCTGTACCTCTAAGACTAAATTTTCGTGATGTCCAAAACGCTATTGGTACTCTGAACCTTAGAAAGGCTCCAGGTATGGATAAAATCAGCAATAAAATGCTTGTGGAGTTACCTCGTGTAGCAAGAAGAATTATCCTCTTTAACATCCTTAACTTTAGTGGCCACAATCGGTTGAGAAGGAGGGATACCCTTGCTTTAACTCAAGCGCAAAATAGATGACTGGATCAGTTGATGTGAAATTTTTTTAATATCATAAAAATTTTTGTCTAGCACTGGCTGGGCTTATTATTTTCTTTTTAGTATTAAGATTTGAATACTTATTGTCATTTCAAATATGAAGATTCAATAAATAATTAAATGCAAAAAAAAAAAAAAAAAAAATTTAATTTACAGTTGTTTTTGATGTACATCATGATACAAAAACAATACAATAAATAAACAAGTAAGAGTGCTAAATTCGGCTGTGCCGAATCTTAAATACCCTCCACCTAAACGTAATAAGAAATACAAAAACTACACTGGTTAAAGGACTAGAATATCCTTATTCTGTGTTTTCTATTCAGGCTTAGTGCAAATTTTATTAGTATTTGATATATTGTTTGAAAGACAATTTTACAACCAACATAATTTATGTTAAATATTTTGACATTCAGTCTCGTCTCATCGAACTGTTCGGACGTGTTATTTTAGTGCGGCTGCATTTTGGGTGAAAAAATCGTAATAGGTGAAAAAGTGTAAAAAGTTGAAATTAAACAAAAAAGTGAAAAAAAATCGTAATAGGTAAAAATATATAAAAAAAAAAAAAAACATTAAACATCACATAAAAACTGTATGAGTGTTCCTCTCAGATGTAATTCTGAGAAAGAGCTTAGCTCAACTAGAAAAACTAAATGGATCTCTGAGGAAGAATCCATAAAAAAATCTGTGGAGAATCTTCTCACTGCGAGAGCCGTGGAACGGCGTCGTTCCTGTTCGCCCAATATAGTAATTTCAATAGATGAAGGAACATCAACACCTTCTACATCAAATAGTGCAATCAAACCTAGAAAACAAGTAGGTATGGATAAATACGTCACAGTTCTTAAGCGACAGAGGAGCCCAACATCTGCTCAAGTATCATCAAATTCAAAAGCTCCTAAGACCGTGAGTAATGATCAAAATAGGTTTGCTCTCCTCCAGACGGATGAGCCAGAACTTCCTAAGAAGACGTTTAAGCCCCTACCAATTTATCTGAGAGAGCCCACTTCCAGTAAATTGGTACAAAGAATTGTTTCGGTAATAGGTGAAAATATGTTTAGCGTAACATCAATTAAACATGGAAATATCAGCGAAACCAAAATTCAAGTGAAAAAGGAAGATGATTTTCGAAAATTGTCCAACCAGTTGGAGAGCGAGGCTAGGGATTTCTACACCTATCAGCTCAAAAGCGCAAAAGGTCTCCAAGTCGTTCTTATGGGTATAGACCCATGTGTTGACCCTGCGGAGATAAAGACCGGCTTAATGGACAAAGGGTTCAAAATTAAGAGTGTTGTGAATATTAGAAACCGTGAAAAGATTCCACAGCCTATGTTTAGGGTGGAATTGGAACCTGGAGATGTCGTATTAAAGAAAAACGAGTCCCATCCCATCTACAATCTGATTTACCTTCTGCATCGTAGAATCACCGTGGAAGAACCGCATAAGCGTCAGGGACCCGTCCAGTGTGTTAACTGTCAAGAATTTGGTCACACCAAGGCGTATTGTAAATTGCCGTCAGTTTGTGTTGCGTGTGGGGAGCTACATGCAACTGCTCAATGCGACAAGTCGAAAACTGACTCAAAAATCAAAAAATGCAGTAACTGCGGAGGTAATCATACCGCAAATTATAGAGGTTGTCCAATTTACACTCATTTGAAAGGCATAAGAACCAACAAGACGTCAGTATTACCTGATCGCCCTCAACAGCCTAATTTTGCTTCGAGTAACAATTTCCCTCAATTGTTACGGTCCACTAGTCATGTAAACGTGCCTAGTTCTAGACAAGTTTCTTACGCAAACGTGGTTAAATCTAATATGCCAGGTTTGGAGCAGGAACCTAAATCACAATATTTCGAACCTAATATTAACTCTCTAGAGACTACATTACAGACACTTGTCCAAACTATGAACACTTTTACGACCACTATGACATCCATGATGCAGGAAATGCTGAAAATGAAATCCACTATCTTACAAGCCATTTCAAAGAAATCATTTGTTTAAAAATTTGTTTTTGGAACGCGAACGGCCTCCGCCAACATAAAAACGAACTGGAACACTTCCTGATGGATAAGCAGATTGATGTCATGATGATTTTTGAAACTCACTTGACGGCGACAGCGTACTTCAAAATTAACGGCTACGTGTTATATGATACTAAAGATTCACGCGGAAGAGCATGTGGAGGTTCGGCAATTCTTATAAAGAACAGAATAAAACATTATTTAATGAACAACATATGTGAGGATTACCTACAAGCAACAAACATTTGCATTGAATTCTGTCAATACAATTTTGTTTTATCATCAATTTATTCGCCACCTCGATTTTCAATAAAAGAACACCAATACTACAGCTTCTTCAATTCCCTTGGAGCTAGATTTTTAGTTGCTGGTGACTTTAACGCCAAACACACATTTTGGGGTTCACGTCTGGTGACCCCGAAGGGTCGTGAACTCTTCAACACCATTGCAAAAATGGGATTAGATGTACTCTCAAGCGGTCATCCCACCTACTGGCCGACGGACCGACGGAAGATTCCCGATGTTATTGACTTCGGAGTAGTGAAAAATATCCCTGTAGAATCGATACAAGTGGAGCCTTCATTAGACTTGTCTTCAGATCACTCTCCTTCTATTATTTCAATGCGTTTCCTTCAAGGGAATGGCTCTCCATTTCGGGACATATCTAAAACCAGAGTAAGTTGGATAAAGTATAAAAAGTATTTAAGTTCCCACTGCACGGAAAATGTAGTGTTGAGAACTACCGAGGATATTGATGGGTCGATTGGCAAGTTTACTGAGGACATACGAAGAGCTGTACATCACGCCTCCACAAACGACGTTGAGTGCAGAAGTGGGACAAATAGAACTTATTTCGCTGAACTCGATCATCTCCTGTCAGAAAAAAGAAGAGTTAGAAGAGAGTGGCAAATTCACAGGTCTCCTGAACTGAAAGCTAGGCTACGGGTATGCAGAGATATACTAAGAAATTTTTTAGAAACCCAAAGAATGGCTTCACTTAAATCTTACTTGGAGGGTCTTGATAGTACCCCACAATCTGACTATTCGTTATGGAAGGCGGCACGAGGTCTAAAAAGACCAGTTAGAGGAAAGCCTCCTGCGAAATCCGACTGGTGACTGGGCTAGAAATGACTCCGAGAAGGGGATTTTATTTGTTAACCATTTGAGAAATGTGTTTACTATAAACAACTCAAATAATGCATCTGATTTGCCTCCACTCGTTATTAGACCTCCTGTACCTCTAAGACTTAGCTTTAATAATGTTCAAAGCGCTATTGGTACTCTGAATCTTAAAAAGCTCCAGGTATGGATAAAATCAGCAACAAAATGCTTGTGGAGTTACCTCGTGTAGCTAAAAGAATTATCCTATTTATTTTCAATGCTATTTTACGCCTAGAATACTATCCTGCAGATTGAAAGGTATCTATGATTACCATGATTCCTAAGCCAGGGAAGGACCCCACTAAAGTAGAGTCATATAGGCCAATTAGTCTACTGCCGACAATTTCAAAACTGTTTGAAAAATTGTTATTGGCTCAGTTGATTCCAATTCTGAACGACACTCAATGTATCCCAAATCACCAATTCGGGTTCAGAGCTAAACACAGTACCATCGAACAAACACACAGATTGGTAAATGTGATAAGACAGTCGTTTGAAGAGAAAAAATACTGCTCCGCCCTTTTCATTGATGTGTCGCAAGCGTTCGACAAAGTCTGGCATGAAGGTTTAATGCATAAAATTAAATTAACTCTGCCTGCTAACACCCACAAACTTATGAAAAGTTATTTATATGGTCGCAAATTTACAATCAAAGAAGGCGATTTTTTAAGCCCCGCTCAGCCAATTGAAGCAGGAGTACCCCAGGGTAGCATACTGGGTTCAACTTTATATTTGATTTATGCATCCGATATGCCGTTAGACCCCATAATACATACTTCAACTTTTGCAGACGATACAGCCTTTATTAGCGTTCATAAGGACTATCAAATAGCATCACAGAACTTGCAGAAATATGTTTATAAACTAGAGAATTGGCTTGAGCTTTGGAAAATCAGGGTTAACGAACAGAAATGTATTCATATAACTTTCACATTGCGAAAAGATACATGCTCGTTCATGAGAATAAATAATCAAATTATCCCGCAACACAATGAAGTCAAATACCTCGGAATCCACCTCGATCGTCGTTTAACTTGGAAGTCTCATATCGACGCAAAACTTACCCAGATGAGATTAAAAGCAGTGCAAATTAATTGGCTAATCGGCAGAAATTCTACATTAAAGTTGGATTGCAAACTTTTGTTGTACAATGCAATTCTAAAGCCAATCTGGTGTTATGGAATTCAATTATGGGGTACTGCCTCAGCATCCAACATTGAAAAAATTCAAAGGGGTCAAAATAAGATTCTACGTACAATTACTGCAGCTCCATGGTATGTTAAAAATTCTCGAATCCATAAAGATCTAGGCATTCCTTTGGTGAAAGTCGAATTTACAAAACACGCCTCAAAATATGTCAGCAAACTTGAACACCATCCAAACCCACTTGCACGAGACATCCTTAACTTTACTGGCCATGTTCGGTTGAGAAGGAGGGATACCCTTGCTTTAACTCAAGCGCAAAACAGATGACTGGATCAGTGGATATAAATTTTTTGTAGTATCATAATATTTTGTCTAGCACTGGCTGGACTTATTATTTTCTTTTAGTATTAAGATTCGAAAACTTATTGTCATTTCATTTCTGAAGATCCAATAAATAAATTAAATGTAAAAAAAAAAAAAAAATATTTTGAAATTTTGTCTGATTTTCACCATTTTTAATTCATTTAATTACCAATTCTTACCATAATTTACAGAGTTTGTCTGATGTTCATAATAATCTTGAGTGTAACTTAACAAACAGAGTATAAAAAGGGGTACAAGTCGGTTTTAGTGATTTTGCTAAAAAAAAAAAAAAATCAAATAGGGCTTTTAGTGGAGATGCCAGCAAAAAAAATTTGTTGGCGGTCACGTCTATTTTCGAGGGGGCGGGCCCGTAAAGTTTAAAATGTATAGGCCTATATCTCGGGAACTACTGGGTGCTTGATAATTTGTAATACATTAAATAAAAGGTATTAAAAATACCTTTCCAACGATATATATCATGATTATAAAATATGGGTTAAATCCGAAAAGAGTATTTTTGACCCGAATTTTTGTTTTTTGGAAGTGGTTCTTAATGGTACGTCATTAACGGCTTATCGGCCTCGATTGGGGTTAGCAATCCCTCTTTTTTACCTCTCTTTGCCTCCGCCAAGATACACTCAATACAACTTTTTACAACTCTTTCAACTTTTGAGCTCAAATTCCGTATGTAGAATGCTTTACTCACCAATTCAGCAGTTTTCTTTGAAGCGAAATGGCCCTGATTGTGAGCCAACTCAATAATTCCTCGTTCCATGCAAGCTGGAACGACAACAAGCTCCATAGTGGGATCCTTGTGCACAATTCTGCATTTCATGTTAAAATCTTCGTAGGCCTGGCCTTCAAGGATTTTACTTACTACCTTGATCCAATCGTCTTCTTGTTGGGCTTCTCTTATTCGATGGTGGAGCGAGTCTTCCATTATTAAGCATGAAACGCGGCTTAGAGCATCGACATTGCGCATTTTAGTACCAGATCGGTGTTCAATAATGTAATCGTAATCTTGCAGGAATAGTGCCCTCCTCGATACACGCAATGGCACGTCACGTTTCTTCATGGTCATTGCAAACGCATTGCAGTCGGTGACAATCTTGACCCTCGTTCCCAAAACATATATTCGCCATTTCTTTAATGCCTCTACTACGGCCAACACTTCTAATTCATATGAGTGGTAATTTGTCTCAAACGGTGTGGTTTTCCGACTCATAAACTGGATTGGATGTAGTTGACCATCCTCAGAGTTCTTTTGAAGCAATACGGCTCCATAGCCGTGCTTACTGGCATCGGTGTGGATTTCGGTTTCAGCGCTAGGGTTATACAGTCTTAAAATGTTTGCTCCAACTAATGCGGCCTTCAACTGTTGCACGGATAACACTTCTTCATCACCCATCTTGAAAGTTGCGTCCTTCTTTAATAAGTCGGATAAGGGCTTTGCAACCAAGGCATAATTCGCTATAAACCGTCTGAAATAGGAAGTGAGTCCTAAAAACCTCTGTACCGACTTTCGATCTTTTGGGATTGGAAACTTTTCCACTGCTATGGTTTTCTCCTTTGATGGTAAAATTGTTGAATTTTCGAGTACATATCCAAGGAACGTAATCTTGCGCTTTAAGAACTGACATTTATTCCACTTTATGCGGAGCCCATTAGATGATGCAACTTCCATAACCTTTTTTAGTTTCTCGAGGCCTTCTTTTTCATCCCTGGATGGTAGCACCGTATCATCCATGTAAATGATAATCGTTCCATCCATTATCAAGTCGTGAAACACGGCGCTAATATAGCGACAGAAAACAGCGGGCGAATTAGTTATTCCAAAGGGGACGTACAAAAATTCAAACTGACCACGGTGTGTCACGAAAGAGGTATAGTTTTGAATGTCTTCGGCTACTGGCACGTGAAAGAAACCGTTCTGTAAATCCAGGGTCGTATACACTCGAGCTTCTTGTAGGCGTTGCAAAACGTCGTCAATGATTGCCATAGGGAAGTAGTCCCTTACAATCTTCTCATTAAATCGCCGATAATCACAGCATAACCGTCTACTGCCATCTTTTTTTGAAACTAGCACTACCGGTGCTGAATATTCAGTGGAACTTGGCTTCACTATACCATCTTTCAGCCATTCCGAGATTTATTTATCTACGACCTGCTGATCAGCATACGACAACCTACGCGGATTGTGAGCAATCGGGATTTCATCTTTAAGCAGAATCTTCATCTTAACTGGAAATGACTTGGGCTTAGTCGGGTTATATTCTTTTACCATTTTAACTATGTCCTCACGAAATTCCCGCTTTAAGTGGCTTACATCTACTTCATAAGGGTCTGAAATCACACATATTTCTGCTAATTCTCTTAACACCTTTTCCATACTGTTCTCATTGGCACCACAAGTAGCCATAGCATCATCCTTGCTACTCTGAACAACGTCCCTAGCTTCAGGTTTCGAAGACTTTATTGAGAACTTCGCTCCGTCCGCATTTATTACAATATCAACGTATTCCAAAATATCATTCCCCAACACGGCTGTAAAATGAATATCGCGCTCTCGGGCCACATTAAATTTAATTGGGACATCCACCCCATCTAAGCAGACATTAGCTTCGAACGCGCCAATCGTTTCTATTTCGTTTTCTACTATCCCAATCATTTTCCTTCTTTCTGCACTTAAGATAGCCTCTTCCATCTGCATCAGTGAATCGTAGCGTACACAACTGATATCACTACCGGTATCAATTAGAGCCGATACCTTAAAACCCAAAATTAAAACATCCTTGAAAACTCTATTCGACCGCGGGATCATCGTATCGCGCCTTAGATTCTGGTCAGACAACGTATGAACAATATTGTTAGCTGTGTTTACCTTTTCCTCTTTCTTCTCAATTACACTCTTCTTACAATTAAACGACTTATGTCCAACCTCGTGGCATTTAAAACATGTTGGTTGTGTTTGAGGGCAATTCCGAATTACATGGCCACTTTCCCCACACTTAAAACAACTTGAAGTCTTCGATTCTTCTTTCTTAACTTTTACGGCGCTGTCTAGTCCGGCACGAGATCTACTAAAACCTGAGGGCTGAGCGGGCTTAGATACCCTTTCATAAACTTTTAGTTTTATTTTTAAATCTTCGATACTGGTGGCTTGATACAAAATACTTTTATTGAGTTTGCTATCCGATATACCTTCAATAAAGTATTCGATTATGCTTTCTTCATCGAGAGCTATTGGCGAACTTATTTCCATTAAACCGTACAGATATTCACGGAAACTTTCATTTGCTAATTTTTTCCTGTTTTTTAACATGCGATGAACTTCAATTGCTGTATATTTCACCCCAAATTCTTTCTTCAGTGCACATTTTAAAGATACCCAGTCTCGAACTGTATTCTGGCTCCGACAAAATATTCTTGCTGCCCCTGTAAGGAGTTGTCGGGCATATATATACTTTTGCAGCTCATCCCACCCGACAGTAAATACGCAATCTTCGAAGTCGCTAATCCACGTTAAAATATCAGGTTGACTTTCACCGGAAAATTTTGACAAAGTGTCCTCGATATCTCGTAAAGTGAAGGTGGAACGTCCATGATGTTCTGCAACTACTGGTTGCTGAATATACGCAGAAGCCTCGCCATATTCTGAACCTGTATCCCCATTATGTTGCGTAATCCTGAAATGTCGTATCAGTCGTTCCTGTAAAACAGTCTTAGCCCCTTCTCCGTTTAACCCTAATTCACCTAACTTCAGTCTTAACTCCTCGGAAGTGAGCCCTAATATGTCAGCCAGTTCCATGTTAAGTCCCGTCAAATATTACAAAACAGATTTTTTTTAATAAAAAAAATATTATAATATGTATGTATATGTAATTAAAATAATTTTAAATTTAATTAAAATAATTTTAAATTTAATTAAAATTTCAGATTAATTAATTCTTTCAACTAAATTATTGCCCCTATTGCGGTTCACAACTTTTTTAATAATTTGGTCGTCTTTCATAAATCGGTATTGCCATTCACAACTTAAATGTAGTAAAGTTAATGTAGAGTTAAAGTCGGGTTGACTGACAGACGACCAAACTTAGTTGAGTTGAGAACGGCAATAGGGGCATATATTAAAGGGCTATTAAATATTGCTATTAGGTATTAATTTATCAAAATAAAGTAATTTAAATAAATGTTAATAAAATTTGCTCGTTTACAAAAATTTTTACAAAGCTTTCTAATTCTTCGCAATTACGTTTGATGTTGCCTCCCTACTACATTTGTTCACAAATCCTGTTAAAATTATATTGTTTTAATTTTTTAACGGATTTCTTTACATGAGATTCTCTTCATAAACGTTTTGATTGTTTACATAAAGCTCCACTAAGCAATATAATGTTAAATTTTGTTCCTCGTTACGACTTTACATTCAACAAAACTTTCTGGTACTAAACCTCAACTTCAACCAATTTCATAAGCTTTCAAAATATCAACTCACAATTCCTTTTACTTGTATTTATATAAATTTTATACTCTACTTTATATAACAACACGAAACTCTTAAATTTTCTACATCACCATTTCAGCTCACACGTCTTCTATGTTAGTTTACGGCTGCTCTTCTTCTTTAGCTGTCCAGCATCAACTTTTCTCTTCCTCAGTTATCTAGATCAACCTCTTCTCTTAATCACAGCCACATCTCTTCACTACGAATATTATCACATCAAAGTTTGTAGAAATGATTTTCGCCGTCCACTGTAGTGTTGTTGTTTTACTCATCAATTGTTTTCTCTAGGTTTGACTTCCAAAGTTCTTACTTTTTTTTGTATGATGACAAAATTTTTGTAAAAATTAACGGGTTTTTACCACGGCACTTCAAGGTCTTTTTATTTATTTAATTGGTGTTTCGTTTTGTGTTACTTTTTTGTTTTAGGTTTATATTTTAGAGTACATCGCCACTCAAAACTTTTGCATTATGGTTTTATTTAATTTAGTTTTTACGGTTCCCTTTTTTTATTATATGTAAAACCAGCTTAACACTTTTTTTATTAACCGTTTTATTATAGCTCACTAGTAAATCCCGGTTGAGCCCCCAAATGTGGGATTTGATGATCCGATGAGTTAAAAAAAACACGAACACACGGAAATTTAATTAAAACACAATTCACTTTATTTTAAACAATAGTGCTTAATTTTAACTTATTTTTAGTATAAGATTTAATGAACTGTCCGCGTTGTGTCCTGATAGCTTGGCTGCTGTATTTCAACTCTACGGTGTTCTATTTCTGTCTGTCCGATGTTCCTTTTCATTTCACACTAACTTCTATTCTCTTATTCCAGTCTCTCATCAATTCAATTTACTATCTACTGTTATTACTCGCTATTGATTACCTTGTCGCCCAACCCTTGACACCCCTACATATACTTTATAGGGTCGGAAATTTTTTTTTGTGCAAATTACACACGGAATGACAAACTTATATATACCCTTCTCATGAAGGTGAAGGGTATACAAACGGGACATTTATTTTTAAGTAAAAACTCAACAATTTATTAAATTTTTTTAACTATTAATTCATATAAGTAAGGTAACAACCAGAGAATGACAAGCAGTATTCAAAATAAAAGTTACTCGTGTATTTATTCATACTTGCAGGTATTTCTATACTCAACAGCGTTGCCACTGACAAATTTTTTTTCCTACCAAATTTAATTTCAAAAACTACCAAATCGCGTGTCAACCTACCAAAAAGACATTATTTGAAAGCAATGGAATTTATATAAGAAAATATATTCATTAAAAAAATATAACAAATAGTTTATACATAACAATGTTTATGGATATGTACATATGTTTATAAAAATAAATATGTTGTAAATAAGACCCGTTGCTTTTTTTTGTTTTAATAAGAATGTTGTGTTTTATTCTTTTCTTCTATATTTACATTTACACTTTATAAAGTTGCCATACGATCAATACAATAGTGTTACTAATTTAGTGATTTATATGACACTTCTCCCCCCTTAATTATTTCAATTTTACTCGATACCAATAATACATTTCAAAGTTCCCCATTTAGATATTCCAATCAGTCCAATAATCGTTGAGGAACTTTCCGTTGTCTCTGAAAGCGCCTTAATGCTGTGTCGTCTCCGATTGGTGTTTGTGTTGCGTTCTGTTGTGGAATGACTTCTGGTTGTCGTTGTTGTAAAACCAAATTAGGTATGCCATTATTAACTCGTTGATTTAGTTCCTAACCTCGGGAGTTGCGTCGGGGTCTAATTGTTGTGTCGATGGTCTACTAGGGTCCAAATCTATTTTCCGCATCTGATCTACGTGCCTTTTCCATTTACGTCCATTATCGAGCAGAATTTTGTAGTGTAACTCCCCCATCTTCTCCTCCACCACTCCAAATTTTAAAATAATGGCTTTATTCAAACTGATTTTATTTAAAAAAAACCTTCCCCTGTAAAATTTTGAGTTTGTGGGATACATTTTTTCGGCGGTTATGGCTCGATATATAAGTTTGTCATTCCGTGTGTTACAATTTTTTAAATATATTGCAGATATTGACATGTAATCGTTATTTTTATGATAAAAGAAGAAAGTGTGAGTGTCGGTCCATATTTGACCATATGAAGCCCTATTTCGAAAATCACTTTAATTCCATAAATCTCGTATAAATAACTCTATCGATCCAAAATTTTACGCGGAGCATTTACATATATCGCAAAAAATTAAAATATCAGCTCATATTTGACCATATCCCCCATATAAGGTCCACTACCGAAATTCACGTTAATACTAATATGTATGTATCTTAAATGTGCTATTATTATATTCAAATTTATCGTGGGATATCCTCATATGTACATACATTTGTAATTGCTCACATATACGTACCACTTCTAAAATAATGTCTAATCAATAATGTCTAATAAATATCGATATCGAATCAATATTTTATACAGATCAGAAATTGTAATCCAGAAATTATACTAATATTGGTTATATGGCAATTACGCTACAAAATTTTGTAGTTGGCAATAGTTCCCGAATTAAGTCCAACCATACAACTCTTGTAAATAACGTTATTCAGATGAATTTCAACCAAATACTGAATTCAGAAGCTTTGAGTCCATAATTGGTCTGTTTCTACTATGCCACCCATATATCTTTTGTAAATCAAGTTAGTAAGATCATATTTAGCCAAAAGAAGCCTCACCTTATACGGCCCTGTTCTGTAAACCGAATCCGAGTAAATTTCTAGTTTTAAAACGAATTCACATTTTTTGGTATTCTGTAAACCGAATTCACATAATTTTTCTCGTTTTGAAACCGAGTAAACAAACCTAGTCGAAAGGAAATCGAATAAGTAATTATTTTAATAAATGACTACAAAAATAACAAAGAAACAAGTGCAATGTAAAATATGAAGTCTTTTTATTCTATTAAAATTACATGCATTTTAATATATGTATTTGAATTTTAAAAAAATATATTTTAAAAGCACCCTAAAACTGAACAAACCACTTTTTTATAGAGAATATAAAAGGCATTTGAATAAACAACACTCTTGTAATAATAGTAAATTTTTATGACAAATACTTTATTACTAAATTAAATTTTAATACAAAAAAACTTATTTAAAATAAAATAATTGCGTAAATCACAAGTATTTGGCAAAAACACAATTTATTTTTAACATGGCGATCACCATTTTTTCTTATTTTCGAAAAAGTAGAGTCACCACTATTTGTGAATATGTAGCTGTCAAAGTTTGCCTAGTGCCAACTCAGTATTTGTATACTATTATAAAAAATTAATTTTAAAATATTTACAATAAAATTTTTTTTTTTTTTTTGCTTTTAATTATTTATTGAATCTTCGTATATGAAATGACAATAAATATTCAAATCTTAATACTAAAAAGAAAATAATAAGCCCAGCCAGTGCTAGACAAAAATTTCACATCAACTGATCCAGTCATCTGTTTTGCGCTTGAGTTAAAGCAAGGTATCCCTCCTTCTCAACCGATTGTGTCCACTAAAGTTAAGGATGTCTCGTGCAAGTGGGTTTGGATGGTGTTCAAGTTTGCTGACATACTTTGACGCATATTTTGTAAATTCGACTTTTACTAATGGCACGCCTAGATCTTTGTGGATTCGAGAATTTTTACCATACCATGGAGCTGCAGTAATTATCCGTAGAATTTTATTTTGACCCCTTTGAATTTTTTTAATGTTTGATGCTGAGGCCGTACCCCATAATTGAATTCCATAGCACCAGATTGGCTTTAATATTGCATTGTACAACAAAAGTTTGCAATCCAATTTCAATGTAGAGTTTCTGCCGATTAGCCAATTAAGTTGCACTGCTTTTAATCTCATTTGTGTAAGTTTCGCTTCAATATGAGACTTCCAAGTTTAACGGCGGTCGAGGTGAAAGCCGAGGTATTTGACTTCATTGTGTTGCGGGATAATTTGATTATTTATTCTGATGAACAAGCAGGTATCTTTTCGCAATGTGAAAGTTATATGAATACATTTTTGTTCGTTAACCCTGATTTTCCAAAGCTCTAGCCAATTCTCTATCTTATAAACATAATTCTGCAAATTCTGTGATGCAACTTGGTGGTCCTTATGGACGCTGATAAAGGCTGTATCGTCTGCAAAAGTTGACGTATGGATTTTGGGGTCTGACGGCATGTCGGAGGCATAAATCAAATATAAAGTAGGACCCAGTATGCTACCCTGTGGCACACCTGATTCAATTGGCTGAGCGGAATTAAAAAAATCACCTTCTTTGATTTTAAATTTGCGACCGTATAAATAACATTCCATGAGTTTATGGGTGTTAGCAGGCAGAGTTAATTTTATTTTGTGCATTAAACCGTCATGCCAAACTTTGTCGAACGCTTGCGACACATCAATGAAAAGGGCGGAGCAGTATTTTTTGTCTTCAAACGACCCTCTTATCACATTTATAAATCTGTGTGTTTGTTCGATGGTATTGTGTTTAGCTCTGAAGCCGAATTGATGATTAGGAATACATTCAGTGTCATTCAGAATTGGAGTCAACTTAGTCATTAACAATTTTTCAAACAGTTTTGAAATTGTCGGCAATAGACTAATTCGCCTATATGACTCCACTTTGGTGTGGTCCTTCCCTGGCTTAGGAATCATAGTGATCATAGACACCTTCCAATCTGCAGGATAGTATTCTAGGCGTAAAATAGCGTTGAAGATAAAGAGGATAATTCTTCTTGCTACACGAGGTAACTCCACAAGCATTTTATTGCTGATTTTATCCATACCTGGAGCCTTTCTAAGGTTCAGAGTACCAATAGCGTTTTGGGCATCACGAAAGTTTAGTCTTAGACGTACAGGAGGCCTTATAACAAGTGGTGACAAATCAGATTCGTTATTATTTGAGTTGTTTATAGTAAACACATTTCTCAAATGGTTAACAAATAATGTCCCTTTCTCGGAATCATTTCTAGCCCAGTCACCAGTCGGATTTCGCAAAGGAGGTTTTTCTCTCACTGGTCTTTTTAAACCTCTTGCCGCCCTCCATAACGAGTAGTCAGATTGTGGGGTACTATCAAGACCTTCCAAGTAAGATCTAAGTGAGGCCGTTCTTTGGGTTTCTAAGAAATGTCTTAGTATATCTCTGCATTCCCGTAGCCTAGCTTTCAGTTCAGGAGACCTGTGAATTTGCCACTCTCTTCTCATTCTTCTTTTTTCTGATAGGAGATGTTCGAGTTCAGAGAAATAAGTTCTGTTTGTCCTATTTCTACATTCAACGTGATAAGTGGAAGCGTGATGCACAGCTCGTCGAAGGTCCTCGGTAAAGTTGCCAATCGACTCATCAATATCGTCGGTAGTTCTCAACACATTTTCCGTGCAATGAGAACTTAAATACTTTTTGTATTTTATCCAACTTACTCGGGTCTTAGTAATGTTCATAAATGGAGAACCACACACTTGAGGGAAATTCATTGAAATGATAGTAGGAGAGTGATCTGAGGACAAGTCCAGTGAAGGATCCACTTGCATCCATTCTACAGGGATATTTTTCACTACCCCAAAGTCAATAACATCGGGAATCTTCCGTCGGCCAATAGGTGGGATGTCCACTTGAGAGTACATCTAAGCCCATTTTAGCAATGGTGTTGAAGAGTACGCGACCCTTCGGGGTCACCAGACGTGAACCCCAAAAAGTGTGTTTGGCGTTAAAGTCACCAGCAACTAAAAATCTAGCTCCAAGGGATTTATAGTAGGTATGGTATTGGTGTTCTTTTATTGAAAATCGAGGCGGCGAATAAATCGATGATAAAACAAATTTGTATTGACAGAATTCAATGCAAATGTTTGTTGCTTGGAGGTAATCCTCACTTATGTTATTCATTAGATAATGCTTTATTCTGTTCTTTATAAGAATTGCCGAACCTCCACAAGCTCTTCCGCGTGGGTCTTTAGTATCGTAGAACTCGTAGCCATTAATTTTGAAGTACCCTGTCGACGTCAAGTGAGTTTCAGCAATCATCATAACATCAATCTGCTTATCCATCAGGAAGTATTCCAGTTCATTTTTATGTTGGCGGAGGCCGTTCGCGTTCCAGAAACAAATTTTTAAATAAATCACTTCTTTAACATGGCTTGCAAGATAGTGGATTGCATTTTCAGCATTTCCTGCATCATGGATGTCATGGTGGTCGTAAAAGTGTTCATAGTTTGGACAAGTGTCTGCAATGTTGTCTCTAGATTGTTGATATGCGGCTCAGAATATTGGGGTTTAGGTTCCTGCTCCAGACCTGGCATATTAGATTTAACGACGTTTGCGTAAGAAACTTGTCTAGAACTAGGCGCGTTTACATGACTAGTGGACCGTAATAATTGAAGGAAATTGTCACTCGATGCTAAATTTGGCTGTTGAGGAGGATTAGGCAATACTGACGTCTTTTTGGTTCTTATGCCTTTCAAATGAGTGTAAATTGGACAACCTCTATAATTTGCGGTATGATTACCTCCGCAGTTACTGCATTTTTTGATTTTTGAGTCAGTTCTCGACTTATCGCATTGAGCAGTTGCATGTAGCTCCCCACACGCAACACAAACTGTCGGCAATTTACAATACGCCTTGGTGTGACCAAATTCTTGACAGTTGATACACTGGACGGGTCCCTGACGCTTATGAGGTTCTTCCACGGTGATTCTACGATGCAGAAGGTACATCAGATTGTAGATGGGATGGGACTCGTTTTTCTTTAAGACAACATCTCCAGGTTCCAATTCTACCCTGAACATGGGCTGAGGGATCTTTTCACGGTTTCTAATTCACTACGCTCTTGATTTTGAACCCTTTGTCCATTAAACCGGTCTTTATCTCCGCAGGATCAACACATGGGTCTATACCCTGGCTCATCCGTCTGGAGGAGAGCAAACCTATTTTGATCATTACTCACAGTCTTAGGAGCTTTTGCATTTGATGACACTTGAGCAGACTTCGGGCTCCTCTGTCGCTTGAGAACGGTGATGTACTTATCCATACCTACTTGTTTTTTGGGTTTGACTGCACTATTTGATGAAGATGATGTTTTCTCATCTGTCGAAATCACTATATTGGGCGAACAGGAACGACGCCGTTCTACGGCTCTTGTAGTGAAAAAATTCTCCAGAGATTTTTTTATGGATTCTTCCTCAGAGATCCATCTAGTTTTTCTAGTCGAGCTAAGCTCTTTCTCAGAATTACATCTGATAAACCATAAACAATTTTTGAACGCAGCAATATATTTTTTTTAATTTCGAATCATATCAATACGAGTAATTTGCAGAACACCAAAAAGCGATTTATTCGGTTTTAGAAATTTCTCGTTTTTAAAAACGATTCGATTTACAGAACAGGGCCGATAATCTTACCCTTTTTATACCCTGTTTCTTAACTTGTGGTGAATATGGAAAAATGTATGGTGAGAATTAGTAATTACATCAATTTTAAAAATTAGATAAAATTTCTAAACATTTGAAATGAAATATGTTGTTCGTAAATTTGTTTTTCAAACAATATATCGAGCCATAACCGCCGAAAAAATGTATCCCACAAACTCAAAATTTTACAGGGGAAGGTTTTTTTTAAATAAAATCAGTTTGAATAAAGCCATTATTTTAAAATTTATAATGTAAATATTGTTTTGTGTAATACATTTAATTTTAATAATTTTAAATGATGTTGAACTATCGATTTCGATAAAAAAAAAACAACAATCGATTATGGTGTGGGATACATTATTTTGGCGGTTATGGCTCGATATAATATGATAAGCTATAAGCATTAAAAAACACTGAATAAGGATATTTTAGTCCTATATTAGTATTTCTCATAATATTGCACTCTATTTAGTATTGTTTGACAATCAAATCAAAGTTATGTGAGAAATGTTTTTTGTGCACAATGCAAGCCTGTGATCTGGTCGCCCATATCGCGTAAGAGTGGTCGAAAATAAGACCTTCCTATTGGACAACCAACATTCTTTAAATAGTATGTTTAAAAAGTAAGTGTTTATTTAAAATTAAATAAATCACCCAGATTATCTACACAATAGTTTTATAGGTAGTATCGAAGACAGATTTTCTCTTAAATATATTATTAAAAAGTCAGGTGATATTAAAAGATTGTATTATGTATTTAATTGAAAATAATTGAATATTTACCTTAATGGAGTTCTTGTGCCGTCAGAAAATTCAAGATCTATATCCAACAGACCTTCTTGGTACTGAGCTGTAAGTTTATGGGTCACAGCTGTTTCAGCAATATAACCATTTTCTATGGTATTATCTGGAGTTATTGTCAATTGCAGTCCTGACACAACGCGAACAAGAAGTTTAACCAAACTTACTTTATCACTACCGACTCGTATTTCTTTAGCACCAATAACTCGTCCTGTGATTGGTGACAAAACCTACAAAATATATATTTATTAGTACATGATTTTTTTTTAAAGAATAAGGCTTTTTAACCTGCACATCGGTTCGCCCCATGGATTTGCCTTGCAAAATTCGACCTTTTAAACTAGCGATTTTAGGATCTGCAACACGTAATAGTGGTTGCACCAAATCAGTTACACGTAATCCTGTTTTTCGTGATATAAAATAGCTGATACGGCCAGAGTTCTAAAAGAAAAAATAAGTAAATTTAACAAAGAAAGTATTAATTTAAAATAAAATTGATTTTCTGATCTCAATAATACTCTAACAAACAATAATATTGTAACGAAATTTAATTTTAATGGCCGGTATCGACATACAGCATGTTTATCAACATACGGCATGTTTATCTACATACGGCATGTTTATCAACATACAACTTGTGGTAGCAGACGGGATGTATTTTACATACATATGTACTGTCAAATTTTCCATCTGTAAAAGTTGTACACATCGTGTGATACATAACTTTGCATGTGGAAATACATATATAATTTTTTCGATTAGAACACTCTCTATTTTCCTGTGACAAACATAAACAAAACAGCTGGTTTGTTTTGAAACAAAATTGTTTGAAAAAATATATTGTAAAGAAAAAACAAGTAAGAAAGTATAGTCGGTCAGCCCGACACCCAGTATATGTATTAAACAGTTTTCCAGAAATGGGCGTTATATTCCTTATTCTTCAGAATGTTACAATGTTAATATTTCCAACAATATTGTAAGAAATCATAATTCTAATATAGTTATATTTATAGAGTTCGTGAAATACATACATGTGTATGTATGTAAAGTTTATTTTATTTTTATTTTTTTATTTATTTATTTATTCAGTAATAAAAAGCCAATTAGGCCAAAATAATATTACATAGTGATACAATAAACCTAAGTATTTATAAACGCAAGGTTAAAAATTCAATAAATTTCATGTTACAATATTATCACATGGGCTCCCCAGCCGTGATAAAAAATAGTGTAGATAAGTATGTCAAGATTTAATAAAAAAAAAGAGACAAATGAAATTCGATCCAGTTAGGGATAGTTAGGACAAGAGCCACATTAATGGAAGAGATCACAAAGGGTCTGAAAAATATTGCAAAAGTTTTACTTTGAAAACATTATTAGAGTGCGTAAAAATTCGCAACTCTAACGGCAGACTATTCAGCCTGTGATCTTGACAAAAGACCTACTGAAAAAAGATTTAAATATCCTATGGGGAACAAAGTGAGGATTTCTGTTGAGGGGAGAAAATATAAATGCATCGCATATAACAGAAGGTCTACCAGTTTTCATAATTTTATAAAGCTTTAGCAAATTACGAAACTTTACAAATTCACTAAAAGAACAACCAAGAAAGCATTTCACAGACTCGGAAACATGTTCTCTACGTCGAATGTTGAAAGCAAATCTAACTATCGAATTCACAAAGCGCTTCAATCTAATAAGACACAATCCGATAGTCCCGGATACAACTTCAAAACAGTAAAGAATCTGTGGCATCAGGATCGCATGTGCTAATTTTGTTCTAACAACCTTATATAAAAATAGATTAGTACGATAAATCCTACGTAAAGAACCCCAAATTCTAGCCGACACAGAGTCAATATGATTCTTGAAGGAAAGTTTAGAGTCTAAAACAGTAACGGCCAACTCTTGTTGAAACGACGAAGTTTGGTCGAGTTTCACACACACACAGCACGAACGTTTACGAAACAAACAAAAAATAAAGAGGAAAAAACAAAAAAATTCACTCAGTTGCATACCAGCATCAACAAAGGCAGGTTGTCGTCGCTTTGTTTGATAAATTATGATTAAATTTTATGAAATAGGTACACTGGTAAAATATTCAAACAGCACATTAAAATACAACTTATAATTCTCATAATTTAAACACGATTTGAATAAAATTTACGTTTATATATATTTATTTTTTATTAAATCATAAATTTTTAAATTAAATCATCATTAAATACGATTTGAATTGAATTTACGTATATGTATTATTTTTATTAAATCTTTCAATACTTAATTTTAACACACATAACCTCTGAAAACCGATTAATTATAATATTTTTAAACTTATTTTTAAGATAACATACTATGTGAAAAGAACTTACGTACCTGTTTTCTTAAAGAAAAAAAAACATAATAAGTTAACATTTAACATATATAAGCAAAAATAGTAAAACAATCCAACAACGCAAACAAAAGAAAACAAATGCATTTCTCCATGCGTATATTTACCAATACACTCTCACTTTTGTTAAACACAACTAAACATTCCCATTTCTCTTTTTGGCCACCACTGGTCTAAAACCACACCAAACATTTATGATGTTCAACAAATTGTATTAGATCATCGCCTAGGAACACATCTAAATTAGGAAAGAAACGATTGGTAGGACCAAACATCATGGCTTTAGTCTTAGTTGTGTTAACCTTTAATGAATTAGCAATCATCCAAAGTCTAATATGGTTTAAAGTAGAGTTAATATCATTCTCAAAGACTTCAATATATCTTCTATTACCTCTATATATAAAACATCATCTGCAAATAGAAATTACTGGTTTGAATAGCGTCAACAACGTCATTCACATAAAGCACAAAAAGGAGAGGACCCAAAATAGATCCCTGTGGGACACCCGTGTGGAGTGGAAGTAAACTAGAAGAAACACCATTTACTACAACAAATTGCGACCTACCAACCAGATACGACATTATAAGCTGACAGGCGGACCTAGAAAAACCACACGCATTCCTCAGCTTCAAAATCAATTTATTAAAATCAATAGAGTTAAAGGCTTTTGACATATCCATAGAAATCAAAACACTCAACTTGTCGCTATTGGCATTCTCTCTAATAGAATCAGTAAGACTAAGTAGAAGAGAAGTAGTATTGAGACCATATCGAGAGGCATATTGTGAATCACTAATTTTAGTAGAAACCAAGTCATTCATCTGGGCTTTAATAACATTTTCAACGACCTTACATAAAACAGGGAGTATAGAAATAGGTCTGGAGTGTGGATGACCTACACTATGTACAACTTTGACCTTAGGAATGGGAACTATACGCGCTACTTTCCAGGCAGATGGGAAAACTGAGAATGTTAAAATTGAATTTACAAAATGAAGAATCACGTGTTTTTGGTTTTGTATCATTTTATACTTAATATCTTTTTATGTTTTAATAAAACAATTGATCTGTGTTGATAAAAAAAACGATTTTTTTATATGACGATTTTTTGACGGTTTTTTCCAAACTAATGACGATTATGACGATTTTTTTTCAAATTTTGACGATAATTCGAAAAAAATATCTAACATTGAAATAAAACACAAGAAAATCGTTTTAATGACAATCAATTTGGCTTTATTAGAAGGATAATTTTATGCCATTAATGTTTAAATATGATTTCAGGCATGTGGCCGCCGCGGCTGGCACGAATAAAGCCAATTCTACAGGTCCAATTTTCAACCACTTTTTCGAGCATATGGGGCCGTATGTCGGCAATAACGCCACGAATGTTGGCTTCCAATTCCCCTAACGTTTCTGGTTTGTTGGCGTAGACGAGCGACTTCACATCTCCCCAAAGAAAATAATCCAATGGTGTCAAATCACACGATCTTAGTGGCCAATTGACAGGTCCATTCCGCGAAATTATGCGCTCATCGAATGTTTCCTTCAATAAATCGATTGTGGCGTGCGCTGTGTGGCATGTAGCGCCGTCTTGTTGGAACCACAACTCATCCACATTCATGCCATCCAATTCGGGAACAAAATAGTCGGTTATCATGGCTCTATACCGGTCTCCATTAATTCGGGTCCTCTTCAACGCTTTGCTCTACAGCGGCAATTGTTTCTTCGGTGCGCACTGTTCGACGTCTCTGCGGATGCGTATTATCACATAGAGTAAACGTAGTGCGAAAACGATCCATGGTTAACCGAATTAATTGCTCTGATGGACGATTATGTCGTTATTTTCGAAATAAATATGCACGATTTGCAAGCGTTGTTCTTTTGTCAACCTGTTCATGATGAAATGGCAAACCAAACTGAACATAAATGCCATTAGAGTTGCCAGATTTGACCACAAAATGCCAGTTTTATCTCTTTTCGAAAAACAAACCTATAAAAAACACCCTTTAGGTATGAGTTTATAAAAGAGAAAAGCATTTGGTCAATGAAATTTATGTAGTTAACTCGTCATATAGTCAACATTATAAAAATAAACAACACAATCAAGATAAAACTGAGAAATATCAAAAGAAATCATAACCAGTCGAAAATTAAGAACATTTTTCCAGTGACATTAATGTAAACAAAAAAATTTTTAAATTTTTACACCACCATAGTAGCGAGGGTATATTGGATTTGTGCTGATGTTTGTAACGCCCAGGAATATTGGTCCAACACACACCTTTAAGTATACCGATCGACTCAGAATCACTTTCTGAGTCGATTTAACACTGTCCGTCTGGCTGGATGGCTGTCCATGTAAAGCTTGTGCGCAGAGTACAGGTCGCAATATTGAAGATATTTCGATAAAATTTGGTACGTGATATTTTTCGGCCCAAGGATGGATGGGATTCTGTAGTGTGTTTGACTAGTCGAAGTTACCATACCTTCTGTATGTAACTTAATATCAACACTTTGTTGATATTATTGTCCACACTGCAAAAATGTGGGACAGCGTGTGTTATGCTGTCTCAGCATATTCCCACGTTAGGTATTAAGTATGTATAAGTGAATATTGTATAATTGTAAGTTCATTTTAAGTAGCTTGATAAGAATAAAAATAATAATTAATAAAGCGTAGAAATGAACAGTCGCACAAGCGGCTGTTTAGTCTAAAGCAATATAAAAGTGTTATCATTTTAAAACATTACATGGCGATCCTGCCAGTGTAAAGCAGGAGAGTAAAGCAAAGTTAAAATATGTTTAAAATATTAAATTGGAAAGGACCAAAGTAAAAAAAATTAAAATGTAAAATAAACATTTTCTAAAATAATGATAAAAATATTTCTTGAAAATAATGATAAAAATATTAAAATAAAAGATGAATTAACGCAACAAACGGAAAATTATACATAAATATAATTTCGAAATAGTTTTTGAAAAAAGTGAATATTGGAAACGAAAAAAAAAGAAATTTAAAAATAATAATTAAATCGCATAAGAAACTGAAAACCAACTTAAATATAAATATAAAAACAAATATTAGTTATAATTATCAAAACAAACATATAATAAACTGAAATATAAATATAAACTCGCATAAAACAAAAGAAAAAGGGTAACATTCCGAGTTGCCCGAAGGAAGATGTTGGTGCGGCCAAAGCACCATCCACAATAACAACATAAACTTTAACCTATCAAACACTATAAATGCCAATGGCATAGAGACAAAAAGCCGCAAAAGAATAACGCAACTAAACACAATGTGATCGAATGCCAAATGCATCAAGGTCGTTTGAATTGTACCAAGGTCAGAGAGAGCCTACAGCATGAAGCATGTATATTTGTGCCTTACGATCCCGACTTCAATCACTCACCTCACAATAACCATCAATATTTCTAATGGCCTACTGGACAGCGACATAAAAGATAAGTCAATAAAATTATGTATATTTTTATTTTTAACATTTTATGTTTAAGTTTTGATATTAAAATGGTTCCAATATTAAAATGGTGAAATATAAAAACATTATCTAAAATATTAAAAAAAAAAATAGACCTTATGATTTAATAATCATCAAAATCTTAATTAATTAATTAAATTTTTTTAAATAAAAATAATACACTTCTATATAATGAATAAATAAAAATATTAAAATAACTTAAATATCTTAATTATAATTTATATTTTATTTTATTTAAACTAACACTAATAAATATGAAAAATTAATTAATAAACCACCATCAAGGAAAATGGTATAATCACATAAAAAATTATAAATAAATAAATATTTACTAAAAACTAAATAACCGGTGCATTAGCTATGACATAGTGATATATGAAAATTTTTGCAACAATATTTTGAAGTGCTACCGCCTTTTATTTTGTTAGGCTTGGAAAAAAAATAGACGGGACAAAAAATGGGGGACTTTGGTTGAGGATAAATGGCGCCTCATCGAGGTCAAAGTTCAAGGTAAAAGTGAAAAAATTAATAAAATGCCCAATAACTGCCGCGGAGTCGCCCCTAGAGTAGTAAAATATCAGACTGACCCCCATTAATTTTTCCTCCCCAACATTTTTGTAGAACATACTTACACCCTATCTTCGCTCCTTAAGGGACTTGCCCTACAAAGGTTAGAGTTTTATAAATTTTACCCCCATCGACTTAACAAGTTTCAGGGCGCCTCTGGAGAATTCAAATGTATGACCAACCCCCAATAATTTTTCCTCCCCAATATTTTTGTAGAACATACTTATACCCTATCTCTGCTCCTTAGGGTACTTTCCCTTCAAATACAGATTTATAATTTTGCCCTCTGGCCCTAACTATTTTAGTTGCACCTTTGGAGGAGTCAATTGATTTTTCTCACACAACATTTTTGTGAAAGACACCCACCTTCTATATCTGGTTCTTAGAATACTTCCCTTCAAATAAGGTTTTATAAATTTGCCTCCTCGTCCTAACTACTTTCAGGGTGCTTCTGAAGGAGTCAAATGTATATTCCAAACCTTTTTCTCTGCTCTTTAAGGTACCTTAAATATACAAATTTTTTTTATATAAATTTTGTTCCTATTGTTCTAAGTGGTTCCAATACAAAAAAACAAGTTTCTGGATCACTATCAAGAAAATCTTTCGACAATCCGAGGCGAGGAAAAATTTTTCCTGTGTCTGATGTAACATAATGACTCAAATTCTTTTAACACTTTTGAAGTCACAAAAATATACTGGAGAAATATTTACTCTCGTGAAGTCCGTTTAATTTATTTTCGCTTAAGTCGAGAAATTTGATGAACAAAAACATTTTTACAGAGTATATGCCTTTGGCCATCCATCGAGCATGACTCGACTTAAGCGAAAATAAATTAAACGGACTTCGCGATGTTACTATGTATTTTCATAGTAACTCTTTATATTAAAGCTTGGTTTAGTGCTACCAAAGCAGTAGAAGCCCCAAATAATGACTTGAACTTTCTAAAAGCGATTATTCATTATGCTTCAATTGATGAGACAGTTTCATGTCAGTTGGTTAAGAGATTCTGTGGACATCTCTGGTATCTTAGTGGGGAAGCTATTGCTTTTGCATTATTTGATCAGAATGTACCCTTTGATACAAGGCGAAAAATGGCAGATGCAATTCGTACATTTGAGAGGGATGAAGAGAAATTCGCTGAAGAACTGTCGGGCAATGACATGGAGTAATGTTATGATATAGATAGCGAGGCAGAAGAGGATAGAGTAAATGTTTCTCCAGTATATTTTTGTGACTTCAAAAGTGTTAAAAGAATTTCATTGACATCAAAAGAAGTATACGAAAAATGAATGGAGAAAAATTTGAGTCATTATGTTACATCAGACACAGGAAAAATTTTTCCTCGCCTCGGATTGTCAAAAGATTTTCTTGATAGTGATCCAGAAACTTGGGAAAAGACTACCAACAAGCACTACAAACACTGCATGTTGTCAACGATTCTGCCGAAAGAGGACTATACGAATAGAGGACTACAACAATATTTTGTGCCGCAACGAGGAAGAAAAAATATTTCTACTGCAAGTCGTTGCCGAAAATAGGAAAAAATATCATCTTTATTACAAAAATAAATTAATAAATTAAAATAAAATACTTACATACATACATATCGCACTCAAACTTGTAATTTAACTCAATTTAATACAAATATCAAAGATACATAAAACTGGTTTTTTGTATTGGAACCACTTAGAACAATAGGAACAAAATTTATATAAAAAAAATTTGTATATTTAAGGTACCTTAAAGAGCAGAGAAAAAGGTTTGGAATATACATTTGACTCCTTCAGAAGCACCCTGAAAGTAGTTAGGACGAGGAGGCAAATTTATAAAACCTTATTTGAAGGGAAGTATTCTAAGAACCAGATATAGAAGGTGGGTGTCTTTCACAAAAATGTTGTGTGAGAAAAATCAATTGACTCCTCCAAAGGTGCAACTAAAATAGTTAGGGCCAGAGGGCAAAATTATAAATCTGTATTTGAAGGGAAAGTACCCTAAGGAGCAGAGATAGGGTATAAGTATGTTCTACAAAAATATTGGGGAGGAAAAATTATTGGGGGTTGGTCATACATTTGAATTCTCCAGAGGCGCCCTGAAACTTGTTAAGTCGATGGGGGTAAAATTTATAAAACTCTAACCTTTGTAGGGCAAGTCCCTTAAGGAGCGAAGATAGGGTGTAAGTATGTTCTACAAAAATGTTGGGGAGGAAAAATTAATGGGGGTCAGTCTAACATTTTACTACTCTAGGGGCGACTCCGCCGCAGTTATTGGACATTTTATTAATTTTTTTACTTTTACCTTGAACTTTGACCTCGATGAGGCGCCATTTATCCTCAACCAAAATCCCCCATTTTTTGTCCCGTCTATTTTTTTTCCAAGCCTAACAAAATAAAAGGCGGTAGCAATTCGAAATCGAAAAATCGTTCACTATGTCATACCTACGGTGCATACATACGTGTCCCTGCATTTGGTATAAAACAAAAGTATACAACCGTTTCGTTCATCAATTGGTGATGACCGGCGCATGCCATTGCCATTATCCACCCTGCAAAAACATGGTGGCGATCGCAATGACATGAGATCCATTAAATAACTAATACGTCCTAATACAATAAGACCATTACTAACAAGTGACTTACCGTCTTAAACTTAGTCTAAGTAATACATTGTAAACTTGCCATTTGTTAATGTAAACGGTTAAGTCACTGACGGACAAAAGACAGTTCTAAAAAGCTTAGCTTCTTATAACACTTTTCAATAAAATAATTAGTTATTCCCTATAAAATATTATGAACTTCATATTTTTGATCGGTGTAAGATTTAACTTCACCATCATCTAATTGATGTATTAATCATCTATATTCATAATTATTGCTCCTTTTTGCATATTTTTTTGTTATTGCAATTCATTACAATTTGGAGATAATTGCTTTTGTTTTTTTTATAATATAAGAGTAATATTTATATATAAAGAAAGGAATTTATTTAGTTTTTGGAGACAACTCGATGGTTGTTACATCCATTAGAATCATAAGCTTTCCTTTGCCTTCTTTGATTCTGAACTTTTCGCTTTGGACAGCAGTTTTGTTCCTTTGACATGTTATGCATGTAATATTAATACTTTCATTTTATTTTATGTCAACCTGAGAAAATATGTTATTCTCTCTGACAATCTGCGATTCTGTCGCACGTCACAGTACATGTAGGTTTAAATATTAAACGCTCTTCTCAAACAATATCTACAATCATGCCGCAAACACTTGTTGAGTTTTTAAATACTGCCTCCAGGCTACTCCCAGAATTTGATGGAACCTCTGAGAATTTACAAAGCTTTATTGACGCTATAAACCTAGTTGATTCAATAAAAGACAATTATGAATAGGTAGCGGTAAACCTAATAAAAACAAAATTAAACGGTACCGCTAGGAATTTAATTTCCTCAGAATCAAGCTTGGAAGAAATAGCATCAAAACTAAAAAGCTCAGTAAAAGGAGAGTCCGTAGACGTTCTGACTGCCAAATTAATGAGCGTCAGGCAAAGTAGCAAAAATGTTAATTCTTATGCCAAGGAAATGGAGGAGTTAACTAAAAAACTCGAGACTGCCTACATCAGAGATGGATTACCTCATGAGGTAGCCAACAAGTATGCGACACGTTCGGCTGTTACAGCCATTACCAAAAATAGTTCAAACGAAAAAGTCAAACTGATCATGGAATCAGCGACCTTTACAAATATGAATGAAGTTTTGACTAAATTCATAACTAGTTGTACCGAAGCATATGGTCAAGAAAATTCAATTCTTACCTATGGTAACAGAAGCCAAGGTTACAACAGTAGTAACCAGAATAAAAACCAAAATAGAAACTTTAATCAAAATAGAAACTTGAACCAAAATTCAAACCAAAACAGAAATTTAAATCAAAATAGAAACCAAAATAGGAATAATAATCATAACAATAACTACAACAACAACAGTAACAATAATAATGGTTCATACCGAAATAATAACGGTAGCAGAAACCGCAATAATTACCAGAATAGAAACGTTAATAGCTTTACAGAAAATGACTCGGGAAACGGGCAAGGACCCCTAAGTACTCAAAAAAAACCTACAATATCAATTTGAATTTATGTAGCTACCTACGCTGTAGAACTACTCTAAATGACACGACTTCAGTCTTCTTAATAGACACTGGCGCTGATATTTCAATTATCAAGCACAACCAAGTTTTAGATCAGTCTATAAATGTACATAACAGAAAAAATCTTAATGGAATAGGCCATGGTATAATTTCAACACTAGGTAGTGTTCAATGTGAATTAAAAATAGATAGATACCTTATAAAACATACATTTCATATAGTTAAGGATGATTTTAAAATTCAACCAGATGGAATTATTGGAATGGATTTTATACGAAAGTATAATTGCATACTAGAATATTCCAACAATAGAGACCAAATAATTATTCGATCAAATGAAATTGATCATGACATTGGAATACCAATTAGAAATGGTCCCACTATAAATTCTATAGCAATACCTGCAAGATCTGAAGTAATAAGATCAGTACCAATAAATTCATCCGAACAAAATGTTTTGATATCATATCAAACAATCCAAAACGGCGTTTACGTCGCCAACACCATAACTTCCACATCAAACCATTTAGTCATTCTTGAATAGTACATCTAACGTGCGGACGTGTTTTTTTTTCCTCGCTCCGTATAAAATCATCTTTTAAGTACAAAAAGTATATAAAAAACATATAAAAATATTGCGAAAAGACGCTAAAAAAAAAATAAACAAAATTAAAATAAATCAGCTATCATTATCCGCTGTTAATGATGCTACATACTAAATAATTAACAAAAGTTTAAAATATAAATAAGCATAGAAAATATAAAAATGCCCATTGAGCGCTCTCCCCCGCCGGAGAGGTGCCGCTCCCCTAACAATAAAAAAAGTGATAAACATCTGTCTCAGTCAAACCTTACTACAGTAAATAGCTTATGTGTTATAAGTGCGAATGGTCAAGCACCATCAATAAGCTCAAACTCTCTTCCCGCTCAAAATACTTATGCATCTGCATCAGATTACAATCCGAATGATCACCAAAAATATCCTAGTCTCACTGCGCAATCGCAATTGAAACCCCTCTCTTGGAGCTCTCAATGTACTACTCCAACAACTGATACTCAAATAACTGCAACTACATTCCAATTTATTTCAACAACCCCCACACTTACAACTAATAACACAACTCCTTACTCTTTGGTTACTACTCTCGCACCAACAACTACAACTACCACAACATCGTACTCAGCAATAACAACTCTAGCTTTAGCAACAACAACAGTAACATCAACAGCCTTCTCATACTTACCAATAATGACAACAAGTAAGTTACATGAAATTCATACTCCCTTAAATAAAGAGAAATTAAAAAACAGTAACATATCAAAGAGGCCTCGTAACTCACCCACAAAACTTATTGAAAACACAAACAGCAATAAAAAAGTTAAAACTAAAGAGCAGCCACAAAAAACACTAAAATCATACTGGTTAAGCCAACCTTCAACCCCAAATAGGTTTGAAATATTATCTATTGATGATAATGAAAATAAAGAAGACCAAATTCAAAATGATGGTGTTCCCCACAAACAACCAGAAAAAAATAAACCTACAAAGCCCCCACCAATATATGTTCAAAACGTGCAATTCATAGATAACCTCAATAATGCTTTAAACTCCTTACCAAATTGTCATTACGAAATACGTGTTCTTAAAGAAAATGAAATAAAAATTCAACCTTTAGAATCTATTCACTACACCCAAATAGTAAACCTATTAAGAGCTAAAAACACCCAATACTACACTTATAAACCCAAAGAACAAAAAGGTTTCAAGGTTTTCTTGCGTAATATGCATTATTCAACCGATAAAGAGGAAATAAAAAAAGAACTATGTGAACTAGGACACGAAGTAACACATATCCAAAATATCCTACAAACTGGTACAAAAAAACCACTATCTCTGTTTTCTATTGAACTTAAATCAAGTCAAAATAATAAGGAAATATATTCTTTAACCCACCTTTTACACTGTAAAATTAGTTTTGAACCTCCACGTTCAAAAAGAACTTTACCTCAATGTACAAACTGCCAAAAATATGGACACACCAAAAACTTTTGCAACAAAATCCCTGTTTGCGTTAAATGTGCTGGGGATCACAAAACTATGCTTTGCCCAATCAAACAGAAAAGCGAACATATTAAATGCGCGTTATGCGGTGAAAACCATACCGCAAATTATAAAGGATGTATGGTATACAAATCCCTCAAAATTAAGCAATTTCCACCACTAAGAAACAAAGAAAAAATAACCGTCCAAGAACACCAAACACAACAAGCTGATAATTCTCGAAACGTACCTACAACAAACAGTAGAATAAATCCAACAGTGACTTACGCTCAAGCAACAGCACAGAGTCAAAACCCTAATACTGAGGAAATGTCCATTATTAGTAATTCTTTATTCAGTTCCACTACACCGCAAATAAGTAATGATATGCAAGACCTTAAAGATATGATGAAGCAACTGATTTCTCAAGTATCTAACATGATGAACATTATCACAGTACTTCTAACTAAGCTCGATGGACAGACTAAGTAAACTTAATATAGTACAATGGAACGCGAACGGGCTTATCCAACACACACTCGAACTAAAATTATTTTTAAATCACTCTTCAGTAGACGTGCTACTTGTCTCTGAAACCCACTTCACGCAAAAAAGCTTTATAGCCATACCAAACTACTCAATCTTTTATACAAATCATCCTGACAACACAGCGCATGGGGGTACAGCAATAATAATACGAAAATCCATTAAATGTACTGAATTACAGAATTTTAGAAAAGATTATATTCAAGCTACTTCCATTTTAATAGAAGATATACACGGTCCATTTGTATTATCTGCAGTCTACTGCCCGCCGAAACATAATAACACAAAAATTGAATATCTTGAACTCCTTAAATCTCTTGGGAATCGGTTTATAGTGGGTGGTGATTTTAACTCCAAAAATACAGTTTGGGGATCTCGATTAACACTATCGAAAGGAAAAAATTTGCTAGAGGCAATAAATGAATTCAAATGCAAATTTATAAGTACGGGAGAGCCTACTTACTGGCCTACAAACATTCACAAAAAACCAGATCTCTTAGACTTTTTTATTACCAAGAATATAAGACATGATTATCTAAATATAAAATCATGCTTTGAATTATCTTCTGACCACTCTCCAGTGGTACTTATATACCAAACCGATGTACTTCTATCCAATCAAAATAAATTTATATACAACAAGAAAACCGACTGGGATTGTTTCAGAGAAATCTTAGAGACAAAACTCGAGACAAATATATCGCTAAAAACCGAAGAAGAATTGGATAATTCTATAACTTTTTTCAATGATACGCTTATAAACGCGGTTAGTGATTCTACTCCATCCAGAACACACACAGTAGATAAATTCAGTATCCCACCTCACATCCAAGAGAAAATAAAAGCCAAACGAAGATTAAGAAAAAGATGGCAAACTACAAGGTCAATTCAGGACAAAACCCACCTTAATAGGCTCACAAAAGATCTCAAAAACTTGCTAAAGAAGGACAAAGAAGATAAACTACAAAGATATCTTACTAACCTTGACTCATCAGCTACAACAAATTACTCGCTCTGGAAAGCAACCAAAAAAATAAATAATGGAATTTTACATCAGCCGCCGATCCAAAAACCTGATCTCACATGGGCCCGCACAAATGAAGAAAAAGCTAATGTTCTTGCAGATCATTTTTCTAAAACCTTTACAAATCCAATGGACGAAAAGGATATAACTCTTCAAAGTTTTCCAAACAGCTCTTCCAACTCTCATATCAGAAGAATTTCAATTAATGAAATTAAAAAAATTATAAAAACAACAAAAGATAATAAATCTCCTGGTTATGATCAGATCACCGGAAAACTACTAAAAGAATTGCCGAATAAGGCCCTAGTCTATTTAAGAAATTTATTTAATTCAGTTATAGATATTAAATATTTCCCAAAAGTATGGAAAGTCGCTGAGATAATCGCTATTCCTAAACCAAACAAAGATGCCTCAAAAACAACATCTTACAGGCCAATTAGCCTTCTGCCACTGCTGTCAAAGATCTTCGAAAAACTCTTCTATGAACGTATTGAACCAATTCTTCTAGAAAGACAACTCATCCCCAAACACCAATTTGGATTTAGGCGAAAGTTCTCTACTATACAACAAATTCATAGAGTAACAAATAAAATATCGTCTGATATTGACAAAAAAAACTTTTGCGTTGCAACATACCTCGACGTTGCAAAGGCGTTTGATAGCGTATGGCACAAAGGTCTTCTTCATAAACTAAAAAATCAATTGCCAAAAGAATTCTTCTTAATACTACAAAACTACCTACAAAACCGAAGATTCTATGTTAAATATAAAGACGAGTATTCAAAAATACTTTCTATAAAAGCTGGAGTACCTCAAGGTAGTGTCCTCGGACCAATGCTTTACCTCCTGTTTACATCAGATATTCCAACTCCTACAACAAATAACAATATGATAGCAACATTTGCTGACGACACTGTTCTACTATCATCACACGCAAACATCAAATGGGCTATGCAAAACTTACAACAACTGCTCAATAATACAATGAATTGGTTCCGTAGTTGGGGAATTCAAGTAAACAGTGATAAAACAATTCAAGTAATCTACACTAATAGAAAGATAACAAACTTTCAACCTATCCAAATAAATACTCTACCAATTCTTATGGATACAAAGGCGAAGTATCTTGGCATTATAATTGACTCAAAACTTAACTGGAAAGATCACATCACTCAAAAGAAAAAAGAAATAAACAACAGGTTTAGACAATTATTTTGGCTGTTAGGGAGATAATCTAAACTAACAACTCAAAGCAAACTACTTATATACAACACAATTATAGCGCCAATTTGGAAGTACGGGGTAGAAATATGGGGTACAGCTAGCACAACAAACTTAAAAATTATTCAACGAGTTCAATCTAAAATATTGCGAACTATTGTCAACGCAGAATGGTATATTAGAGATGAGGACATACATCGAGATCTAAACGTCAAAACAATAAAAGAAATTATCCGTATCAGCAGCATTAAACATACAACTCGTTTAACACAACATTCCAACATGGAACTCAGACAGTTGCCGGCAAACGAAATCCTGGCACCTAGAAGACTTAAACGGTTTACACCTTCAGATCTAGCTGAGCGATACTAAAAAATTTATATATTACTTATCATTCAATAATTCGATTTAAGTTATCTTAGGTACTGATTTAAGATAATTATCATCCCACCTCTGTAAATTAAATTACTTATTGTCATCTTGTTGACAGGTGTAATAATAAAGGGAAGTTAAAAAAAAAAAAAAAAAAAAAAGTCAAGATAGTCAATACCACTGAAAATGATTTGATAATTCACGATGTCCAACTCGTTACAGAAACAGTAGCAAACTACAAAATAGTAACTGAGAACTTTATACCGACAAAATCCAAAGAAAAATTGGAAAGGCTTTCAAAAAACTTTCCATCATTTGTAGAAAAAGATCTGAAACTGTTATGTAAGGAATTTATAGATATCTTTGCGTTAGAATCTGAACACATATCGGTCAACAATTTTTATAAACAAAAGCTTAGAATCAATCACACTCAACCAGTTTACATAAAAAACTATAGAATTCCTCATTCTCAAAAGGAAGAAGTAAACAAACAGGTTGATAAGCTAATTAAAGACGATATTGTTGAACCATCTATTTCAGATCACAATAGCCCAATTCTCTTAGTACCAAAGAAACCGCTACCCGGTACCACTCAGAAGAGATGGAGATTAGTAGTATACTACAGAGCGGTTAACAAAAATTTAGTGGCTGATAAATTCCCATTACCTCGTATAGACGATATTCTCGATCAATTAGGTAGAGCTAAATTCTTCTCTTGTCTTGACCTGATGTCAGGCTTTCACCAAATAGAACTTGAAGAAGAATCTAGAGATATAACATCCTTCTCAACGGATAAAGGATCTTTCAGATTCAAAAAATTGCCATATGGTATTAAAATAGCCCCTAACTCTTTCCAACGTATGATGTCATTAGCATTTTCGGCTCTGTCTCCAGCACAAGCATTCGTGTATATGGACGACCTAGTAGTGATTGGTTGTTCTAAGGAACGTTACGTAATTAAAAAAATGTTACGTAATTTAAAAAACGTATTTGAATTATGCAGAAAATATAATCTGAAATTACACCCAGATAAATGTTCATTCTTCTGCACTCAAGTTACATTTTTAGGCCACAAATGTACCCATCAAGGTATATTGCCTGATGATAGCATATTTTCTATAGTAGAAAACTATCCAACGCCAAAGAATGGTGATGAAGCTAAACGCTTTGTAGCCTTTTGTAATTATTACCGAAGGTTCATACCAAATTTTGCTGAATCATCAAGACACATAACAAGATTGTCTAGAAAAAATGTACCTTTTGAATGCAACCAGGATTGTGAAAATTCTTTCCAGTATTTAAAAACCCAATTACTAAGCCCTACAATTCTACAATACCCTGATTTTTCTAAAAATTTTTATATAACAACAGACGCAAGCAAACACGCTTGTGGAGCTGTGCTTAGCCAAGAAAAACAAGGTATACTAATGCCAATTTCATACGCCTCTAGATCTTTCACTAAAGGTGAAAGTAATAAATCTACTATAGAGTAGGAATTAACTGCAATTCACTGGGCAATAAAACATTTTAGACCATACATTTATAGCACAAAATTTATAATTCAAAGTGATCACAGACCACTTACCTACCTATTTTCTTCAAAGAATCTGTACTCAAAGCTCATGCGTATGAGACTTGACCTCGAGGAATACGACTTTGTAGTCGAATACATTAGGGGTCAGGAAAATTCAATGGCAGACGCGCTGTCACGAATAGAGTTTCAGGATATAAAAAATATTGAAGTCAATAACGTACTGAAGGTAACAACCAGACTTCAGTCTAAAACAAGCGGAATAAGTAAGAATAATATCTCTACACCGCATACAGAATCTAATAAATTTAATGTATATGAAGCTATAAATGCCAATGAGCACCGTAAAATACCTCGATTGTATTTTACTAAGGATAAAGTAATTATCCATAAAGGAAAGCAAGTACTTTCCGATTTTGAGTTGAAGGACTTTGTTATTAATAGAAATGTCGACCTAGGTCACCTCTTTCTAAAGCTTGTAAAAATAGCTAATAATATTGGTCTCGATATATTGCTACTCTCACTAGATGGCAGTATGCTTATTTACCTAGGAATAAATTTTGAAACCTTCAAAAGTAAAGGTAATGAAATCTTGCAAGATTCAAATTTAACAATTGTGCTCGTACCGAAACTAACGAAAGTTTCGAGTGATTCTGAAAAATTGCGAATTATGCAAAAATATCACGATGATCCTATTACAGGAGGACATCCAGGCATAACTCGCATGATAAAGAAAATTAAACTTCAATACCATTGGAAAGGCATGACTAGAGACAGCAAAATACGTCAAAAAATGTCAAGCATGCAAAGTGAATAAAACTGTTGTCAAAGTTTTAGAACCTCTTGTTCTTACACCTACACCTGCGAAAGCGTTTGATATTGTCATTACTGACACTATCGATCCGCTACCAAGATCTGAGTCACAAAACGAATACGCAGTGACAATTATGTGCGATTTAACTAAATATTTAGTTACTATACCTGTACCTAACAAATCTGCTAAAATCGTAGCTAAAGCCATCTTAGAAAACTTCATCCTAATCTATGGATCAATGGCGAAAATAGTTACTGATATGGGTACAGAGTATATAAATCAGACTTTAAAAGAATTATGCTCACTCATGAAGATAGAAAAACTCAATTCTACACCATATCATCATGAAACTGTGGGAACAGTAGAAAGATCGTTCAACGAATATCTAAGAGCATACGTTTCCTCAGACAAATCCGATTGGGACCTGTGGATAAAATATTTTACATATTGCTACAATACCACACCGTCAACCGCCCACGGATACTGTCCTTTTGAACTAGTCTATGGGAAAATACCACCATCACTAGACTTTTTGAAGGAAAACAAAGTTGAACCTTTATATAATCCTGATTCATATGAAAAAAAGTTAAGTTCAGACTTTAAGTTGCACAACGCAGAGCAGCAAGCCTCATAGAACAATCTAAGCTGCAAAGACAAAACATTTCCAATGAGGGGGCTAACACCCAAAATATATCCGTTAATGATCTCGTTATGGTCCGCAATGAGGCTGGACACAAGTTAGACGCCACCTATAAAGGACCTTATCAAGTGATAAGTCTCGATGACCAAAACAATGTCGAGCTCCTTGATAAAGGCAATGGTACCTTCAAGGTACATAAAAATAGAATAAAAAAGGTGAGTGCGTCATAACTTCCATGATTTCAATGAACTTGCCAAATACACATATTTCCCCGAATCATATCTGATTAACTTTTCTTCTCTCTGCAGTATTTCTTAATTTTTTTTACTTTAAAATCCCAAGCTTACGGAAGTATTGGTTACTGCTTATTTAAGGGTTGCAAATTCAACCAGTTAACAATGTAATTAGTATTTATTTTTCTTTTTCATTACTATAAAATTGATTTTAATTTAAACTTATGAAATTAATGAAAATAAATGAAATTATATTTTTTCCTTTTCATCATAAATAAAAACATAATTACTTTACTCTTAAATATTTCATATTTTTATATTGTAATATTTTTTTTTTTTTTGAAAAATATAATCAAAATTTCATAATAAATGAAATTGTTTTTTCTTTTAGAAATAAAAATGTTTTTTTAATAATTCAAAGGACTCCCTAAAGGGGGAAGGGATCACATAAAGTGCCACGTCTCTCAAAAGAGAATCCCTATATCCTTTTTAATATTTGATTTCTTTATATATTTCATCCTTTATTAGATCTTTTTATTTTTTCAGACGTGTAAATACTAACAACCTTTTAACAAATAGTAGTTATTATTTTAAGATAATATTCTTTAACCATTGTAAATTTTGTCGTCGTTATATTATTTCTAAAAGAACAATCAAACTTTCTATTGATTGTTCTTTTTGGTAAAAAGGGAGGTGTATTGTGTTTGACTAGTCGAAGTTACCATACCTTCTGTATGTAACTTAATATCAACACTTTGTTGATATTATTGTCCACACTGCATAAATGTGGGACAGCGTGTGTTATGCTGTCTCAGCATATTCCCACGTTAGGTATTAAGTATGTATAAGTGAATATTGTATAATTGTAAGTTCATTTTAAGTAGCTTGATAAGAATAAAAATAATAATTAATAAAGCGTAGAAATGAACAGTCGCACAAGCGGCTGTTTAGTCTAAAGCAATATAAAAGTGTTATCATTTTAAAACATTACAATTCAAACTGATTGAAATCGGTCCATTATTTCTTCTGGCCGCAATACAAATGTCCTCCTAAAATTGAGATTTACCGATCATAAATATTTGAATTATGCAAGTATCCAAACAAATTTCATTACAAATGAGTGGTAAATGAAGCCAAATTACATCTGCAGATTGGTCCAATGTCATTTTTATACCCTTCACCATCGTGAGAAGCCATGTCCGTCTGTCTGTCTGTCTGTTGAAATCAGTTTTTTGAAGTCCCCAGATATACTCGGGATCCAAACCTTCAATAATTCTGTCAGAAGTGCTTTCGAGAAGTTTGCTATTTAAAATCAGCAAAATCGGTTTAGGTCAACCAGAGTTATTTTTTTTTAATACATTTTATTTATTTATTGAATCTTCAGAAATGAAATGACAATAAGTTTTCGAATCTTAATACTAAAAGAAAATAATAAGTCCAGCCAGTGCTAGACAAAATAGTATGATACTACAACAAATTTACATCCACTGATCCAGTCATCTGTTTTGCGCTTGAGTTAAAGCAAGGGTATCCCTCCTTCTCAACCGAACATGGCCACTAAAGTTAAGGATGTCTCGTGCAAGTGGGTTTGGATGGTGTTCAAGTTTGCTGACATATTTTGAGGCGTATTTTGTAAGTTCGACTTTCACCAAAGGAATGCCTAGATCTTTGTGAATTCTAGAATTTTTAACGTACCATGGAGCTGCAGTAATTGTACATAGAATCTTATTTTGACCCCTTTGAATTTTTTCAATGTTGGATGTTGAGGCAGAACCCCATAATTGAATTCCATAACACCAGATTGGCTTTAGAATTGCATTGTGCAACAAAAGTTTGCAATCCAACTTTAATGTAGAATTTCTGCCGATTAGCCAAATAATTTGCACTGCTTTTAATCTCATCTGGGTAAGCTTTGCGTCGATATGAGACTTCCAAGTTAAACGACGATCGAGGTGGATTCCGAGGTATTTGACTTCATTGTGTTGCGGGATAATTTGATTATTTATTCTGATGAACGAGCAGGTATCTTTTCGCAATGTGAAAGTTATATGAATACATTTCTGTTCGTTAACCCTGATTTTCCAAAGCTCAAGCCAATTCTCTAGCTTATAAACATATTTCTGCAAGTTCTGTGATGCTATTTGATGGTCCTTATGAACGCTAATAAAGGCTGTATCATCTGCAAAAGTTGAAGTATATATTATGGGGTCTAACGGCATATCGGATGCATAAATCAAATATAAAGTTGGACCCAGTATGCTACCCTGGGGTACTCCTGCTTTAATTGGCTGAGCGGGACTTAAAAAATCGCCTTCTTTGATTGTAAATTTGCGACCGTATAAATAACTTTCCATGAGTTTATGGGTGTTAGCAGGCAGAGTTAATTTTATTTTGTGCATTAAACCGTCATGCCAAACTTTGTCGAACGCTTGCGACACATCAATGAAAAGGGCGGAGCAGTATTTTTTCTCTTCAAACGACCGTCTTATCACATTTACCAATCTGTGTGTTTGTTCGATGGTACTGTGTTTAGCTCTGAACCCGAATTGGTGATTTGGGATACATTGAGTGTCGTTCAGAATTGGAATCAACTTAGTCATTAACAATTTTTCAAACAGTTTTGAAATTGTCGGCAGTAGACTAATTGGCCTATATGACTCTACTTTAGTGGGGTCCTTCCCTGGCTTAGGAATCATGGTAATCATAGATACCTTCCAATCTGCAGGATAGTATTCTAGGCGTAAAATAGCATTGAAAATAAATAGGATAATTTTTCTAGCTACACGAGGTAATTCCACAAGCATTTTGTTGCTGATTTTATCCATACCTGGAGCTTTTTTAAGATTCAGAGTACCAATAGCGCTTTGAACATCATTAAAGCTAAGTCTTAGAGGCACAGGAGGTCTAATAACGAGTGGAGGCAAATCAGATGCATTATTTGAGTTGTTTATAGTAAACACATTTCTCAAATGGTTAACAAATAAAGTCCCCTTCTCAGAATCATTTCTAGCCCAGTCACCAGTCGGATTTCGCAGAGGAGGCTTTCCTCTAACTGGTCTTTTTAAACCTCGTGCCGCCTTCCATAACGAATAGTCAGATTGTGGGGTACTATCAAGACCCTCCAAGTAAGATTTAAGTGAAGCCATTCTTTGGGTTTCTAAGAAATTTCTTAGTATATCTCTGCATACCCGTAGCCTAGCTTTCAGTTCAGGAGACCTGTGAATTTGCCACTCTCTTCTAACTCTTCTTTTTTCTGACAGGAGATGATCGAGTTCAGCGAAATAAGTTCTATTTGTCCCACTTCTGCACTCAACGTCGTATGTGGAGGCGTGATGTACAGCTCTTCGTATGTCCTCAGTAAACTTGCCAATCGACCCATCAATATTCTCGGTAGTTCTCAACACTACATTTTCCGTGCAGTGGGAACTTAAATACTTTTTATACTTTATCCAACTTACTCTGGTTTTAGATATGTCCCGAAATGGAGAGCCATTCCCTTGAAGGAAACGCATTGAAATGATAGAAGGAGAGTGATCTGAAGACAAGTCTAATGAAGGCTCCACTTGTATCGATTCTACAGGAATATTTTTCACTACTCCGAAGTCAATAACATCGGGAATCTTCCGTCGGTCCTTCGGCCAGTAGGTGGGATGCCCGCTTGAGAGTACATCTAATCCCATTTTGGCAATGGTGTTGAAGAGTTCAAGACCCTTCGGGGTCACCAGACGTGAACCCCAAAAAGTGTGTTTGGCGTTAAAGTCACCAGCAACTAAAAATCTAGCTCCAAGGGAATTGAAGAAGCTGTAGTATTGGTGTTCTTTTATTGAAAATCGAGGCGGCGAATAAATTGATGATAAAACAAAATTGTATTGACAGAATTCAATACAAATGTTTGTTGCTTGTAGGTAATCCTCACATATGTTGTTCATTAAATAATGTTTTATTCTGTTCTTTATAAGAATTGCCGATCCTCCACATGCTCTTCCGCGGGGATCTTTAGTATCATACAACACGTAGCCATTAATTTTGAAGTACGCTGTCGCCGTCAAGTGAGTTTCAGCAATCATCATGACATCAATCTGCTTATCCATCAGGAAGTGTTCCAGTTCGTTTTTATGTTGGCGGAGGCCGTTCGCATTCCAAAAACAAATTTTTAAACAAATCATTTCTTTAAAATGGCTTGTAAGATAGTGGATTGCATTTTCAGCAATTCCTGCATCATGGATGTCATAGTGGTCGTAAAAGTGTTCATGGTTTGGACAAGTGTCTGCAATGTAGTCTCTAGAGTGTTACTATTAGGCTCGTAATATTGTGATTTAGGTGCCTGCTCCAAACCTGGCATATTAGATTTAACCACGTTAGCGTAAGAAACTTGTCTAGAACTAGGCGCGTTTACATGACTAGTGGACCGTAACAATTGCGGGAAATTGTCACTCGATGCCAAAATAGGCTGTTGACGATGATCAGGTCATACTGACGTCTTGTTGGTACTTATGCCTTTCAAATGAGTGTAAATTGGACAACCTCTATAATTTGCGGTATGATTACCTCCGCAGTTACTGCATTTTTTGATTTTTGAATCAGTTTTCGACTTATCACATTGAGCAGTTGCATGTAGCTCCCCACACGCAACACAAACTGTCGGCAACTTACAATACGCCTTGGTGTGACCAAATTCTTGACAGTTGAGACACTGGACGGGTCCCTGACGCTTGTGTGGTTCTTCCACGGTGATTCTACGATGCAGAAGGTACATCAGATTGTAGATGGGATGGGACTCGTTTTTCTTTAAGACAACATCTCCAGGTTCCAATTCTACCCTGAACATGGGCTGAGGGATCTTTTCACGGTTTCTAATATTCACTACGCTCTTGATTTTGAACCCTTTGTCCATTAAACCGGTCTTTATCTCCGCGGGATCAACACATGGGTCTATACCCTTTAGAACGACTTGGAGTCCTTTTGCGCTTTTGAGCTGGTAGGTATAGAAATCCCTAGTCTCCCTTTCCAGCTGGTTGGACAATTTTCGAAAATCATCTTCCCTATTCACTTGTATCTTTGTCTCGCATATATTTGCATGTTTCATTGAGGTTACGCTAAACATGTTTTCACCTATTACAGCAACAATTCCTTGTACCAATTTACTGGAAGTCGGCTCTCTCAGATAAATTGGTGGGGGCTTAAACGTCTTCTTCGGAAGTTCTGGCTCATCCGTCTGGAGGAGAGCAAACCTATTTTGATCATTACTCACGGTCTTAGGAGCTTTTGCATTTGATGACACTTGAGCAGACTTCGGGCTCCTCTGTCGCTTGAGAACGGTTATGTACTTATCCATACCTACTTGTTTTTTGGGTTTCACTGCACTATTTGATGAAGATGATGTTTTCTCATCTGTTGAAATCACTATATTGGGCGAACAGGAACGACGCCGTTCTACGGCTCTTGTAGTGAGAAAATTTTCCACAGATTTTTTTAAGGATTCTTCCTCAGAGAGCCATTTAGTTTTTCTAGACGAGCTAAGCTCTTTCTCAGAATTACATCTGAGAGGAACACTCATACAGTTTTTATACGATTTTTAATGTTTTTTTTTTTATATATTTTAACCTATTACGAGTTATTTTTTTCACTTTTTTGTTTAATTTCAAGTTTTTACACTTTTTCACCTATTACGATTTTTTCACCGAAAATTCAGCCGCACTAAAAAAAAACACGTCCGAACAGTTCGATGATACGAGACTAACCAGAGTTATGAACCAATATGTGAGACCACCTCCGTAAAAATTTTATATTTTTCGTCCATTTTATTGCAATATTTTGAAATATATTGCAGATAATACGATGAAATTTTGTATACGTTGTTTTTATGATAAAAGAGGAAAGTGTGCGGAAAATAGTAAGAATCGGTACATGATTTCTTATAGCCCCCATACAAATATATATATTCCCGAAATATGGCTTAATGATAAATAAATGCTTATAAAATTGGAATATCTAGACAAAATTCAGCAAAAATAAGTCTTATACAAAAAGAAATCGCAAAAAGAATTTTTTTTGAGTTCGGTCCATGTTTGACCATAGACCCCATATAAAGTCCACTTCCAAAATTCACTTAAATACGTATAAAACAGATATAAATAATGTTAAACGGCTAAAATTTGACATAAATACTCTTTATAGGCAAATAAATTGTTGTACTAAATTTTATGGTGGTCGGCCCAGAACTGGTCATAGCTCCCATACAAGGACCACATCTGAAAAAGAGATTTTTCCCTATATATATTGTATAAATATCGGTACCGACTCAAAACTTTGCACAGATCATTTTAATATATACAAAAATCATCCCACAAAATTTTGTGAATTTCGGTCTATTTTTAACCGTATGCCCCATATAAAGCCCTCTGCCGAAAATCACTTTAATACTCATAAATCGCTTATAAATAAGGGTACCAATCCAAAATTTTACACGGATCATTTATATACATGCCTAAATCTAACTGCTGGATTTTGAGAATATCGGTCCATATTTGACTATATCCCCCACATAAGGTCCACTCTCGAAATCTACGTTAATACTAATATATATCGTATATATACCGTTATTATGTTGAAATTCGACGTGAAATATCCTCATATGCATGAAAATAACTGTTCCAAAATTTAAGAAGATCGGCCCATAATTTGTCATACCTGCCATATAGAACCATTTCCAAAAAACAAAAAAATTCGGGTCAAAAAATATTCTTTTCGGATTTAACCCATATTCGGTCCATATTTTATAAGCATGATATATATCGTTGGAAAGGTATTTTTAATACCTTTTATTTAATGTATTATAAATTATCAGACACCCAGTAGTTCCCGAGATATAGGCCTATGTATTTTCAACTTTAAGGGCCCGCCCCCTCGAAAATAGGCGTGACCGGCAACAAATTTTTTTTTGCTGGTATCTCCTCTAAAAGCCCTATTTGACTTTGTTTTTTTTTTTTTTTTTTTTTTGAGCAAAATCACTAAAACCGAATTGTACCCCTTTTTTATACTCTGTTTGTTAAATTAAACTCAAGATTATTATGAACATCAGACAGACTCTGCAAATTATGGTAAGAATTGGTAATTAAATCAATTAAAAATGGTGAAAATTAGATAAAATTTCAAAATATTTAACATAAATTATGTTGGTCGTAAAATTGTCTTTCAAACAATATATCAAATACTAATAAAATTTACATTAAGACTGAATAGAAAACACAAAATTAGGATATTCTAGTCTAGTGTAGTTTCTGTATTTCTTATTACGCTTAGGTGAAGGGTATTTAAGATTCGGCACAGCCGAATATAGCACTCTTACTTGTTTTTAATTATACCCTACACCACAATAGTGGGAAGGGTATATTCGATTTTTGCTGATGTTTTTAATGCCCAGAAATATTGGTTCAACGCCCACCTTAAAGTATACCTATAAACCTTGTGCGCATGATATTTTTGGCCCAACGACGCTTAGTATTGAAACTGGTTGAAATCGGTCCATTATTTCACCTATCCCCCATACAAATGTCCTCCCGAAATTAGGGTTTAAAGATCATAAATGTTTGAATTATGCAAGCATCCAAACAAATATCACCACAAATGAGTAATAAATGAAGCCAAATCACATCTACAAATTTTGTGAATTTTGATCATAGCTCCCATATAAGCCCCATTTCCGAAAATCACTTTAAAGTGCATAACTCTCTTAAAAATTTCGGTATCCAAATAAAATTTGACACAAATAAGTTTCTTATCTATATATATAAAATACAATGTTTGTATGTTTGTCCTCTATAGACTCTGTCTATGAATATAAATATTATGTATGTTGAACTTTATCTCGATATAAATACTTTTAAAAGATTTATTGAGCTTAAATTGAATTACGGAGAGGGTCTTATATGGGACTTTCGACTAATTATGGACAGTACATTATAAAATTAGGTGTTATTATTTCTGTATAAAAGAAACTTATTTGTTTTATTAATACCAACATTTTTAAGAAATTTATGATCGTTAAAGTGAATTTCGAAAGTGGGCCTTATATGGGAGCTACGACTAATTATGAACGGATCATAATAAAATTGCACCGTATTATTTGTATAAATATGATATATATTTGTGTTCAATCTTATTTGGATACCAACATTTTTGAGAGAGTTATGCTCTTTAAAGTGATTTTCGGAAGTGGGATTTATATGGGAGCTATGATCAATTATGGACCGATCTGCACACAATTTGTAGATGTGATTTGGCTTCATTTATGACCAACAAACCCCAATTTCGGGAGGAAATTTGTATGGGGGCCAGGTAAAATATTTTTTTTTTTTTTTTTTGCATATTCTTTTTATACCCTTCACCATCGTGAGAAGGGTATATATAAGCTTGTCATTCCGTGTGTAATTTCCACAAAAAAATTTTCCGACCCTATAAAGTATATATATTCTGGATCCTTATAGATAGCGAAGTCGATTAAGCCATGTCCGTCTGTCTGTCTGTCTGTCTGTTGAAATCAGTTTTTTGAAGTCTCCAGATATACTCGGGATCCAAACCTTCAATAATTCTGTCAGAAGTGCTTTCGAGAAGTTTGCTATTTAAAATCAGCAAAATCGGTTTAGGTTAACCAGAGTTATGAACCTATATGTGAGACCACCTCCATAAAAATTTGATATTTTTCATCCATTTTATTGCAATATTTTGAAAACTATTGCAGATAATACCATGCAATTTTGTATACGTTGTTTGTACTATAAAAGAAGAAAGTGTGCGGAAAATAGTAAGAATCGGTCCATGATTTCTTATAGCCCCCATACAAATATATATATTCCCGAAATATGGCTTAATGATAAATAAATGCCTATAAAATTGGAATATCAAGACAAAATTCAGCAGTTTTATACAAAAAGAAATCGCAAAACGAAATTTTTTTTAATTCGGTCCATGTTTGACCATAGACCCCATATAAAGTCCACTTCCAAAATTCACTTAAATACGTATAAAAGAGATATAAATAATGTTAAACGGCTAAAATTTGACATAAATATTCTTTATAGGCAAATAAATTGCTGTACTAAATTTTATGGTGGTCGGCCCAGAACTGGTCATAGCTCCCATACAAGGACCACATCTGAAAAAGAGATTTTTCCCTATATATATTGTATAAATATCGGTACCGACTCAAAACTTTGCACAGATCATTTTAATATATACAAAAATCATCCCACAAAATTTTGTGAATTTCGGTCTATTTTTAACCGTATGCCCCATATAAAGCCCTCTGCCGAAAATCACTTTAATACTCATAAATCGCTTATAAATAAGGGTACCAATCCAAAATTTTACACGGATCATTTATATACATGCCTAAATCTAACTGCTGGATTTTGAGAATATCGGTCCATATTTGACTATATCCCCCACATAAGGTCCACTCTCGAAATCTACGTTAATACTAATATATATCGTATATATACCGTTATTATGTTGAAATTCGACGTGAAATATCCTCATATGCATGAAAATAACTGTTCCAAAATTTAAGAAGATCGGCCCATAATTTGTCATACCTGCCATATAGAACCATTTCCAAAAAACAAAAAAATTCGGGTCAAAAAATATTCTTTTCGGATTTAACCCATATTCGGTCCATATTTTATAAGCATGATATATATCGTTGGAAAGGTATTTTTAATACCTTTTATTTAATGTATTATAAATTATCAGACACCCAGTAGTTCCCGAGATATAGGCCTATGTATTTTCAACTTTAAGGGCCCGCCCCCTCGAAAATAGGCGTGACCGGCAACAAATTTTTTTTTGCTGGTATCTCCTCTAAAAGCCCTATTTGACTTTGTTTTTTTTTTTTTTTTTTGAGCAAAATCACTAAAACCGAATTGTACCCCTTTTTTATACTCTGTTTGTTAAATTAAACTCAAGATTATTATGAACATCAGACAGACTCTGTAAATTATGGTAAGAATTGGTAATTAAATCAATTAAAAATGGTAAAAATTAGACAACATTTCAAAATATTTAACATAAATTATGTTGGTCGTAAAATTGTCTTTCAAACAATATATCAAATACTAATAAAATTTGCACTAAGACTGAAAACACAGAATTAGGATATTCTAGTCTAGTGTAGTTTCTGTATTTCTTATTACGCTTAGGTGAAGGGTATTTAAGATTCGGCACAGCCGAATATAGCACTCTTACTTGTTTATTGTATCTTCATTTTAAATGAACTAACAATAGGTATTCAAATCTTAAAACTAAAGTTATGTAAGATAAGTCCAGCCAATGCTAGGCAAAATCTAGTTTTCAAATTCGATAGGATATAATGAGCAACTTGTATTTATTCATCTGAGAGCGGTGGTGTCCCTCCTTCTCAAACGGCTATGACCGGGATGTTGTAAGATGTCTCGAGCGAGGGGATTTGGATGAGTTTCCAGCTTACCCAAATAAAGGGCTACGTGTTTAGTTATTTCCCATTTGACAAGTGGAACATCAAGATCGTTGTGTATGTTGTTGTTTTTAATATACCAAGGAGCGGTAGTTATCATTCGTAGAATTTTGTTTTGACGGCGTTGAATTTTCTCAATATTGGAGTTGGAGGCAGTGCCCCATAACTGGATACCATAGCACCAAATTGGCTTTAAGATTGAGTTGTAGAGTAGAAGCTTACAATCGAGCCGAAGGACGGAGTTTCTGCCGATGAGCCAATGAATTTGGGCTGCTTTCAGTTTCATTTGAGTCAGCTTAGCATCTATATGTGGTTTCCATGTGAGGCGACGGTCCAGATGAATACCAAGATATTTCACGTGTGAGTTTTGAGGCACTATATGATCATTAATACGAATAGGGGGACATGATTCCCTACGTAGAGTAAATGTTACGTGGGTGCATTTCTGTTCATTTATTTTTATTCCCCATTGTCTTGCCCATTTCTCCACTTGCGTTACGTGGTGCTGTAATTGAATCGAGGCATCTTTTGGATCTTTGTGAGTACTGAAAAATGTCGTATCATCAGCAAATGTTGACGTGTGAATTTCATTGTTTGTTGGCATGTCTGCTGTGTACAGCAAGTATAGAATTGGTCCTAAGATACTACCTTGAGGGACGCCAGCACCTATAGGTTGAGGACGGCTTAAATAATCACCTTCTTTAATCATAAACTGACGGTCGATTAAGTATTTCCATAGTAGGTGTTGAAGATTCGCCGGCAAGTTCTGCTTTAATTTAGATATCAGGCCTTCATGCCATACTTTGTCGAAAGCTTGAGAGACGTCAATAAAGAGTGCCGAACAGTATCTCTTTTCCTCAAAGGTTTTTCTTATGACTTGTACCAATCTATGTGTTTGTTCTATTGTACTGTGTTGACGTCTGAAGCCAAACTGGTGATTGGGAATGCAGTTGTTTTCATTCAAAATCGGAGTTAGCTTGGTTATAAGCAATTTCTCGAATAATTTGGACATAGTTGGTAATATACTTATTGGCCTATACGACTCAACTTTGCAAGGATCTTTTCCCGGCTTAGGAATCATCTTTACTAATGCAATTTTCCAAACCGGAGGGTAGTACTCAAGCCGTAAGATGGCATTAAAAAGAAAGAGGATTAATCTTTTTGCAATGCGAGGTAGCTCAAAAATCATTTTATTGCTGATTTTATCAAACCCAGGTGCTTTTTTAACATTTAAATTATCAATAGCCTCAACAACCTCCAGATATTGAAATCTTATTTGTACAGGTGGTCTGGCAACAACAGGCGGTAGTTGACTAATGTCAGTATCCATATTGGGAGTGAATACATTTTTTAAATGACTTACGAAAAGGTTGCCTTTTTCTTCGTTATTTCGTGCCCAAGATCCGTTCAAAGTACGCAGTAGAGGTTTTGCGATTACGGGTTTTCTTAGATTTCGGACTGCACGCCATAATGAATAATTTGACTGGGAAGTTGCGTCTAGCCCTTCCAGATGTTGTTTGAGAAAATCTGCTTTTTGCGCTTCTAGCAAGATCCTAAGATTTTTGGTACATTCTCTCAACCTAGTTTTAAGTTGGGGCGATCTGTGTTGTTGCCACTCTCTTCGGACTCTCCTTTTTTCAGACAATAGTTGCTCAACATCTGCAGAAAAAACTCTGTTGTACCTATTCGGGCGGTAAGTGGAAGAAGCATGTTCTGCGGCTTTCTCGACATGTTCAATAAGACTTTTTATACAGGCATCGATGTCTTCAGCACTTTTTAATGGGAGTTTCTCTGTGCAGTGAGTGCTGATGTATTTTTTGTATTTTAACCAATTCAGACGTTTGACAAGAAGTAAGACATCAGTTACGATTTGCTGAGGACTTCTGATGGTGATTACAGTGGGTGAGTGATCTGAAGAAAGATCCAGTGAAGCCTCGACTTCAATGAGTTCCGGGGATACCCCTTTCGCCACGCCGAAATCGATAACGTCAGGAATTTTTTGCTGGTCAGTTGGCCAATAAGTTGGTTGACCAGTTGAAATCACATTCAGTCCCATTTCAGACAGGGAGTCGTAGAAGATACGACCTTTAGGGCTAACGAGTCGTGAGCCCCAGAATGTATGCTTAGCATTATAGTCGCCAGCCGCTATGAAACGGCTACCTAGTGATTTGTAAAAATCTCTATACTGATCTTTTGTTATTGAAAATCTGGGCGGACAGTAAACTGACGAAATCACGAGGTTTTGACAAAAGTTCTCAATACAGATGTTTGTTGCTTGAAGATAGCACTCTGAAAGACCACCCAATGAATGGTGTTTGATTCGCGATTTGACCAATATTGCCGAGCCACCACATGATCTATCTCTGGGGTCCTTGGTGTCGTAGAATGTATAACCACTTATTTTAAAAATGCTTCTCGACGTCATATGAGTCTCGGAAATCAGCATTACATCAATTTTCTTATTAAAAAGAAAATATTCAAGTTCATTTTTGTGTTGGCGTATGCCGTTTGCGTTCCAGAAACATATTTTGAGACAGTTCATGGTCTATTAAGTATGGCCTGCAGTAGCGTGGACTGCATTTTTTGCATCTCCTGCATCATACTTGTCATGCTTGTCATGAAATGGTTCATGGATTGCACCAGATTCTCCATTATACCTTCAAGACGGCTAAAATTGTGGCTGTTTGTATCATTTATTGGTGATTCATTTTGCAGTGTTGGTTGGTTAGATCTTAGCACGTTGGCATATGAAAATTGGCTAGTGGATGCTTGTGCTACGGGGGGAATAATTGTAATAGGTACTTTTGTCGTCTGAGTAGGGGTAGAAGCGGGTTTGTTGATCAAGGAGCGTTTAACGACCTCGAAAACAGGGCAACCCCTGTAGTTGGCAGTGTGGTTTCCACCGCAATTGCTGCATCTTTTTACCCTGGAATCATCCTTAGGTTTATCGCACTTTGAGGTGTCATGAAGATCCCCACAAACAACACAAACAGTAGGCAACTTACAATAAGATTTAGTGTGACTATATTCTTGGCAGTTCGAACACTGTACTGGGCCAGATCACTTATGAGGTTCTTCCACTGTAACTCTTCGGTGCATTATGAATTTCAAGTCATATATAGGATGTGTTTCATTTTTCTTCAGCTTCACATCACCAGGTTCTAACTCCACTCTAAATAATGGTTGAGGGATCCTATCTCTGTTTCTTATATTTGATACTGCCTTGATTTTAAAGCCTTTGTCGGCCAAACTGCTCTTGATCTCCTCAGGATCAACAAAAGAATCAGTTCCCTTAATTACGACTTGTAGACCTTTTGCGCTTTTAAGTTGATACGTGTAAAAATTCTTTTTGCGTTTTTCAAATTCCGAAACTATTCTCCGATAGTCGTTTTCATTATTAACCTGAATCTTTGTTTCATTAATATTGCCACGCTTAATTGGAGTCACATAAAAAGAATTTTCACCAATTAATGAAACTAATATTTTTGACATAATTTTTTTAAATGAGAAATGGAATTGATTCGAACATACAGTAATTCGTGACGAATTTCTGGTCTTAAATTCCTAATTATGATCTCGATTAGTTCTTCATCTAATGTCAAAAGTGGTTCTAAAATCCTTGTATTGTCTCTTTAACTCCGAACAGAACGATTCCCATATAATTCTATTAACCGATTTGCGATACCTCCAAAACCAGTCCTTAGCTTTGCCAGTTAATAACACATGTAAATTTTTACCAACGCTATCATCAAAATTACCACTGAAAGTTTCCTCTACTAAACATTTAATTCTGTATAGGAATTCTTCGCATCGTAACCCTTTAGACGACCCGTCAAATTTTACATTCCATTAAGCCGATAGCCATTGATGCTAGTGCTTTTAGCCTTAGATTTATTGTAATTTTAATTATAATAAATTTTTTAATAAATAAATAAATACATTTCAGCTTTGAATTATTGCTGTAATTTTATCTGGACTTACTCTAATTCTATTTATCCCCGATTCATTATGCTGATTTTGTAACAATGGTGGAGATGTTTGAGGTGAAAAATGTCGTCCATCATTTTCTGGTATTTGTGGTTGTTGAAAATCTGGATGTAGTGGAGAGGGTAATTGTAATGGGCTAACACGTAATTGTGATAGCATACGTTGTACTGTTGTCTCTATTATATTGGACATTCTATTTAAATCACGATTAGACCGTTTACTTCTTCCTGATTGGTTATTATTATTATTTTGAGTTCAATTATTTATATTTAAAGAAACGTCTGGTTCCTTTATTGAATGGTTTTAATATAACAAAGGCCCTTGAGCACTAGTATGTACAGGGTGGGGCAAAAGTCGCGAAGGGATTTGAAACAGTCATAACTTTTCTAATTTAATTTTTTTTTATTTTTCTTTTTAGGACTTGTAAAATAAATCTGGGAGATTAATTATGGAAGGTTACAACGTTATCCAGCGAACCAAAATCATAGAACTTTATTTTGAACATCATCGATCAATAATTCAAACTCAACGAGCCTATCGTCGTCATTTTAATGTGCGGAATTCACCATCCGAATCAATGATTCGACGCTTAGTGACACGTTTTCAGGAACAAGGCTCAGTGAGGGATCTTCCACGAACCGGAAGACCACATTCTGTAATTAGTGAAGCAAATATTCAACGCGTTCTGGAGAGTGTTGAGGAGAATCCTAAAACATCAACTCGAAGGCGCTCTGCTGAGCTGCAAATGTCTCGGCGGTCTTTACGCAGAATATTAAAGGGAAATTTACATCTTTTCCCATATAAGGTGCAGTTAGTGCAAGAACTAAAGCCAGGAGATTCCCAAGAACGAATAACTTATGCAGTTCGCTTTCAAGAATTGGCCAGAGAACATAAAAAGTTATGACTGTTTTAAACCCCTTCGTGACTTTTGCCCCACCCTGTATTAACTCATCATCAGGTAATTCCTGAGTACTGTTCTCTACGTTCCCTGCTTTTGTATTTCTTGTATTACACCTTTTGATTGCTGACCCACGACCTCGACCGCGAACATTTGTAGTAACAGGTACATTACTAAGTTGTTCTAAGTCTTTAACATGACATAACTTCTTGCAATTTGGGCATTCATTGGATTCCCTTAACCACTTTGAAATACACTCTTTGTGAAAAAAACAATGTATTGCAAAAATAATTTTTATTCCTCTATATTCGAATTCCACAATGGGAAAAAATTTTATTACAAAACTACAATTTTTCTAAATTATATCGTTCAAACTACCGAATTAAATTTGAAACGAAAAAATTATTTTAAATATATTTGTTTTCGTGCACACAGTTGTTCATGCTACACAGGAGTTAATTATGGATTTCTTTAACAATGCTGCTAAATAAAACTCTTTGATTAAGACCTGACCAATCGACAGAAATATCCCTCTTTCATTACATAACCTATCGACTAAACCAGGCCCCACGTTGGGCGCCATTTTTGTAATGTGTTATTTTTTTATTAGCTAGATATAATTAGAGTGTGCTAGAATTTGACACTTTTTTTTTGTGACAAACGGGGCACCTGGCGGGTTAACCTAATTCGGGTACGCTGAATGCAGTTGTGCTAACCGTTTTTTTAGGTTAGCTCGTTTTTTCGAAATATACCGTTATTTCGAAAATGTAGGAGGTTGCACAACATATATTCGCGTAACTCAAAAACGGTTGAGTTTATTGAATAAACTAAAAAAACCGAAATTCCGCAATGAAATTTTCTTTAAGTAAGGTTAAACTTTTTTCCAATATGCGCAGTGGTTGTAGAAACATAAATTTTTTTTGTCCAAAAAAAATAGTTTTTTTAGAAAAATTTCAAAAATTTTGTTTTTTAAAACGGCATAAAAAATTGGAAAACGCAGCTGTGCTTCTAATTTTTTCTGCAGGTATAGCAAACAAAGTTCCAAACAAAACAAGACATAAATAATTCAAATCTGTTTACAACTTTTGATTTTATTCACAAAAGATGAAATATATAATAACCAGACGAAACTTCAAAAATTAAAACATTTATTTTTGTTGTTAAAAGTTTAAGTTTTTATTTACAAATTTATTCTTCTTCCTCCTGCAGATTCCAACAAATATCCCCTAATAGCGAATCAAGTTGTTTGCCACTATACCAGTGTTCGAGTCTGGCTGTTACTTGGTGAAATCTCTCACCATGTTCATCAGACTCGGCTGGTGATTGGTTATTAAATTTTTCTGCATGACAATGCAAAAAATGTATTTTCAATGACATTTTGACGTTTAAGTTTTTAAATGCGGTTAGCATATCTGCAATTAAAATTCGCCAATTTTCAGACCGATCATTTCCTAATACATTTTCTATTACTGATTTCACAGAATTCCAGCCCAATAGCTCCATATCATTCAATGCAAGTTCAAATTGGTGGTCCTTCATTAGACGACGAACGGTCCATTAAGAATTCCTGTAAAATAAAAACATTATGATATGAAATAGAGTTCATACCTTCTTTTACTTTCATGCCGCTTAATCGTGGAAAAATTCGGCGCAATTCGGTAAAAGCAATTCCATCTGTGTATAATGCTTTTATAAAATTTTTTACAATACCCAGTTTGATGTGGAGCGGAGGAAGCAAAATCTTTTCCATGTGACATTGAAGGGGTTGAGGAACTCTTATTTATACTGTAATTTTTTTATCAAAGTACCTGTCAATACCTTCATGAACATAATTTGTAAAAAACCCAAAGCCGGGACGATTTCTGTTTCTACCTGTTCCAGGTATAACAATAGAATACGTTATTTAAGTTTTTTACAAGACCGATTTGTGCGGTTTTTGTCCGCACAAGAAAATACAAATATGTAAAAATGTATGACTTTATTTTTTAATTCTAATGCTAGGTACACACTACGCAACTCGTTTCTGCAATACCATGCCATAAAACGCGACTACACACTATGCACCCAACATCAATGCAACCAGAAAATATCAAAATATTTAGATATTTTTGCCTGTGGCCAAATTACCGCATTCGATATCGAGTAAAATTGATCGTAATTTTCTTATTTGAGATTATGGCATTCGATATCGTGCAAGATATTTAGTACATTTTATCAGAATTTCGATATCGAAATCATTTTCGATACGATAGCTCATTCGATCACGAATGCGGTAATTTGGCCCCTGGTATTCTATTGGTATACCTGGAACAGGTAGAAACAGAAATCGTCCCGGCTTTGTTTTTTTTTTTACAAATTATGTTCCTAAAGGGGTTGACAGGTACTTTGATAAAAAATTACAGTATAAATAAGAGTTCCTCAACCCCTTCAATGTCATATGGAAAAGATTTTACTTCCTCTGCTCCACATCAAACTGGGTATTGTAAAAAATTTTATAAAAGCATTGAACCCAGATGGAATTGCTTTTACCGAATTGCGCCGAATTTTTCCACGATTAAGCGGCATGAAAGTAAAAGAAGGTATGAACTCTAGCTACTTTATTCAATTAGATTTATATTTCATATCATAATGTTTATATTTTACAGGAATTCTTAATGGAGCGTTCGTCGTCTAATGAGGGACCAACAATTTGAACTTGCATTGAATGATATGGAGCTATTGGGCTGGAATTCTGTGAAATCAGTAATAGAAAATGTATTAGGAAATCATCGGTCTGAAAATTGGCGAATTTTAATTGGAGATATGCTAACCGCATTTAAAAACTTAAACGTCAAAATGTCATTGAAAATACATTTTTTGCATTGTCATGCAGAAAAATTTAATGACCAATCACCAGCCGAGTCTGATGAACATGGTGAGAGATTTCACCAAGTAACAGCCAGACTCGAACACTGGTATAGTGGCAAACAACTTGATTCGCTATTAGGGGATATTTGTTGGAATCTGCAGGAGGAAGAAGAATAAATTTGTAAATAAAAACTTAAACTTTAATTAACAACAAAAATAAATGTTTTAATTTTTGAAGTTTCGTCTGGTTATTATATATTTCATCTTTTGTGAATAAAATCAAAAGTTGTAAACAGATTTTAAATATTTATGTCTTGTTTTGTTTGGAACTTTGTTTGCTATACCTGCAGAAAAAATTAGAAGCACAGCTGCGTTTTCCAATTTTTATGCCGTTTTAAAAAACAAAATTTTTGAAATTTTTCTAAAAAAAACTATTTTTTTTGGTCAAAAAAAAATTATGTTTCTACAACGACTGCGCATATTGGAAAAAAGTTTAACCTTACTTAAAGAAAATTTCATTGCGGAATTTCGGTTTTTTTAGTTTATTCAATAAACTCAACCGTTTTTGAGTTACGCGAATATATGTTGTGCAACCTCCTCCATTTTCGAAATAACGGTATATTTCGAAAAAACGAGCTAACCTAAACCACTGGATTCAGCATACCCGAATTAGGTTAACCCGCCAGGTGCCCCGTTTGTCACATTTTCCAACTAGCACAGTGTTATTATCAAGGCACAGAATGTATTACATAGGTACTAACAGTTGTCATGTTTATTTATAAGAGGATTTTTTTCCAATTTTACCTTTTCATCTAACTCTATATTTGAGTGATAAAGGTCGGCGGGACCCGTCTTACAGCCAGCTTCAGTGCTATGGGGAGGTTCTTGACCCAATGTTCTTTTTTTGTCCTAATAATTCATTAAAAGAACCCTTAAGTTACAAGTGATTTCTCATGCCCAAAGGAAAATTAAACTATATTATATCAATTGACCATCTTGTAGGTTTTATTTCTTAAAATTTTAAGTTTTAAACATTATTAAATTTATTTTTAAATATTCCAAATACTCTCGAAAATTTACATATTATGGTTTTTTGCTTTTTCCTTCAAAACTTTAATTTGCACAGACTATTATAATTTGTTGACAAAATAAAATTTATTAACCGGGTTAAAAAAATCAAAATAAGGCTATATTTGGCATTTGATTTTTAAATCGAAAGATTCGCGGGTTTTTATTTTAACTTTTGTTTTGCATTTAATTTCTATTTCTTTTCTTGTTGTTTTATTTGGTATATATACGATAAATAAACAGAGAACTAAAAGAATGCAATCATGAGAATACCAAATGAAAGGGAGAAACCAAATTATACAACTAAACAAAATTATTGTAATTCAAATATAATAAAAATTTTAATCTAAATATTATTTTAAAGAGATTGTAATAAAAGAGATTATAGCTAAATCATTTCTCTTTGGATTTTATTTTTCCTTCCCTTCTTCCCTTAATAATATTCGGTCTGTTCTTCTTTATGCAACGGAAGTATGGACCATAAAAGCAGCTGATGTAAAGAAGATCGAAGCCTTTGAAATGTGGATATATCGCCGAATCCTTAAAATACCATGGACCCACTTTGTATCAAATGACGAAGTACTGAGAAGAATAAAGCGAAATAGAGAGCTTTTACTAACCATTAAGAAACGTAAAACAGCGTACTTAGGCCACATTATGAGAAATCCAAAATACAAACTGTTACAACGAACAAACATTGAAGGAAAGCTTAGTAGAGGAAGAAAAGAATTAACGTGGCTTAATAACATACAAGCGTGGACTGGTATCCGTGAGTGAGGCGAGAAATCAGGAAACATATTCCGAAATAGTGAAACTTTTATGACATTATTAGAAAATAATATAAAATGTAATTGTATTGGTCGCTAACATTCGAAAAACGAATAGGCAAATAAAGAAGAAGAATAATATTATTACAACTTACATGCAGAATGATGTTGTTATTATACCCTTCACCACCGTGAGAAGGGTATATATAAGTTTGTCATTCCGTGTGTAATTTCCACAAAAAAATTTTCCGACCCTATAAAGTATATATATTCTGGATCCTTATAGATAGCGAAGTCGATTAAGCCATGTCCGTCTGTCTGTCGGTCTGTCTGTCTGTCTGTTGAAATCAGTTTTTTGAAGTCCCCAGATATACTCGGGATCCAAACCTTCAATAATTCTATTAGAAGTGCTTTTGAGAAGTTTGCTATTTAAAATCAGTAAAATCGGTTAAGGTCAACCAGAGCTATTTATTTATTTATTTATTTTTATTGCAATATTTTGAAATATATTGCAGATAATACCATGAAATTTTGTATACGTTGTTTTTATGATAAAAGAAGAAAGTGTGCGGAAAATAGTAGGAATCGGTCCATGATTTCTTATAGCCCCCATACAAATATATATATTCCCGAAATATGGCTTAATGATAAATAAATGCCTATAAAATTGGAATATCTAGACAAAATTCAGCAAAAATAAGTCTTATACAAAACGAAATCTCAAAACGAATTTTTTTTTTAGTTCGTTCCATGGTTGACCATAGACTACATATAAAGTCCACTTCCAAAATTCACTTAAATACGTATAAAACATATATATATAATGTTAAACGGCTAAAATTTGACATACATACTCTTTATAGGCAAATAAATTGTTGTACTAAATTTTATGGTACTCGGCCCAGAACTGGTCATAGCTCCCATACAAAAATCTTCCCGAAATATTGCTCAATTATACATAAATGCCTATAAAATTGAAATATCAAGACAAAATTCAGCAAAAATAAGTTTTATACAAAAAGAAATCGCAAAACGAAATTTTTTTTAGTTCGGTCCATGTTTGACCATAGACCCCATATAAAGTCCACTTCCAAAATTTATTTAAATACGCATAAAACAGATATAGCTCCCATACAAGGACCACATCTGAAAAATACATTTTTCCCCACATATATTGTATAAATATCGGTGCCGACTCAAAACTTTGCACAGATCATTTTAATATATACAAAAATCATCCCACAAAATTTTGTGAATTTCGGTCTATTTTTAACCGTATGCCCCATATAAAGCCCTCTTCCGAAAATCACTTTAATATTCATAAATCGCTTATAAATAAGGGTAGCAATCCAAAATTGTACACGGATCATTTACATACATGCCTAAATCTAACTGCTGGATTTTGAGAATATCGGTTCATATTTGACAATATCCCCCACATAAGGTCCACTCTCGAAATACACGTTAATACTAATAAAGGGTGTTTTTTTTACAGGTTTGTTTTTCGAAAAGAGATAAAACTGGCATTTTGTGGTCAAATCTGGCAACTCTAATGTCATTTATGTTCAGTTTGGTTTGCCATTTCATCATGAACAGGTTGACAAAAGAACAACGCTTGCAAATCGTGCAAATTTATTTCGAAAATAACGGTTCAGTTCGCGAAGTTTACCGCAAGCTCCGTCCATTTTATGGTCGACATAATCGTCCATCAGAGCAATTAATTCGGTTAACCATGGATCGTTTTCGCACTACGTTTACTCTATGTGATAATACGCATCCGCAGAGACGACGAACAGTGCGCACCGAAGAAACAATTGCCGCTGTAGAGCAAAGCGTTGAAGAGGACCCGAATTAATGGAGACCGGTATAGAGCCATGATAACCGACTATTTTGTTCCCGAATTGGATGGCATGAATGTGGATGAGTTGTGGTTCCAACAAGACGGCGCTACATGCCACACAGCGCACGCCACAATCGATTTATTGAAGGAAACATTCGATGAGCGCATAATTTCGCGGAATGGACCTGTCAATTGGCCACTAAGATCGTGTGATTTGACACCATTGGATTATTTTCTTTGGGGAGATGTGAAGTCGCTCGTCTACGCCAACAAACCAGAAACGTTAGGGGAATTGGAAGCCAACATTCGTGGCGTTATTGCCGACATACGGCCCCATATGCTCGAAAAAGTGGTTGAAAATTGGACCTGTAGAATTGGCTTTATTCGTGCCAGCCGCGGCGGCCACATGCCTGAAATCATATTTAAACATTAATGGCATAAAATTATCCTTCCAATAAAGCCAAATTGATGGTCATTGAAACGATTTTCTTGTGTTTTATTTCAATTCGAAGTTCTATACCTCTCAAAAAAACACCCTCTATATATCGTATATATTATATAGCGTTATTATGTTGAAATTCGACGTGAAGTATCCTCATATGCATGAAAATAACTGTTCCAAAATTTAAGACGATCGGCCCATAATTTGTCATAGCTGCCATATAGAACCATTTCCAAAAAACAAATAAATTTGGGTCAAAAAATATTCTTTTCGGATTTAACCCATATTCGGTCCATATTTTATAATCATGATATATATCGTTGGAAAGGTATTTTTAATACGTTTTATTTAATGTATTACAAATTATCAGACACCCAGTAGTTCCCGAGATATAGGCCTATATATTTTCAACTTTAAGGGCCCGCCCCCTCGAAAATAGGCGTGCCCGCCAACAAATTTTTTTTGCTGGTATCTCCTTTAAAAGCCCTATTTCATTTTTTTTTTTTTTTTTTTTTTTGAGCAAAATCACTAAAACCGAATTGTACCCCTTTTTATACCCTTCACCATCGTGAGAAGGGTATATATAAGTTTGTCATTCCGTGTGTAATTTCCACAAAAAAATTTTCCGACCCTATAAAGTATATATATTCTGGATCCTTATAGATAGCGAAGTCGATTAAGCCATGTCCGTCTGTCTGTCTGTCTGTCTCTTGAAATCAGTTTTTTGAAGTCCCCAGATATGTGAGACCACCTCTATAAAAATTTGATATTTTTCGTCCATTTTATTGCAATATTTTGAAATATATTGGAGATAATACTATGAAACTTTGTACACGTTGTTTGTATGACAAAAGAAGAAAGTGTGCGGAAAATAGTAAGAATCGGTCCATGATTTCTTATAGCCCCCATACAAATATATATATTCCCGAAATATGGCTTAATGATAAATAAATGCCTATAAAATTGGAATATCAAGACAAAATTCAGCAAAAATAAGTTTTATGCAAAAATAAATCGCAAAACGAAATTTTTTTTAGTTCGGTCCATATTTGACCATAGACTACATATAAAGTCCACTTCCAAAATTCACTTAAATACGTATAAAACATATATATATAATGTTAAACGGCTAAAATTTGACATAAATACTCTTTATAGCCAAATAAATTATTGTACCAAATTTTATGGTGGTCGGCCCAGAAATGGTCATAGCTCCCATACAAGGACTACATCTGAAAAAGACATTTTTCTCTATATATATTGTATAAATATCGTTACCGACTCAAAACTTTGTACAGATCATTTACATATATACAAAAATCATTCCACACAATTTTGTTAATTTCGGTCTATTTTTAACCGTATGACCCATATAAAGCCCTCTTCCGAAAATCACTTTAATGCTCATAAATCTCTTATAAATAACGGTACCAATCCAAAATTTTACACGGATCATTTACATACATGCCTAAATCAAACTGCTGGATTTTGAGAATATCGGTCCATATTTGACAATATCCCCCACATAAGGTCCGCTACCGAAATCCACGTTAATACTAATATATATCTTAAATATACCGTTATTATGTTGAAATTCTACGTGAAATATCCTCATATGCATGAAAATAACTGTTCCAAAATTTAAGAAGATCGGCCCATAATTTGTCATACCTGCCATATAGAACCATTTCCAAAAAACAAATAAATTCGGGTCAAAAAATATTCTTTTCGGATTTAACCCATATTCGGTCCATATTTTATAATCATGATATACATCGTTGGAAAGGTATTTTTAATACCTTTTATTTAGTGTATTACAAATTATTAAGCACCCAGTAGTTCCCGAGATATAGGCCTATATATTTTGAACTTTACGGGCCCGCCCCTTCGAAAATAGGCGTGACCGCCAACAAATTTTTTTTTTGCTGGTATCTCCTCTAAAAGCCCTATTTCATTTTGTTTTTTTTTTTTTTTTTTTTTTTTGAGCAAAATCACTAAAATCGAATTGTACCCCTTTTTTATACTCTGTTTGTTTTTTATACTCTATTTGTTAAATTACACTGAAGATTATTATGAACATCAGACAGACTCTGTATTATGGTAAGAATTGGTAATTAAATCAATTAAAAATGGTAAAAATTAGACAACATTTCAAAATATTTAACATAAATTATGTTGGTCGTAAAATTGTCTTTCAAACAATATATCAAATACTAATAAAATTTGCACTAAGACTGAAAACACAGAATTAGGATATTCTAGTCTAGTGTAGTTTCTGTATTTCTTATTACGCTTAGGTGAAGGGTATTTAAAAATCGGCACAGCCGAATATAGCACTATTACTTGTTTATACTCTGTTTGTTAAGTTACACTGAAGATTATTATGAACATCGTACAGACTGTGTAAATTATGGTAAGAATTGGTAATTAAATCAATTAAAATGGTAAAAATTAGACAACATTTCAAAATATTTAACATAAATTATGTTGGTCGTAAAATTGTCTTTCAAACAATATATCAAATACTAATAAAATTTGCACTAAGACTGAAAACACAGAATTAGGATATTCTAGTCTAGTGTAGTTTCTGTATTTCTTATTACGTTTAGGTGAAGGGTATTTAAGATTCGGCACAGCCGAATATAGCACTCTTACTTGTTTTTTTTCTGTTTTCTGTTTAATTTATTGAATTTTATGGATTAAAAGCACTGAGGATTAGCTACGAACGACAAGAACTGAATGTGATTTTGGAAAACCAGATTTAATTATCACCCCCTTCTGTTGTATGTTTGTTCTTCGATTGTTCCCTCGTTATACTTATCGATTATTAATACCATGTTTTTACGATAAATTGTTAATGGTAATTGGAAAAATGAGGTTGGTAATGTTGTGGATAATGATGACGTTAACCTTTAATGGCCCTCAGATGTGATTTCTCTAATTTCTAAACCTCTGGAATTTGGTCGGACAGATTTCCGATTATTACCCTCCTTAGATTTTCACCACAATTAATAGTTACAGCCAACCAAGGCTTGCATAAATCTTCAAATAATTTAAAAGCAAGATTATTTCTATATATCGAAATTAATTATTTTGGTTTTGTTTAACTTACTTTTAGATAGACTCTTGGCTATTATATTAGGATTAGATGATGACCAAAGATTTATCCTTATAAAAACCATGTTAACCAGACCAAAGCTTAAGTAGAATAAAAAAAAAGATGGCTTCAATGACCGCGTTAAATCTGGACCTTGTACCCAAGCAAAAAAAGAGTTTAAGCTTCTGTGTAAGCACGACTTAACTTTACGTAACTCATGTTTCTATTATCTACTTGGCACTACTAATTTTGGCATTTGCTCGTAGTCTACCTACTTAGCTAAAAACCGTTCTTCGTTTTACCGAATTGAAATTGAATTTTATATTTAATGAAATACATTTCGACCATTATAAGAAAGGCTACTTTAAATTAAAATTCATAATCAGGAACGTGAATGCAATCCAGTACGTGATTTTTTCGCTATCATGACGGAAACGATTATGACTGGTCAGTTGTAAAACACTGCCACAGGCGGGACCCAATAGCCACATGGGCATTATAATAGCTGCGCTCATACCAACCCAAATGGCGGAGTGGTTGTCTGTATAGACGTATGGGAATCCTTTATGGATTATTTAAAACCCACATGCATGAGTAAATGTGTAAAGATGACAAAGAAAAATGTCATCATAGATATAAACAGTGAAGGAATTTTCCTATGAAAGTAACTCTTTTTAAAAGTACCAACATGGTAAGTAACCAAATACCCGTCACTGCACATAATATTGGCCACGAGATCGATAAATGACTTGGTGAATTATCATCTGAGCGTATAATGGAGCGAAAAAACTCAACTGTAGCATGAGCAAATATGTAACTCATCTTCATCATAAAAGTCATGAGTTAAGCAATTGACAGTGTTCCATGTGTTATTGCAACTCATCCATGGTACCACAGAATGTAACGAATTGGCAGCATAGACTAAAGGAACTGCAGCAACGATATGTTGAAAGGAGCAAATTTTTTGATGTCAGAATGTCAGCAAATGGAATGTCAACATAAGAGTTAGCTAGCATACGATTTTTGTACAATTTTTGTGTTTATACGATATGTTGAATTTTAGTGGTGCTACATATGCTGAGTCGTATAAACATTTGTTTGTGAAATTAGTCAGTTTGACATTTTTTAATTATTATTCAACTTCTTTATTTTATGTGTAATTTTTTAAATAAAATTAAATAATAAAAATAATATCAATAAAAAAACATAATGATGACGTGGAAGGAAATTGAGCAGCTATTGCTTGTACAGCGCTGATCTTGGATGACGATGAAGTGGAATTAAAAGCAAAAAGACGTAGAGTTTGGCAAAAGAAATGGAAGAAGGCTTTTGTGTAAAATTATACAAGGAATTGGTATAAAAAAATACAGCATATTTTATTGTAAAAAACAGCAATAATTATAAATAATAAAATATTGCAGAACTTACCAACAACAAAATCGAGCTAAATTATACACTAAATATGCAAATAATGCGCAAAAACATGTAAAACATTTATAATAATTAATTGTTTATTTCCAGAGACCTGTGTCGATTAATTTGAACAATGCCGCCGGCCACTATATTGCGTTTTGTGTGCTTGTGTGTGTATGATTGTAGGTACACAAGAAGTGTATTTACATAAAAAAACTATCGGCGGCTGGGCTTAAAGGTCGTCATACACTATCCTACACAATCGTACGATTTATTCACTGGAAAATCTTACCGATTTCTACCACACTAAAAAAATCGCAACAAAGTATCTCATAGGTGCCACACTATTACACAAAAAAGATGCAAAAACATATGTTTTTGCTAATGTAAACAAATGCAGTTTTCCGCCATTTAAATTAATATTTGTGTCTAATTATTGTGTTGTTATATGTGAATATAATAAATTGTATAGATTATAATTTGTGATTTAAATCAATGAAGCCGACATTGTTGTTTTTTTATCAGCTGTATTATAAAATACAACTCTGATCGCATAGAAACTATCATTTTATGAAAATTTTTTAAAACGTTTGCAAGTCGGACAGACTTGTCAAAAAAATCTGTCATTTAGTTAAATTTTTAGACACACTATCACCGTACGACTAAATAGGATAGTCAGTATTTGCCATATGCTGAAAAGCTTGCATACGCTTTTCAACAAATAACATATCTGTCAACATACGCAGGAAATTTGTCAAACACTAATAATATGCTGTTTACACGATATGCTAAAATTACCAACATACGTTTGTTGGCATTGTTAACAAAGTGTAAGCAAATGTTGGTAAACATGCTGCTCCGAGAGCGAAATTCCTGGCATCAGTAACCAGAGTGAACTCCTTTTGGAAGTCCGTGTGCACCAGAAAGCGGTCAGATTTTATTAGGAGTTTTAACTTTTCGAATGCTTTTCTATAATTCCCATCCTTAATATTTATTTTCGATCCCTTTTATAAATATTTCACCATAGGGTATGCCACTTTTGAATAATCCCTTATGAACCGCCTATAATAACCTGTTATTCCTAAAAACGCTTTAATATCTTTTTGACTCCCAGGAAGTGGGATCTTATTTATGGCCTCAACCTTTTTTGATTTGGCTTTATGCCATTGCAGGTAACCAAGTGTCCCAAAAATTCTGTTTCCTGTTTCAAGGAACTGCACTTGGTCAACTGAATCTTCAAATTTGCCTTTTGCAAACAATTCAGAATCTTAGTCAAAGACTCCAAGTGTTTTTCTACACTAGTAGAGAACACCAGAATATCATCCAAGTAGAATAGACAAATCCTCCCAATGTGCTCCTTCAAGACCTCGTTTATCAGTGTCTGGAACGTGGAAGGTGCATTCTTTAAACCAAAGGGCATGCGCAGAAATTCATAGTGCCCATTTGCGGTAGAAAAAGCAGTTTTATGGATGTCCTCTTCATACATTTCAATTTGGTGGAAGCCCTGGGCCAAATCCAGGGTTGTAAAATATTGACATCTTCCCAACTTATCAAATATATCCTCCATATTTGGAATTGGGAACCTGTCTTCAACTGTAATGTTATTTAACTTCCTATAATCGATCACAAGGTGCCATCTTGGAACACCTGCAACATACATCTTCTTTGGGAAAATCTAAATAGGACTATTGTAAGGGCTGGAAGATTCCCTAATTATTCCCTGTCCCAAAATTTCCTCAACCTGTCTGTTTATTTTCTGTTTATGTATCTCTGGATACCTGTATAGTTTTGAGTACACACATGTTGTGTCCTTATTCTGTGTTTGATTTTATTTGTGAAAGTTAGGTCTTCGTTTTCTTTATAAAATGTCGTCTTATATGTTTTTAGTATATATAATAGTATATTCTTATAAACTGTGTTTAATTGCGGTAACTCTAATTTAAATAGAGAATCCTTGTTACTAGGTTCAATTTCGTTATTGAGGATTTCGATTATGTTTTCGTGGTCACATATGTTTTTATATTCTTCCTCTTCTTGATTGAGGTAAATAGGAATGGAAGTGTTTCCAATAATTATTTTTCTAGTTTTATAGTTAACGACGGATTAAAGATCCGACAATATATTGTTACCGATTAGTCCATCAAATTTTTCATCAAAACTAAAAATTCACAAAGGTAGTTGTCGCAATCAAATTCCCTAAAAATTGGAAATTTCCAAATTGATCTTACTTGAAATTCTTTACTCATCGCTCTTAGTGTGATATTTACATCATGCTTCCACTTTGGGTTGCAAATATTTTCATTTATGATACTGAACTCTGCTCCAGTATCTATAATGAAACGTAGAGTTTTCACTGGGTTATCTATTATTATATAGGGAAGGCGTCTCGGTCTCCCCCATGAAAAGTTACATATGTGCTTCCGATGTCCATCGGTTCATCTACATTTCTGTGCGAGTGGTGTGACTGTCCGGTGTTGCCCGAGTTTTGATAGGTTCGTGTTTGCTCATTCCTACCGAAATTGTTCTGATTGCGATAATTACCACTAGCACTTGTATTTCTATTATTCCCATTGTATCTATTATTGACGCTACGGGGATTAAAAGTTTCACTATTATTCCCATTGTTATAGTCGCGTTTGTTGTTGACTGAGTTGCTTCTAAAGCCGCTTTTTAAAGTTATTATTTTTGGAATGAGAATCACTTGCGTCGCACAGTGGCTGAAAATCGTTTTTCATTGGCCAAAATTCTGTAACTTTTGAACCGATCAAAATATTGAAGTAATTTTTTTTTTAATGGATAGATATTTAGTTCAGCTTGGCTCAGTTGTAATTACATTAAAATTGATTGATGACTTTTTAAGGACTTCTAGGTCAAAGTTGAACTTTTGATTTTTTTTAACTTTTGGAGTGAAATATGGGTTTATTTTTTTTATTTACATATTAAAAAATTTAATATTTGGAACTTAATAATAATTATAATTATTTTTTGTGATAATGGAATTTTTTTAATGTTACACTCAAAAAAATGTTTACACTAAAAAAAATAGGAAAATTCACTGGAGATTTTGCTGTTACTACAGAAAAATTTATTCTTTTTTGCTGTCAGATTTGATAATTTTAAAAAACATTTTAAAAATAAAAACTGCAATAGATTTTATTAGCATTTGTAACAATAGTAGGTTCTATTTATTATTATTTTTAACCGACTTCAAAAAGGAGGAGGTTATCAATTCGAATGGTATGTTGCTTTTTTATGTTTGTTCCACGATAACCATTTCTGAACCAATTTTAAAAATTCTTTTTTTGTTTGAAAGGGTTTGCTTGCATTTAATTTTTATGAAGATCGGACGGACATACGGTTTTTTATTTACCGTTATCTATATTTTTTCTGTGCTTCTCTTATAAATTGTTGAATAACTTCGTGATTTATGAATCAATTTTAAAAATAATTTTTTTATTTGGTAGATATGGCTTGCAGAAAAATATATTTAAGGTAAAAAAAATTAAAATTTCAGAAATTGATTGAGATATATCGGAGATATATAGCATAAACCGATTTTTAAGAATATATCGAATATGGGTGTCAAAATTTAGCTCTGTTAATGGGAAAACTTTATAGATTTAGCATAAACCGATTTTTTAGAAGATTAACAAGATTTTCAAAATTCTTTCTTTCAATCAAAAAAGTGCAACAACATATATAACTAATTTTTGAAAATTAATCCAACATTTTATTTGGCCGAAATTTTGAAGTCGGTTTTTTTTTAAAGAATTATTTACAAATACTATGTTTTTCGTACTTAAATAACAATGAAGGCAATTATAATTATTATTCATCTGAAACAAATATTGATTGCAAATATTCTATATTTTGTTCTGCGCTATTTCTGTTCTTTAGTAGTTTTTTTTGGATTCTTCATCTAAATCCCGATGTTCCACTTTCCATTGATTTCGAATATTGGATATGAACGGATCTGATGTTGCCAATAATATATTAAATAGATCTTCATTTGTGGAATTTCGTGAAATTTTTCTAGTATTGTGCTCTCTATAAAATCTGTAATCCTTGTTCCTTTTTTCCTGAGCCTCCTCTGATAGCTCTCCAAGTGGCACCAAATGATATTTAATGATATCTTCTCCATGATAAAGGATTTTGTGGACTCTTGCAGACATATTTCTCCATGGGTAGTTGGTTGTATATATTTTTACAGTTTCCTTAGCATAATCTCCAAATTGTCTAGCGTCAATTTCTTCATTGCACGCAAGTACTTCTAGGATTATTTTAAATCTGAAAATAAGGTTTAAATCCACTCCTGTTATTTCAGATGCTGTTTCTGGATCTGAAAAGAATCTTCGTGCGGTAAAATTTGCGATATTCATCTTGAACATGTTTCTTTTTTGAACGTCTTAACTCTTTGTTGGTTCCATTGTTTCTTATGGACCCTGAAGACCCGAAATCCAAATCATAACTGATTTTTAGTATATGTTCCATAAGTCGTCATTTGATCCACAGTAAAAAGTCATGAAAAAATATGTGATGCTCTTGGTAGTCACAGCTAAATTCAAGTGCGGCCGAAAGGGTTAATATCAGGTAAAACTAATTAGTATCCCGCCAATATTGGGTTTTTTTTTCTTTAGTGGTTTAATGTCGCGATTATTATTATAAAATTTTTTATGACTTTGGTTGACCCTAACAGTTGATAACAGGTATATTAGAAAGAGATCATATGTTTACTGTAGAACCTATTGTGATATTTGTATGACTTATTTTTTTGCTAATCAAAACAAAGCCATAAAACCCTTTCGCAGGTATTATATTTAATTATTTTAGTTTTACGTAGTCTAAAGTAAAAAACCATAAACCAGTAGGCGAAATAGTGAAAATTTAATACACCATTGTATACGAGTAACTATAGGGCTGTTTAAATTATCGTAATTTGAATTTTTTTAGAGTAATTTCATTAAAATTAAAAAAGTGTTCTACCGGCGGGTCGTGGCGGGTGCAAAAGTATATATAGGGTTAAAGAAGACACTTTCACCTTTCTTCGGGTGGTACACGTTTCTTGTTCCCTTTTGTTCCCTAGAAGTTCTATTCCACTAAAGTTTAAATTTCAGAAAAATATAGTAGTTTCATAAATATTTCAGAACGCCCCTAATATTAAACGCTAGAGCGGTAACCACTTACAACAACTAAAGACTATAATCCTACCAACATTATAAAAAAGACCGTAGGCCATTATCGATGATAGCTTGCGAGTAGTAACCATTTATTTTTGACAAAAAACAAATAAAAAACACCTTTTTCTGAAATTAAAAAAAACAGCATGCCACGCCCACAATTATTAATAGTTTAACCTAATTTTTTGGCTACCTTAATATGGATATATTAGCTCCAAAAAGGTGTACAAATTTTAAAAATCGGTGACAAAAAAAAATCGACTTTTGGCCAATGAAAAACGATTTTCAGCCACTGTGCGTCGTCACCAAAATTTGTTCTAAATGAGGTACCATTGCCTCTTTTCTGATTATACCCTAAGTTTGTATAATTCTGATGCCTTGCTTCCACGATTATCTTAAATGCCTTGTCCAACGTGTCCGGGTTTCTCGCAAAAATCATTGTTTTTGTTGGTTCTGGTAGGTGTTCTTTATTTCTTCCGTTGTAAAACCTTCACCCTGATGCGCCAGTCGTCTATTGTGTAGTCTGTTCCTTAGTTTATTTATGTCGTAATAATATTTTTCAATAGTGGAGCTTAGCCTCCAAGTTTTAAGTTTGTCCATTAATTCCTGTCCTGTCTCCTTTTCACCAAAGTTAGACAGAAGGACCTCTCTTAACTGCATCCAGTTGGAAATGGATCCACGGTTCCCCACAATGACGTGACCTACTATGTACGTACTTTAAGGATTCACTAGATATATATTTATTTCTTCAATACTCGTATTAGCTTATACATTTTCCGTATACTATAAACAATCTTATAATTAACTTACAATTATTGTTGAAATTCTTTCCTTTCTTTTGGGGCCTTTTACTTGTTTATGTTGTTGGTAGTGTTGTTGGTTTGCTAGCTTTCACCTTCTTCTTCTTACTCTTCCTTCAGATCCGAACAATGCAGTATTTCTTTCCTCAGTCTTCAGTTTTTGATTGATTTTATAATATATATTTTTTTTTAATTTCATTTGGCGCTCACAGTATAAAGTATATTTTTGTTAACTTTGTTAACTATTTCTCTTTTGTTTTACTTTTTTTTTATTTTATTTGTATTAGTTGTATTTCTATTTAAATGTTGGCATTTTTATAGATTTTTGGTTTTGTTGTTTTTTCCTCTTAGTTTTAGTGGAAGTGTGTTCCAGAGAACGGATTGATTGGTTAATTTTAGATTTTGAATACAATCACAAAAAACGAACCTCATGTTGACAACATAAATCAATTCCGTAAAGCAATACATGTCATTATTCACAAAACGGAGTGTAACGAAAAGTGATGCTTGCATTGTATGTCTTGTACAAATGTAAACGTATACTCCCAAAAGCAACGAATACTTAACGATTGGTATGAATGGTTTCAATGCTGATTGTATAAGTTGTACATACTAACAAAAAACATCAAACTTTACTAGTTTACTGTCAACAAATCGCACATAAAGCAACAACCAAAAAATATTTATTTTCTCATTAGGTTTTGTATTGTTTTTGCTCTTTCTTCATGTTTTCAATCACTGAAAACAACGAATACTGGACGAATGGTGTGAATGTTTTTAGTTTTTTCATGTGGCATTGAATTATTTCGTTGCTTGATGTATAACCGCATAACAAAAAGGGAATGTAAAATAGCAAACAGTAATAAGGAATGAGTAAACAAACAGCAATGCACATTATTATTATTGTCGAGTAAAAGCAATGCAAAAGCAATGAATTTGCGAATGGTTAGCAAATTAAATCTGGCAACTCTATCGTGGAAAAGTCAATTTTTTCAAGTGGTCCAACAAGATTTTTTTTAAATAAACAATAAAAAGTTTTAAAAAACAAGTTAAAAGGTTTACTAAATAGCTTTTTCCTAAAAATTATTAAGGTATTTAAAAATTATCAAGAATGCCTAAATCTACTCGTCGAAGTGTAAAAAAGTAATTGTAAATAGTTGCGGTCAATGCAAAACAGAAATTGAAGAAGAAAAAAGCTCCATCCAATGTGATAAATGCAAAAAGATTTACCATGTATTATGTACAAAACTAAGCAAAAAACAATTCAATTATCTTGTAAACAATGAAGAAGAAGATTATGTGTGCCATGTATGTAGTAACGAAAATGGGGAGAATGTAAAATCTGAATTAAACGTCATAAAAACACAACTTTTAAAATTAAATCAGCTGGATACACTGCAAGAATCAATGTCATTTATGTCCAATCAATTTGATCATATTATAAAGGCTATGGAGGAAAATAAGAAAAAATTAGATGCAGTACAAAGAGAAAATAAAGTTTTGAAAGTTGAAATAAATGAATTAAAACAAACAGTCAGATTTTTAAATGATGATCGAGTAAAAAACGATTGTTTGCTTAGTGGCATTGAGGTTCCAGATAATAGTAATGCTGTGGATGCTGTTATAAATATTATGAAATCTGTTGATATTGAATTGAAGAATGATGAGTTTCATGATGCCTATTTCATTGGGAAAAATAAAAATTCAAAAAGAAAAACAATTGTTGCTAAATTTAATTCTAAAGCCTCAAAGCAGAAAGTAATATCAGCTAAACCTAAACTTAACCAAAAAGAGGAAACTAAATCGATTTTTGTAAATGATTTTCTTGGCAGGGAAACATTAAATCTCTTAAATCATGCCAAATCACTTAAATCAGTTGGTTATCGTAGAGTGTATGCTGCAAATGAAAAAGTCTTTGTAAAAATGAGCGAATTGTCAAAACCAAAGTTTATAAAGAATGCTGATGAAGTAGATCAACTCCTTTTAGAATCAACAAAAGGTACATCCAGAAGGTCCCAAAGGTATCAGAGGGAAGCTGCTGTTGGTTCTGATGATGAAGAAGTAAATGATGATTACTTGTCACCATCATAAATTTTATTTTCTCACTAGCTAAACATTTTAATATTTCTTTTTTTTATCATAATAAATTAATATGTATTTTCAATCAATTAATTCTTTTGAAATGTATCTAAATAAAAAACTAAATATCCATAATTTATGTATTATATCGATTAACGTAAGAAGCATATCGTCTCTTGCAAAATTCAATAAGTTTAAAACATTAATAGCAAATTTTGGCAAACTACCAACAATAATTTGTATTCAAGAAACATGGCTTAAAAATGATTTAGTTGGCTTATATAATATACCTGGGTACGTTAGTATTCACTGTTGCCGAAGTGATGCTTATGGTGGAACATCAATTTATATCAGAGATAGCATCCAGTACACTGTTGAATTGTGTGAAAGTCGAAACTTTATTGAAGCAATAGTAATAACACTAAACGATCATAAATTTTCTGGTAAGCCGCTAAAAATCATGTCGTTTTACAGATCTCAAAAATGTAGCTTTGGCAACTTTTTGACATATATGGATTATATTCTACAACTTTTCGCTGTATTTCCTTGCATTTTGGTTGGAGACTCCAATATAGATTTTTTGGACGCAACAATTTCAGGAGAACTCACAGCAATTATTGATACATACGACTGTCAAAACTGTCACACGCTCGTTACTCGACCTGCTAGTGGAAAATCCATAGACAATGTTTTTATTAATATACGTAACGAGCTTAATATTAAATTGATAGAATGCAAAATTTCGGATCATAACTTTGTTTTTTGTACACTAAAGTCCCAAATTAAAACATATGATACAAAAGTAATTGTAAATTCCCATTCTGATTATGACAAAGTAAAACAAAATCTACGAAATGATCTGAATTCCCTCGTTATTACTAGAAATCCCTCAGATAATGTATCTGAATTTATATCATGCATCTCTAATGCTGTTCAAAGGTCCACAACGATTAAAAAGAAAAAACAATCTTTGAATGCTGAAATTGCACCCTGGATTGATGGAAACTTAAGATCGTTAATAAGTCTGAAAAAAGCCTTTTAAAGTTAAGGAAAAGAAAACTTAACCTACATTTAGAAGAAAGACTGAAACGAATCAGCAAGGTAATTAAAATAGCTACAAAAAATGCTATGCTATCTTATTATCAAGAGAAATTAGAAAAAGTAAGACATGATCCTAAAAAATCTTGGCAGTTTCTGAATCAGACACTTGGCAGAGATAAGAAGTTCGAAATAAAATTGAAATATGATAGCGGCAATTTAATTAAAGAAAATAGTACGAAAGCCGACTTGCTAAATCACTATTTTGTAAACTCAATACACGACTTGAAACAACAAATTAATAATATTCCTGGAGAAAGTTGGAATGACTTCAGATCACTTCGACGACATCGAAACATTTTTAGACTTCAATATACTGACATCAATGAAACACGCGAATTAGTAGAAGGTTTAGATGTTCATAAATCTCCTGGCTTTGATAATATTTCATGTAAATTAATTGTTGAATGTGCTGATGAACTAATTCCACATATCGTAAAAATATTCAATAACTCTATTAGTACTTCAATTTTTCCAGATTTATTAAAAATCCAAAAGATAACTCCGATTCCAAAAGAAACTTCAGCAGATAAAGTGGAGAAATATCGTCCAATTGCTGTTCTGTCAATATTGGATAAAATTTTTGAAAAACTTATTTATAAACAACTATCAGCTTATTTAGAAATGTAAAATTTACTAACAAGTGATCAATATGGGTTTCGAAAAGGATGCGGCACTGATGAAGCAGTTATCAATGTTGTAAATTATATTTGTGATTGTTTAGACAGAGGTTATACGGGTGTCGGAGGATTATTCTATGACTTTTCTAAAGCGTTTGATTTGGTGGAACATTCAATTCTAATAGAAAAAATGACCTTTTATGGCATTGCAGGACGAGAACTAGCGTATTTTAAAAGTTACCTCTCCAATAGAAAACAATATGTTGCCATAAGTTCAAAAAATAGTACAATGGAACACATAAAGTATGGGGTACCGCAGGGCAGCGTATTAGGACCTCTGCTTTTTAAAATTTATTTAACGATCTTCAGAATATCGGACTGAAAGGAAAAGTGTTTATGTACGCAGATGATCTGTGCATTTTTTATCCATACAAGCAAATAGAAGTACCTAAATCCACCATTGAGCATGATACGGAATTAATTTCAAAGTTCACAAGAATTAATAAACTAGTTTTAAATGCAAATAAAACTAAGTTCATAAGGTTTAGACCACATAGTTGTCAAAATAATGTATGCGTGTTGGAAATAGATGGCAAACAAATAACAGAAGTAAATGTTATAAAATATCTAGGAGTGCACCTTCAAAGTAATCTTGCATGGAATTCCCATATACAATATGTTAAATCTAAAATAGCTCCAGTAGTTGGAATCTTGTATAAACTTAGACATAAACTCGATGTGAGATCAAAACTCATGATATTTGAATCATTAATACAGACCAATATTAACTATTTGTTACTTATTTATGGACACAAGAGAAATGCTGATTTAAAATCTTTGCAGGTTTTGCAAAACAAAGCACTGAAAAATATTTATAAACTGCCTAATTTATTCTCTACTTTATCATTATACAAAGATATAGCACGTACTATTTTGCCTGTTTACGGTTTACACAAAATGCAACTGCTTGTTTATGTATATAAGGTTTTGCACAATATTGGACACCATACGATCATATTGCAGTTTAATCAACATATTGTAAATACAAGGCAAATATCTAATTTACAAACAGTCAGGTGCCGCCTAGAATCTACTAAGCAAAGGATTGAATACAACGGTAGTTTACAATATAATAACCTGCCAATATCTGTCAAAAATTCGGAATCAATTTCTATATTTAAAAGAAGATTAAAAGAATATTTGCTTCAAAACCTCGACATGCTTCTACTATAATAATTAAATTAAATACCTAAAATAAAATTGTTGATTTCTTATTATTATTATTACTATTATTATTATTTTTTTTTATTTTTTGAATTCCAATAAATGTAACTAAACATATGTATATCTAGTAAATAATTGTTGCCAGATAGCCTCAACAATGCCATAATGGCGCTGAGGCCAAAATTGTAATTTTGAAATATGCTAATAAAAAGTATTTTTGAGAAAAAAAAAAATGTGAATGGTCTCTTTCTGTTCTCTGGTGTGTTCTAGTCTTTTTCTTTTTGTGTTAAAAAAAATTGTTTTTCTTGATATTTTATAGATATAGGTTTGTTTTTTGTTTGCTTTAGGATTATTGGTTTTAGATATTTTTTATATTATTATTTTTATACCCTTCACCTTCATGAGAAGGGTATATACATATAAGTTTGTCATTCCGTGTTAAATTTCCACAACATAATTTTTCGACCCTATAAAGTATACATATTCTAGATCCTTATAGATAGCGGAGTCGATTAAGCCATGTCCGTCTGTCTGTCTGTTGAAATCAGTTTTTTGAAGTCCCCAATATATTCGGGATCCAAATCTTCAACAATTCTGTCAGCATGCTTTCGAAAAGTTTGCTATTTAAAATCATTCAGTCTCGTCTCATCGAACTGTTCGGACGTGTTATTTTTTGTGCGGCTGAATTTTCGGTGAAAAAATCGTAATAGGTGAAAAAGTGTAATAGTTTGAAATAAAACAAAAAAGTGAAAAAATAACTCGTAATAGGTAAAAAAAAAATCTACGGTAATTAAAAAAAAAAAACATTAAAAATAGCATAAAAACTGTATGAGTGTTCCACTCAGATGTAATTCTGAGAAAGAGCTTAGCTCGTCTAGAAAAACTATATGGGTATCTGAGGAAGAATCCTTAAAAAAATCTGTGGAGAATCTTCTCACTGCAAGAGCCGTGGAACGGCGTCGTTCCTGTTCGCCCAATATAGTGATTTCAATAGATGAAGGAACATCAACACCTTCTACATTAAATAGTGCAGTCAAACCTAGAAAACAAGTAGGTATGGATAAATACGTCACAGTTCTTAAGCGACAGAGGAGCCCGACATCTGCTCAAGTGTCATCAAATTCAAAAGCTCCTAAGACCGTGAGTAATGATAAAAATAGGTTTGCTCTCCTCCAGACGGATGAGCCAGAACTTCCTAAGAAGACGTTTAAGCCCCCACCAATTTATCTGAGAGAGCCCACTTCCAGTAAGTTGGTACAAAGAATTGTTTCGGTAATAGGTGAAAAAATGTTTAGCGTAACATCAATTAAACATGGAAATATCAGCGAAACCAAAATTCAAGTGAAAAATGAAGATGATTTTCGAAAATTGTCCAACCAGTTGGAGAGGGAGGCTAGGGATTTCTATACCTATCAGCTCAAAAGCGCAAAAGGTCTCCAACTCGTTCTAAAGGGTATAGACCCATGTGTTGATCCTGCGGAGATAAAGACCGGCTTAATGGAAACCGTGAAAAGATTCCACAGCCTATGTTTAGGGTGGAATTGGAACCTGTAGATGTCGTATTAAAGAAAAACGAGTTCCATCCCATCTACAATCTGATTTACCTTCTACATCGTAGAATCACCGTGGAAGAACCGCATAAGCGTCAGGGACCCGTCCAGTGTCTTAACTGTCAAGAATTTAGTCACACCAAGGCGTATTGTAAATTGCCGTCAGTTTGTGTTGCGTGTGGGGAGCTACATGCAACTGATCAATGCGATAAGTCGAAAACTGATTCAAAAATCAAAAAATGCAGTAACTGCGGAGGTAATCATACCGCAAATTATAGAGGTTGTCCAATTTACACTCATTTGAAAGGCATAAGAACCAACAAAGACGTCAGTATTACCTGATCATCCTCAACAGCCTAATTTTGCTTCGAGTAACAATTTCCCTCAATTGTTACGGTCCACTAGTCATGTAAACGCGCCTAGTTCTAGACAAGTTTCTTACGCAAACGTGGTTAAATCTAATATGCCAGGTCTGGAGCAGGAACCTAAACCCCAATATTCTGAGCCGCATATCAACAATCTAGAGACTACATTGCAGACTCTTGTCCAAACTATGAACACTTTTACGACCACTATGACATCAATGATGCAGGAAATGCTGAAAATGCAATCCACTATCTTACAAGCCATGTTAAAGAAATGATTTATTTAAAAATTTGTTTCTGGAATGCGAACGGCCTCCGCCAACATAAAAATGAACTGGAATACTTCCTGATGGATACGCAGATTGATGTTATGATGATTGCTGAAACTCACTTGACGTCGACAGGGTACTTCAAACTTACTCAGATAAGATTAAAAGCAGTGCAACTTAATTGGCTAATCGGCAGAAATTCTACATTAAAGTTGGATTGCAAACTTTTGTTGTACAATGCAATTCTAAAGCCAATCTGGTGTTATGGAATACAATTATGGGGTACTGCCTCAGCATCCAACATTGAAAAAATTCAAAGGGGTCAAAATAAGATTCTACGTACAATTACTGCAGTTCCATGGTATGTTAAAAATTCTCGAATCCACAAAGATCTAGGCGTGCCATTAGTAAAAGTCGAATTTACAAAATATGCGTCAAAGTACGTCAGCAAACTTGAACACAATCCAAACCCACTTGCACGAGACATCCTTAACTTTAGTGGACACAATCGGTTGAGAAGGAGGGATACCTTGCTATAACTCAAGCGCAAAACAGATGACTGGATCAGTTGATGTGCAATTTTTTTAGTATCATAAAAATTTTTGTCTAGCACTGGCTGGGCTTATTATTTTCTTTTTAGAATTAAGATTTGAAAACTTATTGTCATTTCATGCTATGAAGATTCAATAAATAAATAAAAGCTACAAAAAAACAAGTAAGAGTGCTATATTCGGCTGTGCCGAATCTTAACTACCCTTCACCTAAACGTAATAAGAAATACAGAAACTACACTAGACTAGAATATCCTAATTCTGTGTTTTCTATTCAGTCTTAGTGCAAATTTTATTAGTATTTGATATATTGTTTGAAAGACAATTTTACGACCAACATAATTTATGTTAAATATTTTGAAATGTTGTCTAATTTTTACCATTTTAATTGATTTAATTACCAATTCTTACCATAATTTACACAGTCTGTACGATGTTCATAATAATCTTCAGTGTAATTTAACAAACAGAGTATAAAAAAGGGGTACAATTCGGTTTTAGTGATTTTGCTCAAAAAAAAAAAAAAAAAAAACAAAATCAAATAGGGCTTTTAAAGGAGATACCAGCAAAAAAATTTGTTGGCGGGCACGCCTATTTTCGAGGGGGCGGGCCCTTAAAGTTGAAAATATATAGGCCTATATCTCGGGAACTACTGGGTGTCTGATAATTTGTAATACATTGGAAATGGTTCTATATGGCAGCTATGACAAATTATGGGCCGATCTTCTTAAATTTTGGAACAGTTATTTTCATACATATGAGGATACTTCACGTCGAATTTCAACATAATAACGCTATATATACAATATATATTAGAATTAACGTGGATTTCGAGAGTGGACCTTATGTGGGGGATATTGTCAAATATGGACCGACATTCTCAAAATCCAGCAGTTAGATTTAGGCATGTATGTAAATGATCCGTGTAAAATTTTGGATTGCTACCCTTATTTATAAGCGATTTATGAATATTAAAGTGATTTTCGGAAGAGGGCTTTATATGGGGCATACGGTTAAAAATAGACCGAAATTCACAAAATTTTGTGAGATGATTTTTGTATATATTAAAATGATCTGTGCAAAGTTTTGAGTCGGCACCGATATTTATACAATATATGTGGGGAAAAATGTATTTTTCAGATGTGGTCCTTGTATGGGAGCTATATCTGTTTTATGCGTATTTAAATAAATTTTGGAAGTGGACTTTATATGGGGTCTATGGTCAAACATGGACCGAACTAAAAAAAATTTCGTTTTGCGATTTCTTTTTGTATAAAACTTATTTTTGCTGAATTTTGTCTTGATATTTCAATTTTATAGGCATTTATGTATAATTGAGCAATATTTCGGGAAGATTTTTGTATGGGAGCTATGACCAGTTCTGGGCCGAGTACCATAAAATTTAGTACAACAATTTATTTGCCTATAAATAGTATGTATGTCAAATTTTAGCCGTTTAACATTATATATATATGTTTTATACGTATTTAAGTGAATTTTGGAAGTGGACTTTATATGTGGTCTATGGTCAAACATGGAACGAACTAAAAAAAAAATTCGTTTTGAGATTTCTTTTTGTATTAGACTTATTTTTGCTGAATTTTGTCTAGATATTCCAATTTTATAGGCATTTATTTATCATTAAGCCATATTTCGGGAATATATATATTTGTATAGGGGCTATAAGAAATCATGGACCGATTCTTACTATTTTCCGCACACTTTCTTCTTTTATCATAAAAACAACGTATACAAAATTTCATGGTATTATCTGCAATATATTTCAAAATATTGCAATAAAATGGACGAAAAATATCAAATTTTTATGGAGGTGGTCTCACATATTGGTTCATAGCTCTGGTTGACCTTAACCGATTTTGCTGATTTTAAATAGCAAACTTCTCAAAAGCACTTCTAATAGAATTATTGAAGGTTTGGATCCCGAGTATATCTGGGGACTTCAAAAAACTGATTTCAAGAGACAGACGGACATGGCTTAATCGACTCCGCTATCTATAAGGATCTAGAATATATATACTTTATAGGGTCGGAAAATTTGTTTGTGAAAATTACACACGGAATGACAAACTTATATATACCCTTCTCACGATGGTGAAGGGTATAAAAATGCAAATAAAAAATAATAAAGATTTAATATCAGATTTAAGAATATTCAATAATTTAAGAAATAACAATTATAAAATAGGCTTAAATCAATAAATAATTAAATATATTTCAAACTTGCCTCATTCACTTCTATTTCTTATGAAGAGATCGTGAACACTTTAACAAAATATTAAATTTAAATTTTATTTGCAAAACTTCACGTAGTACTGCAAGTACCACGTGAAGTTTTGTTGTCGCTTGATACTTGATATGTTCTCTTCATGTATGGTGTAGAGAGCTGCAACGAGTAAGTTGTTTCTTCATGTGTGAAACTCGCTGTCGAATGTAGCCAGGGCTGTCAGATATGGCGATTTCTCGCCAAACGTGGCGATTTTGAAGCGTGTTTGGCGTCGAGATTTTCCGTTTGGCGACATGGCGATTTTTGATACCACTGGCGATTTTCACCAAAACATCTATAATAAATTATGTGATGAAAAAATCGTCTTTTTTTGGTTTTTATAAATCCAATTGTCAACGAAATGAATCATCTGAATTTGGAATTTCAATCTTACAGCATGGATGCAGGAAGCATGCATGAAAAAATGTATTGTACACTTCTTATGTTTTCAACAAAAGTTTTCAAACCTTCTATTTTATATAATACTTAAAACAATGAAACAATTTTCAATGATTTACATGCAGCTATTGATTCTTCAAATTCATTTTTGCCTCTAAATGCAATTGATTTTGCAGCAGAGTTTGAAACAGAATTAATAAATGCGAAATTGAGCGAAGTAGAAATAATCGTACTTAAAGAAAACTGTTTTGTGTATTTAAAAAAACTTTTAAAAGAGATGATAAGCAGATTACCAGAAAATATGAACTTTTTTAAAGCTTTTGGACAATTTTCTATTTCAAAGTGTGCGAATACATTATCTCAAACTAAATTTGGCGTTGTTCAAGAAACATTAAGACCATTTATGGATCCAAATGTAGCAATAGGCGTGTATGACACTCAATAGGGAAAACTTCCGTTCATAAATTAAAATAATTATTTTAATAACGAAATTCCAACAAATTTACTTGAATTTTGGCCAAAAGTGTTTGATTATCACGATACAGCAGGTACGTACCATTTTAAGGAAATATCTTTGGCCGTTCTTACTATATTGATAGTTCCAACCAGTAATGTCTGCGTTGAACGGGTCTTTTTAATAATGAATTGTACAAAAACTCGACTAAGTAATAAAATTCAATATGAGCTTTTAGACGCTCTACTGAGAATAATTAATCATATGAACGTAAACAAATTATGCTGCAATTCGTTTATACCGACTAATGAAATGATAAAAAAAATTCAACTCAACTATGTATGAAAGTCTAGACTCTAGTATGAAATCGCGGAGGATGAAGTTTACGAACTCTTAGACTTATCTACTTAATTTTACTTTTTTTTAAAATATGATCTCCATTTTTATGTAATTTAAAACTCTCTTTTAACAAAGTTTTAAAATTTTTTAAATAGTAAAAAATACAAAAACGGATATAAATGTGTTTTACTAAAATATTGTTTAATAAGTAACAATTAATGAATTAAATAAAAAAAAATTTAACAAAAACAAAAAAAAAATTATTTTTGGCGATTTTTTGGGTTTTTCTCAATTTTTGGCGATTTTGGACTTAAAAATTGAACTAGGTTTTTTTGTGTAAACAAAATTTATTTCTTAAATTAAACACTGAACAAAATCGATTTTGGCGAATTTTGGCGATTTTTTACATCCGTTTTGGCGACGAAGCTCAAAAAAAATCTGACAACCCTGAATGTAGCATATATTTTTACTCTTACTCAGTAGGGAAGTGAAGATAATGTTTGCTTATTAAATACGAATAAGTAAGTAGCCGAAGGTAATAGAGTACCAAAAAAAAAAAAAAACACAGAACTTATGAAATGCGAACAACAAACAAGAAGTACTTTAAAAATCATGTTCTCTTCATGTGGTACTGCAAGTATTTTTGTGTATTATACAGTTGAGATGAAAGTAATATCGCTGGCTTAACATGTAAAGCAGAGGTAGGCAAAGCGTAAAATGAGGTTGTGTGTGTGAGCAAACTACCCAGCAAACATAAACATAATTATATAAATTATACAAAACAACTTAGATAGGAAACATACTCACAATGTATTTTCCGTAACATATAAGAAATTAACAACGAGATTGATATACAAACGGAACTTCTAATACTTCAAAAGCTTATTACATGTAAACAAATGGACAAAAGTCACCGTCATGTGCCTTCTTAAATGTTTGGAGAGCTCCAGTGCTCACAAAATAATTTAACCCGAAATAACCCACGGTTACCATATGGTAATCCAAAACATGTTGTTATATTTTCACAAATAAATATAAAGGGGAATACCAAAACTAAAAGAAAAACATTCAAGTTAATGTTAAACAGTTGTTGCTTGTCAAACAAGTGTACTTTTTGTCATTCTGAGTTAAGTTATTGAAGTTATAGCATCTCAAATTGTGGTCACAAAAAAAAAGTTAAGATTTCCCGTTTTAAGACATGGCACGTCGGTAAGTATTAATTTTAAGTAATAAATTTTAAATGTAGATTTAATAAAAATATATGTGGTAGTAGCTAATGAAATAAACTATGAAACGTGATTTCATTTAACAAGAAAATATATTTCCTTGTATTATTTTTTTATATTTTTGCCAAGACGTTACCATATGGTAATCGTGGGTCGCCTAGGGTACACGTTTAATTTTTAACGTTTTATATGAATTTCTGTGGTGTTTTTCAAATTTCTTGTGTTTAGTTATTATATTTTGTTGTATTTTCATAAATTTTGCGATCTTTAGTGGTTTGTCATTACAAGAAATGCTCGATTATATTCAAGAGCTTGATGAAGTTGAGAATGAGTTTACCGATTTACCAACTGCCATTTACATCGAACCTCCTATAGATGGAAACATATCTGGTGAAGATGATGCTGAAGAAGAATGTGAGGGAATTCCTGATAATGTTTGCCAGTCTCAGTTAAAAGGTGGCTGTGAACTTGTAATGGCTAGTGGACGACGTTTACAAAACTTTGATGAAGAGGATGAACTTGGAGGCATGTGTGAAAAAATTTAAGTTTATAAAGTGTTTGATTTTTTAATCCTTCTTTAGCTCCAAATGTGGAAGTTTTACCCTTTAGTATAGTAGAAGACATATTTCAAGAAATAGGGGATCAACTAACAACATCTAAGTGTACAACATCGCCGGATAGAAAGCGCTTACGTAAAGTGCAACCAAAACCTTCTAATGTTGCATTACCGCCAGGAAATAAGGAAACAACATTCCATTGGATAAAGAATGATTCATCATCTCTTGTTCCCATATTTCCAGCTGCAAATTATGAGGATTGTCGTGATTTACTACCACATCAACAATTTGAAAAGTTTTTTGATGATGCAATATTGATGCACATTAGGGTTATTACTATTTTTATTATTTTACATTACAAAAATAAAACCCCTCAAATTCGAGGAACAATTGCATTCAGATGGCATTAGTAACATCAAATAAAAAAAAAAAATTTAAAAAAGTTCCCCCTTTTTCATTTTTAATTTTTTTTAATCTTTTCAGTGAAAGTCTTACTAATAAAAAGTCTGTTCAGCCGTTGCTTCACAATGGGTTAACGTTTTTTTTAGCATACTTTGATTCTTCCTTCTTGTCTGCCCTTTGATGAATATTATTTGTTTGTCACAAAACAGTTATTCAAAATTCAAGTCCAAATATCGCTCATCGTCTTTGCAAAACACCCTATAAATAGAGACAAACAATCAACCACCTTCGAGCACTTGAACAAATTTCACAACCAAAGCACCAAAGCAATAAGTAATCGTCGCAGTCGTCATTGCCCATCTCATCGCTTTCATTCGTACATCAATTGCTTGTGCAGTCGTCATCGCTCCATCGTTGTTTTTTGCCTCACTCACTTGTTTCATTGTTCAGTCACTGCCTTCGCTATTGTTGTTGTAACACTCACGCCATCATCGTAGCTGAATACAACAAGAAATTGATCTTTTGCTATTTTTCTGGACGATCACTGGCATGCAAACACTGCCAAAATTATTATTAACTAGTAGCCATTTGTCGTTTGGATTCGCTGCATCAGTAGCGCATACATATAATTAAAAATAAAAATTGCCACAAAAAAAACTATAAACCAAAATTTTGTATTTTCTTGTAGAAAAAAGGGACTGGAAAAGGCTCCAGTCTTCAGCAAAGTAATTTAATCTCTTTTAAACCACCATAAAATGTCTTCTAGAAATTCCAGCAATAGTGTAAAGGCAAACAGGTCTATTTGGACGAAGAATCTACCCTCCTCTTCTAAACAGAAAAGGGATCCAAGCATTCCACACATTCTTGGAAACTTCACTTTTCTGTTCAACAGCGAGAAACGGCGACTGGATCGAATCAAAACTATGATTACGGATATAGAATTGCTCTGGAGGGAAACTCTAGACTTTCCGCTTTTATCCAGCGCACTCATCAGAAAGAAACTCAATAGGCTGATTGATCTAAATGACAAAAACAAAAAGAAACCGTCTGACAAATTCACTGCAACACTTTCTCAGTTATTTGATGTCACCAACGTAAATGGAGAATGGAAAAGCTCGGAAGATAAAAAGTTCTACCAGAGTCAAGTTGAGAGTGGAGGTAAGGTTGGTTGTTCAACGGTTAAACAAGCCCCTTTGGAATCAATCCACCCAAGAAAACGAATCCGACTATCAATATCTCAAGCTCAAACCAGTACTTCTCAAACGCAACCCACACATGATATTGTCTCTAAATCTGCCTCCGATTCTTCACCCAAGTCTCCAAGCTCTTCTTCCACGTCATCTTCTTCTGAAAGCAAACCGAAATACAAAAGAGCAAGCACTACAACAGCGAGTTTACTGGTACTGGAAAACAACATTTCTACAAATAAAGCACATATCGTTCTTGAAACCATTGCTAAACAGGGTCATGATGTGCCGGTTCCAAGTCAGTCGGGTATCTGGAAACGAGTAATCTCAGAAGGACAGCAAATGAAAGCCAAAATTTTTGAAAAACTTCAAAGCAAAGATCCCTATTGTCTTCAGTTTGATGGTAAAAGAGTCCAAGGGGAAGAGTATCAAGTAGTTCTGCTGAAAAATACCACAACCGAAATCAAACTCGGTATTCTAAAATGTGAGAGTGGTTCTGCCGCGGCCATTCACAAGAAACTACATCAGCTAATTGATGAATACGATGCTTGGGAAAATATTCGCATGATAATCTGCGACACAACAGCAGTAAATACTGGTCGTTTGCACGGGATTGTAAAGCTGATACAGGATGATGTCTTGAGCAAGGGCTTTCAGAAGCCACAATACATTGGCTGTCAGCACCATGTACTCGACCTTCTTCTGAAACACGTCATGAATTTTCTTATTCAAGAGCCAATGAGCAAACCAGAACTGAACTATTCCTTCATTGACAAATTAAGAGAAAACTATGTCTCTCTTCAGGCTCATTACCACCAAGTTGCGACAGATGATGTTAACACAGACGAGAACCCTGGATGGCGAGATGATTTAAAGTTCTTATATGAACTATGTCAGGCATATCGTCAGTACAAAACAACTTCACGATGGCCCCGAATCAGCTGGAAGAAACTCCCAAACTTACACCAGGCAAGATGGAACTCGCGTGCAATATATGCTGTTATAGCCTTTTTTCTGATGCCAGAGTGGCGCTGCATCCTCGGTACAGCATGCGACTTCATCTGCTATGAATGGGCAAATGCTTGGTTCAAGTCGCAACACTACAACGAAGCGTCCTTCAATGAACTGTTAACCTCACTCACCAAGACAAAATGCAAGAAGGCAATTAAGTGTTTGAAGACGAACTGGTCGGTCGAAGAGTCATTAATTGACATTCCCAGATCTAACCAAAATGCTGAACGTGCTGTAAAACTGATGGAGGAACTACATGCGAACTCGAAAAAATTTGAATTTCTGAATCTAAAGTTCATAGGAAAAAATAATTTTTAAACATTTTTTTGTATACTCTGTACTTATTACTAACTGCTTTATATTATTAATTTTTTACTATTAATCTTTTGAATAAACCAAAAACAACATGTAATTTTTTTTAAAAAAATTAATTTTTCACTTTTTTCATCCGAATGAAAGGGGGAACTTTTTTTAAAAAACACAAAAATGCAATTAATATTCTTACATTACACAAAAAACTTCCTCGATTGCAAGTGGTTTCATAATTTTTTTTTGTCATAACCCTAATGCACATTTGTAAACAAAGTGCAATATATGCTACAGAACAAAATAGACCGAATCCAAATATAACAGTCGGTGAACTGCGCGCATTTATCGGCATACTAATTGTAACGGGCTTCAATTATCACTCCAACTTTAGGAATTTGTGGAGTCAGGATGAAGTCATTCGGAACAATCTTGTAAGTAACACCATGCGCCGGAATCGTTTTCAAGAGATTTTGCAGTGTCTTCACTTCGAAGATAATTCCAAGGCCCCTTCGAAAGAGGGATCAAATATCGATAAAATGTGGAAATTGCGCCCCCTTACAGACCACTTAAAAGCAAAAATGATAGAGCATTTTCATACTGAACAAAACCTTTCCTTCGATGAAAGCATGATTGCCTACTTTGGTAGACATGGTTGTAAGCAGTTCATTATAGGCAAGTCATTGCGGTTTGGATATAAAGTTTGGTCTCTTTGCACTCCATCGGGATATCTAGTGAACTACGAAATTTATCAGGGAAAGAATCCTCGTTCCAATGCCGAATACGAAAATAAGTTTGGAAAATGCGCGGCTCCATTAGTCAACATGATTGATGACTTTTCCGATGCATTGAAATCACTACCATTTTCATTTTACTTTGATAATCTATTTACTAGCTATCCTTTGTTGGCCTATTTGAAATCATGCGGATATAATGCTATGGGAACAATTCGTGAAAACCGTATTCCAGCAAGCAGTCCAATAGCGCATAAAAAAACTTTCAAGTTGATGAAAAGAGGTTACTCCGAATCGATAGAGATGAAAAGCACAGGTATTCGTTTGGTAAAGTGGAAAGATAACAGTGTTGTCTGCATGTTATCTACTTGCTTTGGTGACAACCCGAAGTCCATGGCACACCGTTATTCTATGGAAAGGGGAGCTAAAATAAATGTACCCCGTCCTCTTGCGGAATATAGCAAATATATGTGCGGAGTAGATCGATTGGACCAAAATGTGGCTCAATATCGCATCGCCTATAGAGGAAAGAAGTGGTGGTCTAGTATTTTTACCTGGCTCATAGATGCTTGTATTCAAAATGCTTGGCAGCTTCATCGAAAAGGACAACCGACAATGACGCAGCTTGATTTTCGAAAACAATTAGCGGAGTACTACTGCAAGCATTATGGCACAAAAGCAAAAACATCCGGTCCTATGACTTCACACAGATGTGCACAACAGCCAGGTCGAGTTGAACACACTCTCCGTTATGATCAAATTGGTCATTTTGTAGTACCATGTAGCATGTGTTAAATGCAATGTTGGGCTTTGCGTAAAGTGTTTTGCAAATTACCATACCAAACCATGATTTATATAAGTTCAAAACTAATATTTGTTTTTCCTTTTTTTCACAAAAACTATTTTCTTTATGCATAATTTCAATAAACATGTTTAAAACAGCGTTTTATGTATTTTATTTCTAAAAAAACCTGTACCCTAGACGACCCACGATTACCATATGGTAACGCAAGTTTTTCACATTTTCCGGAAAAACGAAACAATTTATTGAAAAACTGAACTCATTTTCGTGCTCAGAAGGGCAAAATACATAAGTATACTTCTTTTGAACCAAATATGAAACAAAAAAAGTTCTGGGCAGTACCGGGTTAAATAAAAAAATGTTTAACTCTCCATAAACTATAATTTATTTAAAATTTTTTGTAGTTAAAACTATATTTTTTTACTTAGACTTATTTAATAAAAAAATTAAAATAAAGTAACTAGTTCATATTTCTCTTGGACAAAAGTCACCGTCAAATAACGATGTACTATACATCAGTGTAAGAAAATATTATTTTTAGTATGAAGTATGTTTGCCGTTATTTTTTATAACATCGTTCAAACGTTTCTGCATCGAATGTACCAATTTTTGAGTCACATTTGATCCAATTTTCTGCCATTCCTCCAGTAGTTTTTGTTTGAGCATATTTTTTGAGGTAATATGGTGCTCCCGAATACGCCGATCCAAATGGTCCCATAAATGTTCGATTGGGTTGAGATCGGGTGATTGTGGAGGAGTGTTATACAAAATCCACAAGCGAACTCTTTCTGCCGTGTGCTTGGGGTCATTGTCCTGTTGAAAGTAATATTCAGATTCAATGCCAAGTTTTTGGGCACTTTTCTTTAAATTTTCTTTGAGGATATTCAAGTAAAGTGTTTTATCCATTATTTCATCAATAAATACAAGTTCCCCGACCCCTGCTGCAGACATACAACCCCATACCATGACCCCAGCACCACCATGTTTAACAGTCGACTGAATATGCTTTTCTTGTAACGCCTCGCCCTTCTGTCTCCATGTCAAAACACGTCCGTCCGATTTATATAGGCAAAACTTGCTCTCATCAGAGAATATTACTTTGTCCCAAAAATTTGTTCCCTTGCTAATGTGCTCTTTTGCAAAGGGAAGCCGCTTCATTTGATTTACCTTGCTAATCTGTGGTTTTTTCCTGCAAACTCTGGCATTATAACCTGCAGAATTTAGCACTCGGCGTACAGTACGAGGGTGGACATCTGTGCCGGTGCTTTCCTTTACCATGACAACAATTTCAGATGATGGAGTTTTGGGTTCTTTTTTAATTAATTTTATTATTTCCCGCTTTTCCCGAACAGTTAGTGCTGGCGGTCGTCCATTTCTTGCCTGGTATACGCATGATGGGTCATCTTTAAAGCGTTTTATTATGCCTAAAATGGTGGTACGTGGACGATTAACTAATGTACATATTTCCCGAATTGTTTTATTTTGTTTATATGCATTTAAAATAATTTTTCTTTCTTCAATTGTAGTTTCTTTCCTTTTTTCACTCATTTTTTTTAAACTAGAGTGGCTCTACAAAATTTCTTAACCGAAATACCGTTATAAAATCGTGCCAGATCAGTGTTGTAGTAGCCATGTTACAGAAAATTTGATAAAAACGTTTTTAGGAGCAAAATCGCTACAATTTAATATTCAGCAAATTAAGATGTAGTGACGATGACTTTTGTCCACAAGAAATATATACTAAAAATCAAAAATATGTGTTTTTCTTTTTTTTTTTTTGCATTTAATTATTTATTGAATCTTCATATTTGAAATGACAATAAGTATTCAAATCTTAATTCTAAAAAGAAAATAATAAGCCCAGCCAGTGCTAGACAAAAATTTTTATGATACTAAAAAAATTTCACATCAACTGATCCAGTCATCTATTTTGCGCTTGAGTTAAAGCAAGGGTATCCCTCCTTCTCAACCGATTGTGGCCACTAAAGTTAAGGATGTCTCGTGCAAGTGGGTTTGGATGGTGTTCAAGTTTGCTGACGTACTTTGACGCATATTTTGTAAATTCGACTTTTACTAATGGCACGCCTAGATCTTTGTGGATTCGAGAATTTTTAACATACCATGGAGCTGCAGTAATTATCCGTAGAATTTTATTTTGACCCCTTTGAATTTTTTCAATGTTTGATGCTGAGGCCGTACCCCATAATTGAATTCCATAGCACCAGATTGGCTTTAGTATTGCATTGTACAACAAAAGTTTGCAATCCAATTTCAATGTAGAGTTTCTGCCGATTAGCCAATTAAGTTGCACTGCTTTTAATCTCATTTGTGTAAGTTTCGCTTCAATATGAGACTTCCAAGTTAAACGGCGGTCGAGGTGAATGCCGAGGTATTTGACTTCATTGTGTTGTGGGATAATTTGATTATTTATTCTGATGAACGAGCAGGTATCTTTTCGCAATGTGAAAGTTATATGAATACATTTCTGTTCGTTAACCCTGATTTTCCAAAGCTCTAGCCAATTCTCTAGTTTATAAGCATAATTCTGCAAATTCTGTGATGCAACTTGGTGGTCCTTATGGACGCTGACAAAGGCTGTATCGTCTGCAAAAGTTGACGTGTGGATTTTGGGGTCTGACGGCATGTCGGAGGCATAAATCAAATATAAAGTAGGGCCCAGTATGCTACCCTGTGGCACACCTGATTCAATTGGTTGAGCGGTACTTAAAAAATTGCCTTCTTTGATTTTAAATTTGCGACCGTATAAATAACTTTCCATGAGTTTATGGGTGTTAGCAGGCAGAGTTAATTTAATTTTGTGCATTAAACCGTCATGCCAAACTTTGTCGAACGCTTGGGACACATCAATGAAAAGGGCGGAGCAGTATTTTTTATCTTCAAACGACCCTCTTAACACATTTACCAATCTGTGTGTTTGTTCGATGGTACTGTGTTTAGCTCTGAATCCGAATTGGTGATTTGGGATACATTGAGTGTCATTCAGAATTGGAGTCAACTTAGTCATTAACAATTTTTCAAACAGTTTAGAAATTGTCGGCAGTAGGCTAATTGGCCTATATGACTCCACTTTGGTGTGGTCCTTCCCTGACTTAGGAATCATAGTGATCATAGACACCTTCCAATCTGCAGGATAGTATTCTAGGCGTAAAATAGCGTTAAAGATAAAGAGGATAATTCTTCTTGCTACACGAGGTAACTCCACAAGCATTTTATTGCTGATTTTATCCATACCTGGAGCCTTTCTAAGGTTCAGAGTACCAATAGCGTTTTGGACATCACGAAAGTTTAGTCTTAGGGGTACAGGAGGCCTTATAACAAGTGGTGGCAAATCAGATTCGTTATTATTTGAGTTGTTTATAGTAAACACATTTCTCAAATGGTTAACAAATAATGTCCCTTTCTCGGAATCATTTCTAGCCCAGTCACCAGTCGGATTTCGCAAAGGAGGTTTTTCTCTCACTGGTCTTTTTAAACCTCTTGCCGCCCTCCATAACGAGTAGTCAGATTGTGAGGTACTATCAAGACCTTCCAAGTAAGATCTAAGTGATGCCGTTCTTTGGGTTTCTAAGAATTGTCTTAGTATATCTCTGCATACCCGTAGCCTAGCTTTCAGTTCAGGAGACCTGTGAATTTGCCACTCTCTTCTAATTCTTCTTTTTTCTGACAGGAGATGATCGAGTTCAGCGAAATAAGTTCTATTTGTCCCACTTCTGCACTCAACGTCGTATGTGGAGGCGTGATGTACAGCTCTTCGTATGTCCTCAGTAAACTTGCCAATCGACCCATCAATATTCTCGGTAGTTCTCAACACTACATTTTCCGTGCAGTGGGAACTTAAATACTTTTTATACTTTATCCAACTTATTCTGGTTTTAGATATGTCCCGAAATGGAGAGCCATTCCCTTGAAGGAAACGCATTGAAATGATAGAAGGAGAGTGATCTGAAGACAAGTCTAATGAAGGCTCCACTTGTATCGATTCTACAGGAATATTTTTCACTACTCCGAAGTCAATAACATCGGGAATCTTCCGTCGGTCCGTCGGCCAGTAGGTGGGATGCCCGCTTGAGAGTACATCTAATCCCATTTTGGCAATGGTGTTGAAGAGTTCACGACCCTTCGGGGTCACCAGACGTGAACCCCAAAAAGTGTGTTTGGCGTTAAAGTCACCAGCAACTAAAAATCTAGCTCCAAGGGAATTGAAGAAGCTGTAGTATTGGTGTTCTTTTATTGAAAATCGAGGCGGCGAATAAATTGATGATAAAACAAAATTGTATTGACAGAATTCAATACAAATGTTTGTTGCTTGTAGGTAATCCTCACATATGTTGTTCATTAAATAATGTTTTATTCTGTTCTTTATAAGAATTGCCGATCCTCCACATGCTCTTCCGCAGGGATCTTTAGTATCATACAACACGTAGCCATTAATGTTGAAGTACGCTGTCGCCGTCAAGTGAGTTTCAGCAATCATCATGACATCAATCTGCTTATCCATCAGGAAGTGCTCCAGTTCGTTTTTATGTTGGCGGAGGCCGTTCGCATTCCAAAAACAAATTTTTAAACAAATCATTTCTTTAAAATGGCTTGTAAGATAGTGGATTGCATTTTCAGCATTTCCTGCATCATGGATGTCATAGTGGTCGTAAAAGTGTTCATGGTTTGGACAAGTGTCTGCAATGTAGTCTCTAGAGTGTTACTATTAGGCTCGTAATATTGTGATTTAGGTGCCTGCTCCAAACCTGGCATATTAGATTTAACCACGTTTGCGTAAGAAACTTGTCTAGAACTAGGCGCGTTTACATGACTAGTGGACCGTAACAATTGCGGGAAATTGTCACTCGATGCCAAAATAGGCTGTTGACGATGATCAGGTAATACTGACGTCTTGTTGGTACTTATGGCTTTCAAATGAGTGTAAATTGGACAACCTCTATAATTTGCGGTATGATTACCTCCGCAGTTACTGCATTTTTTTATTTTTACGTCAGTTTTGGACTTATTACATTGAGCAGTTGGATGTAGTTCCCCACACGCAACACAAACAGACGGCAATTTACAGTACGCTTTGGTGTGGCCAAATTCTTGACAATTAACACACTGGACGGGTCCAATGCGCTTATGCGGTTCCTCCACGGTAATTCTACGATGCAGAAGATAAATGAGATTGTAGATTGGATGGGACTCGTTTTTCTTTAAGACAACATCTCCAGGTTCCAATTCTACCCTGAACATGGGCTGAGGGATCTTTTCACGGTTTCTGATATTCACTACGCTCTTGATTTTGAACCCTTTGTCCATTAAACCGGTCTTTATCTCCGCAGGATCAACACATGGGTCTATACCCTTTAGAACGACTTGGAGTCCTTTTGCGCTTTTGAGCTGGTAGGTATAGAAGTCCCTAGTCTCCCTCTCCAACTGGTTGGACAATTTTCGAAAATCATCTTCCCTATTCACTTGGATCTTTGTCTCGCAGATATTTCCATGTTTAATTGAGGTTACGCTAAACATGTTTTCACCTATTACCGAAACAATTCCTTGTACCAATTTACTGGAAGTCGGCTCTCTCAGATAAATTGGTGGGGGCTTAAACGTCTTCTAAGGAAGTTCTGACTCATTCGTCTGGAGGAGAGCAAACCTATTTTGATTATTACTCACGGTCTTAGGAGCTTTTGAATTTGATGACACTTGAGCAGACGTCGGGCTCCTCTGTCGCTTGAGAACGGTGATGTACTTATCCATACCTACTTGTTTTTTTGGTTTGACTGCACTGTTTGATGAAGATGATGTTTTTTCATCTGTTGAAATCACTATATTGGGCGAACAGGAACGACGCCGTTCTGCGGCTCTTGTAGTGAGAAGATTCTCCACAGATTTTTTTATGGATTCTTCCTCAGAGACCCATTTAGTTTTTCTAGACGAGCTAAGCTCTTTCTCAGAATTACATCTGAGAGGAACACTCATACAATTTTTATGCGATTTTTAGTGTTTTTTTTAATTACCGATATTACCGTAGATTTTTTTTTAACCTATTACGAGTTCTTTTTTCACTTTTTTGTTTTATTTCAACCTATTGCACTTTTTCACCTATTACGATTTTTTCACCGAAAATTCAGCCGCACTAAAAGTAACACGTCCGAACAGTTCGATGAGACGAGACTGAATGATATATGTATATATAAAAAAAATTTTAAATAAATTATAGTTTATGTAGAGTTGAAAATTTTTTTATTTAAATTATTTTTTGAGCACTGGAGCTCTCCAAACATTCAAGAAGGCAAATGACGGTGACTTTTGTTCATCTGTGTATGTTACCAAATGCATTATCAATTATTAAATATTTTTGTAACTCATTATTAATTTTAAATGTTTGTTGGGAAGTATTTCTGAAAAAATATAAAAGCATCCGCCGCATGTGCACACATTGCTGTCTCAATGACGACTGAATGAAAGAGATTAAGTGTATGTGTGAAGTGTTCTATGCACTATTGTGCTATAGCATGCCGACCTATGACAAGAATGATAAAATAAAGATTACGCCATGCGCATGATTTCCTGTTATGTGACGTAGAAGGGCCATTCTAAAGGCCCAACTATAATATGCATATGCTAGCTTAAGCAAACGTGCGAACACATATAAATTGTATGTGGCAAACTATAATGTACTTAACGAAACTTTTCGTTAAGTTTTTCAACTGTCATTTGCTTAAGCAAAAAGCGAAACCGATCGCATATTCCGTACGGAATCAGCTGTTTGTTGTTTGTTTGTGTTTTTAACAAAATGGAGAAAGAAGAAAATACATTTATTTTAAATTTAATAGCAAATGTGGAAAAAATAAGTGCCTTTACAATAAAAGAGGCCCTTTTTATTTTAACAAAAATGTCTTTCTGTCGCGGTTTATTTCTCTGACAGAACAAGAGCGTCTTCTTCTTTTGCAGTGTAGTTCACTTATTTCTTTTAATGTGCACAGGCCTTCAAGCGCTAACTTTAATATTTTTATATTATTTAAATTTTTAAGTTTTTTCTCCATTTTTGCAAACACAATACGAAAATTAACAAAACATATGTAAACGTTTATTATTATTTACAATGTAGTGCTGCCACAGCTGTACATTTTAGTACTTTTGCCGATAAATTAAAAAAAAATGAAAAATTATGCGTTTCGGGTACGAAGTTTTCTTTTAATTATAAAATAATATAATAATATTTATAAAATATAGTCATTTAATGGCTTTTTGTGGCAACTGTGGACAAAAAGTTTCAAAGTCATTGTAGCCACCTGAAAGTTAACTCTGAACTAGTTATGCATTTGACAGCCTTTTCGTTAACTTTTGCAATTTGCTTAAGCTTGCTTATGCATATTATAGTTGGGCCTTAAGGGTTACCAATAATGTTTCATGTGTTAGAATTAAAATTTCTTGCGAAAAATTTATGTTTTATGTGATAGTTGGCAACCTTGCAATTGAAGTCTCTGAGAGTTCTAAAATAAAATCTCTGTAAAAAAGAAAAACAAACAAAAACAAAACAACACAAAATATAAACATGAAGAGTGCAGTGAGCAAATGCAAGCAAAACATGAGTAAAAAAAACAAGTGAGAAAAAATTAGCCAATAGAAACACAGAATGTGTGACGTCACAGGGCCTAAATGCGCAGAACATTTTAAAATTTTACGCGCGTTGGCGTAATCTTTATTTTATCATTCTTGGACCTATGATGTAAAGGCTCTGTTGGAGCGTGGAGTTTTTTGGCCATTATTGGTTTTCTCCACAATTGGGTTTTTTAAACATTTAAATTATATTATTTTTCCATTTTTTATTAATTAAATATTATTTTTATAATGAATTAAAATTAAATTAAAATTAGAATCCTAAAAAATATTAACATGAATATTATTACAATTATGGCAACCCTAATTTTTTAGTACATTATTACAATGTAAAAATTAACTGTTTTGCTGAAAAAAGTGAATTTAAAGAAAAAATGAAATAAATACTTACAGTTTGCACTATATACAAAAAGCTTTAAGACGTGTTTAATTTAATTTGAATCTCGGTTGTTTTTAATAGAAATTGTAAAGTCCACCATTTTAAAAGATTAAAAAATTCATAAGTTGTTTGAATTTTATCGAAATTCCTTAAAAACTATTAAGGATAAACATTTTGGCGCCCGAGCAGGGACTAATTACAGTTTTTATTAAAAAAAAAACAATAAATTTTGATAAATTGTTTCAAAATTGAAAAAGTTACTTTATTAAAATAATTTAGCTAATTTTAAAAAGTGATTGTGTTAAATTAGTGCGCGATTACTTCTACAAAAACACGTTCATCCATCAGAGACTTTCTACTTTTCATTTGCTGCCACATGCCTCGTCGTTGCCGTAATTGCCGTCCACATCACAGACAGGGAAGTAGCGATTCTGGTCTATCTGAAACAGAGGTAAAAAGCGTAAACAATATTGTGTTTGTATTTTAACCTGTAATTTACTCAGATTAGAGCATTCTATAAATTATTTAGAATTTTTCCGCAAAATTGCGAGTACAACACAAATTTTTTACGCTTCATTTGAAATATATTTCTTTATTTATTATTGTGAACAATCGCCTTTATTTGTGAAACAATTTTTGCGAGTGTTAATGCATAGAACCACACATACACACAGATACAATAATATACTTACATAAAAATCACATCATCAAAATCCAAATCAAAGTGAACCGTCGGCACTTTATTAAGAAATTAGTTTTCAATTTTTTTAATTTACACTTACACTATTATCGCGAGTGATAATTTTATTAATTTTTATAAATTAATTAACAATTTCATTGTTGTTTTCTTTGTTATTTTTATTTACCTTTCACACAAATTCTTATTGTTGTTGATCATCTGTTTGTTTCATTCCGTTCGTTCCGTGTTGCCATAATAAACCAATAGTTTAAAGTGGCCACTATTGTATATCACTTATAGTTGCCAGATCAACCACATTGTTTAATATTACGTTACACGTAAAGAAATTTACTTTAATTTGCAAACAAACATTTGTGAGATAAATTAAAATAAATAATTATAAATTTATAAATCTTGGAAAAAATAATTATTTTACCAAAGACTGGTTGCTATTCACGGATTTTAGAACGAGTTTTTTTTTAGAAAAAATTAATCATTTTTAAACAATTTAATAGTGAAAATAAAATACCAAAGACAACGAAATAAAAAAATTTACTAATATATGCGAGTTTGCTGGCGAGATAAAAAAAGAAATATTTATTAATATCATTTATAATTCAGTTGTGTTAAAATTTTATTGTGTATTTCCGAACAATTTATTTTTTTTGTTATTGGATTACTAGAATCATATTTATAAAATTTAAAATTTTGTACAATTCCTAAGCGATTAATATTAGGATTTTACGTTAAAAAATTCAGTAAATATTTTTCTTAAATATTACAACAAAATCGCTTTTAAGGAATACGAATAAAAGATAGATTCTTCGATAATAAAATATAAATTGCTTCGAGATTGAATTTTATTGGGTTCTATTAAATATCTGAAATATTTTTGATTCTTTATTCGATATGGCTGGTGGAAAGAAACATCAATCTCTTCCTGTATCAGAGAATGTAGAAAAACTGATGCAGCGAAAAGCCAAAGTTGTTGAAAATATTGAAAGAATAAAAAAGTCAATTCTCGAAAAGACAATTTCTTTCAATCCCATTTTTTTTTTTTTTTTTTTTTGCATTTAATTATTTATTGAATCTTCATATTTGAAATGACAATAAGTATTCAAATCTTAATACTAAAAAGAAAATAATAAGCCCAGCCAGTGCTAGACAAAAATTTTTATGATACTAAAAAAATTTCACATCAACTGATCCAGTCATCTATTTTGCGCTTGAGTTAAAGCAATGGTATCCCTCCTTCTCAACCGATTGTGGCCACTAAAGTTAAGGATGTCTCGTGCAAGTGGGTTTGGATGGTGTTCAAGTTTGCTGACATACTTTGACGCATATTTTGTAAATTCGACTTTTACTAATGGCACGCCTAGATCTTTGTGGATTCGAGAATTTTTAACATACCATGGAGCTGCAGTAATTATACGTAGAATTTTATTTTGACCCCTTTGAATTTTTTCAATGTTTGATGCTGAGGCAGTACCCCATAATTGAATTCCATAACACCAGATTGGCTTTAGAATTGCATTGTACAACAAAAGTTTGCAATCCAATTTCAATGTAGAGTTTCTGCCGATTAACCAATTAAGTTGCACTGCTTTTAATCTCATTTGTGTAAGTTTCGCTTCAATATGAGACTTCCAAGTTAAACGGCGGTCGAGGTGAATGCCGAGGTATTTGACTTCATTATGTTGAGGAATAATTTGATTATTTATTCTGATGGACGAGCAGGTATCTTTTCGCAATGTGAAAGTGATATGAATACATTTTTGTTCATTTACCCTGATTTTCCAAAGCTCTAGCCAATTCTCTAGTTTATAAACATAATTCTGCAAATTCTGTGATGCAACTTGGTGGTCCTTATGGACGCTGACAAAGGCTGTATCGTCTGCAAAAGTTGACGTGTGGATTTTGGGGTCTGACGGCATGTCGGAGGCATAAATCAAATATAAAGTAGGGCCCAGTATGCTACCCTGTGGCACACCTGATTCAATTGGCTGAGCGGTACTTAAAAAATTGCCTTCTTTGATTTTAAATTTGCGACCGTATAAATAACTTTCCATGAGTTTATGGGTGTTAGCAGGCAGAGTTAATTTAATTTTGTGCATTAAACCGTCATGCCAAACTTTGTCGAACGCTTGGGACACATCAATGAAAAGGGCGGAGCAGTATTTTTTATCTTCAAACGACCCTCTTGTCACATTTACCAATCTGTGAGTTTGTTCGATGGTACTGTGTTTAGCTCTGAATCCGAATTGATGATTTGGAATACATTCAGTGACATTCAGAATTGGAGTCAACTTAGTCATTAACAATTTTTCGAACAGTTTAGAAATTGTCGGCAGTAGGCTAATTGGCCTATATGACTCCACTTTGGTGTGGTCCTTCCCTGACTTAGGAATCATAGTGATCACAGACACCTTCCAATCTGCAGGATAGTATTCTAGGCGTAAAATAGCGTTGAAGATAAAGAGGATAATTCTTCTTGCTACACGAGGTAACTCCACAAGCATTTTATTGCTGATTTTATCCATACCTGGAGCCTTTCTAAGGTTCAGAGTACCAATAGCGTTTTGGACATCACGAAAGTTTAGTCTTAGAGGTACAGGAGGCCTTATAACAAGTGGTGGCAAATCAGATTCGTTATTATTTGAGTTGTTTATAGTAAACACATTTCTCAAATGGTTAACAAATAATGTCCCTTTCTCGGAATCATTTCTAGCCCAGTCACCAGTCGGATTTCGCAAAGGAGGTTTTCCTCTCACTGGTCTTTTTAAACCTCTTGCCGCCCTCCATAACGAGTAGTCAGATTGTGGGGTACTATCAAGACCTTCCAAGTAAGATCTAAGTGAGGCCGTTCTTTGGGTTTCTAAGAATTGTCTTAGTATACCTCTGCATACCCGTAGCCTAGCTTTCAGTTCAGGAGACCTGTGAATTTGCCACTCTCTCCTAACTCTTCTTTTCTCTGACAGGAGATGATCGAGTTCAGCGAAATAAGTTCTATTTGTCCCACTTCTGCACTCAACGTCGTATGTGGAGGCGTGATGTACAGCTCTTCGTATGTCCTCAGTAAACTTGCCAATCGACCCATCAATATCCTCGGTAGTTCTCAACACTACATTTTCCGTGCAGTGGGAACTTAAATACTTTTTATACTTTATCCAACTTACTCTGGTTTTAGATATGTCCCAAAATGGAGAGCCATTCCCTTGAAGGAAACGCATTGAAATAATAGAAGGAGAGTGATCTGAAGACAAGTCTAATGAAGGCTCCACTTGTATCGATTCTACAGGGATATTTTTCACTACTCCGAAGTCAATAACATCGGGAATCTTCCGTTGGTCCGTCGGCCAGTAGGTGGGATGCCCGCTTGAGAGTACATCTAATCCCATTTTGGCAATGGTGTTGAAGAGTTCACGACCCTTCGGGGTCACCAGACGTGAACCCCAAAAAGTGTGTTTGGCGTTAAAGTCACCAGCAACTAAAAATCTAGCTCCAAGGGAATTGAAGAAGCTGTAGTATTGGTATTCTTTTATTGAAAATCGAGGCGGCGAATAAATTGATGATAAAACAAAATTGTATTGAGAGAATTCAATACAAATGTTTGTTGCTTGTAGGTAATCCTCACATATGTTGTTCATTAAATAATGTTTTATTCTGTTCTTTATAAGAATTGCCGATCCTCCACATGCTCTTCCGCGGGGATCTTTAGTATCATACAACACGTAGCCATTAATTTTGAAGTACGCTGGCGCCGTCAAGTGAGTTTCAGCAATCATCATGACATCAATCTGCTTATCCATCAGGAAGTGCTCCAGTTCGTTTTTATGTTGGCGGAGGCCGTTCGCATTCCAAAAACAAATTTTTAAACAAATCATTTCTTTAAAATGGCTTGTAAGATAGTGGATTGCATTTTCAGCATTTCCTGCATCATGGATGTCATAGTGGTCGTAAAAGTTTTCATGGTTTGGACAAGTGTCTGCAATGTAGTCTCTAGAGTGTTACTATTAGGCTCGTAATATTGTGATTTAGGTGCCTGCTCCAAACCTGGCATATTAGATTTAACCACGTTTGCGTAAGAAACTTGTCTAGAACTAGGCGCGTTTACATGACTAGTGGACCGTAACAATTGCGGGAAATTGTCACTCGATGCCAAAATAGGCTGTTGACGATGATCAGGTAATACTGACGTCTTGTTGGTACTTACGGCTTTCAAATGAGTGTAAATTGGACAACCTCTATAATTTGCGGTATGATTACCTCCGCAGTTACTGCATTTTTTTATTTTTACGTCAGTTTTGGACTTATTACATTGAGCAGTTTTATGTAGTTCCCCACACGCAACACAAACAGACGGCAATTTACAGTACGCTTTGGTGTGGCCAAATTCTTGACAATTAACACACTGGACGGGTCCAATGCGCTTATGCGGTTCCTCCACGGTAATTCTACAATTTAGCGGAAAATATTCCGATTATAAAAATTGTATGAGTTTGTTTGAAAATTTGGTACATAATGATCATAAATTGACAGATATTGAAAAATTTAACCATCTTATGTCATGCTTAACTGATGAAGCTTTAGGGACAGTAAAAGCTTTTCAAGTAACTGAAGATAATTATCCAAAGGCATTAGCGAGTTTGAAGAAGGTATATGAGAATGATTGTCTCATTTTTCTAAAAAATATTTCAAAATTATTCGATCTCCCAGAAATCAACAAACCTTCAGCTCCAGCTTTGAGAAACATGATAGACACGGTTTCCGCCATTTATGATTCGTTGTTGTCAATTGGCGATGATAAAAAGATATCGAACGCAATTTTAATTCATTTAGTGATGTCGAAAGTTGATCCAGTCACTAAATCCAAATGGGAAGAACAGCTTGACTTCGAAAAGCTCCCACTTTGGTCTGACTGCGAGGCAATGTTAAATAGAAGATACCAGCATATTTCTGCTGATGAATCTTCGGATTCAAAACCTAAAAGTATGAAAAATAAAAACGAATTTGTGCCTAAGAAAAATTCGAAAACATCACTAACTGTAACGAAATCGAAACAATCTGTTGAAAAATGCCTATTTTGTAAATCTGCCGATCATACCATATATAATTGTTCTTTTTTTACGACACTGCCAGTTGTTCAAAGATTTGAATTTATAAAAGCCGCACCTGCATGCATTAATTGTCTAAAAAAGGGTCATACTGTGGCACGTTGTAGTGCTCAAAAATGCAGAGTTTGCGGGGGAGCACATAATAAGCTTTTGCATCGTTATAGTTCTGAGACTCAGAGTGTGAATACTGCTTCGAACTTTTCGTCAGATATTCCGACATCTAACGCTGCAGTAAATCACTCAGCATCTGATGCCAATGTGATTCTTGCTACTGCTATTATAAAAGTTAAATGTAGTTCTGGCGATTTTATACTAGCAAGAGCACTATTAGATTCCGGTTCTCAAGCAAATTTGATTACCGAGGAACTTGCTCAAAGGCTTAGAATAAAACGAGATGGAGGCAGATTAAATTTAACAGGAATATGTGAAATTAGTTCGGTTTCTAAATCTAATATAGAGATCACCGTTATGTCGAGGGTTAATTCTACTCAATTCTCTTCGAAGTTTTGCGTATTGAGTTCAATTACGAACTTTCAACCTGATCGCAGGATTTGCACTACAAATTGGAATATTCCAAGAAATATTGAATTGGCAGATCCTGAATTTTATAAACCTCAGAAAGTAGATTTGTTAATTGGTCGTGAAATGTTCTTTGAACTATTATGTGTTGGACAGATTAAGAATAATCCAAACCTACCCGTTCTTCAGAAAACATCTTTTGGCTGGATAGTAGCTGGAAAGTGTGATCAGTCAAAGGGCTCTAGTTCAAAAATATGTCATGTTAGCAATAAAATAGAAAACGAGGAAACTATCGATTCGATTGTTCGTAAATTTTGGGAACTTGAAGAAGTTTCTCACGAAAAATCAGTATATAATGAGGAACAGAAAATATGTGAGGAATATTTTAAAGATTCGGTTCGACGTTTACCGTCAGGGCGTTTTGAAGTCTCACTTCCTTTCAAATCAGACAAAAACATTTTGGGGTCATCGTTTGATACCGCCAATCGGTGATTTTTAGCGCTTGAGCGCAAACTTTCACATGCCCAAAATATGAGAGAAATGTATCATGATTTTATGAAAGAGTATATCGACTTAGGTCATATGTCTATTGCAGACAACCAAATATCGAAATTTTCTCATTATTTCATACCACATCAATGCGTTTTGAGACCTCAAAGTACAAGTACCAAACTTCGTGTAGTTTTTGATGCATCGTGTCGTACTTCTTCACGAACTTCGCTCAATGATATTTTAATGGTTGGACCTACTGTACAGGAAGATTTATACGCAACTCTAATCCGTTTTCGTTTTCATAAATTTGTAATCACGGCTGATATTGAAAAAATGTATCGTCAAGTTTTGGTTGGCGACAATGATAGAGATTTTCAAATGATCCTTTGGAGACAAAATTCGTCTGATCCACTACAAGTGTTTCGTTTAAACACCGTAACTTATGGTACTTCTTCTGCACCGTTTTTAGCGATCAGATGCCTCATTTATTTGAGTGATTTATACAAAGAGACTTTGCCTATCGGCGCAAAAGTAATTCGCCGTGATTTTTATGTTGACGATTTGCTAACAGGTGCCGATAGTTTTGACGAACTTTTAACTATTCGAGATCAAGTGACTGAAATATTGAGTTCAGCTAAATTTCATTTAACAAAATGGTTTTCAAATCATCCTGATTTCAATATATCTGAGTGTAAGAAAAAATTATTACATGATGCCGATTTAACTAAAGCTCTGGGCGTACATTGGGTTCCAAAGAATGATACATTCAAGTTTAATTTGGAGGATAGTTTTAAAGATCTGAAAGCAACAAAAAGAAATATTTTGTCTGTTTCATCCAGATTGTTTGATCCACTCGGACTTTTATGCCCAATAATAACGAAATCCAAAATGTTACTTCAAGAACTTTGGATTCAAAAACTTGACTGGGATGAATCAATACCTATGCGACTAAATACAGCATGGGAGAATTTTAAAGACAATTTGTTGAAAATTAATTCTATTGAAATCCCAAGATTCGTCCACACCACTTATGTAGCATCAATCCAGATTCATGGTTTTGCTGATGCTTCAATTCGAGCATATGGTTGCTGCCTGTATATAAGAAGTTGTGACTCAAATAAAGTCGTTTGTAAGTTGCTAACGGCAAAATCAAAAATAGCGCCACTCAAAACGAAATCTCTCCCGAGACTTGAGTTATGCGCAGCGCATTTATTATCGAAATTGTGGACTCGAATTAAGAAGATGATTAGCTTTGAAATCGAGAGTGTAACTTTCTGGACAGACTCAGAAATAACGTTACAATGGATAAAAACTCATTCATCCAGTCTTGCAACATTTGTTTTGAATAGAGTTGCTGAAATACAAGAATGGTCAGATAATGTTTCATGGCGCCATGTGCCTACTAAGCAAAATCCAGCTGACATTGTATCAAGAGGATGTGATGTAGACGATATAAAAAATTCGATTTGGTTTGATGGTCCTTCATTTCTTTTAGAAGATAACTCAATGTGGCCTGTTAATAATCATTTTGAGTTGACAGAGGACCAAGCGTCTTTGGAAACTACTATTCTCGTAGCAGTAGAAGAATCTATAAATTTGGAAAATGTATTTTTAAAATTGATTGAAGCTTACTCTTTATATAAGAAGTTTTTAAGAATCATGTGCTACGTACTAAGATTCGTTGATTTTTGTAGAAAATGTGAAATTTCCAATTCGAAAAAACCTACTGCAAAATAAATGAAGTGGGCCTTCTATAGACTTGTTGAAATTATCCAGAAAGAAAGTTTTTCTGAGGAGATTCAGAAATTACAGAAATCTCTAGTGTTGCCTTCAAATATTCAAAGGCTTATGCTTGGTTTTCACTATGTCAGTTTTGTTGTCAAATTGTCCAAATTGTTGGTAATTTCATAACAATTTAGACAATTTGACAACAAAACTGACATAGTGAAAACCAAGCATTACACCATTTATACATAATTTTACAGAGAATAAGCGAAACTTTTCACTATTAAGGGTAGGTGGGAGGTTGCTAAATGCACCGTTATCTTATAACACTAAATTCCCACTTTTATTACCAGAGAAAACTGTTTTTGTGACTACATATTTACGCGCTCTGCACCTCGAAAATGCCATGCTGGTATTAAAGCATTAATATCCCTTTCGAGAGAAAATATTTGGCTTATAAATGCTAAGGAAGAATGTGGCAGAGTAGTACGTAAATGTGTTCACTGTTACCGCTATAAACCAAAGCTTATGACCCAAATAATGGGAAATTTGCCCACCGATCGGGTGAGAGCTCTACGACCGTTTTTGATAGTTGGCGTAGATTTATGTGGTCCCGTGAACATTTCGTTGCGTATTCGCGGTCGACCACCAATTAAAATGTATATAGCGGTTTATGTTTGTTTCACGTCAAAGGCTGTTCACTTAGAATTAGTTTCTGACCTATCCTCTGATTCCTTTATTCTTTCTTTTAAAAGGTTCACTGCCAGGAGAGGTCTTCCACGCAAGGTGTACTGCGACAACGCCACCAACTTTGTAGGAGCCAGCAGGATCCTCAAGGAACTAATAGAAGCGTTCGAGAAGGCCAAGGAAGACGTCGTGTCGTACGCAGCGTCGTACAGGGTCGACTTCAGCTTCGTACCACCCAGGGCACCACACTTCGGAGGACTATGGGAGGCTGCTGTGAAACAGGCGAAGTTCCTACTTCTACGAGCTGTGGGCAAGGCACTGCTCACTCAGGAGGAAATGCAAACGATGCTCGTAGAGGTAGAGGCGGTGCTCAACAGCTGACCAATCGCACCGCTGTCCTCAGACCCGAACGACGGAGATGCCTTAACACCAGCGCATCTACTGATAGGAGAGGGTCTGCGTTCGCTGCCGCCAGGATCCGTCGGAGACGTCAACGACAACAATCTGCGGTGCTTGAAGCGATGGCGGATGCTATGCGCTCTCAAGCAGAGGTTTTGGCGAGCCTGGTCCAAAGACTACGTTCTGGGGCTGCAGGACAAGGGCAAGTGGGTCAAGGAAGAACCCAATCTACAACTAGGCCGAATAGTGGTAGTACACGAGGACAATCTCCCGCCTCAAGAATGGCTGACCGGGAAAGTCGTCCGCGTAATAGAAGGGCAAGACGGCAAGGTCAGAGTGGCGGTGGTAAAAACCAAAAACGGCGTCTATAAATGTCCAATTACTAAATTAGCACCACTACCATTTGATTAAAGACCTTTGGTCCATCAATGGGGCCAGTATGTTGGGCGTGGAGTTTCTTGGCCATTATTGGTTTTCTCCACAATTGGTTTTTTTAAACATTTAAATTATATTTTTTTTTTTCATTTTTTATTAATTAAATCTTATTTTTATAATGAATTAAAATTAAATTAAAATTAGAATCCTAAAAAATATTAACATGAATATTATTACAATTATGGCAACCCTAATTTTTTAGTACATTATTACAATGTAAAAATTAACTGTTTTGCTGAAAAAATAATAAGTGAATTTAAAGAAAAAATTAAATAAATACTTACAGTTTGCACTATATACAAAAACCTTTAAGACGTGTTTAATTTAATTTGAATCTCGGTTGTTTTTAATAGAAATTATAAAGTCCACCATTTTAAAAGATTAAAAAATTCATAAGTCCATATTTTACAATATTAGAGGAGAGACAAAAAACAATCAAACTTTTTTTGAATAAACATTTTTGAAATCTGTAAATGCAATTTGTTTTTGTATTTTTCTTTGCTTTTTATTTGCGTAAAAGCAAAATGAAAAAATAAGTATATGCCGAGATAAAAGATTTTTTTGGACTTAGAGCTTTTTCTGTTGCTTAGTTTGTATGTTTTCATGGACTTAGATCTTTTTCTTAAAACTTGTCTCAACTTATATTTCTTACTTACTACAATGAAAGTGTACTTTTGTTATTTAAAAAGCTAATAATATGTAATAAGTTAAAGTTTGTTTTGATTATTGTAAAAAAAAGAAACATAATTTATTCAAAAATATGAAAATATTATTGTAATTTCAATTTCGATATTTCTATATACTTGTACATAATGAAAACAAAAATTATTCAGTCTTATTTCATTGCTGTTATAAAAAGAAATATTAATTTAAATTTTTAATGGATTTAAAGGTAAGATAACTGGCGACGACTATTTTTATTCGTATGGCAAATCATCATAAAATTTATGGTGTTTTGTAGGCAAAGTGGATTTTAGATATTGTATGTCTTCGAACTTTCTAGTCTTTATTTTTCAATTATTACTAATTTTTCAAGCTTAAGGTCTTTTTTTATATATAAAAACTTTTTAACATTTATTTAAATCCAATATTTCGGCACTTCCTTGAGTGCCTTCGTCAAATTCTTAGGGTAATTTGTTAAAAATTTGTAAAATTAGGAAGAAAAACCCCCTGACGAAGGCACTCAAGGAAGTGCCGAAATATTGGATTTAAATAAATGTTAAAAAGTTTTTATATATAAAAAAAGACCTTAACCTTAAAAAATTAGTAATAATTGAAATAATAAATGTCGAATAAAAATACATATTCATATCATGTCTTTATTTTTCTTCTTTCCTGATGAAGTTGGTGTAAATCCGACCAATCCAGTGCGACTACATTTTCATTTATTTTTTGGTGGAGATTTTTCCATTTATCAGGAAATCTAAGTTTGAAATTAATTTCACCATTTGGTGTCGTCTTTTCCATGGCCAGGGCGAATATTTTTACAAAATTGTACGTTGTTGAACTTTTAAAAAAAATTAATGATCCAAATAAGTAACATCATGACGGTTAATGTCATGACTGTCAATAGTGTTGATACTCAAAACAACGAGAGTGTAGCCATTGAGAAATAATATTATGTCAATTGGTTGGACGCTCAGCCTATTTCGCGCGAAACAGTTGATATTTCAACATTGGAAGAAGTGAGATATTACACAAAGATGTGATAATTTAGACTTATGCTTGGTTTTCACTATGTCAGTTTTGTTGTCAAATTGTCCAAATTGTTGGTAATTTCATAACAATTTGACAACAAAACTGACATAGTGAAAAGCAAGCATTAGCGCCTTTACTTATCACTACAAACCAACAACAACTAATGAGATAACTGTATTTTTTTGTTGTAATCGATGTATTCTTACTTATTGAACACAATTGCATCAAAATCTCAATTTCTAAAAAAAGTGGACATAGAGCCTTTACATGTTAATAATAATATTAATAAAACATTAATAATGTAATTGTTGGAAATGCTTTTAATATACTGGTACTGCAAGTACCACGCGAAGTTTTGTTGTCGCTTGATACTCGATATGTTCACTTCATGTATGGTAGAGTGTCTCGCCTTACATGCAAAAAAAAAAGTTCGCGGTACACCACCGAATATGAAGTATTGTTGCAAGACAATTTCGAAACAAAATATTTTTTTTTGCCGAAAGTAGGGTCGCCAGAATAAATTTTTTGTTATATCTTCGGCATTTATAGTCCGATCATAAAGTGTGATATATCGATGTTTTTGTCTTTAGGAGATCTATCGATGGTATTATCGTGCATTTACCTCAAATATCAAGTTTTAGTATTTACTCACCAGATCTCAGTTCGTACCACCCTAATATCAGAAAATAAAAGCTCACAAAAAATCATTAAACTTTTGTTAAGGAAGTTTTTCGATAATTCCAACAGAACTATTGAAAAAATTTATTTTTGTTTTTTTGCCGAACGTAGGGGTAACCTTTTTAAATTTTTGTGTCATATCATCGGTATTTATAGTCCGATCTCAAAGTGTGATATATCGATGTTTTTGTCTTGTGGAGACCAATGTTTTGCATTTACTCACCAGATCTCAGTTCCTACCACCCTAATATCAGAAAATTAAAGCTCACAAAAAATCATTAAACTGGAAAATTTTAAATTTAAATCATTAAAAAAATTTAATCAATCATATTTCGAAATGAACTAGGTTTACTGTATTTTTGCCGGTTCTCGAGTTTGGAAAAGATGTGGCCCATGCGTTGCTCATCGGTGACAGCCATGGCAGATTCATGTACTACATGAACAAAACGCTCGGTGTTTTGAGAATGGCATGGATAAGCTGCGAAAATAATTAAATTTAGCAAACAAGACTATCAAATAATGTTATATTCCCTGTGCTAACCTGGTATTGCAATTATTTCTTCCGAAAATTATAATGTTTCCAGCTGGACTTGCATGTAGAACTGCAAGCATGGCGGCTCAGTCAATTGAAATTTGGTCCAATCGATCATGTCGAAATATGAGTCACTCTCGAAGTTTATGAAATTACGAACTTGTGGACCGAACATTTGACGAATGCAGACCGTTGCCTCATTTCGGGCTGATAAAAATTTAGTATAGCCATCTGAAGGTACTAGCGGATCTTGGTCTGTTAACATCGATAACAAAACATTCTCGGGGTGGAAAAAGTACGCTTTGTTTTCTATGCACGGACGAAGGCTCTGTTGAACGTCGTCCGGCAATTGACGAATCCAAGATATATATTGGAAAACGTGGCGACTTCCGTAAATTGCCAGTGGTTGGTTTTTCACAAGAAACCAAAATGACGCATAAACTTTTACAACAAACTCAGCCAGTTTTTTCAATATAATTGAGGGTTGCGTGCACGTCACATAAAAGCGGAGAATTCGGGAGGCTGTTGTTAGCCAGCGCGCTGTGCTAATAGCACCGGGTTTCTGGCTGGCTAATATCTCATCACATTCTCCGGTATGAACAGCTTTAACCATACGATACAAATACAATTGATCGCCTCTAATATTCCAGCCTTCTATGTTTTCTGGCATTTCTCCCATTGGAATTCGTTTGAAATTTTTATTGACCTGACCAAACGAAAAAATTATTAATGAAATTATTAAAACTACACTGACGTAAGGTATGCGGAACTTACAGAATATTGTATGCAATTCTGAATGCCTTCTCCGATACTTCCTGGCCAGATTCCAGGTGCTTTCTGTTTACCAAGCAATGATCTCAAGAGAGCATTGAATGGTAACTCGTTAAAGTGAAAAAGACACACTAACCATTGCCACGGTCTCTGTAAATGGCGTTCCATTCTCGTAATAATTCCATTTTTGTATCCAGTGTGATGGAACTCCTACCCATCGCAACTAATAGCAACTAAGTGATCCATACTGTGGTTTTCATGATTCAAATAATCCACGATACTCCTTTGGATTCCCATAGCAGTACTGTCAGTTGGCGTAGCATAGCCACAGAATTTGGAATGTGGCTCTTTCAATATGGTGATATGTTCTTCATTCACAACAATTTTTCGAGTAACATTTGCCCCCGTTACTCTTTTAAGAGTTGGCTCTTTTTTGCCATCGAAAGAGATACACGTCAATAATTCAGTACATCTTCCTGTGAATATTGCTTCTTTCCGGAACTTCAAGCGTTCTCTGTCTCTCATCGCTAACATTTTCTTCAAATTCCTGCTCTTCCTCGCTGTCTACATTATACCCAACGCTGGCAAATTTATTACACAAGTTTTTAGAAGATGCAATTTTCGACATTTCTTCATCGTTACTTATCATTGATATCCCATCAACAACATAATCTTTAGTCATCAATCGTGGACCGCACTGATCGATGAAAACACTTTTTGCATGGTCTGGGATTTTATGAGAGGCGGTGCAATTGCACTCAATATTTTTTTCAATACCGCACTTACAACGCGAAATTAAACAAAATCTATTCCACTCATTTACATTGTATTCAAATTTATATTTGACCATTTTATAGTAATTATTTAGAAGCTTATCCAAACTTTTACGAACACCACTTACCGACATAACTGGAATGCCTACGCGCTGCCACAAAAGAATAATATTTCTCAAAACTTCTTGTTTAAATGCACCCAACTTTCGAAATCGATCGGCGTTATAACGTAGATACAAGAAAAAATTAATAACATCGCCCTTCGTTGGTAAAAATTTAAAAAGGTAACCCCTACGTTCGGCAAAAAAAAAACAAAAATTCATTTTTTCAATTGTTCTGTTGGAATTATCGAAAAACTTCCTTAACAAAAGTTTAATGATTTTTTGTGAGCTTTTATTTTCTGATATTAGGGTGGTACGAACTGAGATCTGGTGAGTAAATACTAAAACGGGATATTTGAGGTAAATGCACGATAACACCATCGTTAGATCTCCTCAAGACAAAAACATCGATATATCACACTTTAAGATCGGACTATAAATGCCGAAGATATAACAAAAAGTGTATTTTGGCGACCCCTACTTTCGGCAAAAAAAATATTTTGTTTTGAAATTGTCTTGCAACAATACTTCATATTCGGTGGTGTACCGCGAACTTTTTTTTTTCGAGACACTCTAAAGCATGGTGAGAGTGCGAGCGTAAAATAAACCTGTACTTAACTCGTAAACATAAGCCGTACTCAAATAAATATAAAAGAAACGTTAATTTAAAAAAAAAATATAAGGAAAAAACATCTCTACCTAAAAATATTACACAAAATAATATTCTTATAAATAAAATACTTGCATATTCAGCTAAAAAAAATTAATACAAATCCTCCTCTTCTATATTATACATTAAACCCGGATACTAATTTCGATTCTCCTTCAGCAAAATCAAACGGACTACGATTAGTTTCCGCTAAAGAAATACTAAATCAAACTAAAGCTATAGGAAATATAATAAACAAAAATCAAATAAATATTTGATATTTATAAAATATTAATATATTATAACCCCCAATTAAAAAAATAAATCTTAATAAAACTAAAGCTAATATAACTTCATAAGAAATTGTTTTATTGAAGCCGAGTAACAGCGGTATTTTTATTGTACTCACAAATATGAACATTATTTTTATACCCTTCACCTTCATGAGAAGGGTATATACATATAAGTTTGTCATTCCGTGTGTAATTTCCACAAATTTTCCGACCCTATAAAGTATATATATTCTGGATCCTTATAGATAGCGGAGTCGATTAAGCCATGTCCGTCTGTCTGTCTGTTGAAATCAGTTTTTTGAAGTACCCAGATATATCGGGATCCAAATCTTCAATAATTCTGTCAGAAATGCTTTCGAGAAGTTTTCTATTTAAATCAGCAAAATCTGTTTAGGTCAACCAGAGTTATGGACCAATATGTGAGACAACCTCCATAAAAATTTTATATTTTTTGTACATTTTATTGCAATATTTTGAAATATATTGCAGATAATACCATGAAATTCTGTATACGTTGTTTATATGATAAAAGAAGAAAGTGTGCGGAAAATAGTAAGAATCGGTCCATGATTTCTCATAGCCCCCATATAAATATATATATTCCCAAAATATGGCTTAATGATAAATAAATGCCTATAAAATTGGAATATCAAGACAAAATTCAGCAAAAATAAGTTTTATACAAAAAGAAATCGCAAAACGATTTTTTTTTTAGTTCGGTCCATGGTTGACCATAGACCCCATATAAAGTCCAATTTCAAAATTCACTTAAATGCGTATAAAACAGATATAAATAATGTTAAACGGCTAAAATTTGACATAAATACTCTTTATAGGCAAATAAATTGTTGTACGAAATTTTATGGTGGTCGGCCCAGAACTGGTCATAGCTCCCATACAAGGACCACATCTGAAAAAGACATTTTTCCCTATATATATTGTATAAATATCGGTACTGACTCAAAACTTTGCACAGATCGTTTATATCTATACAAAAATCATCCCACAAAATTTTGTTAATTTCGGTCTATTTTTAACTGTATGCCCTATATAAAGCCCTCTGCCGAAAATCACTTTAATACTCATAAATCTATTATAAATAAGGTACCAATTCAAAATTTTACACGGATCATTTACATACATGCCTAAATCAAACTGCTGGATCCATATTTGACAATATCCCCCACATAAGGTCCACTCTCGAAATCCACGTTAATACTAATATATATCTTATATATACCGTTATTATGTTTAAATTCGACGTGAAATGTCCTCATATGCATGAAGACAACTGTTCCAAAATTTAAGAAGGTCGGCCCACAATTTGTCATAGCTGCTATATAAGAACCATTTCCAAAAAACAACAAATTTCGGATTTAACGCATATTCAGTCCATGTTTTATAATCATGATATATATCTTTGGAAAGGTATTTTTAATACCTTTTATTTAATGTATTACAAATTATCAGACACCCAGTAGTTCCTGAGATATAGGCATATATATTTTCAATTTTACGGGCCCGCCCCTCGAAAATAGGCGTGACCGCCAACAACTCTGTAAATTATGGTAAGAATTAGTAATTAAATCAATTAAAAATGGTCAAAAATAGATAAATTTTTAAAATATTCAACATAAATTATGTTGGTCGTAAAATTGTCTATCAAACAATATATAAAATCAAATAATATATAAAATAATAATAAAAATTTGCACTGACTGAATAGAAAACACATAATAAGAATATACTAGTCCTATAACCAGTGCAGTTTTTGTATTTCTTATTACGTTTAGGTGGAGGGTATTTAAGATTCGGCACAGCCGAATATAGCACTCTTACTTGTTAAATATACTTCGAGTAAGTGCACCTCTGCATGGTTTAGTATGGTGAGAGTGCGAGCGTAAAATAAGCCTGTAATTAACTTGTAACCATAAAGCCGATTAACAGCATATACATATTCGGTATTTTTATAGTACTCAAAAATATGAACATTATTTTTAAATATACTTCGAGTAAGTGCACATATTTTGCAAGTTCATGTGTACTTCTTAACAACAAATCCATTCATTCAGAGGTTTAATATGTATGTAGGTTTCAATTTATAAACATTACTGATAAACCCTGTTATAAACATAGCTAAGTAATATGGCAACATTAAGTTTTGACTGCTTTGGCCCCTGTCGGATTTTTGTGAGCTAACTCAAACTAATACTATGTTTCCACGGAACATGCTTCACTCTCTATTCATGCTTCACACCCCAATCATGTGCGAAACAACTTGCTTCACCATACAAAATTTTAAGAGCGAATCATGTAGATTCATATTGAATCTACTTGCGAAGCACTCTTCTCTAATTTTTATCGCAAGTTTATGTGCACTAGCTGTAAAAATTTAATATTATTGTAAACAAAGCAAATTATTTTCTTGTTGCTGGAAGTAAAGACAGTAAATACGTACGAATGTATGTTTTTTTTCAAATAAGCTAACTAATTTCCACTCACTTTTGTTTGTCCATTAAAAAAATTATTTTCCACAAATTGTAAATTCTGTTTTTTTTTATTCTGTTTGTTTATTAAAGACAACTGTCAAATCGAATCAAGTTTTTTGGTCATGTAAACAGCATGATTCATAAACATGATTCAGAGAGCGAAGCAGGTGATTCAAGTCATCGTGGACACATAGTATAAGTTAACTTAATGATAGCTCATTTACAACTGACGTCTGAAGTAACTCAAAACTTGATGCAGAGATGAACTATTTGTTTTTTTAAAACATTTGACTTCTTCTCGATAAGTATTAAACTAATCATTGGCTCACTCAAAGCTGGTGCAGAATTAAACAATCATTAAAGAGAGTAAAATGCGAAGAACAAAAGAAGAAAAAAACAAGTTCTTACTTTTTTTTCTTCATGATCATAACAGTTAAAACTGTAAATACATATTTGTTTTGTTTTCATTTTTATTCAGTTTATCTAGTAAATTGAGGTGGATGTGACAAGTTTTATAAAACTAAAACAACTTAATTTAAAACAATTTACATCTTTTTAAGAAAAATAAAAATTATAATAAAAATTGAATATGAATTTGAATAACTTTTAATAGTTTATATAGTTTCCTATATGCAGGCTTTCAAGGTCATTAATTTAATGTAAATAAAAGATTATTTATTTCATTTTCAATTAAATCCGACGTTTCGTTGGTATTCTTTCCAACTTCTTCAGGGATTTGAGTTTTTTATTAAAATAATAATCTTTTTTGTCAGTCTACATCAATTTATGATTTATATCACAGTAGTTTTTTTGTATATGTGGACAACACAACACAAAACTTAAAATATTTAAAAAATGAATGTAAATTAAAATATATATATATCACAGAAAATTTGTCGTTTTTTCTTGGTCACAGTTGTTGAATAACTTTTAATTTTAAATATTTTTTTAACCTAATCATTAGTTAGTTAGTTTATAGCTAACTTATAGTGCCCCTTACTTTATGTGCCACAAGCTAACTCAAAATGAGCTAGTTTGTGGTTAGCTGAAACTTATGCAGAGTGAGTGAGTACTGACTCATTCTGATGACAAGACGTGGAAAAACTGAATAGCGTTTTACATGGAAAATGAGTTAGCTTTTGAGTCACTTGTGACTTATTTTGGATTGACCATTAGTTAGACTTCTAGACTTGCAGTCGTGAACATTCAAATAACTTAGCTCCGAACCATCTAGAAATTATGATTGCTGTATAAATAGACTAATAGGGCCACTCAAATGAGTTTAGTTTATTGTGACTCATTGTTGTGTAAACATCAAAGTGTTCTCAAACTGTAATTAAAGTGTGTTCTTAAACTGTAATATAAGTGTGTAAAAAGCAGTGTCAATTTAAAATTATTTTTGTGTACATATGTACATTAAAAAAAAAATTTAAAATTAAGACTGCAAACTACTTGACGCTTTTATTTTGCAATTAAAAGGTATCCGATTTATTTAAATATAAAAACGTAACAATATAAACCACTTCGAAAAAACATGTTATAAAATATATGTTACAAAAAAATTTAAAATTTTTAAGTGTTCTAATTCGGAGTAAACGCTTTCTGCGCCCCATAGTTCAATTAGATCTTTAAAGCTGTTAAGCCTATTTTGTTTAATTACACAGTACAACACAAAAAAATATTACGGCGTTCCGACGATTGATTGTTGTTAAGGAGACCAAAAAAAAATATACGTGTGTCGGCGTTTTAATAGATCACATCAGAATTTCATTTAAGAAGCGGTTAAAAATTCCCAGATCTGGCCTGTTCTTACAGCATATCGGTAGATATATAAAACTATGTTTTCTTTACGTCTGAGGTGTAGGGTATGTTCAGCATTTTTGTAGATAATGGTATGGCAAATATTTTTTTAGAACATATTAACCCTCTAACTCCCCCCCCCCCCATAACGGCATTTTTGGATTTATTCTAAGAAATTGTAAAAAACACCCTGAAAAAGGGGAAGGGCGGGGCTGAAAGGTTCTACAAAAATGTTGGCCATAAAATTTTACTATATATGCAGTGCTGATATTCAGCCGGTTCGAACCGGTTCGCTCGAACCGGTTGTTAAAATTTTAAAAATTTTCCGAACCGGTTGTTGCATATTCACCCTTCTCGTGAATAAAAATTCCATATGAAATTTGTTGGGGTGATTATGTTTTTTGTTTTAACGGTTTTATATAATGTGTATTACTAAGGTGATTAGTCACGGCAACAAACACAATATTGTTCAGTTGTTCATTGTCCAAACGTACAAACAAATGAATTTTATTTTGGTCATACATTGGATTCTTGGATGATGATGTTTTCGATAGCATTTTCTTTAATCTTTTGAGAAAAAAATAAAGCAATTTTTTTGACTTTTATTTTGCAAAATCAAAACTATTTTTTTATTAAACAAAAGTTTATATCATTTCCTTCAAGAGACTTGTGGTCTGTTACTGGGATGCGACTTTAAAATTTTCGCTCTTTTTATCAAAATTTGGCGAAAATTGTTTCGAATATCACCACTGTATATATGTCAGAACACACCAAAACCCAAAACTTAACACAAACACTAAAAACCAATCAAATTCAAGATTGTCCATTAAAGGTTAATTTAGTTATTGTTCACATATGTGGGTCATCCCATCTCTGGCGGGAAGGTTTGACACTACAATACTGAATTTGATTGGTTTTTAGTGTTTGTGTTAAGTTTTGGGTTTTGGTGTGTTCTGACATATATAGTAAAATTTTATGGCCAACATTTTTGTAAAACATTTCATCCCCGCCCTTATCTTCTTTTCTCCATTTTTCCACCGTAAACACTTTTCTTAAATTTTCCCGCTTCATTTTATTATTTTTCTGATTTTTGGTTTTTTCTCCAATTTTCAATGACAGCTGTTTAAAGCTGACACTTGCTTATTTTTCTTTACACTTTGTATGAAATAATTTTCTACATATGAGGTGGCACCCAGTTAAAGTCGGTTTAACTTAAAACGACCTTAAATTTTGACTATAGTTACAAAATAATTAAAAGTAGGTTTTAAGTTTAAAGTTGTTTTTAAAAAGAACTGACTTTAGTGTTTGTCTATGGTTATAGCGCATTATAAATAATAAACTTATAAATAAATTTACCTGATCAATAGCGACAAATTTAGCATAGACTTCCACAGGGCTTTGTTGATATCTTGCCCTGCACATTATTTTATCCAGTAGAACATTATTATAAATGCCGGCACTGTGCTGTCCATTTACGAATGATCTTTTTTTTCGTCTAGATTTTTTATGCCTAAAACGAAAAATACAGTTACTTCAAGCCAAACTTGTACACCTTAATAAAATTGTTCTTTGACGACATTCTGCGACATTTAAATAGTACAAAAATAATTGTTATAAGATTTCGATGGAATATTTAGTAAGCTTTCAGACACAGAGAACAAAATTGAAACTTCAACTATTAACATAAAAGGCGCAAGTCAAACAGGGTCGGCTTGGTATTCAACATATTATAGCTAATATATTATTAATATGTACTTTGTGTGTTTGCCTTTATAACCATTTTGAATCTGTTGGTGATATTGAGGCGTTAAAAATTCTTGAGTCAAAAACTATAAACTATTGGCTGAAGTTTTGTAATTCAAGGAAGAGTTTCAAGAACTTCAGGAAATTTCGGAGTTATAAACAGCAGAGTGGAATGCAAGTCAGCAAATTTGGCATAGAAGAATAAGACGTGTTTTTATTGTGCTTTCCTAAAACTGTTTTAAGAATAAACAAAAAATAAAATTAACAAATTTTCTTTTGATTTTATTAATTGCATTTTATAAAATAATCACTAATTCAGTGCTACAACAAACTCTGATTTAACAAACAAACAAACAATAACATCAGCAATTAAAACTTTAAAGTGTTCTTTTATTTGATTTTGTTTTCGTATAAAAATAGAATAAAATAAAATACAAAAATCAATGCAAATTTAAAAACTATAACCACAAATAAAACAACAACAATAACTCCTGCTCACTTTGAATAATTCGTGAGAATAATAAAAACAATAACTCTCATTTGTTTTTGTTCGGATATAAAACTGTTATACATTTTACGAACCTCTTTCTTCGTGTGTTTAAACATAAAATCATAACATCAATTATTTACAATATATTAAAGTCGTCTTGCTCTAAGCCTAAATGCCGTAATAAATCCGATGATATGATGGTTTCCTGCTGGCTTTGTGATTCTGTTTATCATGCTAAATGTGTTGATTTGGCTGCTCGAACTGCTGACAATATGCGTGAGTATAATGGTCTGCGCTGGTGCTGCAAAAAGTGTATTGCTCTTGATATCGAATTTTATTAATTTTTTAAAAACACATGTAATCAGATTAATGAAATCCATAATGACTTAAATAAATTTTTAAAAAAATTTATGCAATATAAAGAACTTCTTGAAAAAACACCAAACTCACCGAAAAGAAAGAAACAAGCTACAACCAAAGACTACAAATATATAAAGATGTTGCACTGCCATACATTGTTCTGCCAAAGAATGATAAAATAAAGATTACGCCAACGCGCGTAAAATTTTAAAATGTTCTGCGCATTTAGGCCCTGTGACGTCACACATTCTGTGTTTCTATTGGCTAATTTTTTCTCACTTGTTTTTTTTACTCATGTTTTGCTTGCATTTGCTCACTGCACTCTTCATGTTTATAAGTTTTTTTTTTGTTTTGTTTGTTTTTCTTTTTTAAACAGATTTTATTTTAGAACTCTCAAAGAATTCAATTACAAGGTTGCCAACTATCACATAAAACACACGTTTTTCGCAAGAAATTTTAATTCCAACACATGAAACATTATTGGTAACCCTTAGAATGGCCCTTCTACGTCACATAACGGGAAATCATGCGCATGGCGTAATCTTTATTTTATCATTCTTGGTTCTGCCACTGCTAAATTATTGATGGGATTTTGCGAAAATCCCCTTGTGTATGACTAATGAGAGAATTTTACACACATTTGTTATGCTCTTTTCAAAACATTCATTCAGTCTTCGTTGAGCAAGCGATGAGGACGCATGCGGATGGTTATCGTCATTTTTTTCCACAAATTTATTAAGCATTGTTGTTGCTTCTTGGTGGACGAAGCATAGCAAACACACGCGATTCAATTACAATTGAACACAAAAATAAAAAACTGTTTTAGATGGACCTATTTTTGTTTTTTCTGAAAATAAGTGTTTTAAAATTGTTTTTTGATATTGATAATTGGCCCTGATATTTTTTCTTAAGGTGTTTATATCTGGCTAAAACTCTTTCTTTTTTTCTTATTTTAAGCGTTTGACAATATGTTTGCTGGGAAAATTCTCTCACCAAAACATCTTCATTTTTGAGTACACCTGATATACATACATATGTATGTACATACATATATTGCCGAATCAAAAAACATACAAACTAAAAGAAGTCTTGTTTTCCCAAGACTCTCACTTATCGCATTGAGCAGTTGCATGTAGCTCCCCACACGCAACACAAACTGACGGCAATTTACAATACGCTTTGGTGTGACCAAATTCTTGACAGTTAAGACACTGAATGGGTCCCTGACGCTTATGCGGTTTTTCCACGGTGATTCTAGGATGCAGAAGGTAAATCAGATTGTAGATGGGATGGGACTCGTGTTTCTTTAATACGACATCTCCAGGTTCCAATTCCATCCTGAACATAGGCTGTGGAATCTTTTCACGGTTTCTAATATTCGTTATGCTCTTAATTTTGAAGCCATTTTCCATTAAGCTAGTCTTTATCTCGGCAGGATCAACATCTGGGTCTATACCCTTTAGAACGACTTGGAGTCCTTTTGCGCTTTTCAGCTGGTAGGTATAGAAATCCCTACTTTCCCTCTTCAACTGGTTGGACAATTTTCGAAAATCATCTTCCTTTTTCACTTGAATTTTGGTTTCGCTGATATTTCCATGTTTAATTGATGTTACGCTAAACATATTTTCACCTATTACCGAAACAATTCCTTGTACCAATTTACTGGAAGTGGGCTCTCTCAGATAAATTGGTGGGGGCTTAAACGTCTTCCTAGGAAGTTCTGGCTCATCCGTCTGGAGGAGAGCAAACCTATTTTGATCATTACTCACGGTCTTAGGAGCTTTTGAATTTGATGACACTTGAGCAGATATCGGGCAACTCTGTCGCTTAATAACGTATTTATCCATACCTACTTGTATTCTAGGTTTGACTGCACTATTTGATGTAGAAGGTGTTGATGTTCCTTCATCTGTTGAAATCACTATATTGGGCGAACAGGAACGACGCCGTTCCACGGCTCTTGCAGTGAGAAGATTCTCCACAGATTTTTTTAAGGATTCTTCCTCAGAGAGTTTTTCTAGTTGAGCTAAGCTCTTTCTCAGAATTACATCTGAGAGGAACACTCATACAGTTTTTATGCGATTTTTAAGGTTTTTTTTTATATTTTAACCTATTACGAGTTATTTTTTCACTTTTTTGTTTAATTTCAACTTTTTACACTTTTTCACCTATTACGATTTTTTTACCGAAAATTCAGCCGCACTAAAAATAACACGTCCGAACAGTTCGATGAGACGACTAAGTTTATAATTAAACTAAAGATATTCATCACTTATGCCCCTATTGCGGTTCACAACTTTTTTAATAATTTGGTCGTCGTTCATAAATCGGTATTGCCATTCACAACTTAAATGTAGTTGACTTTTTGGTTGTGCTGCTGATTTTTTGGTTGTGTTTAATAGTATTGCGGTTCACCATTTTGGATGAGTTTGGTTGACAAAAACGATAAATATACACAACTGCTGATTAGCAGTTGAGTCTTTGTCGGTTATAGATTTAAATAAAATTTTTAATACATTTCCTTTAAAAAAATAATACAAAAAAGATAAAAAAAATGGAAAAATCGTAAGTATAGGTGTTTTTTGATCTTAATATAATTAATTAAATGATTAATACACATACGCAGGACAGTCAAAATAACAACCAAAGCCCAATTTGAGCGACTTGTGCAGCTGATGGAAAAAAAATCCAGAACTTGCTAAAGGAAAGCAAAAATTTGAGATGACTAAAACTCAGTGTAAGGAAGCGTGGGAAGGATTTCAATAGAATTGAATAGCTTGGGCCCACCTACAAGAACATCCTTCGAATGGCAACGTGTAAGTATATGACATCTTAATTATTGTAAACAGACATTTTATTAGAATTTTTACTTCATATAGGTTTGGATTCATTACAAAGCAAGTATTAAAAAAAAACTTGCTAATAATAAATAAAATCAACAAGCAGCAGGTGGTGTTCCTTCACAAGAAATTCCGCTTAATGTACTTGAGGATTGCGTGTCCCAGCTGTTATCACTAAATGACCAAGTAGCACCATCTGGACACACTTTCGGCGTTGAAAACGTTGGTCCGTCAACAAATCCGGCTTTAGAAACTCCTCAAAATCTCGACATGGAACAAATCTTTACAAATGAAACTGAGATAATAAACACATCAGCCAAGAAAAGAAAAAAATCACCAGAACAAGAGCGTCTGGAACTTCTGAGAAAACAATGCGAGACACAAGCTAAACTTTAAAAACGTATTAAGGATTTGGAGAAAAACAGTTATAAAAATTATGAAATAAACAAGCAGCTTTTACAAATTAAGCAAAAAAAATTGCCTCTATGAAAAATAATACTTATTATACAAACATATTTGTTACTTATTTTGGAAATTTCTTACTTCGCACTGGGTAGATCAAGAGGATTGGAATCATCGCGTATTTTTTTACGTATACGTAGAACATTTGTATTAGCGTCATGATTTTCGTCCTCAAAAAATAAATCCACACTTAAATCCATTCTTTTTATTTTATAAAAACTTGAATTTTTGCGTTTTTTTTCTTCACTTTACAAATAAAATGCATGATGTTGCCAACATGAAATCGATATTTCATGTCGGCAACGCCATAACAATTACAACTAAAAATCGTTGTGCTACACAATACCAAAAAATAATTTGGTTGAGTTAAAGTCGGGTTGACTGACAGACGACCAAACTTAGTTGAGTTGAGAACGGCAATAGGGGCATTAATTTCACTTTTTTCAAAAGTAAAATCCCTTCTTCGGTGTTTAAATATTTTTTTAATTCTATGCAGCTCCTTCTGAAATTTTGTTTTATTATGAGCTCTGCCTGCTTCTAATGTTTCTAAATGCATTCGGTTTCTCTCTTTTCTCCAAGAATTTCCCATCAAACTGAAAATTCTTTCGGAAGATGCATTGGCATGTGGAATTGAATAGATAAAACTTAATACTCTTAAACTGAAAAAAATATTTAAAAAAAAAATTTAACGAAAATAACCCTGCAACAAATGTGTGACCGAATCTAATCCATAAACAATTTTGCACTAACACAGCAGTGTGAAAGAACTTATGTTTACTGTATGCAACATGTGTTAGGGAGAGACAAAAAATGAGTGGAATGGAGATAGCAAATCACACGTACACAAAAGTCTCTATCATTTTGCTCATATTGCCCTTAATAACTTGATAGAAACTTTGATGGATATATCTCTCATCAGTGACAGCCATTTTACCTATCAAATGAAAGACACTGTTCTTGTAGGGACGTTACCGCTCGGACAGAAATGACGCGACGCGATTTAACGCTAGCATACTCGACGCGACAGCTAAATCATTGTATGTATATAAATTAACTAACGACATTTTAGAAATTGTTTCTGTTTGAACGGTGATTAAAAAATATAATTATAAAATTTTGATCCATCTCGTGTAGCTCTAGCAGTGTATCTGGCGTGATTTTTGAAAATAAAGCGTGACACGCCAGGAAGATTTCAAAAGTGTGACAATCACGCCAAAAGCGTGACGTCTGGACACCCTATTTAGGACGCAAATCATCGTGGTGGAGCGAAGAGAAACAGATACTAAAACGATATTCGGTAATAAAAGAATTTACATAGACAGAAATGATATTGAAAATGCAATGAATGATATGAAAACATATCGAATATTTTGATGAGAGAAATAATTTTTTTTTTTATTAGCTTTTAATTATTTATTTATTGAATCTTCATATGGGCATTTCCTGCAAATCGTCAACCAGGATCCAAAAATAAAATGTTGATAATCATCGTGTTTTATTGTTTATGATTATAAAAAAAAGTCTATATTTTTATAATAGAATGGGTTCATATCATATTTCAGCTGTTTTACATGAGGAAATTGGGCTGGAAAATGGAAAATTTTATATTTTGCTTTATGCTATTTATAAACCAATTTTTATATTTAATTATTTTACATGCAAAAATATGTTATTTATGCACTCTTTCTGCAAAATCTCTCCATCACAATCAATTCGTAAGATAAAAGTGTATCGAGGACAAAAAAGTTCGATTAACGGTAAATTTTTACTTTGTTTCTTATCTATGTTTTAATCGTACGTTCGCGACCGAAAATATCATTTTATTTTAATTGATTTGCATTAACTGTCAACAGGTGTCAGATATTACAAATTTTAATCAAGTTCGGTGTCACTAATTTATAATTAAAAAAAAAAAAATTCTGGGCAACAATTAATTAAAATCTTTTTTATTTGCAAAATTTCGTACGTTCGCGACCGTAAGTAAATTTTTTTCATAGGCAATGCATTTATTTTCTTAACACGCAAATTTACTTTCGTAGATGGTTAAAATATGTGATAAATCGCAAAACGAAAAACAAAAGCGTTATATCAATAAAATTAAAAGCGATCCACAAAAGCTAAAAATTTTACGCGAAAAAGCTGCTGAGTGGATGCGAAAACGACGCTTAGCATTAACAAAAAATAAAAAGGTTTTAAAACAAATACAAGAAAAAGAACGTGCAAGGTTGAGAGAAAACCGACAAAAGAAGAAAAAGAAGACGATCATGAAGCGTATTCGTGTAGACAAACTCTGGGCTGAAAGGGCATTACCAAGTGATTTGAAAAAAAAAAAAAAAATTTAAGTTATTAAAGGACTATTTCAGAAGTATGTCGAACCGGAAAACGAGCAGAATAAAACATCTACGCAAGTTGAATGGGGCAGGAAGTTAGAAGTAGTGAAAGATATTTACTTGCGTGAAGATGTTAGCGTTCAGTCGGCAGCCAAAAAGGACACCCTCATTGTTGATGGACAAATTGTTGCTAAACGATATATGCTGCTAACTGTATCGGAAGCTTACGAAGTTTATAAAAATGAATCAATTGGAGAATGCGTAAGCAAGACAAAATTCTTTCAGTGTCGACCCAAACATGTTCAACTCTCGACCAAAATGCCGCATAACATGTGCGTATGTATTCATCACGCCAATTTCAGTTTTTTTATTAAATAGTTGCACAACAGTTATACAGTCTTTCCCCAAAACCTTCGAAAGTTTTTTACAATTAGCCTGTTGCAATATTAAAAACGAAAGCTGTATGACCAACGATTGCGAAAACTGTACAAAAGATGTGAAATCTATTGTTCCAGTATTATACTTAACAAAAATGGATGAAATTGTAAAATGGCAACACTGGCGGAAAGCAGACGATAGAATAACTTTGACTGACTCTATTCCATAAAAACAAAATTATAAATACTGTTAATATTTTATATGAAATAAAATAGTCTATTTCTTTTTATAAGTACTACTACACAATACAAATTAAGTATTACGTATTTTGAATTAAATTAAGTTTTGATTTCTTCGACCTTTTTTTTTCAATAAAATAAAAAAAGTTGTTTCGAGTTCGAGGCCACGTATTTACGTATTTTGTTAAAGAAATTTGAGAATATTTATGGGAAAATGCATGGTGATAATAGTAAAAATAACATATGGAAAAATCGTACGTTAGCGACCCGTACGTTCGCGACCGTTACTTAAGGCAATTGAACAAAAACCAATCGAGATCTTTTATTGTGTAAATAATGGATAGAGACCTACATTAATACACTTTTAAAATAAATTAATCACTTTAGAATATTCCGTTCCATTTCGCAGATTTTTAAATTTCACTACTGTCAACCAAAGTTGACTTCTATTTTATGTACGTTCGTGACCACATGTTTATAACTATCATTATGAAAACTTACACTGTATAAAATCTATCTTTTGTATTAAACATAGAGCTACTAAAATGCTATCGAATTGCAAAAAAAAAATTAGGAAAAGTTTTGTTCTCTATATCTTTTGTACATTAAAAGCGTACGAACATACGTTCGTGACCCGAGGAAATGCCCATATATTGAAATGACAATAAGTGTTCAAATCTTAATACTAAAAAGAAAATAATAAGCCCAGCCAGTGCTAGACAAAAAATTTTATGATACTAAAAAATTTCACATCAACTGATCCAGTCATCTGTTTTGCGCTTGAGTTAAAGCAAGGTATCCCTCCTTCTCCACCGACTGTGGCCACTAAAGTTAAGGATGTCTCGTGCAAGTGGGTTTGGATGGTGTTCAAGTTTGCTGACGTACTTTAACGCATATTTTGTAAATTCGACTTTTACTAATGGCACGCCTAAATCTTTGTGGATTCGAGAATTTTTAACATACCATGGAGCTGCAGTAATTATTTTATTTTGACCCCTTTGAATTTTGTAAAATTGTACAACAATAGTTTGCAATCCAACTTTAGTGAAGAATTTCTGCCAATTAAGTTGCACTGCTTTTAATTTCATCTGTGTAAGTTTCGCTTCAATATGAGACTTCCAAGTTAAACGGCGCACAGTGGCTGAAAATCGTTTTTCATTGGCCAAAATTCTGTAACTTTTGAACCGATCAAAATATTGAAGTAATTTTTTTTTAATGTATAGATATTTAGTTCAGCTTGGCTCAGTTGTAATTACATTAAAATTGATTAATGACTTTTTAAGGACTTCTAGGTCAAAGTTGAACTTTTGATTTTTTTTAATTTTTGGAGTGAAATATGGGTTTATTATTTAATATTTGGAACTTAATAATAATTATAATTATTTTTTGTGATAATGAAATTTTTTTAATGTTACACTCAAAAAAATTTTTACACTCAAAAAAATGTTTACACTAAAAAAAATAGTAAAATTCACTGGAGATTTTGCTGTTACTACAGAAAAATTTATTCTTTTTTGCTGTCAGATTTGATAATTTTAAAAAACATTTTAAAAATAAAAACTGCAATAGATTTTATTAGCATTTGTAACAATTATTATTTTTAACCGACCTCAAAAAGGAGGAGGTTATCAATTCGAATGGTATGTTGCTTTTTTATGTTTGTTCCACGATAACCATTTCTGAACCAATTTTAAAAATTCTTTTTTTGTTTGAAAGGGTTTGCTTGCAGGTGGGTCCCATTTAATTTTTATGAAGATCGGACGGACATACGGTTTTTTATTTACCGTTATCTATATTTTTTCTGTGCTTCTCTTATAAATTGTTGAATAACTTCGTGATTTATGAATCAATTTTAAAAATAATTTTTTTATTTGGAAGATATGGCTTGCAGAAAAATATATTTAAGGTAAAAAAAATGAAAATTTCAGAAATTGATTGAGATATATCGGGGATATATACCATAAACCGATTTTTAAGAATATATCGAATATGAGTGTCAAAATTTAGCTCTGTTAATGGGAAAACTTTATAGATTTAGCATTTCTTTCTTTCAATCAAAAAAGTGCAACAACATTAGTTATATTAAACATTTTTGAAAATTAATCCAACATTTTATTTGGCCGAAATTTTGAAGTCGGTTTCTTTTAAAGAATTATTTACTAATACTATGTTTTTCGTACTTAAATAACAATGAAGGCAATTATAATTATTATTTATTTGAAACAAATATTGATTGCAAATATTCTATATTTTGTTCTGCGCTATTTCTGTTCTTTAGTAGTTTTTTGGCTTCTTCATCTAAATCCCGATGTTCCACTTTCCATTGATTTCGAATATTGGATATGAACGGATCTGATGTTGCCAATAATATATTAAATATATCTGCATTTGTGGAATTTCGTGAAATTTTTCTAGTATTGTGCTCTCTATAAAATCTGTAATCCTTGTTCCTTTTTTCCTGAGCCTCCTCTGATAGCTCTCCAAGTGGCACCAAATGATATTTAATGATATCTTCTCCATGATAAAGGATTTTGTGGACTCTTGCAGACATATTTCTCCACGGGTAGTTGGTTGTATATATTTTTGCAGTTTCCTTAGCATAATCTCCAAATTGTCTAGCGTCAATTTCTTCATTGCACGCAAGTACTTCTAGGATTATTTTAAATCTGAAAATAAGGTTTAAATCCACTCCTGTTATTTCAGATGCTGTTTCTGGATATGAAAAGAATCTTCGTGCGGTAAAATTTGCTATATTCATCTTGAACATGTTTCTTTTTTGAACTTCTTAACTCTTTGTTGGTTCCATTGTTTCTTATGGATCCTGAAGACCCAAAATCCAAATCATAACTGATTTTTAGTATATGTTCCATAAGTCGTCATTTGATCCACAGTAAAAAGTCATGAAAAAATATGTGATGCTCTTGGTAGTCACAGCTAAATTCAAGTGCGGCCGAAAGGGTTAATATCAGGTAAAACTAATTAGTATCTCGCCAATATTGGGTTTTTTTTTCTTTAGTGGTTTAATGTCGCGATTATTATTATAAACTTGTTTATGACTTTGGTTGACCCTAACAGTTGATAACAGGTATATTAGAAAGAGATCATATGTTTACTGTAGAACCTATTGTGATATTTGTATGACTTATTTTTTTGCTAATCAAAACAAAGCCATAAAACCCTTTCGCAGGTATTATATTTAATTATTTTAGTTTTACGTAGTCTAAAGTAAAAAAACATAAACCTTTAGGCGAAAAAGTGAAAATTTAATACACCATTGTATACGAGTAATTATAGGGCTGTTTAAATTATCGTAATTTGAATTTTTTTAGAGTAATTTCATTAAAATTAAAAAAGTGTTCTACCGGCGGGTCGTGGCGGGTGCAAAAGTATATATAGGGTTAAAGACGACACTTTCACATTTCTTCGGGTGGTACACGTTTCTTGTTCCCTAGAAGTTCTATTCCAGTTGGGCATAGTCAGTCAGAGAAGTCGGTTCAGTTTGCTAAGCGAAAATTAATATATAAAAATTACTTGCGAAACATTGTGTTGGTGGAAATCTGCATGAATCCTATTGGATTTAAATTATTTTTATATGGGCCACATTTGAAAGTGCTCAAAATTAAATTTTAAACAATAAAAAGGCAAAAAAGTTAACAACATTCCGAAAACATATTTAAATAAAACATTTTGTTAACTTAAAACAAAGAAAAAGTGTAACGATTTTACAATAGTAAAAACAATTATAAATAAATAATTAAAAATAACATGTATCAAAATAAAAAAAAAAAAAAAGAAAGTAATGTATAAAACAACCCGTATGGTTTCAATTAAATTCAAAACAAGCACCATTGAAAAAGCTTTGGAGTATAAAATCGACGCGTATTGAAAAGGATTTACTTGCAATTCAATTAGTTACACTCCATTAAACAAAGAAAAAAGGAAGAAGTATATTAAATATTAAACAAATTAAAATTCTCAAAACAAAACACCTATGACATTTTATAACGTATAAGAAATATTAAAAACCATTGTTAAAATAAAACTACATACAATAAAGTAAAAGCAACGAAAACAGTGCCTTCAATAGCAGCAACGACTTCCTTGTCAGGAAAAAATTATATGTACATCAGCAGATGTTACAACAACATCAGCAATAACACCAGCAACTACTTCCACATTAGTAATGACTTCCACTCCAGTACTGACTTCCACATCAATGTTAGCAAATTGTGAAGAGATACTACAAGAAAATGCATCAATTACAGTGGATTTACCTGTTATTGAAATACCTACTTCTTCGATATCTCAACATGAAACAACGCCAACAACATCCTCTTGGACGAACAGTCGTAAACGAAAAAACATATTGCTGATGTTGAGGACATTTTAAATATGGAATCAGAGCATTTTTCAAAAATGTCTGCTAATTTAGTAGACATTAAAGTAGAAATAAATGAAAGCAGAAGATATTTAAAGGAAATAGATCTTAATATTAAAGATGTGCGAAATCATCATAAAGATATAAAAAAAATAAAAGAGCAAGAATTAGAAGAAGTGACCAGACATCGTAATTGAAAAAAAAACTGCAGACCAGAAACTAAATTAAAATGAAGTTTTTGGAGCTTGAGGAAATGAAGCTTGGTATGAAACCATCCTTACCACCACCATAACTTTTTTTATTTTTTTTTTAATTTTTAATTTAATTACATCTCAGATCTCAGTGAAGTACCTTACCTAGTATGTATACAACGTACCTTATAAATTTAATAATAAGTTTTTTTGTTATTGTTTTTTTAACAAGTGAATTTTTTGTTTTATAATTTTAAAAATAATTGAATTTTAAAATAAAATGTTTTGTTTTTTGTTGTTGAAATTTATGAACTGTTTGAATGTATAGATTGGGCTATGTTATCCCTTAAAGTTAATGCTATGACATCATCTTCATCTTGTGCTGAAGGGTCCTTATCATCGTCGATATTTTCAATTATATCTTCCTCAAATGTTACAGCGAAGTGTTTGCATACGTTATGTAAAGCACAGCACACATTAACAATTGTAACCACTTTGGAAGGATTGTACAAAAGAAAATTTTGTAGGCACCTGAAACGACTATTGTTTTTTCTACAACATTTCTTGCTGAAGCATGTCGTTGGTTAAATGTGTGCTGTGCAGTACCGTAACTAGGGTTTTTATAGGGGGTCATTAGATATGGCTTTAACGCATGTCCGGAATCTCCTAAGAGCCAAAAATTAAATGTTTACTTTTTATTTTCATTAATAATATACAAATATAAACAAACAAAGTCAGCTGTTTTCTCGTGTTTTCGAAAAATTAAAACCACGCCGATAACCGTACAATCACGTGATTTGCAGAACAGCATCAAATCGTCGGCGTGGTTTAAAAACGGTGCGTGATTTCAAATCACGCGGTTTTCAGAACACCCCTGACCACGAATTTAGTGAATCATTAAATATTACATATGAATAATCACCCCTATTCTGACTTTCGATTCGAATCGAAATTTCCTTTGTTTGGTATTCAGAGTTTCGATTCCGATACGTTTCTTTCGATTGTAGGTATTCTGTATTACGATCATACAGGGGTGTTCTGAAAATAACTTTTTGTCAAAGTGATTTCAAATCACGCAAAAGGTGTTCTGCGCACAAAAAATATTTAAATCAAGTGATTTAAAACCGGTCAGCTAAATGACTGACGATTTGAAATCACTTGCCTATTTTAGCTATGTTATTTGTAGAGAATTCACTTTAAATGTTATTTTGTATTAAGTACGATGTGTTTTTTATTGATTTTTGTAATAAAATTAGGGTTTATATACACAAAAAAATAAATATTTCCAAACTTTTAAAGACACTGCTTGTTTTGTAAGAAATTGTTTTGCTTTGTTTACCAATGTTCGTGATTTACTTTTTCTCATTAGGAGTCAGCTAGTTTGTTTTTTCGAAGATACTTTTAAGGTTGCCAAATTAACACAATCGTAAAATGTCATATAAGATTTATTGAATTAATTCCATCCTGTTCCTTACTAATGACAAAATTTAATTACTGTTGATAAAAAATGTAAAAATATTTAATAACTTAGTAGTTTTTGTGCATTTTTAGAAATGAGTAAGTGCAAAATGTAAGCAAGTTTCATCGATAAAAACAGTGGCAACTTTGTTATTTTTATATTATTTTTTGTTTTGCTAACATTCATTAATGTTTATGCCTTGTATCCATAGGATTTGATAAGTCTCGTAAATGACGTTTTTTAACATGTTTATTTTTTAAATGCTGTTTTCCTTAATTAATTACTGCCAATAAAGTAGCTCCCGGCATTTTTATTTACTAAATGTTCACTTTTTATTTTCATTAATAACATACAATATAAACAAACAAAGCACAGATTTAAAAAGTCAGCTGTCTTCTCGTGTTTTCGAAAAATTAAAACCACGCCGAAAACCGTAAAATCACGTGATTTGCAGAACAGCATCAAATCGTCGGCGTGATTTAAAAACGGTGCGTGATTTCACAACACGCGGTTTTCAGAACACCCCTGATAGTTACGTTTTTCTACGCTTATATTTTAGCAACGGAATTTTTTCGATTACTCTTTTTATAAACTTAAAAAGTGTTTAATTAAAATTTCAGGTAGTTTTTTATTACTATGTAATATATTTTATTTTGGCCGAGAAGGCTTAATATTACAAAATGAATAAATAAATAAAAATGTAAGTAGGTATATGATAATCAGGTATGGGCACCACTACATTCAAAGCTTTGCATGTGTGGCACTGTATTGGTTTGTTTACCAGTGTCGTCAACTTGGTGCGTTTCGCACTTTTTTGGGTGCTTTTTCAAACTTTTTGCGTGGTGCGCTTTTTTTTTAAATTTCGGTGTGTAGATAATAATACAAATTTATGTAAAGAAAATATTTTGTTTAAGGCTGAATAAATGCAATAAGATTATCAAAATCTATGTCAGTGTTTGAAGTTTTTATACGAATAAGATTTTCTAAGTTTGTATCAGTCAATAGGTGCCTGTGTTTGCTTTTAATAAAAACCATTTCGGAAAATGCAGACTCACAGCCGTATGTTGTTCCAAATATTGAAAATAGGTTGTAAATTTTGTTTTTCAGGACGGGATATTTGTTGCTTTCGATTTGACGCCAAAATTGAATTCCGCGCTCTAACGGAAGGAATGCATCTTTCTGAAGCTTCTCGAGTTCAACTTGAGCTTTTTCGTCATTGAAATTCAAAGAACACAGAAGAGGATTGCGATATAGCTCAATCAAATCTCGAATTTTTTCAAAATCGAGAAAGGAATACTTAATTTTTGCAATTAGATCGTTGAAAAATTCATACAATTCTGGTAAATTGGACCACATATCAAATTCTAAGCAGATTGCTTTAGTTTTAGGAAAGAAGGATAATTCATTTCCTTTAAATTTAGTAAAAAGATTTGACAGACGACTTTTAAAATCGTCGACAGATGCAACAAGGTCAAATATTAACTTTTTCTTTCCTTGCATGCTTAAATTAAACTGACACAAATGAAATAAAACATCACAGAAAAATGATAAGTTTAATAAAAATTTACTATCTTGCAATTTAATTGCTAAACTTTCATTTTCATCTGTCGGGTACTTCTTAAAGAATTCAATTATTTCTTTTCTTAGGTTAAAAAATCTATCAATACACTTCCCCTTACTTAACCAGCGTACTTCAGTATACAAAAGCAAATCACTGTGTTCGGCATTCAGTTCTTCCAGAAATGCCCGAAACTGCCTATGCGCTAATGCCTTGTGACGACTTCTTATATTTTTTAGAACTTTTATTACAACGTCCATTGTCTCTTTCATGTTGACAGACTTAGCAAATAAATTTTGCTGGTGAAGAAGGCAATGGAAAGTGGGAACATTAATATCGTTCTTACGTAATTGACCCACAAAGCCAATGTTAGTTCCAACCATAACATTAGCGCCATCAGTGCAAATAGACGAAAGCTTATCTTTATTTGCAAAAGAAAAAACTTTTTCATTGACTGCGTCATAAATGTCTTTGCCTTTCACATTGCTCCTCATTCCAATTAAAGACAACATACCTTCTGATATTTCAAAATTTCTATTTACAGATCTATAACATATCAAAAGCTGACTAGTATCGTTGATGTCTGTACTTTCATCTAAACAAAGAGAAAAGTATTCAGAATCAACAATATTTTGCTTTGTATGGAGGTACAGAAAAGATGCTATATCTTCGGTTCGCCTTGTAATAGTCCTACGAGACAAGGGAACGTTTTTTATAATTTCTGACATTTCTCTGCCTTTCTCTCCAAAGCATTCCAACATGTCAGCAGTTACTTCCTTTAAGAAGGACCCATCTTCTACCTTTTTTTGCTAGTGCAAAACTTACTATAAAGGAAGCTTTGAGTGTTGCCTTTACAAGTGAGACGTCTTCTTCACAGCTGTTACTGTTTTGTTGCGCACTATTTTGCAGTTGATCGGTGTTGTTGTTTAGCTGTACATTATTTTGCTTTTCTATAAAAGCAAGCTTAATTTCATATAATTTAAGAAACCTTTCTTCATTTTTAAAATTCTCATATTCTTTATGGAAGGCAAAATAATGTGTTCGGAAACAAGATTTTCTAATATTTTTCAAAACCTTGAAACAAATCATGCATTCTGGTTGACCCAAAGTATTAAGACAAAAAAAAAATCCATTTTCATATTGTGTTTTAAACATTTTTATAGTTTATTAAAAAGTTAAAAGAAAAATAATAAAAAATAGATAATAAAAGTAAAAATAGATAATAAAAGTAAAAAAAACTAATTAAAAATGTACTGTACAATAATGCGTATAAAACGAACGTGTTAAAAAACGCTATATGTTTCCGCAGAAATAACTTGCTTAACTATTTTGTTGCTAGAATAAATGTAAACGACGCACGTCTGCTTCATTCGAAGTTTTCTGCTAGACTAAGCACAATTTCGTTTCTCTGCTTCGCTCATCAATTTTGTGTATGTACACATCGTTCGCTCTTTTTGCATTTGCCCATACTTGATGATAATCTTCAAAAAATCTTTTTTAAAAAATAAAAATAAAGCACAACAGTAAAGTTTATATAAAATTTTATTAATTTATTAAAATTTTTAACTTAAAATAATTCAATATTTTTTTTGATATTTAAGGAAAACAATTGACTAAAAAAGAAAAACTGATAAAAGTACCTCAATAAAGTTTACGTACACAAAAGAGATCAAGAAATATGTTTTTAAAATGCAAAATTTTTTTACAGGTTAATACTTTGTGGGTCCTCCCTTGGCGGTTATAACAGCTTCTAGACGTCTACGCATACTTCTGATAAGGTTTCGGGTTTATGTTTCTTTTATTTTAGACCACTCAGCTAATAACGCATTTTTCAGACTGTCCTTTGATGTTATTTGATGTTTTCTGATACGCCTTTCTAATATATCCCAAATATGTTCAATTGGGTTGATATCTGGTGATTGTGGGGGTGTATGCAATTGTTTGCAGTTATATAATAGCCATTCACGGACAAGATACGATGTGTGTTTTGGGTCATTGTCTTGTTGGAAGTAAAAGCTGCGACGATCAAGACCCAATTTTTCCACACTGCAATGCAAATTGTTTTTGAGTATACTCAAATAAACATGCTTATCCATTTTATCTGTTATAAATTTCAGTGTTCCGACTCCAGATGCGGCCATACACCCCCAAACCATTACGTTTCCATCGCCATGTTTAACTGTTGGTATTAAATTATTTTCTTTCAGTTTCTCATTAACTTTTCGCCATATTTTGCCTGCACCGTCAGACCCAAAGATATTAAATTTAGATTCATCGCTAAATACTACATTGTCCCAGAACGAATCCGTCTTTTCTAAGTGCAAGTGAGCAAAATCCAATCTCTTTTTTTGGTTTACTTTAGATATAAAAGGCTTACGTCGTGGCACTCTTCCATGATACCCAACACTGTGCAATGTGTTCGTTATTGTTTGTGGATTTATTTCTTTTTGGATGGTTTGCGATATGTCCTGTGCTAACTTCACTGCAGAAATTTTTGGATTTTTTCGCACAGTGACAATAACTTGGCGTTCATCACATGGTGTTAACGCTTTTGGTCTACGTGATCGATGTTTGTTTTTCAAATTACCGGTGTTTTTGTACGAATTTATTATTGTTTGTACACTAGAATGAGGTTTTCTAATTATTTTACAGATTTCTCGAAAAAATTTATTTTCTAAATGCAATCTTAAAATCAATTTGCGGATATCTAATGAAATTTCTTTGCCGCGACCCATTGTAATTTTTTTGCAACTTTAGGAGAAAACTGATATTAATCACAAAAAATTATAACAGTTACTACAAGTCTATTTTGTTTTAACCCATTACTGCCTGCCCATAGATCGGCTCGTACGATTTTGATGAAATTTGGAAATATGTGCCCGGAAGACCATAGAAGTTGATAGAAAAAAAAAAAAAAAAATTTTACCTCAGCTCAGACCTGAGATATGACATGGGTATTTAAATACCCGACAGGCATTGGTGTAATTTACTTTCACCCATATCTGCTAAAAAAAAAACACTCAACACTATTTTGTTGACATTTTCATTATTGTTGACATTCGAAAAATGTTAAAAAAAAATGATAAACCGTTACATTTACCTAAACTGTTAACGAATTGCAAGCCCTTTTTGATAGTTGTTTTGATGAGGACAGTGATGGAGAAGAGAACTTTATCCAAAACGCAGACGCCGTTGATATCATCATTACGCCTCCCGATGATGTCGATAATCTTAGTGACAATGAAGAATTGGACGACAATGTTCAATTGTTGCGCGATGAGCCGGAGCTGCGTAATGAGATTGCGGGCCAATTCGAAATCGAATGTACTTATAATGACTGCAACGAGTATATGCCAGCAGGCGGTGATAATGATACGGTAAGTTTTGAAACCGAAGAAGAACAAGAAGAAGATGATACACCGGTAGCCTCAACATCTACTGGTCGTGGTTGTAAATCAACATTAAATTCAAAAAAGGCACCGAAGCGACCCAGAATCGATGAAGGAATCAAACCAAAATGGTCTCGGTCACATAATTATAAATTTGATAAGACTCCATTTGATGATACGGCTAATTCATACAAAGCGTTGTATGAACGAATTGGTGCCATGAATCCAGTGCAGCTTTGGGAGATGTTTATCGATGAGGAGGTTTTAAATCTGTTGGTCAATTCAACCAACCAATACGCTGCGACCAACAATTGTACATCATTCATAACATCAACTAGCGAAATGAAAACATTTTTGAGCTTGTTGTACATCACAGGCTACCACACTTTGCCGCAAATGCATAGTTATTGGTCAAATCGAGAATCATTGGGATGTGCGTTAATAAAAGAATGTATTTCAAGGGACAGATTCAAACGAATCAAACAATTCTTTCATGTGTGCGACAACTCAGCATTGGATCCGAAAAACAATTTGCAAAAGTCGCACCATTGAATGATTTATTGAACAAAAAATTTCTTCAATTCGGTGTATTCTCTCACCACCTTTCGATTGATGAACAAATGATTGCATACTACGGCCGGCATTCGTGTAAAATGTTTATCAAGGGTAAACCAATTCGTTTTGGATACAAGTATTGGTGTTTAGCTTCGGTTGAAGGCTATTTGTATCAGCTTATTCCATATGCTGGTGCATCAGAAAAGGTGGACCCAGGTTTCGGGTTGGGAGAAAGGGTAGTCCTATCGCTGCTGTCACATGTGGAAGATCGCGCCAAGCACACGGTTACATTTCACAATTTTTTTACAAGTCACAAACTAATGACTCGTTTGTCAAACGATGGATATTTTGCTTTAGGAACTGTTCGTGATAATCGGACCCATCAGGCCGACTTAATGGTCATAAAGGAAATGAAAAAGAAGCCTCGCGGGACGTCTGACTTTCGTGTCGATAAGAATAATTCTATACTCGCGGTGCGTTGGAATGATAATGCGGTAAGTTATTCACAACAATCTATTATGTCAATAGGTTCATTCTTCGCTTTACCTCCATCATTGATATGGTCTTAATTAACTCTTATTTTTCAGGTCGTTACCTTATTATCAAATTTCCTTAGCCATACACCAATGGTCCACGCAAAATGGTATGATAGAAAGCAACGAAAAATGGTTGCAATTGAGCAGCCCCATTTGGTCAACCAATACAATCAGCGCATGGGCGGGGTTGACCTTTTTGACAACGCAATGAATAATTACAGAATTCGGATCCGGGGAAAAAAGTGGTACTGGCCATTGATAACAAATGCGTTCGACGCGGCTATGGTAAACGCGTGGAAACTACATTGCTTTTGCCGGAAGTATGAAAACAAGCCAGCAATGCCACAATTCGACTTTCGAGTGGAGGTGTGCGAATCCATTATGATCAGGTCGAACTATCATCATCCTGGTAGAAAGTCGGCTTCTGGGACACAACTGGAAATGCGTTACGACCGCATGGATCATTTTATAGGAAAACTCAATACTCGTCATCGTTGTCCGCAATGCGGTGGGAAAACTGAGTATGACTGTTTGAAGTGCAAGGTGAATTTGCATCCTGCTCCTTGCTTCTTGGATTATCACAACGGTGTTGCACCAGATCAGAAGAAGATTAATAAGGCTAAGTGATTTAGACATTTAAGTATCATATTTTCTGAATAAAAGTACAAAGTACTCGATTTAAAAATGCTTTTTATTCATTGCAAACAATTTTGTTTTATATAGAAAAAATAGGCATTTTTAGTACACACCATGGACTGTCGGGTATTTAAATACCCATTTTCATTTGACCGTATCTGAAGGCCAGGTGTGTTGACATATCACTTCCGGATTTTTTTTCATTGCATAGTGGACAAGTTAAGCTATCTGATAAATGTCGAAATTTTTAATTTTTCCCATTTTCCTATGTTTAGCAGCACTTTTCCTGAGCATTTTCCGACAAAGAAAAAACATCGATTTTTGTCTGTGAAAAACAAAAGGAAAACAAAATAAAGGAAAATCCTGCTAAATGTTTTAATGTAGTCTAATCTTTCTTCTTTACTTAAAAAAAAAAAAATACCGCGATATCTCTCACCTGTACCGCGCAAAATATTTTTATGTGTCAACACTTTCTTGGGTATTTAAATACCCATTAGGCAGGAATGGGTTAATGAAAAAGTGTAAAGCAAAACTAAAAATTACAGTTATAAATGTTACAACAATGTTTTATTAGGTAAAACAAATGATCTGTACGTAAACTTTATTCAGCTACATTTATGAGTTTTTTTTAGTCAATTGTTTTCCTTAATTATCAAAAAAATATTGAATTATTTTAAATTAAAAATTTTAATAAATTAATAAAATTTTATATAAACTTTACTGTTGTGCTTTATTTTTATTTTTTAAAAAATATTTTTGAAGATTATCATATAAATTGGTTGTGTACTTAAATTTTTGTTGTACGGCCAATGAAATGGTGATATACAGCAACAAAGAACATGGTTAAACAAATGTGTAATGGTAGAACCAAAGAGTTTTAAATTACTGTCACTACAAACAGGAAAGCAGCCTATTTATTTATTTTTCCAGGTCAAAAACAACGACATCAGAGCAATACGAAAAGCTGGCAAGTTTAATGTCAACAAAACAGGATATTGCTTGCGGCTACCATAAACGATCCAAGGAGGAAGTTCAGGTATTTTCTTTTCAAGCCTTACCTCTGTGTTCTGAGTCACGTTGTTTTCCTCTTTCACCAATAAAGCCACTGCTATGGATTCCATTTCTCCTTCAAATACAAAAATTAAAAATACCACCTCCGGCTTGACAATATTCTTAGCACTTAAATATTTTGCAAACAAAAATGATTACCTGTTTATTACTATTAATTCACAAGTCTTTTTTATTATTTTATTTTTATTATTTCTCCTTATTAATCGCAGAAATTTTTTTATTTTGCTATTTTTATTGTTTGTTTTGACTTTTGTTTATTGAAATAGTAACAAACTTGCTCATTTCTTTGTTTCTATTCCACATTTCACAGTAACAAATTGGTTTTGTAAACAGTTGTCTTCTTCTTGTTCTTTCGTTTCAGTTTTTGTTTGGAATACCAATTTTCGATCGTAGTGTAACTGAATGAGAAGACGTAATCGAAAGTCAGACTAGGGGTGAATAAAATAAATTCTTAAAAAAAATAAAAAAAAAACTGAATTTAAACAAATAAAAGGATTATATTTTATAAAAGTGTGTTATATTTATTAATTAAAATGAAAATTGTAAATTAATTTTTAAAAAAGGAGAATATGAAACACAACGTGCATAAACAATAAAAAGAGTTAAGGAAAACTTAAAGAACAAATACAACAACACCACAACCACGAGCTATTATCAACAACAATAACCATATCCAACTACAACATCCACATCATACAATAGGAAAAGGATACACAACAACAGCCAACAACTACAAGGTATAAAACTAATCATTTACAATAATACTACATTTACACCTACGCAAAATCTAGTAGATTTTAATTAAAATCTTAAAGAAAATTGTTGGCGTTTACACTACTACTTTTTGACATATTGTTGGATTTCATTTTTATAATGAAAACATCTGATTGAAAAAGAAAATAAATTATATGTAAACTTTTAGTAACAAAAATGGAGAGACAAAAACTAATGTTATTATATTTTACATCCAGATCTGAAAAAAACAATCGGAATTCACATTTTTGCGTAAAAAACAGCAGCATTTGTTAAAGATATGTAAGATGTCACAAACTTTTGCAAATGTACTACACGCTATTATTATATAGGAGGTTGGAACGGACACACGTAAGTATGGGAAATAAGTTGGCGTAATGTAACGGGTACTAGAATTTTTCAAATGTACACATGCTTTATTACTTCGTGACACTTCCTTTGAATCGGCGATTTTTTTTTACATTTTTTTTCATCCATCCCTGTCGATCGTCACTGACAATACTACTGAATACAACCATGATGCCGATACAACCCTGTCGAAAACCGACGCCAACCACTGAAGCGTCAGGCAAGATGGAGTTTTCAGGAGAAGAAAGATGGCAGTCGTTGAGGTAGGTCGTGGTGGCAAGAGGTCTTAAAAAAATAAAAAATTAAATAAAGTTAAATAAAGTGTAGTGTAAAAAGAAAAAATTTGTTTTTAAGTCAAGCAAAACCAAAGCCACACAAGCATTTTCAACAAAGTTACGGCGCCACCAGAATTGACCTCCTCAACGAGAAAAAAGCATCGTGCATCCAACAAGCGCCAAGCTAAAAACAGCAAAAGCATCGTGCATCCAACAGCTAAAACATCGTGCATCCTACAGCTAAAGCATCGTGCATCCAAAAAGCGCCAAGCTAAAAACAGCAAAAACATCGTGCATCCAACAGCAAAAGCTTCGTGCATCCAACAGCTAAAACATCGTGCATCCTACAGCTAAAGCATCGTGCATCCAACAAGCGCCAAGCTAAAAACAGCAAAAACATCGTGCATCCAACAGCTAAAGCATCGTGCATCCAACAAGCGCCAAGCTAAAAACAGCAAAAGCATCGTGCATCCAACAGCAAAAACATCGTGCAGCCAACAGCAAAAACATCGTGCATCCAAAAGCAAAAACATCGTGCATCCAACAGCTAAAACATCGTGCATCCTACAGCTAAAGCATCGTGCATCCAAAAAGCGCCAAGCTAAAAACAGCAAAAACATCGTGCAGCCAACAGCAAAAACATCGTGCATCCAAAAGCAAAAACGCGTGCATCCAACAGCAAAAACATCGTGTATCCAACAACAGCCACGAGCTCCAACCAACAAGCTCCAACCTCAAACCGCAGCCGCAAACACTCTCAAACGTCGGCCGATGGATGTAACCCCATCTCCGGTACACAGGTAACACACAAATTTAATGATTTTCAACACAGAGAATAAAGATAAATAAAATCCTGAGGAATTCTTTATAAAATTATATAACAATTTGTTTAAATAATCAAAAATAAATTAAACTAATAATAAATATTTAGTTAACTAAACAAATATTTATTTGAAAATATAAATAAATATTTGAAAGGTTAAATAACTATTTAACTATTTAGGCATTTAAGGTTAGATTAAAAATAACAAAATAAATAATTATGTAACTATATAAATATTTATTCAATAACACAAATAAATATTAAAAAGGTTAAATAATTATTTGGGTACATAACTAAATAAATACTTAAATAAATAAAAACTTACATGATTATTTAAGAACGGAAATGATTGAAATATATGTAAATTGATTTAACAAAATACTTATTCAACTAAACAAATATTTATTTGAAAATATAAATAAATATTTGAAAGGTTAAATAACTATTTAACTATTTAGGTATTTAAGGTTAGATTAAAAATAACAAAATAAATAATTATGTAACTATATAAATATTTATTCAATAACACAAATAAATATTAAAAAGGTTAAATAATTATTTGGATACATAACTAAATAAATACTTAAATAAATAAAAACTTACATGATTATTTAAGAACGTAAATGATTGAAATATATGTAAATTGATTTAACAAAATACTTATCCAACTAAATAAAATATTTATTTGAAAATATAAATAAATATTTGACAGGATAAATAACTATTTAGCAATTTAATTAAATAAATAAAATAAATACATAAATAAATATAAAAGTAACTAAATAAATACTTATTCAACTAAATAAATATTTATTTGAAAATATAAATAAATATTTGAAAAGTTAAATAACTATTTAACAACCTAATAAATTAAGCAAATACTTAAATAAATAAACATATAGGAAACTCGATAAATACATAATTATATGGATATGATTAAATGAATACGCACGTAATTAAATAAATAAATAAATGAAATATTGAATAAAGTTTTAACCAAATAAATAATTGGTTAAGTAAATGATTAAATGGATTCTTGAATGAATATATATAATAGATTTATATAGATTTATTTGAATAATTATATATAATTAAATAATCAGATATTGGATTTTTGATTAATAAATTTGTTAGATTTGTTAAGTTGAATAGTATTATTATTAACTGAATTGTTAAACTAAGATTATTACAGTAATTTTAATTTAATTTGATTAGTATATAATTGTTAGTAAAAATATGGAAGTTTATACTAAATAAATATGAATTTATGTAAATTGTATAATTATATAAAAGTCATGTGTTGAACATTGAGAGAGTGGTTGAAATGTAACTAGCGTGGAGGTAAGTTTACCTTAGGGACATTATTCAAATAAATTTTTTAGGCATCGAATAATGTCACGGATGACTGCAATACGTCATATGGGGTGGGCAGCCTACCCGGGATAATAATACCTGATCCCGGCAAAACGATACTGAGCGTACAGAAGAGGAAGTTTTTTTTTGTTATTTTATCATCAATTGTCCGTCCGATTATCCAGTGAATCCCTAGCGAAATTTGTGTTGTCCATCGTTATATATATGTAATTTGCTTAAACATCTTGGCACGATTATTAATTTGTGATGGCCTTAGGTGGACAAGATCCCTCCCAATCCGACGAGCTCAAGCCGCAGAGAAACCGTACGTGCCACCGTCTACCGACAAGCAAAGAGGCAAAAGAATTTTTTTTAAATTCTTTTTCAACTAAAATTCAGTCAGCTAAAAACATTATGACACGCACATTACAAATTTGGCGCCCAACGTGGGGCGGCTACGGAAATAAAAGCGTTGATACCGTTTTGTTTTCGTGGTTCACTTCACATTTCTAACATTTTTTTTGAGAATGTTGTCCAAGGTTTAAATCTTTTGGAAGATGTCGTATGTCCTGGAAGGATCTACAAGAGTCCATGCCTGAGTTGCGACGACATCGGATGAATGATTTGGATTCTTGGGAGTCGAATGGATCGAATCAAACCAAATCCGTATCAGAAGGCATGATCCGGGAGCTACATAGCTTAGAGTTCATTTGCTTCTGGTATTGGAGGAGATGAGATGAAAATCCAGGAGGCTCATATCATGTTATGTACTGTTTTGTGATTTGTCACAAGTTATTTGATGATAAAGAAATACTCAATTACCTCTTTAAAGTCAATAATAAACATTTCTTGTTATGTTCTTTTTAATTTCATCAGTTAACAAAATTGATTTTCAATACGCTCAAGATCTAAAATTTCGTAAACATCAACACTCAACGCTAAGTTACAAAAATTGCAACCACAATGTACATACTGTATAAAATTTATATCTATAAATATATTGACTAAAACATTTGAATTAAAATCATTTTGTACATAATTTATTCTATAATTACTCAATACTAACTTTAATTAATCTATTTCAACATTAATTCATATATGGAGTTGCTTGTAATAATAATTTACCTCTTTATATGACATAACATATTTTTTTTGCTAAATTGGTCAGATATCTACCATAACAATCTTCTTGATACAACCCTTATATTATATCTTTTATCATTATCATAATCTTTTCTTTGACAAATCGAATCCAACAAACTATTTTACAATTTAGAAATAACTCTCATTTGTATCCGATACAACCATTTTGCATCAAGTGAACAGAGTTTGTTTTTATATACATGCGAAGTAATTTCCTATTGTTGCCTAATGTGGCAGGTCGATACAGACAGATAGCTTTTGTTTAAACACGACGTATAATTATGAGCACTAGACAACTTAGATCAGCAAGTCAAAACCAAAACCAGACCAATAGGGGCAATAATATGCAAACTACTACATCTACAAATACAAGACAAAGCACAGTACCACCGGTCTCCACTAATGTGATTACACCGTTGATGTCTATTAGTTTTCCGCAGGGAGTTGGTCCGGAAACACATTCCTCTCCTGAGAGTAATACTACCATTACCACGCCAACATACAGCAGCATAACAGCCAGGGAAATAAGCGGGCAAATATCCGACACGGTAGGTCGCAGTACGAATATGTCACAAATGAATAGGAATTTACCACCAGTTAGCGAGGAGGTTGACCCAGACGTTGTAAATAATGAGGAAATGTTGACCATCAGGGAGTATGTAGATGCATCTGTGGGGGCAGCCCAAGCATCGATCATGAGGGAATTTCAAAACATGCAGATAATGTTGCCACAGATAATTCGGGAATCGTTACGCTCCGAAGGTGGATATTCGCAAGAAAATCCTTTTTCTCGGAATAATAGACCTGTGAATAGAGATTTCGCATATCAAACCCCTATCAACATTTACCCTAATAGGCAACCTCAAGCACCATTACCTCAACGAAATAACCCTCAAATACCCAATCAGCAACGCCTACCTCAGCCCAATATAGCACAACAATTATTCAGGAATACTCCTCGGAATTTCTCCGAACCTTATCTCGGCTACGATAATTCACCGCAATCCCAAGGATATAAACCTTTAACACCTAACCAGCTTGAAAAGTGGGGAATCAGGTATGATGGTACAAATAAAAATCTAACAGTGGAAGATTTTGTCTTTAGGGTGGAATCATTAAAACAGGACTACAACTGTTCGTGGGAAGTTGTAATGAAAGGTTTCCATCATCTAGTCAGTGGATCGGCTAGTACCTGGTTCTGGTCTTTCAGAATGAAAAACCCTGTATGTGACTGGTACACGTTTAAGCACCATTTGATAAAAAAATTTAGAAATTTCGAAAGTGATTTTGAAATTCAGAGGAAGATCATGGAACGCAGACAAGGCCCAAATGAATCCGCGGATGCGTTCATTTCAGAGATAGTAAATCTTAAGAATCAAATGAGGGTGCATGTGTTGGAAAGCGAGCTAGTGAAAATAGTGAAGGACAATTTGAAAGATGGGTTGGCTCAGTTAATTTTCCCTATCCGAATTGACAACCTAGATCACCTTTTAGAAGAGTGTAAAAGAGCAGAGAGAAATATTGCTAAGCGATATTCTCATCGTACGCCTATAAATAATCCGCGTAGAGTATACGAGGTCGAAGTGTTCGATTCCGAGGTAGAAGACGAGCAGGCATATCAGGTAGATGCATTACAGAAAGCTAAACTGCCAGCAAAACAACTTATCTGCTGGAACTGTAAAACACCTGGACACACGTTCATAGAATGCCCTGTAGTTCAGAGAAGCATCTTTTGTTACAAATGTGGGTTCGAGGAGGTCACAAGCCCAACTTGTCCCAAGTGTGCGGGAAACTCCAAACGGAACATGCAAAAGACGGGGCTAGCTTGTTCAAACCAAAATGCGTCCCAGTAGAGGATAATTTTTTAAAATATATTTTAGCAAAAGAGAAACCTAATGAATATGACACAAGTGAAACGTCCAATGAAAGTTTTAGAATATCAGAATCTGAATCTAGCCAAACTGAAACAACTTATAATCTAGAACACAATTACTCCAATACTCATACTGTTAATAACACCCGTAAATCAGTGAATCCCAGTCTCAATTATGAACAACGTCTGAAAGCATATAATCAAAAAAGAACCGAAATATTTGCAGATATACCAATAGTTAGTGAAAAGATAATTAAGACAAGAGACCGATATACAAAGAGAAAAAACGATAGAAAATTTATAGCATCGACAATTATAGGTCGTGAAGATGACATAAGGCCATACATGTCTGTTGAAATAAATGGCAAAAGATTTGAAGGTCTATTGGACAGTGGCGCGTCGATTAGTTGCTTAGGTAGAAACTGTTTAGTTAAAGTGAAAGAAATGGACATTACTATAGTGGACTATAAATCATCCGTAAGGACGGCAGATGGACGACAACATCTAATCGTAGGTAAAATTCATGTAATAGTTCAATATGGTAATAAATCCGTTGAGTCCGTTCTCTACCTAGTGCCGAATTTAAATCAGGAATTAATTCTAGGTTATGAATTTTGGAGAAAAATTGGATTAAAGGTTTATTTGAACGAACAAGCAATAGATGAAATCTCGGGAGGAGATATAGAGAACTTGAAATTACACCCGTTAACATCTTATCAAAGTAGGGTCTTGGAAAATGTGAAACTTTCGTTCAAATGTTACACCCAGTATGGTTTGGGCAAGACTGATCTAGAAACACACACAATTGAGACAGGAGATGCACCCGCCAGGAAAATGAGACACTATCCCGTTAGTCCTGCGGTACAAAGACTAATTTATGCGGAATTAGACAGGATGTTAGAGTTAGACGTAATCGAGGTAACGACACGGTCTGAGTGGAATAATCGGACCACATTAGTTATGAAACCCGGCAAAAATAGGCTATGTCTCGATGCTAGGGAATTGAATAAGGTCACTAAAAAGGACGCTTATCCTCTCCCTAACATCGATGGCTTATTAGCCAGGCTAGGCGACACTCATTTTATCTCAGCAATCGATCTAAAGGACGCCTTTTGGCAAATTCCTCTGGATGTTGAGAGCAGATCCAAGACAGCGTTCACAGTTCCGGGTAGACCTCAATATCAATTTAAGGTTATGCCTTTCGGACTGTGTAACGCTGCCCAGAGACTTTGTCGATTGATGGATAAAGTGGTGCCGTCGGAGCTGAAGGATAGGGTGTTCGTTTACCTCGATGATTTGCTAATAGTCTCACCTGATTTTGAGGATCACATGAATATGCTTAGAGTCGTAGGTCAAAAGCTAACGGAAGCCGGTTTAACGATTAATATGCAAAAGTCAAAATTTTGTTATAAAGAACTTAGGTATTTGGGATATATCGTGGGAGGTGGAAAGCTGAAACCCGATGAGGACAAAGTAAAGGCCATTTTAGACATCAAACCACCGAAAACACAGAAAGATGTTAGAAGATTTTTAGGTACAGTAGGGTGGTATCGACGCTTCATCCACGACTTTTCGACACTAACCGCGCCTCTCACTGACACTCTTAAAAAATCCCCCAAGTTTCAATTTACTCAGGAAGCATTAGAATCATTTGAAGAGCTGAAGAAACGCCTAATTACAAGCCCAATACTATCGAGCCCAGACTTCGAAAAACCGTTTTTCGTTCAATGTGACGCATCTAACCTAGGAATAGGGGCGGTATTATTTCAAAGAGATGACCGTGAAGGGGAACACCCGATCGAATATTTTTCTAGGAAATTAAATAGGGCCCAGAGAAATTACTCCACAACGGAAAAGGAATGTCTAGCTGTCGTGTTAGCTATAGAAAAGTTTAGACAGTATATCGAACTGATGGACTTCACAGTTATCACGGATCATTCTAGTTTAAAGTGGTTAATGCGACAGCAGGACTTAAATGGACGTCTGGCGAGATGGAGTTTGAAATTACAAGGCTTCAAGTTCAATATAGAACATAGGAAGGGAATTAAGAACGTTGTCCCAGATATGCTTTCGCGACTCGATATGGAGGAGATAATTAGCGATCGCATGATTAACTTTAATTCCGAAGCGTTTAACAATAAGGACTACCTAGCATTAATTGACACGGTTGAACAGAATAAGGACAGGTTACCGGATTTGAAAGTGGAAGAAGGAATAGTATATAAAAAAGTTAAATTCAATACGACAGATATAGATAACGAAGCGGAATGCTGGAAAATATGGGTGCCAACTGAGCTAACGGATAGTTTAATTAGAAGATCCCATATAGACAACACTTCACACGGAGGCATAACGAAAACGTTTTATAATATCCGTGAGTATTTTTATTGGCCATCCATGATAAAACAGGTCAGAGACTTCGTTAGGAAATGTGGAGTTTGTAAAGAGACTAAACACCCAAGACAAACACTACGCCCACCGATGGGAGGCGAAGTCAAGACTGAAAGGCCTTTTCAAAAAATCTATGTAGATTTCTTAGGACCATATCCTCGAACTAAGTCCGGTAACACATTTATATTCATAGTATTAGACCATAAAACCAAATACGTGTTATTGAAAGCTCTCTCAAAGGCTACAACGAAGGCAGTGATCAAATTTCTAAGGGATGAAATATTTTACAAATTCGGAGTGCCCGAAGTCATACATTCCGACAATGGCAAACAATTCACATCGGAGGCATTCGGAGATTTTTTGAAAATATTTGGTGTGAAACATACTCGTACTCCTATTTATACGCCACAATCTAACGCAAGCGAGAGAGTCAATCAGACCATACTTAGTTCTATTCGAAGTTTTTTAGACAATGATCAGACCAAATGGGATGAGAATTTATCGAAAATAGAATGTGCCCTTAGATCAACTATCCATTCGTCGACAGGTGTAACACCATATTTTTCACTAACAGGATATAATATGATAACACACGCGGACGCGTATGAGATTTTACGGAAACTTAAATCTATTGATGAGGGAGACATGTCAGTGCTACCCAAGTCATCCCGAATGCAATTAGTCCACCAGAGAGTAAATGAAAAACTTCACGACGCTTACCTTAGAAACGTAAAATCCTACAACCTCAAAAGTAGAACAATAAGATATACACCAGGCCAAGAGGTCTATAGAAAAAATTTTGTACAGAGTAAATTCACAAAAGGCATTAATGCGAAACTTTGCAGACCCTGGCTGAGGTGTCGGATAAGAAGAGTATTAGGTAGTAGCCAATATGAGGTCGAAAATCTTAAAGGACAGCTGGTAGGAATAAAACATGCTCAACACCTGAAACAGTAGGTATATTTGGACTTCATAGGATATATCGGGGAAATAAAAAGGCGGTACCATAAAAACGATTGATTTCCCAACTCTTTGCGCTCCGCAGGCTACGCGAAAAGAGCTGGCTTTGTAACGGGTACTAGAATTTTTCAAATGTACACATGCTTTATTACTTCGTGACACTTCCTTTGAATCGGCGATTTTTTTTTACATTTTTTTTCATCCATCCCTGTCGATCGTCACTGACAATACTACTGAATACAACCATGATGCCGATACAACCCTGTCGAAAACCGACGCCAACCACTGAAGCGTCAGGCAAGATGGAGTTTTCAGGAGAAGAAAGATGGCAGTCGTTGAGGTAGGTCGTGGTGGCAAGAGGTCTTAAAAAAATAAAAAATTAAATAAAGTTAAATAAAGTGTAGTGTAAAAAGAAAAAATTTGTTTTTAAGTCAAGCAAAACCAAAGCCACACAAGCATTTTCAACAAAGTTACGGCGCCACCAGAATTGACCTCCTCAACGAGAAAAAAGCATCGTGCATCCAACAAGCGCCAAGCTAAAAACAGCAAAAGCATCGTGCATCCAACAGCTAAAACATCGTGCATCCTACAGCTAAAGCATCGTGCATCCAAAAAGCGCCAAGCTAAAAACAGCAAAAACATCGTGCATCCAACAGCAAAAGCTTCGTGCATCCAACAGCTAAAACATCGTGCATCCTACAGCTAAAGCATCGTGCATCCAACAAGCGCCAAGCTAAAAACAGCAAAAACATCGTGCATCCAACAGCTAAAGCATCGTGCATCCAACAAGCGCCAAGCTAAAAACAGCAAAAGCATCGTGCATCCAACAGCAAAAACATCGTGCAGCCAACAGCAAAAACATCGTGCATCCAAAAGCAAAAACATCGTGCATCCAACAGCTAAAACATCGTGCATCCTACAGCTAAAGCATCGTGCATCCAAAAAGCGCCAAGCTAAAAACAGCAAAAACATCGTGCAGCCAACAGCAAAAACATCGTGCATCCAAAAGCAAAAACGCGTGCATCCAACAGCAAAAACATCGTGTATCCAACAACAGCCACGAGCTCCAACCAACAAGCTCCAACCTCAAACCGCAGCCGCAAACACTCTCAAACGTCGGCCGATGGATGTAACCCCATCTCCGGTACACAGGTAACACACAAATTTAATGATTTTCAACACAGAGAATAAAGATAAATAAAATCCTGAGGAATTCTTTATAAAATTATATAACAATTTGTTTAAATAATCAAAAATAAATTAAACTAATAATAAATATTTAGTTAACTAAACAAATATTTATTTGAAAATATAAATAAATATTTGAAAGGTTAAATAACTATTTAACTATTTAGGCATTTAAGGTTAGATTAAAAATAACAAAATAAATAATTATGTAACTATATAAATATTTATTCAATAACACAAATAAATATTAAAAAGGTTAAATAATTATTTGGGTACATAACTAAATAAATACTTAAATAAATAAAAACTTACATGATTATTTAAGAACGGAAATGATTGAAATATATGTAAATTGATTTAACAAAATACTTATTCAACTAAACAACTATTTATTTGAAAATATAAATAAATATTTGAAAGGTTAAATAACTATTTAACTATTTAGGTATTTAAGGTTAGATTAAAAATAACAAAATAAATAATTATGTAACTATATAAATATTTATTCAATAACACAAATAAATATTAAAAAGGTTAAATAATTATTTGGATACATAACTAAATAAATACTTAAATAAATAAAAACTTACATGATTATTTAAGAACGTAAATGATTGAAATATATGTAAATTGATTTAACAAAATACTTATCCAACTAAATAAAATATTTATTTGAAAATATAAATAAATATTTGACAGGATAAATAACTATTTAGCAATTTAATTAAATAAATAAAATAAATACATAAATAAATATAAAAGTAACTAAATAAATACTTATTCAACTAAATAAATATTTATTTGAAAATATAAATAAATATTTGAAAAGTTAAATAACTATTTAACAACCTAATAAATTAAGCAAATACTTAAATAAATAAACATATAGGAAACTCGATAAATACATAATTATATGGATATGATTAAATGAATACGCACGTAATTAAATAAATAAATAAATGAAATATTGAATAAAGTTTTAACCAAATAAATAATTGGTTAAGTAAATGATTAAATGGATTCTTGAATGAATATATATAATAGATTTATATAGATTTATTTGAATAATTATATATAATTAAATAATCAGATATTGGATTTTTGATTAATAAATTTGTTAGATTTGTTAAGTTGAATAGTATTATTATTAACTGAATTGTTAAACTAAGATTATTACAGTAATTTTAATTTAATTTGATTAGTATATAATTGTTAGTAAAAATATGGAAGTTTATACTAAATAAATATGAATTTATGTAAATTGTATAATTATATAAAAGTCATGTGTTGAACATTGAGAGAGTGGTTGAAATGTAACTAGCGTGGAGGTAAGTTTACCTTAGGGACATTATTCAAATAAATTTTTTAGGCATCGAATAATGTCACGGATGACTGCAATACGTCATATGGGGTGGGCAGCCTACCCGGGATAATAATACCTGATCCCGGCAAAACGATACTGAGCGTACAGAAGAGGAAGTTTTTTTTTGTTATTTTATCATCAATTGTCCGTCCGATTATCCAGTGAATCCCTAGCGAAATTTGTGTTGTCCATCGTTATATATATGTAATTTGCTTAAACATCTTGGCACGATTATTAATTTGTGATGGCCTTAGGTGGACAAGATCCCTCCCAATCCGACGAGCTCAAGCCGCAGAGAAACCGTACGTGCCACCGTCTACCGACAAGCAAAGAGGCAAAAGAATTTTTTTTAAATTCTTTTTCAACTAAAATTCAGTCAGCTAAAAACATTATGACACGCACATTACAGTAATTTAACTAAATACGTTTATATTATAGACTCGTCACGGCTCGTTTTATGAGGAAGATGTGCTTATTATGCCCGAAGAAACGATCATAGAACATTTTCAAATGAGCCGGCAAACATTTCAATTGCTGTGTTCGAAGTTGACGTCAATGACAAAAGCAGAAAAAACAAAGAAATGTTTATTTACATATTTATTTAGTATACGGTGTAGTTTGCCGCAAATTTATTTTATATCCCGTTCTTTTTATTATTTTTTACATTTTTTTTGTGGAACTGTCAAATTTTTCTTTCACAGTGCTGTATTTTTTTAGTACTTTAGTATAAAGTTCAGAGTTGTATTGCAAGATTTTGTGAGTTTTTCCAAAATCTCGTGACGAACTAGATTTTGTTTTGTATGGGAAATCTAGTAGAAATGAACAAGATTTCGCTCAAAATCCCTTAAAGCTGGAGGTCCACACCAAGCGTCTACGCGTTCTAAGCAACTGTCAAAAAAGTAGAATCAATGTAGTTGTATGAGTTAAGTTACACACTCAAAAGCGTAGGACGCGCTGACGCTTGAAACGCGAAAAGTTCGTTACTTTCTACTTTTGAACGCGGTGCGCGCGTCACAGCTGACATGAACGAATGCAAAGCAAATTTATTTTAAAAATGATGTCACCAGAAAAAATGACAGTTGAAATAACATTTTTAATATGAGTTTGACAAACAAACCAAAAGTTCATATCGTTGGTCTCATGTCAAAAGGCCCTAACTCGCTATTTTTTCGAAATTTGTTTTTTTGCGATTCCAATGCATTTAACGCAAATACACCTCCTCACAAAAATTTATTGCAATAGTGTAAAAAATAACGCTTTTATAAGCAGTTGTACAAAAAAAGTTACATGTTGAATATTACAGTTTCTATTACGTTTTTACCTTCTCCTGTAAAGTTTCAAATATGCGAGTTAGGGCCTTAGGACCATCGATATGTATGTGACGCTTAAAACGTTTAGAAAGCTTAAAACGCGTTGACGCCAAAAACGCGAGTTGTGGACCACCAGCTTAAGTACTAGATTTTGCGTAGGTGTAAATGTAGTATAAGATAACAATAATAAGAAAATGTATTATTTTGAACATTATTTACACTAAAATTTGTACACAATAAGTACACTTTGTAATTTTTTTTTTTTTTTTTTTTTTTTTTAATACATTTCATTTATTTATTGAATCTTCAGAAATGAAATGACAATAAGTTTTCGAATCTTAATACTAAAAGAAAATAATAAGTCCAGCCAGTGCTAGACAAAATATTATGATACTACAAAAAATTTATATCCACTGATCCAGTCATCTGTTTTGCGCTTGAGTTAAAGCAAGGGTATCCCTCCTTCTCAACCGAACATGACCACTAAAGTTAAGGACGTCTCGTGCAAGTGGGTTTGGATGGTGTTCAAGTTTGCTGACATATTTTGAGGCGTATTTTGTAAGTTGGACTTTCACCAAAGGAATGCCTAGATCTTTGTGAATTCTAGAATTTTTAACGTACCATGGAGCTGCAGTAATTGTACGTAGAATCTTATTTTGACCCCTTTGAATTTTTTCAATGTTGGATGCTGAGGCAGAACCCCATAATTGAATTCCATAACACCAGATTGGCTTTAGAATTGCATTGTACAACAAAAGTTTGCAATCCAACTTTAATGTAGAATTTCTGCCGATTAGCCAATTAATTTGGACTGCTTTTAATCTCATCTGGGTAAGTTTTGCGTCGATATGAGACTTCCAAGTTAAACGACGATCGAGGTGGATTCCGAGGTATTTGACTTCATTGTGTTGCGGGATAATTTGATTATTTATTCTGATGAACGAGCAGGTATCTTTTCGCAATGTGAAAGTTATATGAATACATTTCTGTTCATTAACCCTGATTTTCCAAAGCTCAAGCCAATTCTCTAGTTTATAAACATATTTCTGCAAATTCTGTGATGCTCGTTGATGGTCCTTATGAACGCTAATAAAGGCTGTATCGTCTGCAAAAGTTGAAGTATGTATTATGGGGTCTAACGGCATATCGGATGCATAAATCAAATATAAAGTTGGACCCAGTATGCTACCTGGGGTACTCCTGCTTCAATTGGCTGAGCGGGGCTTAAAAAATCGCCTTCTTTGATTGTAAATTTGCGACCATATAAATAACTTTCCATAAGTTTGTGGGTGTTAGCAGGCAGAGTTAATTTAATTTTATGCATTAAACCTTCATGCCAGACTTTGTCGAACGCTTGGGAAACATCAATGAAAAGCGCGGAACAGTATTTTTTCTCTTCATACGACAGTCTTATCACATTTATTAATCTGTGTGTTTGTTCGATGGTACTGTGTTTAGCTCTGAACCCGAATTGGTGATTTGGGATACATTGAGTGTCGTTCAGAATTGGAATCAACTTAGCCAATAACAATTTTTCAAACAGTTTTGAAATTGTCGGCAGTAGACTAATTGGCCTATATGACTCTACTTTTGTGGGGTCGTTCCCTGGCTTAGGAATCATGGTAATCATAGATACCTTCCAATCTGCAGGATAGTATTCTAGGCGTAAAATAGCATTGAAAATAAATAGGATAATTCTTTTAGCTACACGAGGTAACTCCACAAGCATTTTGTTGCTGATTTTATCCATACCTGGAGCTTTTTTAAGATTCAGAGTACCAATAGCGCTTTGAACATCATTAAAGCTAAGTCTTAGAGGTACAGGAGGTCTAATAACGAGTGGATGCAAATCAGATGCATTATTTGAGTTGTTTATAGTAAACACATTTCTCAAATGGTTAACAAATAAAGTCCCCTTCTCGGAATCATTTCTAGCCCAGTCACCAGTCGGATTTCGCAGGCGAGGCTTTCCTCTAACTGGTCTTTTTAAACCTTGTGCCGGCTTCCATAACGAATAGTCAGATTGTGGGTTACTATCAAGACCCTCCAAGTAAGATTTAAGTGAAGCCATTCTTTGGGTTTCTAAGAAATTTCTTAGTATATCTCTGCATACCCGTAGCCGAGCTTTCAGTTCAGGAGACTTGTGAATTTGCCACTCTCTTCTAACTCTTTTTTTTCTGACAGGAGATGATCGAGTTCAGCGAAATAAGTTCTTTTTGTCCCACTTCTGCACTCAACGTCGTATGTGGAGGCGTGATGTACAGCTCTTCGTATGTCCTCAGTAAACTTGCCAATCGACCCATCAATATCCTCGGTAGTTCTCAACACTACATTTTCCGTGCAGTGGGAACTTAAATACTTTTCATACTTTATCCAACCTACTCTGGTTTTAGATATGTCCCGAAATGGTGAGCCATTCCCTTGAAGGAAACGCATTGAAATAATAGAAGGAGAGTGATCTGAAGACAAGTCTAATGAAGGCTCCACTTGTATCGATTCTACAGGGATATTTTTCACTACTCCGAAGTCAACAACATCGGGAATCTTCCGTCGGTCCATCGGCCAGTAGGTGGGATGCCCGCTTGAGAGTACATCTAATCCCATTTTTGCAATGGTGTTGAAGAGTTGACGACCCTTCGGGGTCACCAGACGTGAACCCCAAAAAGTGTGTTTGGCGTTAAAGTCACCAGCAACTAAAAATCTAGCTCCAAGGGAATTGAAGAAGCTGTAGTATTGGTGTTCTTTTATTGAAAATCGAGGCGGCGAATAAATTGATGATAAAACAAAATTGTATTGACAGAATTCAATACAAATGTTTGTTGCTTGTAGGTAATCCTCACATATGTTGTTCATTAAATAATGTTTTATTCTGTTCTTTATAAGAATTGCCGATCCTCCACATGCTCTTCCGCGGGGATCTTTAGTATCATACAACACGTAGCCATTAATTTTGAAGTACGCTGTCGCCGCACAGTGGCTGAAAATCGTTTTTCGTTGGACAAAATTCTGTAACTTTTGAACCGATCAAAATATTGAAGTAATTTTTTTTTTTAATGGATAGATATTTAGTTCAGCTTGGCTCAGTTTTAATTACATTAAAATTGATTGATGACTTTTTAAGGACTTCTAGGTCAAAGTTGAACTTTTGATTTTTTTTAACTTTTGGAGTGAAATATGGGTTTATTTTTTTTATTTACATATTAAAAAATTTAATATTTGGAACTTAATAATAATTATAATTATTTTTTGTGATAATGGAATTTTTTTAATGTTACACTCGAAAAAATTTTTACACTCAAAAAAATGTTTACACTAAAAAAAATAGTAAAATTCACTGGAGATTTTGCTGTTACTACAGAAAAATTTATTCTTTTTTGCTGTCAGATTTGATAATTTTAAAAATAAAAACTGCAATAAATTTTATTAGCATTTGTAACAATAGTAAGTTCAATTTATTATTATTTTTAACCGACTTCAAAAAGAAGGAGGTTATCAATTCAAATGGTATGTTGCTTTTTTTATGTTTGTTCCACGATAACCATTTCTGAACCAATTTTAATTTTTTTGTTTGAAAGGGTTTGCTTGCAGGTGGGTCCCATTTAATTTTTATGAAGATCGGACGGACATACGGTTTTTTATTTACCGTTATCTATATTTTTTCTGTGCTTCTCTTATAAATTGTTGAATAACTTCGTGATTTATGAATCAATTTTAAAAATAATTTTTTTATTTGGAAGATATGGCTTGCAGAAAAATATATTTAAGGTAAAAAAATGAAAATTTCAGAAATTGATTGAGATATATCGGGGATATATAGCATAAACCGATTTTTAAGAATATATCGAATATGGGTGTCAAAATTTAGCTCTGTTAATGGGAAAACATTATAGATTTAGCATAAACCGATTTTTTAGAAGATTAACAAGATTTTCAAAATTCTTTCTTTCAATCAAAAAAGTGCAACAACATTAGTTATATTAAACATTTTTGAAAGTTAATCCAACATTTTATTTGGCCGAAATTTTGAAGTCGGTTTCTTTTAAAGAATTATTTACTAATACTATGTTTTTCGTACTTAAATAACAATGAAGGCAATTATAATTATTATTTATTTGAAACAAATATTGATTGCAAATATTCTATATTTTGTTCTGCGCTATTTCTGTTCTTTAGTAGTTTTTTTTGGCTTCTTCATCTAAATCGCGATGTTCCACTTTCCATTGATTTCGAATATTGGATATGAACGGATCTGATGTTGCCAATAATATATTAAATAGATCTTCATTTGTGGAATTTCGTGAAATTTTTCTAGTATTGTGCTCTCTATAAAATCTGTAATCCTTGTTCCTTTTTTCCTGAGCCTCCTCTGATAGCTCTCCAAGTGGCACCAAATGATATTTAATGATATCTTCTCCATGATAAAGGATTTTGTGAACTGTTGCAGACATATTTCTCTATGGGTAGTTGGTTGTATATATTTTTGCAGTTTCCTTAGCATAATCTCCAAATTGTCTAGCGTCAATTTCTTCATTCCACGCAAGTACTTCTAGGATTATTTTAAATCTGAAAATAGGAGTGGATCCTGTTATTTCGGATGCTGTTTCTGGATCTAAAAAGAATCTTGGTGCGGTATTGTCATCATTTGTATTGCCTGACCCTTGTTTTGGCTGATCTATAATTAATCCAAATTTGCGATATTCATCTTGAACATGTTTCTTTTTTGAACTTCTTAACTCTTTGGTGGTTCCATTGTTTCTTATGGATCCTGAAGACCCGAAATCCAAATCATAACTGATTTTTAGTATATGTTCCATAAGTCGTCATTTGATCCACAGTAAAAAGTCATGAAAAAATATGTGATGCTCTTGGTAGTCACAGCTAAATTCAAGTGCGGCCGAAAGGGTTAATATCAGGTAAAACTAATTAGTATCTCGCCAATATTGGGTTTTTTTTTTCTTTAGTGGTTTAATGTCGCGATTATTATTATAAAATTGTTTATGACTTTGGTTGACCCTAACAGTTGATAACAGGTATATTAGAAAGAGATCATATGTTTACTGTAGAACCTATTGTGATATTTTTATGACTTATTTTTTTGCTAATCAAAACAAAGCCATAAAACCCTTTCGCAGGTATTATATTTAATTATTTTAGTTTTACGTAGTCTAAAGTAAAAAACCATAAACCAGTAGGCGAAATAGTGAAAATTTAATACACCATTGTATACGAGTAACTATAGGGCTGTTTAAATTATCGTAATTTGAATTTTTTTAGAGTAATTTCATTAAAATTAAAAAAGTGTTCTACCGGCGGGTCGTGGCGGGTGCAAAAGTATATATAGGGTTAAAGAAGACACTTTCACCTTTCTTCGGGTGGTACACGTTTCTTGTTCCCTTTTGTTCCCTAGAAGTTCTATTCCACTAAAGTTTAAATTTCAGAAAAATATAGTAGTTTCATAAATATTTCAGAACGCCCCTAATATTAAACGCTAGAGCGGTAACCACTTACAACAACTAAAGACTATAATCCTACCAACATTATAAAAAAGACCGCAGGCCATTATCGATGATAGCTTGCGAGTAGTAACCATTTATTTTTGACAAAAAACAAATAAAAAACACCTTTTTCTGAAATTAAAAAAACAGTTGAGTTTGACAGCATGCCACGCCCACAATTAATAATAGTTTAACCTAATTTTTTGGCTACCTTAATATGGATATATTAGCTCCAAAAAGGTGTAAACATTTTAAAAATCGGTGACAAAAAAAAATTCGACTTTTGGCCAATGAAAAACGATTTTCAGCCACTGTGCGCCGTCAAGTGAGTTTCAGCAATCATCATGACATCAATCTGCTTATCCATCAGGAAGTGTTCCAGTTCGTTTTTATGTTAGCGGAGGCCGTTCGCATTCCAAAAACAAATTTTTAAACAAATCATTTCTTTAAAATGGCTTGTAAGATAGTGGATTGCATTTTCAGCATTTCCTGCATCATGGATATCATAGTGGTCGTAAAAGTGTTCATGGTTTGGACAAGTGTCTGCAATGTAGTCTCTAGAGTGTTAATATTAGGCTCGTAATATTGTGATTTAGGTGCCTGCTCCAAACCTGGCATATTAGATTTAACCACGTTAGCGTAAGAAACTTGTCTAGAACTAGGCGCGTTTACATGACTAGTGGACCGTAACAATTGCGGGAAATTGTCACTAGATGCCAAAATAGGCTGTTGCCGATGATCAGGTAATACTGACATCTTGTTGGTACTTATGCCTTTCAAATGAGTGTAAATTGGACAACCTCTATAATTTGCGGTATTAGATTTGGCATATTAGATTTAACCACGTTTGCGTAAGAAACTTGTCTAGAACTAGGCGCGTTTACATGACTAGTGGACCGTAACAATTGAGTGGAATTGTTACTCGAAGCAAAATTAGGCTGTTGAGGATGATCAGGTAATACTGACGTCTTAATGGTTCTTATGCCTTTCAAATGAGTGTAAATTGGACAACCTCTATAATTTGCGGTATGATTACCTCCGCAGTTACTGCATTTTTTTATTTTTGAATCAGTTTTCGACTTATCACATTGAGCAGTTGCATGTAGCTCCCCACACGCAACACAAACTGACGGCAATTTACAGTACGCCTTGGTGTGACCAAATTCTTGACAGTTGAGACACTGGACGGGTCCCTGACGCTTATGTGGTTCTTCCACGGTGATTCTACGATGCAGAAGGTACATCAGATTGTAGATGGGATGGGACTCGTTTTTCTTTAAGACAACATCTCCAGGTTCCAATTCTACCCTGAACATGGGCTGAGGGATCTTTTCACGGTTTCTAATATTCAGTACGCTCTTGATTTTGAACCCTTTGTCCATTAAACCGGTCTTTATCAACACATGGGTCTATACCCTTTAGAACGACTTGGAGTCCTTTTGCGCTTTTCAGCTGGTAGGTATAGAAATCCCTAGTCTCCCTCTCCAACTGGTTGGACAATTTTCGAAAATCATCTTCCCTATTCACTTGAATTTTGGTTTCGCTGATATTTCCATGTTTAATTGATGTTACGCTAAACATATTTTCACCTGTTACTGAAACAATTCTTTGCAAAATTTACTGGAAGTGGGCTCTCTCAGATAAATTGGTGGGGGCTTAAAAGTCTTCTTAGGAAGTTCTGGCTCATCCGTCTGGAGGAGAGCAAACCTATTTTGATCATTACTCATTTGTAAATAAAAAAAATTTATAAACTTAAAAATTTATATATTTATAAATTTTTTTTACAACCAAAAAAAAAAAATTAAGTATATTCACCCCTATCGTGAATAAAAATTCCACATGAAATTTGTAACCTTTTATTTTTTTAACATTGAATTTTAATAGCAAAAATGTGAAAAGGGAACAAATTTCCTGTGGAATTTTTTAATGTAAAATTTGAAAAGGAAATAAAATGAAGTCTAAAATAAATATAACACAAGAATTTAAAATTAACAGATTTACTAAATTTTTTTATGGATGCTAGGAAAGATCAGGCATTGGTAAGTGACAGAATTTAAAGGTTGTTTTGTAACATGGGACAGATTAGTCAATTATAGGGTACCCATCTGTCATAGGTTGGGATAGGGAACGATGTATCCCCTATATTACACAACATCTTGCCATATTATCACCAGCGTGATGCAATCTCATTTCTAGATTTTCCCCGGGTTTCCGTACGTGGTCGGTTGGTTTTCTTTAAATTTTGTCAACGTGGCAATTATGTAATATTTTTTTCTTTTCTACATACTTCTAGGGTGTAAGTATGTACATATATATGATTACGCGTCAAAATTCGGGTCGAGAACCATATTTACAAATTGTTCAGTATACTACAAATAATTTTTAAGCTGCAACCTTGCATGAGCTGATCAAGTAGTTGCGAATATTCCTGCGTAGTGAAACAATCATTTTTGAAGCTCAAGATACTATTATGTACGGAACCAATTATGGCATATTCCATTCCTGCAGAGAAGATTGTGCTAAATAACAATGGGATCGTATAGTTTACTAGGTTTGATGCAGGACAATGTTGACCATTGTCATCAACAGTTTCCTTAAAATGTTTAGGTCGCATACAAAATCAATCAGCTCTCAAAAAACATAGAAATAAATAAATCACAGTACATATCAGATATATTGACTGTACGAGTGTAACTTAACTTAACACTTACATATATTGATGATCGTCAATAACTTTCCATCCTTTTATTTGTGATAATCTATAGTCATTAACATATACTTCAAGTGGAAATTCTGGCATCCATACTATGAATTTAGCAAGTCCAATATAGGTACCGTATTTTACAATTATTGAAGCATTTGATGATCCACGTATTTCGGAACCATCAACGTACACCGAACTACAAGACGACGAAACCTTTAAATATACAATTAATACAAATTAAAATTTTAAATAAATTAAATTTAAAAAAATATACCAATCATTCAATAATACATATATCGCTCAAAAGATAAACATTTCTATGTTTTTAATTTGGATCGTTTTTTTAATAGAATCAAGATGGAACCAAAGAATATAAATCATGATTTATATTCTTTGATGGAACTTAAGTAACTAATTGGATCAATCAATGTGCATCAAATTCGGAATATTGATGTATACCTCAAATTGTTTCAAAAAAACGGCCCAACGCGATGATTTGTGTAAAAATGTGAGTGAGTTCGTGAGTTCGCAATATTTTACATAACGGAGATTTATGCCTATTCACGATCGTAGGCAGCGTTGTCAACTTGGTGCGTTTCGCACCATTTTTGGTGCTTTTTTAAATTTTTGGTGCGAAAAATTCTTTAGTTGGTGCGCGGTGCGCTTTTTAATTTTTGGTGGCACCAAAGCAAATTCAACACAATTTTTTGTTTCAGTGTGAGAAAAAATCTTTCTACAATAAATTACACCTGTTTGAGTACCATTTCATTCAACACTGCAACATTTTTTTGTGTATTTTATACTATGTTTCCACGGTACATGCTTCGCTCTCTATTCATGCTTCACACCCCAATCATGTGCGAAACAACTTGCTTCACCATACAAAATTTTAAGAGCGAATCAAGTAGATTCATATTGAATCTACTTGCGAAGCACGAAAAATTGCACTCTTCTCTAATTTTTATCGCAAGTTTATCTGCACTAGCTGTAAAAATTTAATATTATTGTAAACAAAGCAAATTATTTTTTTGTTGCTGGAAGTAAAGAAAGTAAATACGTACGAATGTATGTTTTTTTTTCAAATAAGCTAACTAATTTCCATTCACTTTTTTGACCATTAAAAAAAATTATTTTCCACAAATTGTAAATTCTGTTGTTTTTATTCTGTTTGTTTATTAAAAACAACTGTCAAATCGAATCAAGTTTATTAGTCATGTAAACAGCATGATTCACAAACATGATTCAGAAGGCGAAGCAGGTGATTCAAGTCGTCATGGAAACATAGTATTAGTGCGTTTTTTAATTTTTCGTAAATGTGAGGAAATCTTTATTTTTACTAATTTTTAATTGCAGTTTTTTAATAATTCATAACTCATGAAATCTATACGATGAAAAAATGTATTTTAAATACGAATGTATGATAAGTGAAATCAAATTCTTCAAAAATCTTTGTTTGAAAATCAAATTAACATTTTAAACATGTAAATAAAAACTCTTGTATAACCTGATGGCTTGGTCTACTGAACTGTAGACGAACCACCAGGGTTAGAGTACCAGTGGAATACTAACAAATTTTATTGGAAAAAATCAACTAGAAAACAAAAATATATAAAAAAAGTACCAAATATGTGCTTGTTTACCAATTAGTTCTTTAGTTCCGAATATCATATTGTGAGTTAAATTTTGAGTAATTAAATGCTTATTTTATCTTTATTAGCTCATTTATTAAAAAAAGGCTTTTACTATTATTACTTTTACTAATAATCGTTGATAAAAAGTTTTTTATAGAATTTATGATATTAAAAAATTTAAAATTAATTCAATAAATATTTGAAACAAAAATGAAATTCTTAACTTGGTGCGTTTTTTTGTAAATGGTGCGTTTTTTTCTCCATTTTGGTGCGTTTTGAAATTTCAAAGTTGACAACGCTGATCGTAGGTTATTTTGTCGCGTGTCTATCGTGTCTACAACTGACGGAATGAGATTGCTACACCATCTTAGAATTTCATAAATACCCAGGATTTTTTGTTCTATGACCAATATTTTGATGTGTCGTGGGTATAAATATTAAAATATTACCTTAATAACGCTTTCATCTTCTGCAAAACACGAGCTTTGTAGGGTTACATCAGCCACTTTTCCTCCCTGTGAAACAATGAAAACCTTCATTGCTTGAGCAACCTGTCGTCCTGTTAGCACAGCAGTATTCATTAGTTCCCAGTTCTGAAAAAAATATATAAATACACTTACATAAGATGCATTATTTTAATCCAAATTTTATATACATTTTTCAAAATTATTATTAATTTTTAAAATACAATAAATACACTAGTCTGCAATGATATAAGGTTAACTCTTATGAAACCGAACATGTACCATAAATACTTTTTTATTTTCGGTGTAAATATGCAATACCGATAGTTTGCCAACGCGCGAACAGGCTACATACAACTGTCCATGGGGGAAAACTGGATACTCTAAATTCACTCCACAAATTCCTAAGGATTGGCATTTATCTGCCTAATATGAAAAACGAACATGAAATAAGACAAGAGAAAAAACGATTTTTTGTTCTCCTCTTTTTACGTCAAACAACCCTACAAGTTTAACATGTAAATGTCATACCAAATTTTGTAAATCCCCTCATAGTGGAATGAAATGTCAAATTTTCATTTGTGGTGCTAGTTTGATTGTGAACTGTTGGAAAAAGTGCACAAATTATAACAATTTAACAAAAGAAAAAGAAAAATTTAAACAAAAAAGAAACAAGAAAAAACTTTAAAAAGATAAACTTTAAACTAAATATTATAATAAAAAAAAAGATTAAAACTAAAAATTAAAACAAAAAAGATAAGAATGAAGAAAAGACATCTTCAAAATTGTCTTTCGAAAGAAAAAAGGGCTTTTGAGTCCGAAATAAAAAAAAATATAAAAGTTTAGTGATAGTTTCTGATGCAGTACCATCCACATCAGCAGGTTTTGTAGGGAGTGACTTAATGTTAGGTGAGTTAGAAAGTGATAGCTCCGAAGCTGCGTTAGGTGAGTCATTCAACCCAGAAGTTTCGGTTTTGGGAAGTGATAGTGTAGAAGCTGAAGCAGGACCCGTTTTTGATAAATGTGAAGAGCTAAAATCGTGGGCAGTTAGAAATAACATTTCACAAAATGCGTTAGAAGATTTACTGCGTACTTTGAAAAGAATAGGAGTGGCCGATTTGCCATTATCAGCACAAATTGTTTTGAGTACAAGTAGGGAAAAGATAAATATTGCAAACATTTGAAGGAGAGTTTTTATACATAGGCATTCAAAAATATTTTTCTTCGCATTCCTTTGATTTCTTGGATGGACAAGAGGAAGTTTCAATTGATGTCGGCGTCGATGGCCTTAAACTTTTTAAGAGTTCCAATAGTTTTGTGGCCTATTCTTGGAGTAGTTGTATGCTTTGCTCAGGTTAGTCCAGTAGCAGTGGCTGTAGTAAGTAACATAAATTTAAAATTAAATTAAAAATTTCAAGTTTCTTTTTTTACAGAAAACGTTTATGTTTAAAAAAAGGAAACGGCAGAAGACGTCAACGAAGTCATCCGTAGTCTTATGACGGATGAACTTCTTGATAAGTTTAATTGGGAAGGGCGGTGGGAGAAGAAAGCGCTTGGGAATTTGACACTCTTCAATAAGCTTTTAAGAGGTATGTCATTATTTTGGCCTATTTATGAATTATTATGTACACACTTGTTTAATTTTACTTTTTAAATTTCAGATGTCTTTCCAAAGCAATCTTCCATAGATTTTGAGAGGGGTTTGAGGAAAGCTGTGGACAGAAGCCACCACAGGCAAAAACAAAAAATATATGCAAGAAAAAAATAAGAAGAAAAATAACAATCTTATTTATTTTTCGGCCAAGATGTTATATTTGAAGTTTTTGATATTTTTTTCTGTTATAAGCAAATTGGGCCTAAATTATTCTATTAATTTGTGTATATATTAAATTAAATCGACCATATTTTTTATTTTATTATAACAAATGAAATTTTAACTATAAATTAATTCCTAAATTTTATTACAAAAATAATAAATTAATTTTTATTTAAATAAATTAATTTCAAAAAAAGCCTTTTTATAAATGTCAGCTATGACTGGTTTGTACATCAGCACTGATTAGTCAGCTCTGACGATGTTTTCATCAGTGCTGATTAGTCAGCTCTGACGATGTTTACATCAGCACTGATTAGTCAGCTCTGACGATGTTTACATCAGTGCTGATTAATCAGCTCTGACGATATTTAAATCAGTACTGATTAGTAAAATATTGTGGAGTGAGCAGTTCAGATATATGTTTTACTAGTTCACGAAGTTCACAAGTTGGAAAGAGAAAAAGAATCACACGTACACGAATGTTTACATCAGGTTTTTCACATTGCCCTTAATAAAATGATAGAAACTAATGATGTATAAACCCATCAGCAATACCCATAAGATGATGCATCAAATGACTGTCATTGTTCTTGTAGGGAACGCATACATAGAAAGAGAGTGGTGTGGTAAAGTTCTTAAAACTACCAAAAATACATAAATAATGAATTTTTCGTTATTTTAAGGCAAAAAGCACAAAGTTATATTTACAATCGCGAAGGTGACAATAGTCATCTATTGCTTGTAATAAAAGACAAAATTAATTGATTAAAGAGGTTGAAAAACAATTTGTTTAAAATATAAATGTGATGTTTCGACGGTAAGTAGAAATAATACAAACTGCAGGCAGTTCAAGTAATTTGAAGAAAAAAAGAAATAGAAAAGGATTGCACGATAATGTTGAAAGGGCACTTGGAATATGGTTTGAACAATAGAGAAGTAAAGCAGCTTTTTTAAGTAGTATGGTGCTCCTTAAAAAGGCTAAAGAGTTTGCCGTTGAATTTGGAGAAGACTTTGAGCCTGATAGCAATTGGCTATTTAGATGGAAAAAACGCCAGAATATCAAGATAGGTGGAATTCATGGGAAGGCTTCAGACAGCAATTCTGACAGTGCAAAAAACTACATTGAAAACATTTTGCAGGATCTTTTAAAAGATCATTCACGGGAAAATATAATGAATGCAGACGGTAGTGCCCTTTACTATAAAGCATTACCAACAAAAACATATTACCCTATTGGCCACAAAAGCCAGAAAGTAATTTTTTTTGCATATACTTTTTTATTGTATCTTCATTTTAAATGAACTAACAATAGGTATTCAAATCCTAAAACTAAAGTTAATTAATATAAGTCCAGCCAATGCTAGACAAAATCTAGTTTTCAAATTCGATAGGATATAATGAGCAACTTGTATTTATTCATCTGAGGGCGGTGGTGTCCCTCCTTCTCAAACGGCTATGACCGGGATGTTGTAAGATGTAAGATGCTTACCCAAATAATGGGCCACGTGTTTAGTTATTTCCCATTTGACAAGTGGAACGTCAAGATCGTTGTGTATTTTTTTGTTTTTTTTTTTAATACATTTCATTTATTTATTGAATCTTCAGAAATGAAATGACAATAAGTTTTCGAATCTTAATACTAAAAGAAAATAATAAGTCCAGCCAGTGCTAGACAAAATATTATGATACTACAAAAAATTTATATCCACTGATCCAGTCATCTGTTTTGCGCTTGAGTTAAAGCAAGGGTATCCCTCCTTCTCAACCGAACATGGCCACTAAAGTTAAGGATGTCTCGTGCAAGTGGGTTTGGATGGTGTTCAAGTTTGCTGACATATTTTGAGGCGTATTTTGTAAGTTCGACTTTCACCAAAGCAATGCCTAGATCTTTGTGAATTCTAGAATTTTTAACGTACCATTGAGCTGCAGTAATTGTACGTAGAATCTTATTTTGACCCCTTTGAATTTTTTCAATGTTGGATGCTGAGGCAGAACCCCATAATTGAATTCCATAACACCAGATTGGCTTTAGAATTGCATTGTACAACAAAAGTTTGCAATCCAACTTTAATGTAGAATTTCTGCCGATTAGCCAATTAATTTGCACTGCTTTTAATCTCATCTGGGTAAGTTTTACGTCGATATGAGACTTCCAAGTTAAACGACGATCGAGGTGGATTCCGAGGTATTTGACTTCATTGTGTTGCGGGAGAATTTGATTATTTATTCTGATGAACGAGCAGGTATCTTTTCGCAATGTGAAAGTTATATGAATACATTTCTGTTCATTAACCCTGATTTTCCAAAGCTCAAGCCAATTCTCTAGTTTATAAACATATTTCTGCAAGTTCTGTGATGCTATTTGATGGTCCTTATGAACGCTAATAAAGGCTGTATCGTCTGCAAAAGTTGAAGTATGTATTATGGGGTCTAACGGCATATCGGATGCATAAATCAAATATAAAGTTGGACCCAGTATGCTACCTGGGGTACTCCTGCTTCAATTGGCTGAGCGGGGCTTAAAAAATCGCCTTCTTTGATTGTAAATTTGCGACCATATAAATAACTTTCCATAAGTTTGTGGGTGTTAGCAGGCAGAGTTAATTTAATTTTATGCATTAAACCTTCATGCCAGACTTTGTCGAACGCTTGGGAAACATCAATGAAAAGCGCGGAACAGTATTTTTTCTCTTCAAACGACCGTCTTATCACATTTACCAATCTGTGTGTTTGTTCGATGGTACTGTGTTTAGCTCTGAACCCGAATTGGTGATTTGGGATACATTGAGTGTCGTCCAGAATTGGAATCAACTTAGCCAATAACAATTTTTCAAACAGTTTTGAAATTGTTGGCAGTAGACTAATTGGCCTATATGACTCTACTTTAGTGGGGTCCTTCCCTGGCTTAGGAATCATGGTAATCATAGATACCTTCCAATCTGCAGGATAGTATTCTAGGCGTAAAAGAGCATTGAAAATAAATAGGATAATTCTTTTAGCTACACGAGGTAACTCCACAAGCATTTTGTTGCTGATTTTATCCATACCTGGAGCTTTTTTAAGATTCAGAGTACCAATAGCGCTTTGAACATCATTAAAGCTAAGTCTTAGAGGTACAGGAGGTCTAATAACGAGTGGAGGCAAATCAGATGCATTATTTGAGTTGTTTATAGTAAACACATTTCTCAAATGGTTAACAAATAAAATCCCCTTCTCGGAATCATTTCTAGCCCAGTCACCAGTCGGATTTCGCAGAGGAGGCTTTCCTCTAACTGGTCTTTTTAAACCTCGTGCCGCCTTCCATAACGTATAGTCAGATTGTGGGGTACTATCAAGACCCTCCAAGTAAGAGTTAAGTGAAGCCATTCTTTGGGCCTCTAAGAAACTTCTTAGTATAACTCTGCATACCCGTAGCCTAGCCTTCAGTTCAGGAGACCTGTGAATTTGCCACTCTCTTCTAACTCTTCTTTTTTCTGACAGGAGATGATCGAGTTCAGCGAAATATGTTCTATTTGTCCCACTTCTGCACTCAACGTCGTATGTGGAGGCGTGATGTACAGCTCTTCGTATGTCCTCAGTAAACTTGCCAATCGACCCATCAATATCCTCGGTAGCTCTCAACACTACATTTTCCGTGCAGTGGGAACTTAAATACTTTTTATACTTTATCCAACTTACTCTGGTTTTAGATATGTCCCGAAATGGAGAGCCATTCCCTTGAAGGAAACGCATTGAAATAATAGAAGGAGAGTGATCTGAAGACAAGTCTAATGAAGGCTCCACTTGTATCGATTCTACAGGGATATTTTTCACTACTCCGAAGTCAATAACATCGGGAATCTTCCGTCGGTCCGTCGGCCAGTAGGTGGGATGACCGCTTGAGAGTACATCTAATCCCATTTTTGCAATGGTGTTGAAGAGTTCACGACCCTTCGGGGTCACCAGACGTGAACCCCAAAAAGTGTGTTTGGCGTTAAAGTCACCAGCAACTAAAAATCTAGCTCCAAGGGAATTGAAGAAGCTGTAGTATTGGTGTTCTTTTATTGAAAATCGAGGTGGCGAATAAATTGATGATAAAACAAAATTGTATTGACTGAATTCAATGCAAATGTTTGTTGCTTGTAGGTAATCCTCACATATGTTGTTCATTAAATAATGTTTTATTCTGTTCTTTATAAGAATTGCCGAACCTCCACATGCTCTTCCGCGTGGATCTTTAGAATCATATAACACGTAGCCATTAATTTTGAAGTACGCTGTCGCCGTCAAGTGAGTTTCAGAAATCATCATGACATCAATCTGCTTATCCATCAGGAAGTGTTCCAGTTCGTTTTTATGTTGGCGGAGGCCGTTCGCGTTCCAAAAACAAATTTTTAAACAAATCATTTCTTTAAAATGGCTTGTAAGATAGTGGATTGCATTTTCAGCATTTCCTGCATCATGGATGTCATAGTGGTCGTAAAAGTGTTCATAGTTTGGACAAGAGTCTGCAATGTAGTCTCTAGAGAGTTAATATTAGGCTCGAAATATTGTGATTTAGGTTCCTGCTCCAAACCTGGCATATTAGATTTAACCACGTTTGCGTAAGAAACTTGTCTAGAACTAGGCACGTTTACATGACTAGTGGACCGTAACAATTGAGGGGAATTGTTACTCGAAGCAAAATTAGGCTGTTGAGGACGATCAGGTAATACTGACGTCTTGTTGGTGCTTATGCCTTTCAAATGAGTGTAAATTGGACAACCTCTATAATTTGCGGTATGATTACCTCCGCAGTTACTGCATTTTTTGATTTTTGAGTCAGTTTTCGACTTATCGCATTGAGCAGTTGCATGTAGCTCCCCACACGCAATACAAACTGACGGCAATTTACAATACGCCTTGGTGTTGTGATAAATGAAAGTCAGTTTTTATTATTAGAGCAACTAGTTGTCGCTTTGACTTTATTATCAGAATTGATCTTTATTACTAAATACATACTACTTATATACTACTAATGAAAATATACTAGACGACTAATTCTTAAACTAATGTATGGGAATATTTTGGGTAATTTGATTTGACTTAAAGTATTCCCATACATATGGTCGTAGCTGAATGCGTGTGTCCATTTCAAGTGCATTGCAACCCAGACGTTTACTACAGTGTCTATTTACACCAAGCCGCTAATGGGCATGCACCTTATGTATATCTGTTTGTTTTGTTTACTGTAAGAGGACACTTGTTTTGTTCAGTTACCTAAAACAATGCATTCATGTAATAATGCTACACCTCCTTTCTTAATAAGAATGTTCATATAACATTTTTTTTTTTGTTGTATGGACATTCTTTTACAAACTATTTATATTTAGATAATATTATTGTGAGTTTATAATGGTATATGAATTTGTAATGGGGTATTTGAATTAGTAATGGGGTATTTGAATAAGTAATGGGGTATTTGAATAAGTAATGGGGTATTTGAATAAGTAATGGGGTATTTACTTTTACTTATCGTGATAAATTTTAAGTCTATTCTTATGTACTATTTGCTCTTTATTTGTTTTCTTATCCACTATGGTTTTATTATTTCTTAGATCTATATTTACAATTTGAAAAGGACCTTTGTAGTTTGGTTCTATTTTATGTCCTGATTCATTTCTTAATAAAACTAAATCACCTATTTTTAAATTACAATTTATAGTGTTCTTATCATAAATCTCTTTTGAATTAAATTTATTTTTATTTAATAATAATTGGGCTCTCTTATGAGCTACTTCTATTCTAAATTTTGCTTCTTTGGCATAATCATCTATATTATACAATGGAGAGATTCCATCTATAGTATCAAATTGTGTAAATGAATTTGGAAGTTTGGAGAAAACTAGTTCATATGGACAGTAATTATGCACTGTTGAAGGGGTGGTATTGAAACAGTAAGTAAAATATTTTATCCATATGTCCCAGTCCGTCTTGTCTACTGAAATATAAGAACGTACGTATTCGTTAAAAGTTCTATGGCTTCTTTCGATCGTTCCTAATGTTTGATGGTGGTGGGCGGGTGAGATTAGTTTTTCAATTTTTAATAATTTACATATTTCTGATAAGATAGAATTTTTATACTCTGTTCCCATGTCTGATATGAACGTCTTCATTGGACCATAGGTAAGTATAAAGTTCTCAAATATAGCTTTTGCTTTTTTTTTTGCGCTCTTGTCTTGTATTGGTATTATTACTAAGTACTTAGTTAAGTCGCATATTAGCGTTATTGCATACTCATTTCCTTGAATTGATCTCGGAAATGGTCCTACTGTATCAACATATACTATGTCAAATGGTTTATCCGGTGTTTCTGTTATGGTCATAGGACATTTTATATGCTTCGTTGTTTTTGCTATCTGGCATTTGTGACATGCTTTTACATAATTAGATATATCTTTTGACATATTTTTCCAATAATAATATCTTCGTATCTTTTGTGTAGTTCTATATATTCCACAATGTCCTCCTTCTATTGGATCATCGTGATATTTCTGCAGTATATCAAGAATTGCCTTGGCATTCTTATTATTGATTTGGGTCACCTGTTTTAGTAGCGCTACTTTAATTTTCTTTAATACATTATTGCCCATTATTTTAAAATCATTAAAAGAGATAAATTCAAAAATTTTCTCACTAGGTGCCACTTGTAAATTATAAATATTATGTTCACCGGCCACTTTTTCGAGCCTAGGGAAAAATTGTCCTAAGTCAAGATTCCCGTTAGTAAACAAATCATTTATTTGTATATATGTTACTATAGATTTCCCTCGTTTGATGTAGCATCTTCCAGGGGAAATCTTTAGTTTATAGTATTTCCTGACGTCAGTGTTATTTAAAGGTTCATATATACTGGGCTTATTATTTTTATTTTCATCAATTTTCTGCTGTTGAACTACTGTATTATTATCATTATTTGCATGTTTATTGGTCATAGATCTGGTTGTGACTTTTAGTATAGAATTATTCATTTCTTTTAAGTCGTTAATGGTTATCCTTGATAACGCGTCCGCAACGTAATTATCTTTTCCCCTAAGATATTCAATAGTAAAGTCATATTCCTCTAAGTCGAGTCTCATTCTTATTAGTTTGGAACTTGGATTCTTCATAGAAAATAAATAAGATAATGGTTTATGATCAGATCGTACTAAGAAATGTTTTCCATATATGTATGGTCTAAAATGTGTAATAGCCCAATGGATGGCAGTTAATTCTTGTTCAATAATAGCTTTATTGCTTTCACCCTTACTGAATGCTTTAGAGGCATATGCTATAGGTAGATGTTTTCCTTCATATTCTTGTGTTAATACTGCCCCACAAGCTTTTTTGCTTGCGTCTGTTGTTATGCAAAATTGTTTATTGAAATCGGGGTATTGAAGCAATGTTGGCTTCATTAAGGCCTTTTTAAGATATTCAAATGCGAAATTGCAATCATCTGTCCATTCGAATTTTGTATTCTTTTTAGTTAGTTGTGTTAAATGTCTTGAATATTCTGAAAAATTTTTAATGAATCTTCGATAGTAGTTGCAAAAGGCGACAAATCTTTTTGCACTATCTGCATCTGTTGGTTTAGGGTAGTTTTCAATTATTGCATATTTAGTGTCATCCGGCAGTATTCCTTTGTCAGTACATTTGTGACCAAGGTATGTAACTTCCTTCATGAAAAAAGAACATTTTTCTGGGTGTAGTTTTAGATTGTGTTTTCTACATAACTCGAAAACTTCTCTTAGATTTGAAAGCATATGTTTCTCTGAACATCCTAATACAACTAAATCATCCATATACAGGAAGGCTTGGTTGGGTTTTAATCCACTAAAAGCTAGTGTCATCATTCTTTGAAAAGAATTAGGGGCTATTTTTAGACCGTATGGTAATCTCGTAAATCTATATGAACCGTTGTTTGTCGAAAACGATGTTAAATCCCTAGATTTGTTTTCTAAACTAATTTGATGAAATCCAGACATTAAGTCTAAACAAGAAAAGTATTTTGCTCTACCTAGTTGGTCTAATATGTCATCTATCCTAGGTAGTGGGAACTTATCTGCAATTAGTTTTTTATTTATTTGTCTATAATCTACGACAAGTCTCCATCTTTTATTTTCAGTATTTGGGAGTGATTTCTTGGGTACTAATAAGATTGGACTGTTGTATTCGGAGTAAGATGGTTCCACTATTTTGACAGTTATTAATTTGTTAACTTGTCTGTCTATTTCTTCTTTATGTGAATGCGGTATTCTGTAATTCTTTATATATATCGGTGTTAGATCTTTTACTCTTAACTTTTGTTCATAAAAATTGTTAGTGCTAATTGGTTCTGTTTCTAATCCAAAAATATCGCTGTATTCAGAGCATATGTTAGTTAGTGTTGTGTTAAAAGGTATTGGAAAATTTTTCTGTAATATTTGTAATATTTTTGATTTTTTATTGGTGTTACTATTATTAGTTTTATTTGTGATTATATCATAGTTTGATATTTGTTCGTTTAATATATTGTTTGGATTTAGTGTTGTATTAGTGTTATTAGTATTTAAGAAACGAATATAAGCAAACTTAGTGTTTATTAGTGTATTTGCAATAAATATGCCTGGTATTGGTTCTTGATTTGGTATCAATAATTCAGTTTCTGTGGAGCATATATTTATTTTACGTATTACTTCTGACCTTGCTGGTAAGACAATGTTATTATTATTATTTGTAAGTGGTATTTTTATATCTTGTGCTATATTAAAAGGTCTAAGGATAAGATAATCAAAATCCTCATTAAAATCTAAAACGCAGTTGTATTTTTTCATAAAATCCATACCAATTATACCATCGCATGGTATCGGAAATTCATCATTTACTATATGAAAGTTGTGTGGTATCTGGAAGTTTTGGGCTCTTAGCTCAAAAAATTTAGTTCCTAAGGAATTTATTTCACCTTTTCCTATCCCACTTAATGTTGTTATTTTATTTTTATTGATTTCCTCTAATTTAAAATATTTTGATTTAACTATCGAAATATCTGCTCCAGTATCTACTAACAATGTTATTTGAATATTTGTGTTATTAATGTAAGCATTTATGAAAAAACAAAAGTTAAGATTAAGATTATATATTTTTGTTTTTATTGGTTTGATCCTAGGGGAAGATTCGAGTTTTCCGAATCTCTTTCATTGCTTGCCGTCGTATGTACGTAATTTCGGTTTCTATTGTAATTAGTTCGTCTTTGATGGTAAGTATTATTTTTATTTCTGTTGTTATTGTGGTTTCTATTATTATTGTTTCGAGAGTAGTTGTTTCGTCCACGAAATCTATAGGAATTATTATTTGGTCGTTGTTGAAAATGTAATATTGTATTTTGTTGTCCAGTTGCTTCTGTACAACTGTTGACAAACTTGCTGATTGCTTCATTCATATTACTAAACTGTCCGGCTTCCATAATAAGTTTTACTTTATCATTGGTACAGTTCTTTGTCATTGCTTTTACTGCTGTCTGTGTTGCATATTTATTTGCGATTTCGTTTGTTACTCCATCAGCTATGTACGCATTTTCTAATGACTTAGTAATAGCTTCTATTTCACTACAATATGTATTAGCAGTTTTATTATTTTGTCTAATATTCATTGCTTTTGCTGTCAAGACCTCGACTGACTCGCCTTTAATTGTATTTTCTAATTTGTTTACTATATCTGCTATGGTATTTTCATTATTTATAATATTTCTGGTATTTCCTTTTAATTTTGTTTTTATTAAAGATACTGCTATGATTTCATGTGAACCTTTGATTGCGTCTACTAAGGCTATTGCATCTAAAAATGATCGTAAATTTTCTGCCTTTCCGTCAAACTCAGGAATTAATTTAGAGGCGGTGTTAAGAAATTCTACCACTGTTTGAGACATTGTTGCTTTGTTGATTTGTATCCTTTCATGGATATTATTTGATATATTTATATCGAAATTCTTTTTTTCAAGAGATTTATGATTAATATTAAAGTTATTATAACTAAGAATATTTCTATTTTAAAAGTATTAATATTTTCTTCTCTTATATCTACTTCATTTACTACGTTTGCTCGTGGATGATCAAAGGTAGTCTTCGAATTACACATTGTTTAAAAAAAATTTGTTGAAAGAAAAAAATTAGTGTTTGTCAACGGCGGTTAACGCCTACCGACCTATACGTGCATCTAGTGCACTGTAGTTTTTTTTTGTATTAGTTCATCGAGTTGGTTGATTCTCAACCAAATTATTGTCGACCGCTCCCAAGTTGGTGGTTCCTTGCTGTTGACTTCTCTTAGTAACTGGGTTCTCTCTCTCTTCCATCTGCAGAGTAATCCACCTCTGCGTTTTGGTCTTGTCACTTGTGGTTTTTTATTTATTGGAGTATCATCCTTCTTTTTAGGCTGCTTCTGCCTTGCTCTATACTCCTCTAGAGTTAATGGTTTTGGGCCTGCTTTGGAATCCATGCACCTTTTGGCCAGGTGTTTTCTTCCTTCTCTTCTCTTTTGTCAGGCCGTTATTGGCTGGACTGACAGTATTTTCAAAAAATTTTATTTATTCCATCCTTTTTTATGGGTGCTCTATTTGTTAAAGCACTCCAAGGAATTTTGAATTTCTTTGGGTGCTCTGTATTTTTAAAGCACTCCAAAGGACTTTGGATTTCTTTGGGTGCTCTGTATTTTTAAAGCACTCCAAAGAAGTTTGGCAGGATCGCCATGTGATAAATGAAAGTCAGTTTTTATTATTAGAGCAGCTAGTTGTCGCTTTGACTTTATTATCAGAATTGATCTTTATTACTAAATACATACTACTTATATACTACTAATGAAAATATACTAGACGACTAATTCTTAAACTAATGTATGGGAATATTTTGGGTAATTTGATTTGACTTAAAGTATTCCCATACATATGGTCGTAGCTGAATGCGTGTGTCCATTTCAAGTGCATTGCAACCCAGACGTTTACTACAGTGTCTATTTACACCAAGCCGCTAATGGGCATGCACCTTATGTATATCTGTTTGTTTTGTTTACTGTAAGAGGACACTTGTTTTGTTCAGTTACCTAAAACAATGCATTCATGTAATAATGCTACAGTGTGACCAAATTCTTGACAGTTAACACACTGGACGGGTCCCTGACGCTTATGCGGTTCTTCCACGGTGATTCTACGATGCAGAAGGTAAATCAGATTGTAGATCGGATGGCACTCGTTTTTCTTTAATACGACATCTCCAGGTTCCAATTCCACCCTAAACATAGGCTATGGAATCTTTTCACGGTTTCTAATATTCACAACACTCTTAATTTTGAACCCTTTGTCCATTAAGCCGGTCTTTATCTCCGCAGGGTCAACACATGGGTCTATACCCTTTAGAACGACTTGGAGACCTTTTGCGCTTTTGAGCTGATAGGTGTAGAAATCCCTAGCCTCCCTCTCCAACTGGTTGGACAATTGTCGAAAATCATCTTCATTTTTCACTTGAATTTTGGTTTCGCTGATATTTCCATGTTTAATTGATGTTACGCTAAACATATTTTCACCTATTACTGAAACAATTCTTTGTACCAATTTACTGGAAGTGGGCTCTCTCAGATAAATTGGTAGGGGCTTAAACGTCTTCTTAGGAAGTTCTGGCTCATCCGTCTGGAGGAGAGCAAACCTATTTTGATCATTACTCACGGTCTTAGGAGCTTTTGAATTTGATGATACTTGAGCAGATGTTGGGCTCCTCTGTCGCTTAAGAACTGTGACGTATTTATCCATACCTACTTGTTTTCTAGGTTTGATTGCACTATTTGATGTAGAAGGTGTTGATGTTCCTTCATCTATTGAAATTACTATATTCGGCGAACAGGAACGACGCCGTTCCACGGCTCTTGCAGTGAGAAGATTCTCCACAGATTTTTTTATGGATTCTTCCTCAGAGACCCATTTAGTTTTTCTAGTTGAGCTAAGCTCTTTCTCAGAATTACATCTGAGAGGAACACTCATACAGTTTTTATGTGATGTTTAATGTTTTTTTTTTACCTATTACGATTTTTTCACTTTTTTGTTCAATTTCAACTTTTTACACTTTTTCACCTATTACGATTTTTTCACCGAAAATTCAGCCGCACTAAAAAAACACGTCCAAACAGTTCGATGAGACGAGACTGAACTTTGTTTATGATATTTTCACTATCAAAAATTCTACTGTGAATTCCGTAAAAACAAAAGAATTTTCAGTGTATGTCAATATGCCAATAGAGTTCAAATCATTCAGTCAAACTTGGCCCACCCTGTACATAGATAGAAATCAATTATTATTATTTGTATAATTATTATTAGTATTTTTCTATGGTTTCCAATAGTCCTGTCTATTTTTTAAGCCAACGAAAAAATAACATAAATTATGTGTAAATTACCCAAAAAATTAATTAAAATTACCGAGCAAACACGAATAACTTCCGGAAGAGAATTCTGGATATCACAGTTATAATTACATATTTGTTCTAAGACTTTCTCAAAAATTTTACAAAACTCCGATTCTCCATAGCTAGGTGATCTGTATATTGCTCCAATTATAATTTGGTTATCTTGACATGTGGCTTTACATATTAAGATCCAGAATTTAACACCGTCTATCTTTTCAATAATTTTAGTTAATTTCCATATCTTTTTAAAATAAATAACGACTCCTCCAGTTCTATTAGATGCAGATAGCAACACAATATTTCATTATTATTATTATTTTATTAGCTTATAATTACAAATTATAAGATAATATAAGGATAAGAGCAATAGCGACTAAGGCCTTCAGCTCAAAGCGACACAATATGATCAAATCCTTGTAATATAATTTCATTTTCTTCTACGTCTTTTGTTATATGTGTTTCCGAGAGTATAAATAAGTCCGGGTTCTCCGTTGATGCAATTATAATTATTTAATAATCCTTGCACATTTGTGTATAGAGCACGTATATTCTTTGATTGTTAAACCGATAAGCCAATTCTTATGTGTGTGAAGTTAGCTCCGTCAGTTAGCTCCGTTTTTAACATTACCTATGTTAATGTATAAATTAACATACTTACTACTCATCGACTGTTAAGTTAACAGAGCTGCATTTTTTCCTCTCAGTTTTTATTTTATTATTAAAAACTAACAAAAAAACGTCAGTATCAATTATTCAGAAAATATATAGAAATTAATACACTTTGTAGATATTAAATAAAAATTAAATTTTTTTATGAAGAGTATCTGCTTGTACAGCAGAATTGTCTTAGTAAAAAAGTGGTACATGAAAATGTTAAAAAACTACCAAAACTAGAAATTGTGCACGATCTGTGCTATATAGGGTTTATAGCCATCACTTTAGAGATATCAGAACTATATAGCTTATAGTCAGAATGCATATCAGATCGGAGATATATAATTTTCAAAATGGAGAAATTTAACATTTTGCCAAAAGTGGTACATGAAAATGTTCAAAATATTACCAAAACTAGAAATTGTGCACATTCTGAACTATATCAGAACTATATAGCTTATAGTCAGAATGCATATCAGATCGGAGATATATAATTTTAAAAATGGAGAAATTTAAAATTTTGCCAAAAGTGGTACATGAAAATGTTCAAAAAATTACCAAAACTAGAAATTGTGCACGATCTGTGCTATAGGGTGGATAGCCATCACTATACAGATATCAGAACTATATAGCTTATAGTCAGAATGCATATCAGATCGGAGATATATAATTTTCAAAATGGAGAAATTTAACATTTTGCCAAAAGTGGTACATGAAAATGTTAAAAAAACTACCAAAACAAGAAATTGTGCACGATCTGTGCTATATAGGGTGGATAGCCATCACTTGGTAACGATCTTGACGCATGCGAGGGCTTATATACTCTCTGTGGTCTGGAGCTCCATTGTGTTTGTGTATGCATTGGCACTTTCACATGGGAGTCATGACTTTGAGGGTGTATTAACTAAAGGTTACTCATCTTGTCAAGATATCGGGGTGATAGTGGATTACTTTAGCTGTTGCGTCGAATATTAAGACATATATTTACTCTCGTGCCATACACACTTGTGTTCGCCACTTGTATAGTAGAGGCTTTACCAGGGTTGTCACGGAATAGATACAGTTTTAAGGTCAAGGTGAGCAGTGCCGAGGGAATGACTGGTTAGTGTTTAAATAAACTAGCAGATAACAGAGCCCCTCAGTGTCAGGGCAATACACTGTTGTAAGTAGTTGCCTATGCCGCGTACGCCGTCACTGCGTGAATGGTCCGGTTTTTACAAGCGTACTCGAGGGAACAAAATTGACGACAAAAATTTTAAATACAAAAAGGATGTGAAGGAGACTTCCGATTTCAGGGATACTGTGGAATCAGAAGGGAGGGTTTCGGACAGTACCCTAATGGGAGAACTAACCCTTACGGACATTCATGCCAGGATTTTGGAGCATGAACAACAGGTCACACAATTGGATGTGGATGGTCTTCTGGAAATGTCGAGAGACTCTTTTGGGGAAACTGCTGGATAAGGTGAACGGGGTTGTCAGCTTTGGCACTGTCAGGTTTCGGTACTCGAAACATGACACTACCAAAGAGGCTGCTGGTGGTGCAGATAAACCAAAACTGATGTGACCCTAATCCAAGACCTTGGATTAATAAAAAATAAGGTTTGTGGATTGGTGATAGCGGGGTACACGTTGTTTGTCTCGTCCACTGGTGACAAGGTGAGAACGTGTATCCTGGCAAAGAGAGAACTAAAGCTAATAATTTCTTATTCTTTCAGGAGTGGTGACATCACCGTAGTTAATAGAGAAACCAAGGGTGAGCGGACGCTGACACTGGCTTCGGTGTATATGCCGTATGACGTAGCAGAACCACCTGGAAATGAGGTGGTGGAGCTAACGGCACATGCAAAAAGGAGAGGTGCTATCCTGGTCATGGGCTGTGATGCAAATGCCCACCACAGCCAGTGGGGTAGTGCGGTTATAAACAAAAGAGGTGAGTGCGTTTTTGATTTTATAACTGTCAATGATCTGGTTATTTGTAACAAGGCCAATATGCCGTTCAGGATAGGGATAGGCAGACGGTTATAGACATGACATTGACGAACCATAAGGATAATTTCGTTAGAGTATTGGAGGGTATCCGCGGACTGTTCCTGTTCGGATCATAGCAGGACTATCTACACCCTGGACTTCCAGTCACCTGCAGGGGTACCTTTCAGGAATCCTGGGCTGACGGATTGGGGAACCTTTCATGATAGGGTTCGCATGGGGATGGAACGGCCAAGTTCATGTGGTCCGTTACCATCCAATTTGGAATACACGGTGAATAATTTCACTCGTTTACTCAAATAGATATATGAATTATCATGTCCTATAAAGTTTCCAGGTAGGCGCAAACAGCCTAGATGGTGGAGCAAGGAACTTCAAGTTCAGAGGTCGACGGTTAGGAAATCTTTTAATAGGGCAAAGCTCACCGGACTACAGGGAGACTGGAACAACTACAAGGTGTGTTTCAATAAGTACAAGGGAGACCTGAAAATAGCGAAGCGGATTTCATGGAGGAATTACTGTGAATGGATGGCGTCAATGAGATGCCAAGGTTTCGGCGAATCTTATCCAATGACCCAAGGGACATAGGATATATTCAAAGAGATGACAACTCATGGACGGAATCCAGCTCGTAAACTCTCTCACTGCTTGTTGAGGTGCACTTTCCTCGTTGCGAAGGTACAGGAACGGAGGCTGAGGACCAATTGCCAATATGCTTGAGGGTATTGGTAAGACTCTGGACAGGTTGATGAAATAGTCACGAGGGATAAACTAGCCTGGGCGGTGAAAACTTTCGATCCGTATAAATCACCGGGTCCGGATGGAGTATTCCCAGCAATGCTATGTAATATCCCGGATATAGCGCTATTTCTTTTGGAGGATATCTTTAAGAGTTGTCTCAGGAACTCCCTCTACCATATGGGTTGAGGGAGGTAAGGGTTGTCTTTATACCCAAGGCCGGTAGGGCCTGCCACTCGAAACCGAAGGATTTTAGACCTTTCCTTTCTTCTGAAGACTTTAGAATTACTAATAGATCTACATCTAAGGAGCAAAAGAGATACTCACCTCATTAGCAGTGTTCAACATGCCTATCTCAGGGGTAAGTCTGTTGAGAGTGCGCTTCATGAGGTGGTTAGTTGCATACAGCATAGGTAACCAAATCTTCATTTTCAGTGCACAATTGTGCTACAAAAACAGTAAAACAAACTCACACCGACGCACTGTGGGAGAAATGGTAAATCTAGCTCCGATTAATTAAATATTTAAAAATATATTTTTGCGCCAAAATCGTTTTGCTTTCGATAACTGATATATCAGATAGATGTTTGACATTTTTTATTTTGTTTTGCTCTCAATATTCGCATGTCTATTAAGCTTCAAACACAACATACGTTGCACCAGCTGCATTCAAAAGCTTTCCCGCCATTTTTAAGCACCAGCTGCAATTTATAACATTATTTTTTTGAGTTGAAATAAAATTATATTTAGTTTTTGTAGTTGAAGTAAAGGGTATGTATTAAATTAAAAAAAATATGTCTGTGTTCTGTGATTGTGTTTCGTCTTTAAATTCGTTGTTCTTTATAGTGCTAGTAAGAAATATAATGTTTGCTATTAATTTCACCTATTGAAGAGTAAAACTTCTGTGATTCGACTGGATTCGGTCTAATTTTTGTTTTTAAATTTAATATGGTGTCTTGTTATGTGAAGTGTCTCATATGAGCTGCAACTTTTTCAAAAATAATATTTTTTGGCTACAATGTCAGTGTCAAAGCGAACACTATTTTTGGTTTGGATTAAGGAAGATGAAGCTTCAAAAAATGTTCTGCTGTCGAAACCTATGTGTATAACAACATCATAGATATAAGTAAATATAATGATGGCCAACGCACTGAAATTTCCAAAAGGGTTAAAAATTTCGTCTCCAAAATAGGTATGAAGTAGAGAAAGCCACCGATCTCGGAGGATTTTTGAGGAAAATAATAAGATGTAGTTAGATGATGAAATTTTATTAGTAGACTCAACTTCAAACTCTGGGCGACCCGAAATAAGTTTTAATGACTGCCAGGTAAAAACAAAAAAGAAAAAGGTCTTTGATATTGTCAAAGAAATCCCTTGTGACGAGCTTCTATCTGCGGCAAGCACTAGTTTATACAAGGCTGGTAAGAGGAATGCATCCAAGGTCGTATCAATGTTGAATAGTGATGAAAATTTGCCAAAAATATTAAAATCTGCCATTGAACCGGATGATAAAAAAAATCATTATATATACAGCAGAGGAAGCTTTGGCCCTTTATATTAATGGCGGTTACACAAAAAAGGTCTACATGGACTTGCAAATTGGCACTAAAAAAAGAAATGCAAATATATTTCCCACCTATGATGTTCTAAGGTCGGCTATAACTGTGCTATCCAGAAGGACTTCAGGTTACCGATCATTCGTTTGAGGTTCCTTTACGAGGTTTGATTGATCACACAGTGGCCAGAATATTTGCAATATTAAAAAAATTACTGTACTTTACAAATGGGGTTGTGATGGAAGCAATGGCCACTCAACTTATCGACAAAATTTTGATAATGTTAATGCGTGCATGATCGACCAACATATGTTTGTGGTATGCTTGGTGCCTTTACAAATAGTTCTTGGATCAATAGTACTTTGGAAAAACATGAAGCCTTCATCCACTTGTTACTGCAGGCCATTAAAACTTCTTTGTCAAAAGGAAACAGCAGACTTGATCTATGAAGAAATAATAAATTTCAACAGTCAAGTAGCCAAAATACAACCAACAAAACTTAAAAATTATTAAGTTCATCATCAGTTTCATATGACCATGATAGATGGGAAGGTATTTAGTGTTGTGGCAGAATCATCACAAATATGCGAAATTTGTAATGTATCACCAAAAAATATGAACGACCTAAAAATAGTGAAACATTTGACTTGCAAGAAAAGTTTATATGAATGTGGGATGTCAACTTTACATGCGTGGATTCGCTTCTTCGAATGTGTTCTGCATATCGCCTACAGAATTCCAGTTCGAAAATGGCAGGTTCGTAGTTGTGATAAGGTGATTGTTGATAAAAAAAAAAAGAAATGAAATACAAACCAAACTGAGAAAGGAAATGGCTATACTAGTTGATATCCCAATGCCTGGATCAGGCAACACTAATAACGGCAACACAGGCAGACAATTTTTTCAACAGCCAAAATTGGCTTCCCAAATAACTGGTGTTAACTATTTACTAATTTATAAATTCAGCGTTATATTACGTACAATGGCTTCGGGATATGAAATTAATACGGATGCTTTCCAAATGTATGCATTCCACACAGCAACTATTTTTGTCGACTTATATCCATGGTTTTACATGCCCTCCTCTGTCCATAAAATTGTAATACATGGTGCAGATATCATCAAATATGTTTCGCTTCCAATTGGCATGATGTCTGAAGAAGCTCTGGAGGCAAAAAATAAAGACCTCAGAAAATTTCACCTTCATCACACTCGAAAAAATTCGAGGAAAAATACAATGGAAGACTTGGCACATAGTCTATTTATTTCTTCAGATCCTTTCATTACCATGTTGTCGAAAATTTCAGTGTCCTCTTCAAAAAAGGATGAGATATTAGATAATGATGTTTTAAGTCTTCTCTCTCCTACGGATGAGGAAAATAGAATGTCATACGATAGCTCATCAGATACTGAGTAGAGCACTTTTATACAAAAAAAGTTAGACCAAAAATTATTTTTTTATGAATTTTTATTTATTTATCTACATAAAAAAATTTTTGGAAACAAAATATAAGCATTAGTTCAGAAGTTATTAATAAATCTCCGCTAGATTGGTAATTTCTCCCACTGTGCGACGCTTGTTCTCTTCTATTTCAGTTTGATTTCAGTCGTTGAGTGCTAACGAGTGCACATGGGCGGATGCTCACTGCTTTTTTTCTTTGATTTAATTTCAAAATAAACCAGCAAACAAAATAGTATAATGGAAATAAATTAAGTTCTTCAAATTTAAAACATATTTTGTTAATAAGAAATTGTTACAAAATCTGAAATTTGGAAAACTTAATTTATAATGCCTAAATACACTTAATTTTTTTTAAGTTTTAATTGTAAATTAAACTTGACCAATCAAATATGTGTGAAAAAATTGCCTAATTATGTAAAAACTGAGGCATATTTTTTATATAATTTTTTTTTATGCCTAAAACTTTTTTTAAACTTCTTTTTCATTTTGCTTTTAAAAGTAAAATTCATTACATTTGCAATTCTTAGTTTTGTGTTTGCTGGACAATATTCTCTTATCCAATACAGACCATTTTATTTATTGAGAGTTTTGGTTACCTCTGGCATAGAGTATAGTCTGGAGCATAGGGAATATACTTTAGCTGCGTTTCTGGATATAGAGAGCGCCTTTAACAACATTAGAACTGAGGCAAATAGGGACTCGTTAGTAGAATATGGGGCCGACGACTTCCTGGTGAGTTGGATTATCGTAATGCTGGAGAGCAGGATTATCAACTCAACCCTAGGGGACGAAGTGATACGAAGAATGGTTACCAGGGGTACACCACAAGGTGGAGTTCTTTCTCCTATTCTATGGTTACTGGCGGTTAACTTTATTCTTAAAACCTTCGAATCTAAGGGCAGGAAGATAGTCGCGTATGCGGATGACGTAGTGATACTGATTAGGGGAAAGTTTCTTTTAACTATCAGTGACATCATGCAGGATTCGCTTGGTGATCTCTCGTCCTGGGCGAAAACTAACGGGTTGGGTGTAAACCCATCAAAGACGGAATTAGTGTTATTCACCAGGAAGTATAAGGTGGATAGCTTTAAATTGCCGAAATTGAATGGTGTGGAACTGAGCTTATCAGGAGGAGCCAAATGTTTAGGTACCTTCCTAGACAAGTTAAATAAGCAGGAGAGATTAAGGATGGGCCTCAATGCCTACTATGCATGCATTAAATGGATCTTCACGTCTGTTGTTAAACCTATGCACAGTGTGGTGGGAGGCAATGAGGAAACGTAGTTATAGGACTATACTTAATAAAGCCCAAAGGTGTGCTTGTCTGGGTATCATAGGTGCCTTAGGCATTACCCCGCAGGCGGCTTTGGATATGATCCTAAACCTACTACCCATAGAGCACTATGTGGAAAGTGTGGCAAGGAATCTACTCATGCTATCAGAGTCTTCTTTGGCAAAACCCCTGCGGGTTGGTCATACTAGGATATTGTATAAAGCAGGCCTTTGATCCATCCGGAATCTCTGACTATAAGGTCGCGACCTACTACTTCGGTGTATCACCCTCAGAAGAGTTCCCCAGTAGGGTTGACTGGGCTTGATCCGAGCATGGGTACCAGGGCACTGTGACGTACAGGGAAATGAGGTGGCAGATGAACTGGCTATACATGGTTCTGGTTTGGACCATGATACTAGAGAAAGAGGGGTCAAGCCACCTATATATCACTTCTACAGGCTGATTTATGATAGATTCCGTGACTGTGCAGACCAATCCTGGGGTAGTAGGTCGGACTGCATAGTGCCCAGGGCCTTATGGCCAAAACTAAATGCAAACGCGATCGAAACGCTGGACGAACTCAGTAATGTTGCTGGCTGCAAACCGAGTAACATTCTGGGTTTCATTAGAGGAATAGGGTGGCTATTTAACGGACATTCTACGGCGACTCCAAATCCGTAAGGGGATGTTTCTTTCTTTCCTTCTTTCTCCCCTTATCAGGCGGTTTTTGTTGTTATTTCTTTTTAAATCTATCTTTTAATCTTTCTACTCCTTTTCTACTGAAGGGAATCACAATGGACCACAGGGTCTCCGAGTGTAAGTGCACATAGTGCACAACCCTTCCTATCCTATCCTTCGTCAAATTTCACAGTAGTCCTTACTGGCTCAAACTAGTTTTTAACGGTATTTAAACTTTGTTGCCATCTACTACTACAACTATTCAGAAAAAAATGCATTCTAATTACCGCTCCGGTTATAGCACTTGGTGAATGAAATATTTTACAAAAAGTAATTTCTTTAAGGAAAGGGTTCAACACATTTATTTGAATTAAACATTGAAATATTTTGAAACATTATTTACATACCTTTGCCATTGGCAATACTGCTTGTATGTCATCTTTATTGACTTCAAGTTTTGCTATTATTCTCTTTTTATTATCTTCAGGCGAAAGATCGACCAACGAATCTTTTGGAACTTCATAGATGTAAGTAACAGACCAGACAATTTTGCCTCCTTCTATTAAATCTTTTGTATCATCAGCTACCTCCAACAAATAAGTAAATACTTCATTAACTCTAAAAAAAGATATATATGTAAAACACGAATATTCCAGTGCACGTAAATCGTAAAATAAATACCTTTTGTCTCTTATTTGTGACGAAGTATTATTTTCAAGTTTCTTTTTTATGGCTGTTACACGTACTGTTGAATGTTTCGTATTATCCCGTTCTATTGATATATTCCAGAAGTCAGTAGACGCAGTTGCTCCTATCACCTTAATGCCAGATTTTATTCGAGCTTTTACAGTAAATGATGATATATTTTTTTCTGGATTTTCTTGCAAAAAAACAGGCACATGAAATTTAGACAATGGATAGAGTGGTTGTTGTGGAAGAAGAAAAATAAGAGAATCGTCAACGTGAATTTCTTTAAAAGGCTCTAAAGGAGTTACTAGAGGAACTTGAACGAAGGTAGTTAAAGGCTGTATTTGCACTTTTGGCTCACACAGCTCGGGATTTCGCACTGGAGGCTCAAACACGCTATATGAAACTTGAACAAGTCGTTGTGGGACTTTGGTTGGAGTGCTATTAGAATTTTCTATAGGTGGTGATGGTAGCGCATGGAACCATTTAAATGGTATAACAACCTATATAAGAATTATAAAGATAATGCGATTAATTAATTATGATTAAAAATTACAAGGGAAAAAATTACCTCAGCAACACATACTCCGTCTTCTCCCTCTGGCATGCATCTTCCTTTTATGGGTAAGTGATTGTTACTAGAAACATGTAATAATACACAAATCTTCTGCCGCTGTAAATGACCACCGGGATCAGCACCAGCATGAAAAAGAACACGTAGAACTGGTGAGTCTTGTGATACAACAGTACTAACTAGATGTGCCGATATGTCCAAGTGAAGATTTGACTGTTGTAGTTCAATTAAAGCTGCAGTCGTGTTCTTAAAGTATTAAAACAAATTTATTAGTTTTAACTTAAAAACTACATAATCTTATGATATTTAAAGGTGGCTATACACTACGTGTTTTTTACATTGTATATGTCAAATTTTACATAACGGATAAAAACATGTAGTTGGTGACCTCATAAACTTTGCTTGTGTAAAATACATGTGAAAATACATATGTAATTTTTTCGATTAGAACACGCTCTATTTTCTTATGTTCAAACACATGTTTTCAAATGTATATGCCATGCGAAAAGATTTGTCGACGGTTAAATATCTGCGCTATCATTAGCCGGCCGTATGAAGAATTTGCATAACTGATAAATTAAATATTTTTTTTTATCTCATTTTGTTAATTTAATAACAATCATATAAATTATTTAAAAATTTTTGATACAAGCTCCACATATTGTATATTAAAAGACGAAAAACCTTAAATCAATATTTTTGACGCCGGCATTTTAGTGACGCCACCAAACATTTTTGCAGCGGCTTTAACGCATTTTTCAAAGAAACGACATGGAAATTTATGTGTAAATAATCATGGCGATGTCACGTGTAATTGTACATACAAGTTGGTGACCAAAAATTAAAACCCTTATGTAAAATAACCAATTTTGACAGACATAAAGAAAAACATGTGGGTTGTAAACTTAAAAATACATAAGCAAAAACACGTAGTGTATAGCCACCTTAACTAAGCCAACTAACTTAGTTCTATAATAATAATTTTTATTCGTACTTTCTCTTTTGGATAACAATAAATGAATTGTCAAAATTTTAAAGCTATTTTATAAAAGTTGTATTTGTACTTGGATATTATTAAAAAGAAGTAAATGTCTACACTGATTTCCAATGAAATAAATACAATGTTTGCCACCGACTTTGTCAATTTAGTACATTGCAAAACTGAAAGAAAATATAAATAAATATATTGTTATGTTAAGAACATTTAACAGATAGTTTCTAATCATCAAGATAGCTGAAGCCAACCTAATAGCGTGTTCAGATATGAACCTTAATTGCGATAATCGCAATTAACGCCATTATTGAGCTCAATATTCCATACAAAATCTCAATTAATTATTGCGCAATAAGTACGAAATTGTTATAATATTGAGTAAGATTTCGAATGCAACACTGTTCACAACTGTGTTTAGTGAACAAAATTGTATAAAATGGCAAATGTCAACAAAATAAAACAAAAGAAATCATTAAAAAGTCAATGTGTAGGTAAGTTTGTTTACATAGAAACACAACAACCATATATAGTATTTTTTTCCAGCTGTCAAATGATTATTGAGTAAGCTGAAAATTGCGTATGCCTGAACACTTAAAATAATATTGTCAATTAACGGAATATTGACTCAATTAAGTTTCTTATCTGAACATAGTATAAGCAACTGGGGGAATACATTGTAGTGTATGTATAAACATAACTCACACCAATCAAAATGTAAATAAACAAACTACACATAAATTTAGTATTTGTAAGAAACACAAGACCAAATGCATAATAGTTATGCATTTGGTTAGTCATTAATTTCATAACGCTGCTTTTTTCTTTTGGATGAACGACTTTATGCTCATATTAAATTTCGACTTGGAGTTTGAACCAAAAAATATAACACTTGAAATTAGAATTAACAATTAATGTTTGTCACCAGGGTTGTAAGATTTTTTTGAGCTTCGTCGCCAAAACGGATGTAAAAATTCGCTAAAATCCGATTTTGTTCAGTTTTTAATTTTTTTTTATTATTTAAAAAAAAAAAAAAATTTTGTTTACACAAAAAAACCTAGTTCAATTTTTAAGTAAAAAATCGCCAAAAATTGAGAAAACCCCAAAAAATCGCCAAAAATAATTTTATTTTGTTTTTGTTAAATTTTTTTTATTTAATTCATTAATTGTTACTTATTAAACAATATTTTAGTAAAACATATACACATTTATATCCGTTTTTGTATTTTTTACTATTTAAAAAATTTTAAAACTTTGTTAAAAGAGAGTTTTAAATTACATAAAAATGGAGATCATATTTTAAAAAAAAGTAAAATTAAGTAGATAAGTCTAAGAGTTCGTAAACTTCATCCTCCGCGATTTCATTACTAGAGTCTAGACTTTCATACATAGTTGAGTTGAATTTTTTTTATCATTTCATTAGTCGGTATAAACGAATTGCAGCATAATTTGTTTACGTTCATATGATTAATTATTCTCAGTAGAGCGTCTAAAAGCTCATATTGAATTTTATTACTTAGTCGAGTTTTTGTACAATTCATTATTGAAAAGACCCGTTCAACGCAGACATTACTGGTTGGAACTATCAATATAGTAAGAACGGCCAAAGATATTTCCTTAAAATGGTACGTACCTGCTGTATCGTGATAATCAAACACTTTTGGCCAAAATTCAAGTAAATTTGTTGGAATTTCGTTATTAAAATAATTATTTCAATTTATGAACGGAAGTTTTCCCTATTGAGTGTCATACACGCCTATTGCTACATTTGGATCCATAAATGGTCTTAATGTTTCTTGAACAACGCCAAATTTAGTTTGAGATAATGTATTCGCACACTTTGAAATAGAAAATTGTCCAAAAGCTTTAAAAAAGTTCATATTTTCTGGTAATCTGCTTATCATCTCTTTTAAAAGTTTTTTTAAATACACAAAACAGTTTTCTTTAAGTACGATTATTTCTACTTCGCTCAATTTCGCATTTATTAATTCTGTTTCAAACTCTGCTGCAAAATCAATTGCATTTAGAGGCAAAAATGAATTTGAAGAATCAATAGCTGCATGTAAATCATTGAAAATTGTTTCATTGTTTTAAGTATTATATAAAATAGAAGGTTTGAAAACTTTTGTTGAAAACATAAGAAGTGTACAATACATTTTTTCATGCATGCTTCCTGCATCCATGCTGTAAGATTGAAATTCCAAATTCAGATGATTCATTTCGTTGACAATTGGATTTATAAAAACCAAAAAAAGACGATTTTTTTCATCACATAATTTATTATAGATGTTTTGGTGAAAATCGCCAAGATAATCGCCAGTGATATCAAAAATCGCCAAAAAATCGCCATGTCGCCAAACGGAAAATCTCGACGCCAAACACGTTTCAAAATCGCCACGTTTAGCGAGAAATCGCCATATCTGACAGCCCTGTTTGTCACATTTAATAATTGAAATGCACTCAATAATAATAATATGTACTTTAAAATTGATGAGCGCCTGATACAATCATGCATAATGGTTTGTGTAGAATATAAGAAAAAGAGTTGTAAGCTTGTAAATGAATAACATTGTAAGAATTACTCAATATAAATTGTAACTTTAAACAATTGAGTAACATTGTAAAAATTACTCAATTTTAGGCTAATCTTTCTTCTCATAAGTAGTATATAAGAAACAATATTTGGAAATAAAAATTTTAGTTCATGATTGGATTCATAATTGAACGCTTTTTAATATCATCATCACATGGCGATCCTGCAATCTTTTTAAGTGCTCCAAGATCAGAGCACTAAAAAGAAAAAACAAATCCTGGAAGAAGTTCCTAATCAATGCCATGATTAGAAGAACTGTTCGGCCAATGAACAAGTCAACAGAAGGAAGATCAAGGACATCAAAAACACAACAATAAAAATTTTTAATAGGGACAGAGTGCTTCTTATTTAGCACCTGCGGACCGGAGGCGACTTCGCCCATGATCCTAGAATAGGGATAAATAATTCATCTATGTCTAACAAAATCATCAAAGATACAGCTGGCCCTAAAAAGGTAACAATAAGGGAATATAAGGAAAGAACAACACCGACACGTAAAGAAGACTCGCCCAAAATTCCAAAAACTAGACCACCAAAGCGTCGAGGAGGATATTTAGCAGCCAAAAGAAGAGAGTTGGCACAATTAAAAAGAATAATAAATTCATCCCCCACCTCCGTGGAATGTAGCAACGAAGTGCTGGGAAAAAATGTATGTATTAGAAATGTGTATAAAAACACATATTGAAATGAAAAAACAATAAAAATATAAACAATATACACAATAAGAATATGAAACGAATCAATATTATATTTATATTCATATTCACCTTGATTTTTTTGTTTACATTCATTTTTGCGGCTATGCTAAAAACATATGTAACAAACACATTAATAGAAAGCTCTAAAGCGATTACAACAAAATATATACTAGAATAAAAATAAGAATAAAAAAATGATAAGAACAAAATTAACAAAATTATATGATAAATATATAGGATGGCTAACTATAGCATTAATATTAATATTAATATTAGATATAAAAATCTCAAATTTTATTAAATTAATAATAAAAAAGGAAATATGTAACAAAATAAATAATAATAAATAAATGGAATTCATAAAAGCATTAAACCAGATTGTAATAAATGCAAAAAAATCACTAGGTAGACCATACACCATAGAAACAGTGAAAGAAAAAAGGATAGAAATCCAAAATTTAGAAAAATATTTAAAAATTAAATTAGAAAACTCAACTCTTGAAGTAGATGAAGAATCACAAATTTTAAATCAGTTTAAAAAACTTAAAGAAGAAAGTTTAAATTTATTAGAAACACATATTGAAAACAAATCATCCACTGCAAAGAAAAGACAAGGAATGATCATGGCAAACCTTGATATAAATGAAATATCAATAATAACAAAACTAGCACCAAAATTTTCGGGTAAAACTAAGGAATTACATGAATTCTTATCACACTGAGAAGTAGTTTCTACAACTATTTCAACGAAAAAACATATTTCATTCTTTAATTTCATTTTTAATTCACGACTCGATTTAAAAGTTCAAAACAGAATAAAACAAAATCAGATACCAACAACAATCAACGAATTAATATCCATCTTAAAAGCAACATACAAACCATTAAAAACTACCAATACCATATTAAATGAAATAACTAATTTGAAGCAGAGAGAAAGCAATCTGATAGGTTTTGCAACAAAATTAGAAAACCTTATTACAGAATTAAACGAAGCTCAAATATTAGAAATAGGTGAATCCAGTAGAAATGCTATTATAAACACAAATAGCAAAATAGCTTTTAACGCTTTTATGAACGGTCTTACTGATCCGCAGATTATATCAACAATCTATGCAAGCCAAGTAACAACATTTACTGAGGCTTTGAAAATCGCAGAAAGAGTTTCATCGACAATAGAACAAAAACAAAAGTGTGGTAGAAATCACAACAACAACCAATGTCCTGCTACCGGAAATAAATGCTATAATTGCGGAAAATTCAATCACTTTTCAAAAATGTGCAATAACAACAACAACAACCATAACCAACGTACCCAATATAACAACAATAATCAACGTACCCAATAACAACAATAATCAACGAAACCAACATTACAACAATAACAGAAGAACACAGAATAGCAATAGAAATAACAATATAAACTACATAGAGGAACAGGGAAACTCCCAAAGCCCGGATACCGCACGAACGGAATCTCCAGTGGGAAACAACTAGAAACTAACAGAATATATACCATATCATCCACCGTAAGAAATTACGTAAGACTAAACATTATAGATGTGAAAAATGATCTTACATTCTTAATTGACACAGGAGCAGATGTCTCGCTGTGCAAAGAAATCATGAGGAAAATCAGGATGATTATTGCAATTTAACAGGAATTTCAGAGAATGTTATCAAATCACTGGGATCTACAAATATAAAAATTAATATAAATAACAACATAATTAAACAGAAAATCCAGTTATCTTTTTTGACAAAACGTCAGTGATAGGATGTGTTACATCAGCAAAATTGGAAATGAAGCGCCTGTACCATCCAGTAAGTCCCAGAAAACCACGTACTTGCTTCAGTGTCTTCGGTGTTGGCCAATTAAGAATACTTTCGATTTTCTCTGGATCTGTAGATATACCACCATATCCAATTATGTAGCCTAGATATTTCACTTGCTTCACACAAAATTTGCTTTTATTTATGTTGAGAGTTAAATTCGCTTTGTTAAAATCTTCTGATAATCTAACTAAGACTGTGACATGGGAATCAAAGGTGTCCGAGACCACACACACATCGTCTAAATAACCGAACACACAATGCTTCAAATCAGCTGGAATAATTTCATCCATTACACGACACATCGTATGTGGCGCATTACATAAGCCAAATGGCATTACAGTAAACTGATATAATGGTCGCCCAGGGATAGTAAAAGCGGTTATTTCCTTTGAATGATTGTCTAATGGAACTTGCCAATATGCATCCTTGAGGTCAATTTTCGATATAATATTTGCCTTTGGCCTTTGGAAGCGGATAGGCGTCTTTCAAGATTACCTCATTAATTTTACGAGCATCTAGGCAAAGTCTTATTTTTTCTGGTTTTATCACCATTCGCATAGGTGAACTCCATGGACTTGAACTAGGTTCTATCACCCCTAACTTTAACATTCTATCTACTTCTGAAAACATTAACTTTTCCACCGCTGGCGAAACGTTGTTTAACGGGACGTGCGTTTCCTATATTAATAGTATGTTCTATAAGCGATGTTTTTTCTAAACCATGCAATTCAAAATTAGGATATAATGATTTCACTACTTCCAGTTGTTGTTGCTGCTTTAGAGTAAGAGGATATTGATCAAGATCTACCGTGTCAACAAGAGCAACATTGCGTTGAGCATTATTTTCGGAAACTAAAGGGATTAAAAGGCCGAATATTTTCCAAAAGTCTAAACCCAAAATAAACCTTTGATTTAGGCTTGGTACAATATAAAATATAATTTTTTCAGTTTTATTTTTATATGAAATAGACGTTTCTAAAAGACCTATGAACTTCTGAGATTTACCATCAGCTGTGCGAACGGATGATTGAAGTTTTTTAAAGCCTTCTATAACTGAAAAGTCATTTTTAGCAAAATCTTTTCCAATACAATTTATATTAGCTCCAGTGTCCAGTAAACCTAATTCAATTTGTCTCAAGATTTCTACTTCTGCATACAACCTTTCGTCTATTTCTGAATTTATTATTGATTAAATAATCCTTCTCTGTGAAGTCTTTACTTTTCTATAAAAATTTCGCATGCGTACTGTCGAGCGTTTATATTTTTTCACTAAATCATGACCTAGATTAGAATCAGAAAATAATTTTGTTCTTACTTTAATATATTTTCTTAACCTTTCATGAAATGGTTTTATTACAGATTTTTTTGGTCTATTGTTTAAGTTGTCAGTGGTATTTAAAGTTTTTAATTTGTGGGAATCAAATTGGATAGCCGGAGTATTATTATTGCCATTGTTGTCATCTGAATTAGCGGTTGAATTTTTCAAAGAGGTTAAAATTATTTGCGTTGCAGAGGAGTCATAGCCCCTCTCAAATTTTTGAAGTTTTTTAAACAGTTCGGACATTGGGGTTTATACAAGCATCCGTAACAAAAAATCTTTCTTTCCTTTAAACACATATCCCAAAAATGACTTTCCTCTTCGCAATTCCAGCATTTTAAGATATTTTCGGCAAATTTGAAGTATCAAAATTAGAATTGCCTTAGTTATCGTCTTCAAATTCACTAATATCAACAGCAGCAATTCTTCTGTAGGGAAAACCTCGAGCTGCATTATTTCGTTTAAATACATCCTGGGCGTAAATTCCTGCTGACAATTTCAATAATTTCCTGACCTCTTTAATACTAATCATCTTGGTCCTCATAGAAATTATCCCCAAAACAGGCTTTTAAGGTCAGTTTCCCTCCCAAATGTAAATAAAAGACTTCATTTATTTATACATTTTCTATCCGACGTTTCGTTGGTATTTTGCCAACATCTTCAGGGGATGAATTTTCATTAAATCTGGCAACATTAACAAAAGAACAATATTTTAATAACAACAATAAGGTACATAATATTATTTCAACAATCAGACTTACATATCTTTTCTTATTCAGTTTTACATTTAGTTTTAAATAAAAGATGTTTTTCACGACACAAATGGTACGACATATAACATATAATTTAAATAAATGCAAAAATGATTAATTAAAAATATCACAATAGATTGTCCCTTAATGCTAGGTATCACAGTTGTAATTAAACTAAAATTTAAACAAGTGCAATATTGTAATTTGCATTAGCGTTGTCCTTGTCTGTCTTGTTGTTTATTGCGATGTTTGTTTTTCGTTGTATACTTAAACTTTCCAATGTAAATCTTTTGTTATGTTTTCGTTCCCTATGCAATATCCTTATATTCCCGAGATCAGCTGTGTGTTCATCTTCAAAACAGTGTTGGGCAAGTGCAGTTGAAAGCCGGTACTTTTTAATGTCCGTTTCGTGTTCCGCCATTCCAACTCCTAAATTTCCTTTTGTTGTTCCAATGTAAATTCTATCACAGTTCCCGTTTAATCTTCCTGCACATTTAATTCCATAAACCACATTGCTTTGGTCCTCTTTTTTGATCTTTGTTTTCGTCTGCGTAAATAGTGGATTTATTGTCCTGTTTGCCCTGTGTGCTAAAACTAGTCCTTCTTCTCTCATTATTTCCCTAAGCTCCTTGTCTTCTGTGAGTTTCGGTATATATGGTACACTAAAGAATTTGGTGTTACCAGATGTATTATTTATAATTCCACAATTTTGCTGATAATAGAGGTGAAATAAATAAAAAAAACTAATTCGTGAATACAAAGTAAAATTTGTCTCTTTCGAGACATAAACCATCGATGACCTCAGGCCCCACGTTGGGCGCCAAATTCTTGTAATGCATTTTTATAATTTTTGATATGTTTTTTTTATGAGACAAGACACAAACTAAATATCCAACTCACAGCAATTTTGGAATGAGCAAGGTCGGAGGGACCCATTAATAAGGCTAGGCTTCAGTGGTTGGGAGAGGTTCTTGACCTGCTCAATACCAAATAACATTACAGAATTATTATATACAGTTCCTGATTAATAATTAAACACTAATAAAAAGTGAAAGTGAAATCTACTATAAGGTATGCTAAATTACTAAAATATAAGAAACGGACAGATGTTTTGTCCCCTGCTCGGAACCCTCCCACCTTGTTTCATTAAGCGAGATTTTTAATGAAACCCAAAATGGTAGTTATCCTCTCATTACCCTAAGGAAAACCTAAAATGTTTCAGTTCGTATTAATGTTTTTATTCATAAATTTTAGGCAAAGTTTATAAATTCAAAAAAAAAATTCAGTCTCGTCTCATCGTACTGTTCGGACGTGTTTTTTTAGTGCGGCTGAATTTTCGGTGAAAAAATCGTAATAGGTGAAAAAGTGTTATAGGTTGAAATAAAACAAAAAAGTGAAAAAAATAACTCGTAATAAGTAAAAAAAATCTACAAAACAAAACATTAAAAATCGCATAAAAACTGTATGAGTGTTCCTCTCAGATGTAATTCTGAGAAAGAGCTTAGCTCGACTAGAAAAACTATATAGGTCTCTGAGGAAGCCGTGGAACGGCGTCATTCCTGTTCGCCCAATATAGTGATTTCAATAGATGAAGGAACATCAACACCTTCTACATCAAATAGTGCAGTCAAACCTAGAAAACAAGTAGGTATGGATAAATACGTCACAGTTCCTAAGCGAGAGGAGCCCAACATCTGCTCAAGTGTCATCAAATTCAAAAGCTCCTAAGAACGTGAGTAATGATCAAAATAGGTTTGCTCTCCTCCAGACGGATGAGCCAGACTTCCTAAGAAGACGTTTAAGCCCCCACCAATTTATCTGAGAGAGCCCACTTCCAGTAAATTGGTACAAGGAATTGTTTCGCTAATAGGTGAAAATATGTTTAGCGTAACATCAATTAAACATGGAAATATCAGCGAAACCAAAATTCAAGTGAAAAATGAAGATGATTTTCGAAAATTGTCCAACCAGTTGGAGAGGGAGCCTAGGGATTTCTATACCTATCAGCTCAAAAGCGCAAAAGGACTCCAAGTCGTTCTAAAGGGTATAGACACATGTGTTGATCCTGCGGAGATAAAGACCGGCTTAATGGACAAAGGCTTTGAAATTAAGAGTGTTGTGAATATTAGAAACCGTGAAAAGATTCCACAGCCTATGTTCAGGGTGGAATTGGAACCTGGAGATGTCGTATTAAAGAACAACGAATCCCATCCCATCTAAAATCTGATTTACCTTCTGCATCGTAGAATCACCGTGGAAGAACCGCATAAGCGTCAGGGACCCGTCCAGTGTCTTAACTGTCAAGAATTTGGTCACACCAAGGCGTATTGTAAATTGCCGTCAGTTTGTGTTGCGTGTGGGGAGCTACATGCAACTGCTAAATGCGATAAGTCGAAAACTGATTCAAAAATCAAAAAATGCAGTAACTTATAGAGGTTGTCCAATTTACACTCATTTGAAAGGCATAAGACCCAACAAGACGTCAGTATTACCTGACCATCCTCAACAGCCTAATTTTGCTTCGAGTAACAATTTCCCTCAATTGTTACGGTCCACTAGTCATGTAAACGCGCCTAGTTCTAGACAAGTTTCTTACGCAAACGTGGTTAAATCTAATATGCCAAATCTAATACCGCAAATTATAGAGGTTGTCCAATTTACACTCATTTGAAAGGCATAAGTACCAACAAGACGTCAGTATTACCTGATCATCGTTAACAGCCTATTTTGGCATCTAGTGACAATTTCCCGCAATTGTTACGGTCCACTAGTCATGTAAACGCGCCTAGTTCTAGACAAGTTTCTTACGCTAACGTGGTTAAATCTAATATGCCAGGTTTGGAGCAGGCACCTAAATCACAATATTACAAGCCTAATATTAACACTCTAGAGACTACATTGCAGACACTTGTCCAAACTATGAACACCTTTACGACCACTATGACATCCATGATGCAGGAAATGCTGAAAATGCAATCCACTATCTTACAAGCCATTTTAAAGAAATGATTTGTTTAAAAATTTGTTTTTGGAACGCGAACGGCCTCCGCCAACATAAAAACGAACTGGAACACTTCCTGATGGATTGATGTCATGATGATTTCTGAAACTCACTTGACGGCGACAGGGTACTTCAAAATTAATGGCTACGTGTTATATGATACTAAAGATCCACGCGGAAGAGCATGTGGAGGTTCGGCAATTCTTATAAACAACAGAATAAAACATTATTTAATGAACAACATATGTGAGGTTTACCTACAAGCAACAAACATTTGTATTGAATTCCGTCAATACAATTTTGTTTTATCAACAATTTATTCGCCGCCTCGATTTTCAATAAAAGAACACCAATACTACAGCTTCTTCAATTCCCTTGGAGCTAGATTTTAAGTTGCTGGTGACTTTAACGCCAAACACACTTTTTGGGGTTCACGTCTGGTGACCCCAAAGGGTCGCGAACTCTTCAACACCATTGCCAAAATGGGATTAGATGTACTCTCAAGCGGGCATCCCACCTATTGGCCGACGGACCGACGGAAGATTCCCGATGTTATTGACTTCGGAGTAGTGAAAAATATCCCTGTAGAATCGATACAAGTGGAGCCTTCATTAGACTTGTCTTCAGATCACTCTCCTTCTATTATTTCAATGCGTTTCCTTCAAGGGAATGGCTCTCCATTTCGGGACATATCTAATACCAGAGTAAGTTGGATAAAGTATAAAAAGTATTTAAGTTCCCACTGCACGGAAAATGTAGTGTTGAGAACTACCGAGGATATTGATGGGTCGATTGGCAAGTTTACTGAGGACATACGAAGAGCTGTACATCACACCTCCACATACGACGTTGAGTGCAGAAGTGGGACAAATAGAACTTATTTCGCTGAACTCGATCATCTCCTGTCAGAAAAAAGAAGAGTTAGAAGAGAGTGGCAAATTCACAGGTCTCCTGAACTGCAAGCTAGGCTACGGGTATGCAGAGATATACTAAGAAATTTCTTAGAAATCCAAAGAATGGCTTCTATTAAATCTTACTTGGAGGGTATTGATAGTACCCCACAATCTGACTATTCGTTGTGGAAGGCGGCACGAGGTTTAAAAAGACCAGTTAGAGGAAAGCCTCCTCTGCGAAAACCGACTGGTGACTGGGCTAGAAATGATTCCGAGAAGGGGACTTTATTTGTTAACCATTTGAGAAATGTGTTTACTATAAACAACTCAAATAATGCATCTGAATTGCCTCCACTCGTTATTAGACCTCCTGTACCTCTAAGACTTAGCTTTAATGATGTTCAAAGCGCTATTGGTAATTTGAATCTTAAAAAAGCTCCAGGTATGGATAAAATCAGCAACAAAATGCTTGTGGAGTTACCTCGTGTAGCTAGAAGAATTATCCTCTTTATCTTCAATGCTATTTTACGCCTTGAATACTATCCTGCAGATTGGAAGGTGTCTATGATTACCATGATTCCTAAGTAGAGTCATATAGACCAATTAGTCTACTGCCGACAATTTCTAAACTGTTCGAAAAATTGTTAATGGCTAAGTTGATTCCAATTCTGAACGACACTCAATGTATCCCAAATCACCAATTCGGGTTCAGTGCTAAACACAGTATTATCGAACAAACACACAGATTGGTAAATGTGATAAGATGGTCGTTTGAAGAGAAAAAATACTGTTCCGCGCTTTTCATTGATGTTTCCCAAGCGTTCGACAAAGTCTGGCATGAAGGTTTAATGCATAAAATAAAATTAACTCTGCCTGCTAACACCCACAAACTTATGGAAAGTTATTTATATGGTCGCAAATTTACAATCAAAGAAGGCGATTTTTTAAGCCCCGCTCAGCCAATTGAAGCAGGAGTACCCCAGGTAGCATACTGGGTCCAACTTTATATTTGATTTATGCATACGATATGCCGTCAGACCCCATAATACATACTTCAACTTTTGCAGACGATACAGCCTTTATTAGCGTTCATAAGGACCATCAACGAGCATCACAGAATTTGCAGAAATATGTTTATAAACTTGGGAATTGGCTTGAGCTTTGGAAAATCAGGGTTAACGAACAGAAATGTATTCATATAACTTTCACATTGCGAAAAGATACCTGCTCGTTCATCAGAATAAATAATCAAATTATCCCGCAACACAATGAAGTCAAATACCTCGGAATCCACCTCGATCGTCGTTTAACTTGGAAGTCTCATATCGACGCAAAACTTACTCAGATGAGATTAAAAGCAGTGGAACTTAATTGGCTAATCGGCAGAAATTCTACATTAAAGTTGGATTGCAAACTTTTGTTGTACAATGCAATTCTAAAGCCAATCTGGTGTTATGGAATTCAATTATGGGGTACGGCCCCAGCACCAAACATTGAAAAAATTCAAAGGGGTCAAAATAAAATTCTACGGATAATTACTGCAGCTCCATGGTATATTAAAAATTCTCGAATCCACAAAGATCTAGGCGTGCCATTAGTAAAAGTCGAATTTACAAAATATGCGTCAAAGTACGTCAGCAAACTTGAACACCATCCAAACCCACTTGCACGAGACATCCTTAACTTTAGTGGACACAATCGGTTGAGAAGGAGGGATACCCTTGCTTTAACTCAAGCGCAAAACAGATGACTGGATCAGTGGATGTAAATTTGTTGTAGTATCATAATATTTTGTCTAGCACTGACTGGACTTATTATTTTCTTTTAGTATTAAGATTCGAAAACTTATTGTCATTTCATTTCTGAAGATTCAATAAATAAATTAAATGTATTAAAAAAAAAAAAAAATTAACAAACAAGAGTTCCTTTAAAAATTCTTAAAATTAAATATTAAAAACATTGCAAAAAGGCATTACACGACTATACACCGAATTTTATCTTGAAACTTAATTTGATTTAGTTTTATTTAATTTGTTTGACTATGAATTCTAAATTTTATTTATTTTTTTTTTATATAGAAACGCACATCTTATTCAAGATTATTAAAATATTTTAGATTAAATTAATTTATGTTGTTTTTTTATGATGTTCTTTTTTTAATTTTTAAACATTATTAAATTTTTAAATATTTTTTTATTGTGTGAAAAAGATAATAATATGAGTTTGTTAGTTATTCTTTTATATTTTTATTGAAAATATATCTAAAGGCAAGAAAATTAGAAAATTTAAAGAACAAAATGATGATTTATATCAAACTGATAGTAAAAATATTGGCTCATAATCATAGTCATAGAAAAAGCATACTTTAAGTAAAAGTAGACTTTTAAACAACAAAAACATATAAATTTTGTTCTGAATTTAAAACAAACGCATGCTTTTGCTTAAAGTATGATGGTATTGGTACTATGAACCTTAGAAAGGCTCCAGGTATGGATAAAATCAGCAATAAAATGCTTGTGGAGTTACCTCGTATAGCTAGAAGAATTATGCTCTTTATCTTCAACGCTATTTTACGCCTAGATTGGAAGGTGGCTATGATCACTATGATTCCTAAGTCAGGCAAAGACCACACCAAAGTGGAGTCATATATGCCAATTAGTCTACTGCCGACAATTTCTAAACTGTTCGAAAAATTGTTAATGACTAAGTTGACTCAAATTCTGAATGACACTCAATGTATCCCAAATCACCAATTCGGATTCAGAGCTAAACACAGTACTATCGAACAAACACACAGATTGGTAAATGTTATAAGAGGGTCGTTTGAAGACAAAAAATACTGCCCCGCCCTTTTCATTGATGTGTCCCAAGCGTTCGACAAAGTTTGGCATGACGGTTTAATGCACAAAATAAAATTAACTCTGCCTGCTAACACCCACAAACTCATTGAAAGTTATTTATATGGTCGCAAATTTAAAATCAAAGAAGGCAATTTTTTAAGTACCGCACAGCCAATTGAATCAGGTGTGCCACAGGGTAGCATACTGGGTCCTACTTTATATTTGATTTATGCCTCCGACATGCCGTCAGACCCCAAAATCCACACGTCAACTTTTGCAGACGATACAGCCTTTATCAGCGTCCATAAGGACCACCAAGTTGCATCACAGAATTTGCAGAATTATGTTTATAAACTAGAGAATTGGCTAGAGCTTTGGAAAATCAGGGTAAATGAACAGAAATGTATTCATATCACTTTCACATTGCGAAAAGAAACTTGCTCGTTCAGCAAAATAAATAATCAAATTATTTCTCAACATAATGAAGTCAAATACCTCGGCATTCACCTCGACCGCCGTTTAACTTGGAAGTCTCATATTGAAGCGAAACTTACACAGATGAGATTAAAAGCAGTGCAACTTAATTGGCTAATTGGCAGAAATTCTTCACTAAAGTTGGATTGCAAACTATTGTTGTACAATTTTACAAAATTCAAAGGGGTCAAAATAAAATTCTACGTAAAATTACTGCAGCTCCATGGTATGTTAAAAATTCTCGAATCCACAAAGATTTAGGCGTGCCATTAGTTTTACAAAATATGCGTCAAAGTACGTCAGCAAACTTGAACACCATCCAAACCCACTTGCACGAGACATCCTTAACTTTAGTGGTCACAATCGGTTGAGAAGGAGGGATACCCTTCCTTTAACTCAAGCGCAAACAGATGACTGGATCAGTTGATGTCAAATTTTTTTAGTATCAAAAACATTTTTGTCTAGCACTGGCTGGGCTTATTATTTTCTTTTTAGTATTAAGATTTGAATACTTATTGTCATTTTAATATATGAAGATTCAATAAATAAATAAAGGCTAATAAAAAAAAATTTTGAGTCATTTTATTGATTTTGTTCATTTTGAAAAAAGTAGGCGATCGAAAAAAGTATTCTTAGTCATGCCGGAGTCTTAGTTATATCCCGTCAAAGTTTTAGTAAGAACGGTCCATCGGTCTGGCCTTCCCGGCAGGCGTTGTAATTAATTAAAAAAAGTTGGCGTTAGAGTAGGCGTGTTCATACCAACTCAGAAACCTTCCCGGGCTCATGCACAACAACTTTGCCAAATATAATCACATGATCAAATACATAGTTTACGATTCTATAAAGGACATACATACAAACATTTATTTTTTGAGATGGGGCATGAAAGTGGGTGTGGCACATAACATTTTTATTTTTACCTCGCCTTCGGTAAGATGTGTATACAACTTGTTTGCAGTAAATCTGTAAAAAGCCATGCAGAAGCAATTAATCAATTTAAAAAAAGTGGGCGTTAACGTAGGGGTGGTCCTGCAAACTCAGAAACTTTGCCGATGATAATAATATGATCAGATGCATAGTTTGCATAGTCTGTCACTCTAGTTTACCGAAAATAAATAATTCAAGTTTTAATCTCTTTATATATTTTTATTTGTTAGAAATTTCTAGTACCTCGTAGAAGGAATACATATTATTTTATAAATATTATTTTATAAATAACTAGCTAAACCCGGTGTGCTTTGCTACCCCCCCCCCCCCTCGTCATAAAATAAAACGTATTTATATATTTACAAACATTTATTTATTTCATTTTAATGTATTTATTGCAATTCTTTAGGCGAGACCATGCCCCTTTGTCCACTTACATAATCAAGAATTTATTATTTCGTAAGAATATCCTGTTGTGAAAATTTAATGACGATCGGTCCAGTAGTTAAGACTATATTACGATGTTTAATTTTCTTAAAAAGGGGCATGGTCCCACTCACTTTTCTCCTGGTACGTATTCCTAATAATGCAATACCTTATGTACCAAATATCACCGACGTACGTCAAAAAATGCCCAAAATATGGCGGGTTAAATTTGTGGGTTATATGGGCGGTGCCACCCCCGTTTGTGCAATCAAAACTTCATATAGCCTATTATTCCTTCCAGAGTCACAGTAACATGCTGTAAAAATTTAAGGCAGATTGGTCCAAGGGTTTGGCCTCCTATTAAGCACAAACATACAGACACACATTCATTTATATATATATATATAGATTAAAAGCAATATAATTAAAGGTGAAATGGGGCGAAAAATGGGGATTTGGTAATAAAAAAATGTATGTAGTTAAAAAGTATATAAAACTTTAGGTAAATACATATTACAAAAAAAGTATTTTGTATAGCAAACATTGTTAGTGGTATACGTAAGTATCTGAGTTAAAAAAGGGGGCGATGAAGTAGGCGTGGTTCATAGTTATATGGCGACGTTAACAGTATTAAGAGCAATATACTACCAAATAAAAAAAATACGTTGGAATGAACAAATTTGTATAGAGAACAAAAAGTATAAAACTTTCAAAAATTTGGCGTGAAAAGGGGCGTGGCTTAAGAAATCTTTATTTTTACCTCGGCTGGAGTATATAATGTGTATACAATTTGAAGTAAATCTGTTAAAAACTATATGGGAGCAATTACATAATTTTTAAAAAGTGGGCGTAAAAATGGGCGTGGTCAAAAAAAAGTACCCTATTAATCATACCAGAGTCCCAGTTAAATGCTGTGAAAATTTCAAAAATATCGGTCCAAAGGTTTGGTCTTCAATTACAATATTTTAAAAAAGTGGGCGTAAAAGTGGGCGTGGTAAAAAAAAGTACCCTATTATTCCTTCCAGAGTCACAGTAACATGCTGTGAAAATTTCATCAAAATCGGCTCAGCGGTTGTGGAGTCTATACGTTACATACATACATACATACATACATATATACATACATTGAATTTTATATATATAGAAGATATGTATTCGAATACTTGTAGCGATTAACCTAGTTGCTAGTTGGTTAAGTTTTATAGTTTAGCTAGCATGCCATAAACCTCCGGCTTCTATCTCGTCGGCAAACGGTGTAGGTTCTTTTATTTTTGCTAAACTCATCTTTAAACACACTACGGATACTCATATTTTAAAAATTTGCATGCTTTTTATCTTAAAGAGAAATAGTGAAAGGACAGACGAATAGAAAAAGAATGAATTTTAATAGATACAATGAGCAAGATCCTTGATTTGCGTGTAGGTCTTGATACGCAATTACCCTCCCAACCGTGATCATGTGATAAGTATGCTTTTTGCACAAATAAAAGAAATTTTCAAACATGATCCCTAATATAACCAACCCCATCTTACAGTGTGTTCAAAAACCAGAATCAAATTTTTTTAGTAATTCATTATAACTTTAATAATTTATTGAATAAGAAAATTCTAACCATGTTATACAAATTTTTAATTACTTTAGTTCAACTTATTGCTAGATCTATCATTCTTATGCATAAAAAAATATGAATTAATCAAAAAAAGTCATCAAAAAAAAATTTTATGGAGAAACAAACTTTGTGCAATAAAAAAAAATTTGTTACGTTAATAAAATTAATGCATGAAAATGTAAAAATTTTTAATCGAAGTTGCCTTCAAGTTAAATATACAAATTATTTGAAAATAAATTGTATACACTACATTTATTTTTGAATATTTCTGTTAGATGTTCTACATAGCTTTCCGTTGGAAAGCATAAATGTAAAATCATACAAAAATATTCAAAGACACTAGCAAAATGTAATGCATTTTCTGGCCTGCTAAAGCCGTCATCAGCATTCTTTGTGTCATAGTGTTTCATTTTCAAACCTTGCATATTTAACTTTTTTTATTCATTAATTAAATGAGAATTATTCCTCTTGCGAGTATAAATTGTAAAATTTAAAAAAATTTAAAAATTTTTAATCGAAGTTGCCTTCAAGTTAAATATACAAATTATTTGAAAATAAATTGTATACACTACATTTATTTTTGAATATTTCTGTTAGATGTTCTACATAGCTTTCCGTTGGAAAGCATAAATGTAAAATCATACAAAAATATTCAAAGACACTAGCAAAATGTAATGCATTTTCTGGCCTGCTAAAGCCGTCATCAGCATTCTTTGTGTCATAGTGTTTCATTTTCAAACCTTGCATATTTAACTTTTTTTATTCATTAATTAAATGAGAATTATTCCTCTTGCGAGTATAAATTGTAAAATTTAAAAAAATTTAAAAATTTTTAATCGAAGTTGCCTTCAAGTTAAATATACAAATTATTTGAAAATAAATTGTATACACTACATTTATTTTTGAATATTTCTGTTAGATGTTCTACATAGCTTTCCGTTGGAAAGCATAAATGTAAAATCATACAAAAATATTCAAAGACACTAGCAAAATGTAATGCATTTTCTGGCCTGCTAAAGCCGTCATCAGCATTCTTTGTGTCATAGTGTTTCATTTTCAAACCTTGCATATTTAACTTTTTTTATTCATTAATTAAATGAGAATTATTCCTCTTGCGAGTATAAATTGTAAAATTTAAAAAAATTTAAAAATTTTTAATCGAAGTTGCCTTCAAGTTAAATATACAAATTATTTGAAAATAAATTGTATACACTACATTTATTTTTGAATATTTCTGTTAGATGTTCTACATAGCTTTCCGTTGGAAAGCATAAATGTAAAATCATACAAAAATATTCAAAGACACTAGCAAAATGTAATGCATTTTCTGGCCTGCTAAAGCCGTCATCAGCATTCTTTGTGTCATAGTGTTTCATTTTCAAACCTTGCATATTTAACTTTTTTTATTCATTAATTAAATGAGAATTATTCCTCTTGCGAGTATAAATTGTAAAATTTAAAAAAATTTAAAAATTTTTTAATCGAAGTTGCCTTCAAGTTAAATATACAAATTATTTGAAAATAAATTGTATACACTACATTTATTTTTGAATATTTCTGTTAGATGTTCTACATAGCTTTCCGTTGGAAAGCATAAATGTAAAATCATACAAAAATATTCAAAGACACTAGCAAAATGTAATGCATTTTCTGGCCTGCTAAAGCCGTCATCAGCATTCTTTGTGTCATAGTGTTTCATTTTCAAACCTTGCATATTTAACTTTTTTTATTCATTAATTAAATGAGAATTATTCCTCTTGCGAGTATAAATTGTAAAATTTAAAAAAATTTAAAAATTTTTAATCGAAGTTGCCTTCAAGTTAAATATACAAATTATTTGAAAATAAATTGTATACACTACATTTATTTTTGAATATTTCTGTTAGATGTTCTACATAGCTTTCCGTTGGAAAGCATAAATGTAAAATCATACAAAAATATTCAAAGACACTAGCAAAATGTAATGCATTTTCTGGCCTGCTAAAGCCGTCATCAGCATTCTTTGTGTCATAGTGTTTCATTTTCAAACCTTGCATATTTAACTTTTTTTATTCATTAATTAAATGAGAATTATTCCTCTTGCGAGTATAAATTGTAAAATTTAAAAAAATTTAAAAATTTTTAATCGAAGTTGCCTTCAAGTTAAATATACAAATTATTTGAAAATAAATTGTATACACTACATTTATTTTTGAATATTTCTGTTAGATGTTCTACATAGCTTTCCGTTGGAAAGCATAAATGTAAAATCATACAAAAATATTCAAAGACACTAGCAAAATGTAATGCATTTTCTGGCCTGCTAAAGCCGTCATCAGCATTCTTTGTGTCATAGTGTTTCATTTTCAAACCTTGCATATTTAACTTTTTTTATTCATTAATTAAATGAGAATTATTCCTCTTGCGAGTATAAATTGTAAAATTTAAAAAAATTTAAAAATTTTTAATCGAAGTTGCCTTCAAGTTAAATATACAAATTATTTGAAAATAAATTGTATACACTACATTTATTTTTGAATATTTCTGTTAGATGTTCTACATAGCTTTCCGTTGGAAAGCATAAATGTAAAATCATACAAAAATATTCAAAGACACTAGCAAAATGTAATGCATTTTCTGGCCTGCTAAAGCCGTCATCAGCATTCTTTGTGTCATAGTGTTTCATTTTCAAACCTTGCATATTTAACTTTTTTTATTCATTAATTAAATGAGAATTATTCCTCTTGCGAGTATAAATTGTAAAATTTAAAAAAATTTAAAAATTTTTAATCGAAGTTGCCTTCAAGTTAAATATACAAATTATTTGAAAATAAATTGTATACACTACATTTATTTTTGAATATTTCTGTTAGATGTTCTACATAGCTTTCCGTTGGAAAGCATAAATGTAAAATCATACAAAAATATTCAAAGACACTAGCAAAATGTAATGCATTTTCTGGCCTGCTAAAGCCGTCATCAGCATTCTTTGTGTCATAGTGTTTCATTTTCAAACCTTGCATATTTAACTTTTTTTATTCATTAATTAAATGAGAATTATTCCTCTTGCGAGTATAAATTGTAAAATTTAAAAAAATTTAAAAATTTTTAATCGAAGTTGCCTTCAAGTTAAATATACAAATTATTTGAAAATAAATTGTATACACTACATTTATTTTTGAATATTTCTGTTAGATGTTCTACATAGCTTTCCGTTGGAAAGCATAAATGTAAAATCATACAAAAATATTCAAAGACACTAGCAAAATGTAATGCATTTTCTGGCCTGCTAAAGCCGTCATCAGCATTCTTTGTGTCATAGTGTTTCATTTTCAAACCTTGCATATTTAACTTTTTTTATTCATTAATTAAATGAGAATTATTCCTCTTGCGAGTATAAATTGTAAAATTTAAAAAAATTTAAAAATTTTTAATCGAAGTTGCCTTCAAGTTAAATATACAAATTATTTGAAAATAAATTGTATACACTACATTTATTTTTGAATATTTCTGTTAGATGTTCTACATAGCTTTCCGTTGGAAAGCATAAATGTAAAATCATACAAAAATATTCAAAGACACTAGCAAAATGTAATGCATTTTCTGGCCTGCTAAAGCCGTCATCAGCATTCTTTGTGTCATAGTGTTTCATTTTCAAACCTTGCATATTTAACTTTTTTTATTCATTAATTAAATGAGAATTATTCCTCTTGCGAGTATAAATTGTAAAATTTAAAAAAATTTAAAAATTTTTAATCGAAGTTGCCTTCAAGTTAAATATACAAATTATTTGAAAATAAATTGTATACACTACATTTATTTTTGAATATTTCTGTTAGATGTTCTACATAGCTTTCCGTTGGAAAGCATAAATGTAAAATCATACAAAAATATTCAAAGACACTAGCAAAATGTAATGCATTTTTTGGCCTGCTAAAGCCGTCATCAGCATTCTTTGTGTCATAGTGTTTCATTTTCAAACCTTGCATATTTAACTTTTTTTATTCATTAATTAAATGAGAATTATTCCTCTTGCGAGTATAAATTGTAAAATTTAAAAAAATTTAAAAATTTTTAATCGAAGTTGCCTTCAAGTTAAATATACAAATTATTTGAAAATAAATTGTATACACTACATTTATTTTTGAATATTTCTGTTAGATGTTCTACATAGCTTTCCGTTGGAAAGCATAAATGTAAAATCATACAAAAATATTCAAAGACACTAGCAAAATGTAATGCATTTTCTGGCCTGCTAAAGCCGTCATCAGCATTCTTTGTGTCATAGTGTTTCATTTTCAAACCTTGCATATTTAACTTTTTTTATTCATTAATTAAATGAGAATTATTCCTCTTGCGAGTATAAATTGTAAAATTTAAAAAAATTTAAAAATTTTTAATCGAAGTTGCCTTCAAGTTAAATATACAAATTATTTGAAAATAAATTGTATACACTACATTTATTTTTGAATATTTCTGTTAGATGTTCTACATAGCTTTCCGTTGGAAAGCATAAATGTAAAATCATACAAAAATATTCAAAGACACTAGCAAAATGTAATGCATTTTCTGGCCTGCTAAAGCCGTCATCAGCATTCTTTGTGTCATAGTGTTTCATTTTCAAACCTTGCATATTTAACTTTTTTTATTCATTAATTAAATGAGAATTATTCCTCTTGCGAGTATAAATTGTAAAATTTAAAAAAATTTAAAAATTTTTTAATCGAAGTTGCCTTCAAGTTAAATATACAAATTATTTGAAAATAAATTGTATACACTACATTTATTTTTGAATATTTCTGTTAGATGTTCTACATAGCTTTCCGTTGGAAAGCATAAATGTAAAATCATACAAAAATATTCAAAGACACTAGCAAAATGTAATGCATTTTCTGGCCTGCTAAAGCCGTCATCAGCATTCTTTGTGTCATAGTGTTTCATTTTCAAACCTTGCATATTTAACTTTTTTTATTCATTAATTAAATGAGAATTATTCCTCTTGCGAGTATAAATTGTAAAATTTAAAAAAATTTAAAAATTTTTAATCGAAGTTGCCTTCAAGTTAAATATACAAATTATTTGAAAATAAATTGTATACACTACATTTATTTTTGAATATTTCTGTTAGATGTTCTACATAGCTTTCCGTTGGAAAGCATAAATGTAAAATCATACAAAAATATTCAAAGACACTAGCAAAATGTAATGCATTTTCTGGCCTGCTAAAGCCGTCATCAGCATTCTTTGTGTCATAGTGTTTCATTTTCAAACCTTGCATATTTAACTTTTTTTATTCATTAATTAAATGAGAATTATTCCTCTTGCGAGTATAAATTGTAAAATTTAAAAAAATTTAAAAATTTTTAATCGAAGTTGCCTTCAAGTTAAATATACAAATTATTTGAAAATAAATTGTATACACTACATTTATTTTTGAATATTTCTGTTAGATGTTCTACATAGCTTTCCGTTGGAAAGCATAAATGTAAAATCATACAAAAATATTCAAAGACACTAGCAAAATGTAATGCATTTTCTGGCCTGCTAAAGCCGTCATCAGCATTCTTTGTGTCATAGTGTTTCATTTTCAAACCTTGCATATTTAACTTTTTTTATTCATTAATTAAATGAGAATTATTCCTCTTGCGAGTATAAATTGTAAAATTTAAAAAAATTTAAAAATTTTTAATCGAAGTTGCCTTCAAGTTAAATATACAAATTATTTGAAAATAAATTGTATACACTACATTTATTTTTGAATATTTCTGTTAGATGTTCTACATAGCTTTCCGTTGGAAAGCATAAATGTAAAATCATACAAAAATATTCAAAGACACTAGCAAAATGTAATGCATTTTCTGGCCTGCTAAAGCCGTCATCAGCATTCTTTGTGTCATAGTGTTTCATTTTCAAACCTTGCATATTTAACTTTTTTTATTCATTAATTAAATGAGAATTATTCCTCTTGCGAGTATAAATTGTAAAATTTAAAAAAATTTAAAAATTTTTAATCGAAGTTGCCTTCAAGTTAAATATACAAATTATTTGAAAATAAATTGTATACACTACATTTATTTTTGAATATTTCTGTTAGATGTTCTACATAGCTTTCCGTTGGAAAGCATAAATGTAAAATCATACAAAAATATTCAAAGACACTAGCAAAATGTAATGCATTTTCTGGCCTGCTAAAGCCGTCATCAGCATTCTTTGTGTCATAGTGTTTCATTTTCAAACCTTGCATATTTAACTTTTTTTATTCATTAATTAAATGAGAATTATTCCTCTTGCGAGTATAAATTGTAAAATTTAAAAAAATTTAAAAATTTTTAATCGAAGTTGCCTTCAAGTTAAATATACAAATTATTTGAAAATAAATTGTATACACTACATTTATTTTTGAATATTTCTGTTAGATGTTCTACATAGCTTTCCGTTGGAAAGCATAAATGTAAAATCATACAAAAATATTCAAAGACACTAGCAAAATGTAATGCTTTAGCAGGCCAGAAAATGCATTACATTTTGCTAGTGTCTTTGAATATTTTTGTATGATTTTACATTTATGCTTTCCAACGGAAAGCTATGTAGAACATCTAACAGAAATATTCAAAAATAAATGTAGTGTATACAATTTATTTTCAAATAATTTGTATATTTAACTTGAAGGCAACTTCGATTAAAAATTTTTAAATTTTTTTAAATTTTACAATTTATACTCGCAAGAGGAATAATTCTCATTTAATTAATGAATAAAAAAAGTTAAATATGCAAGGTTTGAAAATGAAACACTATGACACAAAGAATGCTGATGACGGCTTTAGCAGGCCAGAAAATGCATTACATTTTGCTAGTGTCTTTGAATATTTTTGTATGATTTTACATTTATGCTTTCCAACGGAAAGCTATGTAGAACATCTAACAGAAATATTCAAAAATAAATGTAGTGTATACAATTTATTTTCAAATAATTTGTATATTTAACTTGAAGGCAACTTCGATTAAAAATTTTTAAATTTTTTTAAATTTTACAATTTATACTCGCAAGAGGAATAATTCTCATTTAATTAATGAATAAAAAAAGTTAAATATGCAAGGTTTGAAAATGAAACACTATGACACAAAGAATGCTGATGACGGCTTTAGCAGGCCAGAAAATGCATTACATTTTGCTAGTGTCTTTGAATATTTTTGTATGATTTTACATTTATGCTTTCCAACGGAAAGCTATGTAGAACATCTAACAGAAATATTCAAAAATAAATGTAGTGTATACAATTTATTTTCAAATAATTTGTATATTTAACTTGAAGGCAACTTCGATTAAAAATTTTTAAATTTTTTTAAATTTTACAATTTATACTCGCAAGAGGAATAATTCTCATTTAATTAATGAATAAAAAAAGTTAAATATGCAAGGTTTGAAAATGAAACACTATGACACAAAGAATGCTGATGACGGCTTTAGCAGGCCAGAAAATGCATTACATTTTGCTAGTGTCTTTGAATATTTTTGTATGATTTTACATTTATGCTTTCCAACGGAAAGCTATGTAGAACATCTAACAGAAATATTCAAAAATAAATGTAGTGTATACAATTTATTTTCAAATAATTTGTATATTTAACTTGAAGGCAACTTCGATTAAAAATTTTTAAATTTTTTTAAATTTTACAATTTATACTCGCAAGAGGAATAATTCTCATTTAATTAATGAATAAAAAAAGTTAAATATGCAAGGTTTGAAAATGAAACACTATGACACAAAGAATGCTGATGACGGCTTTAGCAGGCCAGAAAATGCATTACATTTTGCTAGTGTCTTTGAATATTTTTGTATGATTTTACATTTATGCTTTCCAACGGAAAGCTATGTAGAACATCTAACAGAAATATTCAAAAATAAATGTAGTGTATACAATTTATTTTCAAATAATTTGTATATTTAACTTGAAGGCAACTTCGATTAAAAATTTTTAAATTTTTTTAAATTTTACAATTTATACTCGCAAGAGGAATAATTCTCATTTAATTAATGAATAAAAAAAGTTAAATATGCAAGGTTTGAAAATGAAACACTATGACACAAAGAATGCTGATGACGGCTTTAGCAGGCCAGAAAATGCATTACATTTTGCTAGTGTCTTTGAATATTTTTGTATGATTTTACATTTATGCTTTCCAACGGAAAGCTATGTAGAACATCTAACAGAAATATTCAAAAATAAATGTAGTGTATACAATTTATTTTCAAATAATTTGTATATTTAACTTGAAGGCAACTTCGATTAAAAATTTTTAAATTTTTTTAAATTTTACAATTTATACTCGCAAGAGGAATAATTCTCATTTAATTAATGAATAAAAAAAGTTAAATATGCAAGGTTTGAAAATGAAACACTATGACACAAAGAATGCTGATGACGGCTTTAGCAGGCCAGAAAATGCATTACATTTTGCTAGTGTCTTTGAATATTTTTGTATGATTTTACATTTATGCTTTCCAACGGAAAGCTATGTAGAACATCTAACAGAAATATTCAAAAATAAATGTAGTGTATACAATTTATTTTCAAATAATTTGTATATTTAACTTGAAGGCAACTTCGATTAAAAATTTTTAAATTTTTTTAAATTTTACAATTTATACTCGCAAGAGGAATAATTCTCATTTAATTAATGAATAAAAAAAGTTAAATATGCAAGGTTTGAAAATGAAACACTATGACACAAAGAATGCTGATGACGGCTTTAGCAGGCCAGAAAATGCATTACATTTTGCTAGTGTCTTTGAATATTTTTGTATGATTTTACATTTATGCTTTCCAACGGAAAGCTATGTAGAACATCTAACAGAAATATTCAAAAATAAATGTAGTGTATACAATTTATTTTCAAATAATTTGTATATTTAACTTGAAGGCAACTTCGATTAAAAATTTTTAAATTTTTTTAAATTTTACAATTTATACTCGCAAGAGGAATAATTCTCATTTAATTAATGCATGAAAATGTTAATTTAAAAACAATATGAGATAAGAAATGTAAAAAAAAAATACAAATAAAAATAATCCTCAGGATTCGAACCCGGTATTTACTCTAAAGATGTCATATATATGGTATATGCAAAAATGATTTTATACAAAACTATTATTTTATGAAATCATAAAATAATTAAAATGTATACAAAAAAAAATAAAATAAAAATTTTGATAAAATAAAATTTGATTTAATAAAAAAATATTTAAAAACAAAACTTGTTTTTATATTATTTAATAAAAAAACAAAAAAAAATACCGTCGTTGGTACTCGAACTAAGAACGTTACGATCATGTAAAATCCGCGATACCGATCATGCCACGTATCTCTGTTATTAACAGAAGTGTAATTATAAATATATTTTAAACATTGATCACAACATGGTAAATTATGGGGTTTTCTTTTCTGGCAAAAATGTTACACGTTTTTCCCATTTCGCACCTTTTTTAATTTTTTTGTGTTCTTTTCTGAAAAAATGTCAACACTGCTGAAGTGTAGTGTGTTCTTTTCTATAAATGTCACACTATAAATTTAAAAAATGGTGCACCTTTCACACTCTGTGTTTTTAGAGGGGGCTGAATCGCACGATAAAACAGCTGACATTTGATTTGTTTATGAATGTGTATTTGTGTTAAGAAACAAAAAAAAAATATACAAAATGGAAAATATTACTATTTTTTATGTGCTGAAAAAATTTTGGATGACTTGTGGGAGTTATCTTTATCATCTAATGATGATGAAATATTTTATATGATTATGGAAAGATATCCACATCCGCGAGTGAAAGTCTTTGTAGAGAACGTATTTAATGAATACTCTGAAGTTGATGTACATACATACATATGTCAAATTTCATAGGACAATATCTCCTACTTCTTATATATGTAATGTATGTTTATATACATATATAATTTTTATAGTTTAAAAAGAATTTGCGTATTAGTCGGGATGGTGCCATTTTTAAACAAAAAAAAAACTAAAACAGATGTACATGAAAAAAGTGCTACACTGTTGTAATTTTATGTTCTATTCTGAACAATAAAAATGCGACATCGTTAAAATGTGGGGTAAACATTATAAAAATGTACATAATAAAGGTGTAACATTTTATTTCAGAAAAGAAAACACCATTAGAATTTTATCATTTACACTGGTCTTATTGATTCCGTTAGTTTTTTTTTCCACAAAATTGCAATAATTAAAAAAGTAAAGTAATTTTCGCCTTTATTCACTGTTTCAATAGGTTATTTAGTATCATTTTTCAAAATTTTTAATACCCGATTCAATTATCTAAGTAAACTTTAAATACCTTAATAAATTCAGAAAATATACTCAATCTTTAAGATCATTTAAAAGCAATTCTGTTAATAATTCATTGAGTGACTTTCATTAACAGTGCTGTTACTTTAACTGTTACTCAAAATGTTATAACACTTACATTAAATTTATTTAATTAATTAATCTTGAAAATTGTATATTTCCTTAATTTATTCAGAATATGTAAATACAAAAAATTAGGTTTTTACTCACTTTTGGCTGGATTCTGTTGAAAGATCTTTCTCAGGCTCCTGCTTGGGTTGAAAATGTATAAAATTACTCATTGTTGATCATTTAGGTTTTTACTCGATGTTAAATTTGTTTTTAGATATTACGGAATAACATTTTGGAATAATTAACATTATCTTTTAATAATTATTTAACATTTTTTTTTTCCGATTTTATTTATAGATTTTTTTGTATTGTTTGTTTTGGTCGCATATAAATCATTTTTGCACTTTTTATCGTTTGACGTTTATTATTAATCTTTAACTTTTGTTTTTAAATGCACATTTCCATATCATTTTAACAACTGCCCTTTTTTCATTAACAATAAGAAATCAAAAAAAAAAAATACCAAAATTTATAATAAAATTAACGAAAATTCGAACAAAAGTGACACATTTTACCAAAAACTTATTAATTTGGATAATAAGGATTTTAACTGAAACACTTGGTAAGTCGTGAATTATTAATTTATACACAAAACTGATGACTAATTTGTTTATATTGTTGGTTCTTTAAGTTAGATTTTGATGTTGATGGCTGAGAAATTTTGGTGGCTGATAATGATGATGAAAATGGAGAATTTGCTGGTATAATTCTGGCCGAGAAAACGTAGCTGGGAGACGGGTTTGGACCGAGGGTTTCCCGCTGCCCTCAAATCGCAAATATTGAAATTTGGTATTATATCTAAAGCCTTTGTAAAAAAAAAATAACAACTATTTAGAGTTATGTTGCACAACATCTAGCATGTTTTTAGTTATTTACCTTTTAATATATCTAATAAAAGAAAAATGATGATAAAACCTTGATTTATTAGCTCCTAACAGGAAAATGAATTGCACGTAAAGAATGGGCAATAAAACTCTTTGTCCTCTAAGCCTCGTTCGATTTCTAGTTTCATAGAATGGTTATAAGTATATTAAAATCCTATGTATATTATTTAAATTTTAATTTTTATTCAAAAACAATTTACCTTACTTTCCGTGACAAATATGAACAAATTTGAACTTCTTGATAGAAAAGCAAATTCCTGAAGAATTTAACTTTTCTAGAAATTATCAATATTCGGCGACCCAAATAAGACTTCTAGGTGTCAGGCGATGTTAAAAAAATGCAACAAGGTTATAACAGGACTTGGGGTTTTTATACCTACATACGTTGGAATGAATACGCTAATTCAGCAGTTTTAATAGCAACAATCTCAAAATTTAGACACTGACACATACTAATGAATTCATGATTAAAACATAACAACAAGTTGTTACCAAAAATTTACAACTGTGCAGATACTGCGTTATCCTATGGCTTTAGCTGTGTTTAAACAGAATAACAATTTATGTTCTTTATTAAAGGTAATTTCATGTATTATTATTTTGTTTTAAATTTTATAATTTATGATCTAAATTTATTATTATTATATTTTTTTTTTTTTTTTTTTTAGGGAAAATATGTTGGTGATGAAATTGTAATAGTGTCATTCGATAAAAAGTAACTATGCCAAACAGGGTGAAAGGGTGTACTAATGGGCGGTGTAAGCAAAAATTAAAATAAATAAAATTTGATTGAATAATAAAAAAATTAACTTATGGAAAAAATAAAACGTGTAAAAAAAATAAGTGTTTTCAATTCAGAAAAATTTCTGCCAAATAGTAAAAAAGTATGTTCAATTGAATATTGAAGTTTGTTATTTATGCCAAAAAAATAAATCCGGCTACAAGCGCCCTACATTTTCCCCCCGCCAAAATCAGATTTGGGGGTTTGAAAAAAAGCTCCAAAACTGATACCGCTTGTAGCTAAGTACTTTCTTATTTTGGATTTCTAGAGTCAAATGTCTTTGGCGTGGTAAACGCCAATCAACTTTCCATTAAGGTCCTCTAATTGGTAATAACAATAACCTGTTTTCTTACGTATCCTTGCCTTAACAAATATTGGTGCCAATTTTGCATTATAGCCCTTTCCTAAATCACTCTGTCGGAAATTTCTTCGGAATACTTCCTGGCCTACCTGATAGCTAGATTCTCGTGATCGAAGGTTATATACATTTTCGTTTCTTGACTGTTGTTCTTCAATTTTCCTTACAGCCCTGTTCCTGATTATTGCCAGCGAATCTTCACGGTCAAAGTTTATAGATCTATCTTCCAGCATTTCTAATTTACGTAGGAGTGCATACGTTTTACCGTTGGTAACCATGTGCTGTCCGAAAGCTAGGTAATAGGGAGAAGTACCTATTGCAGCGTGCACAGCAGAACGTAACGCACAGCTGATGTTACTCAGATACTCATCCCAATTACTCTGATCGATTTTAATGTACGCCCTAATTGCTGAAAGAACTGAACGATTGACACGTTCAGATGCATTGGCTTGGGGCGAGTGTACCGCTGTATAAACATGAGCAACACTATAATCCTGTAGGAGTTTGTTAAATTTAATGGATTTGAATTGTGATCCGTTATCTGAGACTAAAGTTTCAGGTGTGCCAAATGTATGAAACAGTTCTTCTAAATATTTCACAATCACGTCAGAAGTAAACTTTTTAACAGGTTTTAAAAAATGAAATTTTGAAAAGTGATCAAGGACGATAAAAACTCCAATATTGCCAGATTTTGAACGAGGATATGGTCCTAAAAAATCAACGTAAAGTTTTTAAAAGAATCGCACAGTATTTGAAGTTTTACCCATGGGTGGTCTCATAACAAAATTCGGATGTTTTGTACCTTTGCATACGTCACAAGCATTCACATAATCCCTCACGTCAGTCACTAAATTAGGCCAGTAATAAAATCGACGTATTCTTTCCAAGGTCTTGGTTATTCCTCCGTGAGCGGATAAAGGACTATCATGGGCTTTCCTCAAAATTTCTGGAATCATATTCCGTGGAATCCAAAGCTTCCAGGCAAGGTCATCCTGCAGCTGTTCTCCTGAACAGTGTTCAGTCCGTCTGTACAAAAAGTTATCGATGATTTTAAAGTCTGGCGTTTTGACTAAATTTGCCCTAACTTTGTCCAACAATTGCTTGTATTCTGTACTTTGGAAATCTTCGGATTCAAGATCCACAAAAACACCTGTATCATCTATTTGGGACAAATGAAATCCCCATACTTCGGACAAATCCTCGGTGTTGGTACGCGAAAGTGCATCAGGAACTATGTTTTTACTACCTTTTCGGTGTTCGATCTTAAAATTGAAGCCCTGAAGTTTTAATGCCCATCTTGCCAAGCGCGAATTTAAGTCAGTTTGGGACATGAGCCACTTAAGTGATGCGTGGTCCGTAATCACAGTGAACTCATGTCCTTTCACATAAGCTCGAAATTTCTTAATGCTTAGCATTGCTGCCAAACACTCTTGTTCGGTAACCGAATAATTGCGTTGGGCTTGGTTGAGTTTCTTAGACATAAATGCTATCGGAAACTCTTCACCTTCCGCAGTCTTCTGAACCAATACGCTTCCTATACCAGTGCTACTAGCATCACAGTGTATATAGAACGGCTGTGAAAAATCAGGGCTATGTAACACTGGGGCTGTGGTCAAGATTGACTTTAATTCCTCAAAAGCTTTTTGAGCTTCATCACTCCAAACAAACTTTCTTTTGGTTTTTAATAGATCTGTCAAAGGGGCAGTTACTGATGCATAGTTCCTAATGAACTTTCGGTACCAACCGGACATACCCAAAAAACGTCTGATTTGACGGACAGACCTAGGCGTCGGGAATTCTGTAATGGCCGAAATTTTGTCTGGGTCTGTTTGAATTACCCCGTTTCCGATAATATGGCCAAGATAGTGAACCTTCTGTACACAAAACTTAGATTTTTGTACATTAATTGTAAGTCTTGCATAACGAATTTGCTTCGATAATTCCCTTAAAACTTCTAAGTGCCGACTAAACGTATCCGAAACAATCAATAAGTCGTCTAGATAAACGAAAACCTCTGTCCTCAAATTCGCCGGAACCACCTTGTCCATTAGCCTCGACATAGTTTGAGGCGCATTGCAGAGGCCAAAAGGCATAACTTTGTAATGATACAAGGGGCGGCCGGGGACAGAAAATGCCGTCTTATCTCTCGACTTTTTGTCAAGCGGGATTTGCCAAAAGGCGTCCTTCAGGTCCAAACTAGTTATAAATTCCGCAGTAGGCAATCTGCTAAGTATGCCATCAATATTTGGCAGAGGATAAGCATCTTTAACAGTTACTGAATTTACCTTTCGACTATCCAAACACAATCTGACTTTTCCTGGTTTTCTAACGAGAACGATTGGAGAAGACCAAGCGCTGTCTGACTCCTCGATAACATCATTTTCCAACATACGGTCAAGTTCCATGTAGATCAATTTTTCTATAGCTGGAGAAACAGGGAAATGTCTTTGTTTTATTGGAGTTGTATTACCAACATTAATAACGTGAGACAATATTGTTGTACGACCTAAGCCTTCCTTAGAAAACGAGGGAAAGGTGTTAATTACTTGTTGTAATTGTAATTTCTGAGATTCAGAGAGTGGCTTTTGGTCTACTTTATTCTCGTTAATATTTGAAGTTAACTCACAACTAACAGAAGAAATCAATCCTGTTGGCAAAAGGTCAAATACGCGCCAAAAATCTATACCCAGATATAAATTTTGCGACAAATCCGGTACTATATACAGTTTAATTTGTTTCGCAATTCCTCGGAAAATAACATCTGTTAGAACGTAACCACATACTGTTTGTGTGTTTCCGTCAGCCGTTTTAACGAAAGAACAAATCTTTTTGTAATCATACTCAGAGTCTAGAAAATCTAATGCAGCTTTCGAACCAATGCAGCTAACTGAGGCACCAGTATCCAGCAAACCTAACCAATCCTTGTCGAAAATCCTAACGGTAGCGTAAGGACGAATATCATTAGGGTTATCAAAAATTGAACTTAATAAATTGTGCCTAGTTTGTTTAACATTTTCCCAAAAATTCTTAATGCGATCAGAAGAGCGTTTTCTCTTGGCACTAGGAATAGTTTCGTTAAAAATGTCAGCTCGTTTAGCCTGGTATTCCGCTAGACGTACATGAAAGGGTTTCAAATATGTCGGAATTTGAGTAGCAGAAGTTGTAGATTTATCGGAGTTAGAAATATTAGGTAAATTTGATAGAAGTTGTTGAGAATTTAATTCTGAGTTTTCATTTTCATAAATTGTTTTCAGTAATAAAACTGGTTTTTGGTTAACATCGGTTTGGGTTGAAAAGTTTTGTAATTTAGTGTCATCTTTAAGAATATTTAAACGTGTAGTATTACTAGAGGAAATTAATCCGTGCTTGTACTGGTTGTCTTCAGATGTCTGTGTGTACTTTTCAGTACACCGGGTTTGGAGTTTTTTTGGTTATTACAACTAGAACAGTTTGGTTTATACACATCCGGTGTTCCACATCCGTAGCAAAAAACCCTACGATCATCTAGACAGTCCTGGTATCTATGACCAACTTTTTGACAATTCCAGCAAATTAATGCAATTGCTGAAACTTCGCTGTCGTCGATCAATTCCACATCATCTTTTACTATCTCGTGAATCGGTCTATGATGAATCATATAGGGTGTTTTTTTACAGGTTTGTTTTTCGAAAAGAGATAAAACTAGGTTTATTTAATGATTGTTTCCGACTAATGTCCACTAAAAAGAACTCTCGTCTGCGGCAAATATCACGCAAATGGGACACAGAATATACTGGTATGTTAAGAATTTCGTGTTGTATTTCTGGCAACAAATTTCTTCTTAATATTTCTACCAATACGTTTTCTGGCAATGGCGTTGATAAACGATCTGCAATATCCACCACTGACTCGTAAAAGGAATCGAAATTTTCATTTTGTTTTTGCTTTCTATCCCTAATCATTTCTCTAAAATCTACATCGGTCCTAGAGTCTTTGTACTGATGTCTAAGGGCAGTGCAGAGATCAGCCCATTGCATTTCTGGGACCGAACGATGGTATCTTCAGAACCAATCGGATGCTTTAGCATCAAATAAAGTCGACATGTGTCTGCATAATAGTTCAAAATTACCATTTAAAGTCTGTTGCGTTAAGGCCTCAACCCTATAAATGAAATTATCTATAGATATTCCCTTTGGATCACCTGAAAATCTAATTTTCCAATTATGGATTATATGTCCAACTTTATCTGACCTTAAAGACGAATCTAAAGATCCACTAATATTCAAATTTCCCAAACGGTTGGTGAAATGTTGATTACCAGCTGCGTTGGAAGGCAAACCTAATAATTGTTCCAGTGTTTGACGTTCTACTGAAGGCAAAATAGGGTCTTGAGGATCAGAATTACGTTTATGTACTTCACGATTCGCATCTATTTTGTCTGAATTACTATTGGGTAAATTGTTTAAACTCATGCGCCTAAAACCTGCTTCTATGTTTTCTTCAATTAATCTTGTTGTTGGCTAAGGCTTGTCAACATTTCAGCTTGTTGAGCACCTACAGCAGCAGTTACCAGGTTTCGAATGTGCTCTATTTGCTCTTGTGAAGAACTAGATGTCATGACTGACGTATTAGATTCTACAACTTGGTTTTGACCTGATTTTGGAGTTGAAAGGGAATTAAGATCAAATTGCGGAGCGCGTTGTGCCTGTGATCTAGTAACCATAGGAGGTGGTGGAGCAGATGGTGTTCCAATTGGATTTAATTTCGCATTACACGTGGGACAAACCTGCCTTTGTTTAACTTGTTTTTGAAAACATGATTTATGAAAACTATGACCACAAGTGGATTGGCAAAGATATGATGGACTAGTGATAGCGTTTGCACAAATACCACAAATTGGCAAAGTGTTGCTTAAAGCAACTAAATCTTCAGTGCTTCTTTGCAATGCCATTTAAAAAAATCAATAAAAATTTTATAGAAATGATAAAAAAAAATCGCAATAAATTTTACACAAAAAAAGTTCAAAATTATATTTTTAGCTTGAGGTAAATAAACAAAAAGAATAATTATTCATCACATTAAAAAAATCAAGTATCAAAATAAAATCTTAAGAAATTTAGAAAAAAAAAATTAAAAATGAAAATTGTGAACAAAGAAAAGTAAATGATTAATTTTATAAACGAAACCAAAATAATTATTTAACAATATGTTAAATACACTATATTAGAATATTTTAACAAAATAAAAAATAGAAAAAAAAATCGAAAATGAAAATCAAAAATAAATCGTATAATTTCTGACTTCTGAAATAAAATATTTATTAAAATATGAAATTAAGAAAATTAAAAAATATATACATATATAAAAGAAGGAATATTTGAAGAGCAAAAAAAACAATTTTTTAAAATTGATGTAAAGAAAAAGATATTCGAATGAAAAACAAAAATAAATCGTATAATTTTCTGGTTTCTGAACTGTACTGTGGATAAGGTTCTTGATAAGTTATATTTCAATGATAGTCTTACTCATTAACTATGTAATCTGTTCAAACAGTTGATTTTAACAACAATATGTGAAAAAAAAATAAATTATTAACAAAACCACATGAAAACAAGAAAGTATATTCTTATCTCTTAAATGATTTCGAAATTATTTTCCAAGATTTCCACAAATTGAATTTTGTAATTAAGATTTTATGCTGGTAGAAAATTTTCTCAAGCAAGATCGAACAGAAAACTTATCTCTATCTATTAAAATTCATGAAAATAAATAATATAAAGAAAAAACAAGTAAGAGTGCTATATTCGGCTGTGCCGAATCTTAAATACCCTTCACCTAAGCGTAATAAGAAATACAGAAACTACACTAGACTAGAATATCCTAATTCTGTGTTTTCTATTCAGTCTTAGTGCAAATTTTATTAGTATTTGATATATTGTTTGAAAGACAATTTTACGACCAACATAATTTATGTAAAATATTTTCAAATGGTGTCTAATTTTTACCATTTTTAATTGATTTAATTACCAATTCTTACCATAATTTACAGAGTTTGTCTGATGTTCATAATAATCTTCAGTGTAATTTAACAAACAGAGTATAAAAAAGGGGTACAATTCGGTTTTAGTGATTTTGTTAAAAAAAAAAAACAAATAGGGATTTTAGAAGAGATACCAGCAAAAAAAAATTTTTTTGGCGGCCACGCCTATTTTCGAGGGGGCGGGCCCTTAAAGTTGAAAATATATAGGCCTATATCTCGGGAACTACTGGGTGTCTGATAATTTGTAATACATTAAATAAAAGGTATTAAAAATAGCTTTCCAACGATATATATCATGATTATAAAATATGGACCGAATATGGGTTAAATCCGAAAAGAATATTTTTTGACCCGAATTTATTTGTTTTTGGAAATGCTTCTATATGGCAGGTATGACAAATTATGGGCCGATCTTCTTAAATTTTGGAACAGTTATTTTCATGCATATGGGGATATTTCACGTAGAATTTCAACGTAATAACGGTATATTTAAGATATATATTAGTATTAACGTGGATTTCGGTAGAGGACCTTATGTGGGGGATATAGTCAAATATGGACCGATATTCTCAAAATCCAGCAGTTAGATTTAGGCATGTATGTAAATGATCCGTGTAAAATTTTGGATTGGTACCCTTATTTTATGGGGGCTATGAGAAATCATGGACCGATTTTTACTATTTTCCGCACACTTTCTTCTTTTATAGTACAAACAACGTATACAATTTCATGGTATTATCTGCAATATATTTCAAAATATTGCAATAAAATGGACGAAAAATATAAAATTTTTATGGAGGTGGTCTCACATATTGGTTCATAACTCTGGTTAACCTAAACCGATTTTGCTGATTTTAAATAGCAAACTTCTCGAAAGCACTTCTGACAGAATTATTGAAGGTTTGGATCCCGAACATATCTTGGGACTTCACAAAACTGATTTCAACATCCAGACAGACAGACAGACAGACAGACAGACGGACATGGCTTAATCGACTTCGCTATCTATAAGGATCCAGAATATATATACTTTATAGGGTCGGAAAATTATATTGTGGAAATTTCACACGGAATGACAAACTTATATATACCCTTCTCACGATGGTGAAGGGTATAATAAAAGGTATATTAGAAGAGATATTAGTAGGTACCCATTTAGAATGAATCCAAATTAGCAATTTCCTAACCAATAAAGAAATAAATGTTTTATCAATGTTGTTTAACTTCTAATGGTCTGAGTTTAGCACTAAAACAACCAAAGCTCAGCATTTCCGAAAAGAATTTCACATACATACGATAAAGCATTGGCACATACAGGAAACAGAACATAAATGAATGCTAATGCTAGTTAACATAAATCATCATATATGTATTTATATATGTTAAATTTCACAACATTAAAATCACTCAATAGAACATAAGAAAGTAATGGGAAATGAAATTTTTTTTTAAATGGAGAAAAAGTTATATAAATGAAAAAGAAATATTGTTGATATTGAGAGCCACACATAACTTGAAAAAAATCAAAAGCTGTTAAAATGGAATTAAAATGTGTGGGTCCCACGTTGGGCGCCAAAAGTAATTATATCTGTAGCGATTAACCTAGTTGCTAGTTGGTTAAGTTTTATAGTTTAACTAGCATGCCATAAACCTCCGGCTTCTATCTCGTCGGCAAACGGTGTAGGTTCTTTTATTTTTGCTAAACTCATCTTTAAACACACTACGGATACTCATATTTTAAAAATTTGCATGCTTTTTATCTTAAAGAGAAATAGTGAAAGGACAGACGAATAGAAAAAGAATGAATTTTAATAGATACAATGAGCAAGATCCTTGATTTGCGTGTAGGTCTTGATACGCAATTACCCCTCCCAACCGTGATCATGTGATAAGTATGCTTTTTGCACAAATAAAAGAAATTTTCAAACATGATCCCTAATATAACCAACCCCATCTTACAGTGTGTTCAAAAACCAGAATCAAATTTTTTTAGTAATTCATTATAACTTTAATAATTTATTGAATAAGAAAATTCTAACCATGTTATACAAATTTTTAATTACTTTAGTTCAACTTATTGCTAGATCTATCATTCTTATGCATAAAAAAATATGAATTAATCAAAAAAAGTCATAAAAAAAAATTTTTATGGAGAAACAAACTTTGTGCAATAAAAAAAAATTTGTTACGTTAATAAAATTAATGCATGAAAATGTTCATTTAAAAACAATATGAGATAAGAAATTTAAAAAAAATACAAATAAAAATAATCCTCAGGATTCGAACCCGGTATTTACTCTAAAGATGTCATATATATGGTATATGCAAAAATGATTTTATACAAAACTATTATTTTATGAAATCATAAAATAATTAAAATGTATACAAAAAAAAATAAAATAAAAATTTTGATAAAATAAAATTTGATTTAATAAAAAAATATTTAAAAACAAAACTTGTTTTTATATTATTTAATAAAAAAACAAAAAAAAATACCGTCGTTGGTACTCGAACTAAGAACGTTACGATCATGTAAAATCCGCGATACCGATCATGCCACGTATCTCTGTTATTAACAGAAGTGTAATTATAAATATATTTTAAACATTGATCACAACATGGTAAATTATGGGGTTTTCTTTTCTGGCAAAAATGTTACACGTTTTTCCCATTTCGCACCTTTTTTAATTTTTTTGTGTTCTTTTCTGAAAAAATGTCAACACTGCTGAAGTGTAGTGTGTTCTTTTCTATAAATGTCACACTATAAATTTAAAAAATGGTGCACCTTTCACACTCTGTGTTTTTAGAGGGGGCTGAATCGCACGATAAAACAGCTGACATTTGATTTGTTTATGAATGTGTATTTGTGTTAAGAAACAAAAAAAAAATATACAAAATGGAAAATATTACTATTTTTTATGTGCTGAAAAAATTTTGGATGACTTGTGGGAGTTATCTTTATCATCTAATGATGATGAAATATTTTATATGATTATGGAAAGATATCCACATCCGCGAGTGAAAGTCTTTGTAGAGAACGTATTTAATGAATACTCTGAAGTTGATGTACATACATACATATGTCAAATTTCATAGGACAATATCTCCTACTTCTTATATATGTAATGTATGTTTATATACATATATAATTTTTATAGTTTAAAAAGAATTTGCGTATTAGTCGGGATGGTGCCATTTTTAAACAAAAAAAAAACTAAAACAGATGTACATGAAAAAAGTGCTACACTGTTGTAATTTTATGTTCTATTCTGAACAATAAAAATGCGACATCGTTAAAATGTGGGGTAAACATTATAAAAATGTACATAATAAAGGTGTAACATTTTATTTCAGAAAAGAAAACACCATTAGAATTTTATCATTTACACTGGTCTTATTGATTCCGTTAGTTTTTTTTTCCACAAAATTGCAATAATTAAAAAAGTAAAGTAATTTTCGCCTTTATTCACTGTTTCAATAGGTTATTTAGTATCATTTTTCAAAATTTTTAATACCCGATTCAATTATCTAAGTAAACTTTAAATACCTTAATAAATTCAGAAAATATACTCAATCTTTAAGATCATTTAAAAGCAATTCTGTTAATAATTCATTGAGTGACTTTCATTAACAGTGCTGTTACTTTAACTGTTACTCAAAATGTTATAACACTTACATTAAATTTATTTAATTAATTAATCTTGAAAATTGTATATTTCCTTAATTTATTCAGAATATGTAAATACAAAAAATTAGGTTTTTACTCACTTTTGGCTGGATTCTGTTGAAAGATCTTTCTCAGGCTCCTGCTTGGGTTGAAAATGTATAAAATTACTCATTGTTGATCATTTAGGTTTTTACTCGATGTTAAATTTGTTTTTAGATATTACGGAATAACATTTTGGAATAATTAACATTATCTTTTAATAATTATTTAACATTTTTTTTTTCCGATTTTATTTATAGATTTTTTTGTATTGTTTGTTTTGGTCGCATATAAATCATTTTTGCACTTTTTATCGTTTGACGTTTATTATTAATCTTTAACTTTTGTTTTTAAATGCACATTTCCATATCATTTTAACAACTGCCCTTTTTTCATTAACAATAAGAAATCAAAAAAAAAAAATACCAAAATTTATAATAAAATTAACGAAAATTCGAACAAAAGTGACACATTTTACCAAAAACTTATTAATTTGGATAATAAGGATTTTAACTGAAACACTTGGTAAGTCGTGAATTATTAATTTATACACAAAACTGATGACTAATTTGTTTATATTGTTGGTTCTTTAAGTTAGATTTTGATGTTGATGGCTGAGAAATTTTGGTGGCTGATAATGATGATGAAAATGGAGAATTTGCTGGTATAATTCTGGCCGAGAAAACGTAGCTGGGAGACGGGTTTGGACCGAGGGTTTCCCGCTGCCCTCAAATCGCAAATATTGAAATTTGGTATTATATCTAAAGCCTTTGTAAAAAAAAAATAACAACTATTTAGAGTTATGTTGCACAACATCTAGCATGTTTTTAGTTATTTACCTTTTAATATATCTAATAAAAGAAAAATGATGATAAAACCTTGATTTATTAGCTCCTAACAGGAAAATGAATTGCACGTAAAGAATGGGCAATAAAACTCTTTGTCCTCTAAGCCTCGTTCGATTTCTAGTTTCATAGAATGGTTATAAGTATATTAAAATCCTATGTATATTATTTAAATTTTAATTTTTATTCAAAAACAATTTACCTTACTTTCCGTGACAAATATGAACAAATTTGAACTTCTTGATAGAAAAGCAAATTCCTGAAGAATTTAACTTTTCTAGAAATTATCAATATTCGGCGACCCAAATAAGACTTCTAGGTGTCAGGCGATGTTAAAAAAATGCAACAAGGTTATAACAGGACTTGGGGTTTTTATACCTATGTACATACGTTGGAATGAATACGCTAATTCAGCAGTTTTAATAGCAACAATCTCAAAATTTAGACACTGACACATACTAATGAATTCATGATTAAAACATAACAACAAGTTGTTACCAAAAATTTACAACTGTGCAGATACTGCGTTATCCTATGGCTTTAGCTGTGTTTAAACAGAATAACAATTTATGTTCTTTATTAAAGGTAATTTCATGTATTATTATTTTGTTTTAAATTTTATAATTTATGATCTAAATTTATTATTATTATATTTTTTTTTTTTTTTAGGGAAAATATGTTGGTGATGAAATTGTAATAGTGTCATTCGATAAAAAGTAACTATGCCAAACAGGGTGAAAGGGTGTACTAATGGGCGGTGTAAGCAAAAATTAAAATAAATAAAATTTGATTGAATAATAAAAAAATTAACTTATGGAAAAAATAAAACGTGTAAAAAAAATAAGTGTTTTCAATTCAGAAAAATTTCTGCCAAATAGTAAAAAAGTATGTTCAATTGAATATTGAAGTTTGTTATTTATGCCAAAAAAATAAATCCGGCTACAAGCGCCCTACATACTACTCGAATAACATTATAGCCATGACAATATTTTTATTAATTCAAAACTTGTATTATCCCTGAAGAAGCTATCCATTGTGATAGCGAAATATTGGAAATAAATATATATAAATAAATTAAATATTTTTATATAAAATTCATGTGGCCTTATTGCTTATAAAAATAAACTATTAAATATTGAAAAAGGTCAAATAAACGAACTAAATACATTTAAATTTTTTAAAAATTTTCATTTTTATTATTTATGCTTCAATTATTATTATATTATAATTTTTATATAAATTTTAAGTGTCCTCATTGCTTAAAAAGAAATGAAAGAACATTTGCTAACTTTTTTTTAATATTTTTATTTTTTTTTATATTGTTCAATATAATTTCCGATAAAAATTAAACTTTGTTATGTGTTCTGTCTCTCTCTAGTTTACCGAAAATAAATAATTTCAAGTTTTAATCTCTTTATCTACTTTTATTTGTTAGAAATTTCTAGTACCTCGTAGAAGGAATACATATTATTTTATAAATAATATTATTTTATAAATAATATGTATTCGAATACTACTCGAATAACATTATAGCCATGACAATATTTAATATTAAGGTTTACTTTCTAGAATCTATGCATGTAGTAAAGTTCTGCCAGTAAAGTTACATTCAAAGTAAAGAATGTAAAAGAATGTTGTAAAAAATAGTGTAATTCAATTCAAGTAATATAGTTTAATTTAGTTTTTGTGTTTACCACAAATCTAACTTAAACTTTGAAATATACTTACATTTAAATAATCAGGTTGATTTTCAATAATATCCGGCACAATATATCTAGCTGGTACTGTTTGTTTTGTGGAAAAGGGGCCATAACTTGCTCTAATAGATACTGCTTGTGTTGTTTGTACGACGGTAAATCGATCCACAGATAACACTGAATCGTAAGAAGTCCGCGATTTTAATGGAGGAAGCAGCGAAGAATGAGTTGTTGATATATCAGGTGTTACCGGAGGTTGTCGCGAGTGTTTTAAAAAAAATCCACTATCAGCTGACTCAAAATGAACTTCTACGCAATTGTATAAATCTAAAAATGTAAACATGTTTTAATTAATTTTCATTATAATATTTTATAACAAGATATTAAGGTATTGCATTTTGTAGTGTTAAGATATAAAATATTATGGTTTTGAAAACTGAACAACTGAAAAGTTATCATCTCAATTAAAATATTCAACAACCAACATAAATAGACAGTTATTTGAAGTATTTTTTTATTTATTATTAGCTGGACCCGGTCTTCGTTGCTGCTGCCAAGTAATTATGCTAACTTACAGAGCTAAATTTACAAACATTTAAGTTGTACTCTATTTGTATGAAAATATACACAATATTTTGTTTATTACTTCTATTTATTTATTGTATTGTAAAACGAACTAAGTAAATCTTATATCTAATTAATTTTAATTAATTATTTAGTCAAGTCAGAGGCGGACGAAAATTGTTGATTTTATGTATTATGTAGGCATTCCTTCTTCCTGTCTTCGGCTCAGATCCGCTGCATCTCTTTTTCTTAGTCGAATAAAGCCACTATTCTTAAAAATGTTGCGGGCTAATAGGTTTGGGTGTACTTTAAGTAGGGGTGCCAGGGTGTTTTTAGCAGTACACGTACTGTTTTTTTTTTTTCAAATGTACTGTTTTATGCACAACACTCAAAACAGTACGCAAATGTACTGTTTTTTACACGTTGCACGTTAGGAGATCAGTTTTAATGGCTCTAAAGCAGCGAAAGGCAAAACATGGGCGCCGCGTTTTTCATTTACTCTTCTCTTACGTACGTGTGCACACGCATTGTAGAGAAATAAACAAAGTTTAATGAGCATTCAAACAGACAGGTTGTGTAATTTAAAAATCAGTGTTGCCAGAAAAAAAATTTTTCCCAACTTTTTTAAAAATGTGTGATGAATATGAAATGAATTTTTTTATTTTCTTTAAATTATTATTATGAAAAAGTTCTTTCTTTTACTGATAAGAGTAAGCTTTCCTCTGTATGCACTGATGGTGCCAATGTAATGTTGGGTAAAAAAGAAGGTTTTGCTGGACATTTGAACATTTAATACGCATAAAATGTTGCCCATATGAAATAAATGTTGAAGATGTAATGCAATTTCCTGACTGATTTTCTAATTTTTCGCAAATAATAAAATAGATATTTTTGGAGATTTTAAATTTTTAATTGGGGATAAGTGACGAAAGTTTTCTGGCAATACCGATTTGTGTTGAGAGCGAAGAGAGTATATTACTAATACAATTGCAAAATGTAATAGTATAGGTTGCCTTTCGCTGCTCTAAAGCATTGATGTCCAAAAAAATTTGTTTGCCCATATGAAATGAATACAACAACAATTGTTTCATGAAATGGGCATCATTGCTCTAAAAGCATTTCTAACCATTACACATTGTAGATTAACATGAAGAATTGGATTTCATAAATATATCGTTGTTTATACAACGTATTTAAATACATTTTTCGAAAAGCTGATAGCACATTTAATTTTAAAGTAGTCATGTTATAGGGGGTTAAGATAAAATGTTACTTGGACTTTTCTCTAAAAATTATTCTTACTAAAAAATATTGAAAAAGGAGTAAAATTGAGTTCACATTAAATTTAAAGTTCACTTTTGTAATGTAAATTAATACATATACAGATTGATTTACAAAAACTAATAAATTCAAAACTTTGTATTACAAGCAAATCAAAAATATTGTAATCTAAAAGGACTTTGATGATATAAAAGATACAATATGTCAATTAAATTGTATTTTCTATGTACCTTCTTCAAAAACGTTCATAATATATGTATGTATATGTATATGATCTCATATTTTTAAGCATTTTTAACAATTTGTTTGTTGCTTATTAAATTAATATTACAAAAATGTTATTACATGAATAAAGAGTTATGTTTTCGTTAAAAAATAAAATACTGTTTTTTTGTATAAGATGTACTGTTTTTCCGTATTTCAAATCTGGCTACCCTAACTTCAAGCCTTTTTAAGTATTTTTCTGCATTTTTTTTATCTCAGTTTTTACGAAAGGCACGTTTAGGTCATTGTGAATATTCAAATTTGTTATATACCAGGGGGCAATTCCATAACACCATATATGTTTTATGATTGAGTTATAAAGTAGGAGTTTACAGTCTAAACTAAGCTTAGAGCTTCTGTCAATCAGAAAATTAATTTGGATTAATTTCATTTGCATCTTAAGAATGTAGTTTTTCCACACAAACTGACAACAAACTTCGATGTAACGGAATACGAAGTGAAAGACATAAATGGGAATGTTGTGGAAATTACTGGTAATGGAAAAACATTCAAAAGGAATGTCAGCCATGTAAAAAAGATACCAACATCAACCACTTCCGCAAACACACCTCAAGGAAATTTAACTTCTTCACACAAACCGACATCAACCTCTCCTGTAGATACAGCCACAGGACATTTAACTTAGTTACAGGAATCTTCCCTAATACCATGTAACACAGCGGTACCGGATTACCCAAAGGAATCACCAGAAGACTAAAAGCAACAAGGGGATCCCACGATGAAAATGAATCTTAAAAAGATAGGAGGGATGTGGCAACACTGATTTAGATCTTACGTTTTTGGGACTGGTGGCAACAAGGTGTGAGATAAAAAGAATGGCGGCGAGTGAATTAACAAAGCTTAAGTTTGTATAATGTAGGTTATGGTTGTGAATTAAAATAATTGAATAAACATTTATTACAACTAAAACATTTGTGTTCGACCATTTATTTGAGCGGTATTACGCCTTCCATCCTGGTGTATAAAATACAAGGCGTAATATACCTAGCGTTAAAAATAAGAAAGATTATTTTTATTGCTATCCGGGACTACAGTAGCTACATAAGCAGTTTGTTACTGAATTTGTCAATACCAGATGCTTTCTTTTTAAATAAACAATAGCCTTTTCGATCTCTCGAATCTCAAAACGTAGGGGTACAGTTGCTCCTATATTATGAGTGACTGGTGTTTGGGATAAATATTTTTTTTAATTATTAACAAATATATTCCCTTCTTCAGTGTAATTTCTTGCCAAAACACCACTTAAATTTCGCAAGGGGGCTTACATAAGGCAGGTCTTTTAAGGCTCACAACTAAATATTTATTTGGAGATTCAGTTTTCCGATATTACAAGAGCCCTTTAAGTCTTTTTATTCAATATTTTAGCTTAGATTTGAGTTTAGGCGCTGTGTGAAATTGCCTCTTTCTTCGAGTTATTCTCTTTCCATTTAAGAGCCGTTCGACATCTGCAGAATAAATTCTGTTATATATGGTTAGCCGGGGAATTTGGGCAGCAAGTTGAGCAGCTAGTTTAAGATCATTATTCAAATTAATAAGAGAGCAATCGATATTTTCTGGTGTTCTTAGCGGCATGTTTTCAGAACAATATTTTTGAATACTAATAAAGCGTGTTTTCTATATTTAATCCAATTTATACTTGTGCCTGTCATCGCTGAATTGCCAGTCGGTAATTCTCGGGCGCTCGTTACAGTGATAATTGTGGGTGACTGATGTGATGATAATTCTAAAGAAGATTCAACTTGAATCATTTCCCTCGGTATATTTTTATCACTCCAAAATCAATAACATTCGATATCTTCTGTGGGTTAGTAGACCAGTAAGTAGGGTTTCCGCTCGAAATCATAGACAATCCCGAAGTAATCAGTCCTCTAACTGGTGTATACACTACATCGACCTTGGTCCAAGAATGCCGCACATTCTTATATAGGATGGCGAGACATTCAACAGTGTCACTCGTATGGGTGCATGGACATGGAGAAATAATTGGAAACCTTGGTACCTGATAACTTAGCAAAGAATGGTTCCATGCTACCTGATGATGATATTGATCATCTATGCGGTATTCCACTAATAGCATGCAAGCAACGAATTAGCAAATTTTACTATGAGCTTGCTCAGACCAGGTTGGCAAATGAACACACCTGTGTAATAACACAACTTATCTGGCTTAGGCTAAATAAAGAACGGACGTTATATGTGCTAAAATTACAACGATCACAATTAAGCGACTTAGTGTCAGTAATTACTGGACACTGCAAATTCGGCAATTATGCCAAAAGATTAGGCCTCCCCTACAATGATTTCTGTAGGAGTTGTGAAGATGAAGAAGAGAAGGAAACAATATCTCATCTTCTCTGTCATTGTACACCAATGCGAATGTCTTGGTTTTCTGTAATTATCTTGAAAACGAAAAATTGCCGAAAGTTAACCTTAGCACCAACTAAGTGCTAATCAAGAGCTATAGGTTTCGCCTCTTATCAAAATAAAATCATGTCTTGACATACTTATGTTTTTTTCACTTTGAATGCGTACGAATGTCGCAATTCGACTTTTTATTTTGTATGTTGAATGTTGGCCAAAGTTAAAGTTTATTAAATATTCCTTTTTTAAGCTAATCAGGCCTAAACTTTTCCAATGTAATTAAAAACTTTTATTTACATTTTTCCCGACGTTTCGTAGATGTTTTGTCTACTTTTTCAAGGGATCGTCTATTTAAAAAATAAAAACTTAATTTAGTTACAATCAAAAACATAACTTCAACAACTTACATAAAATAGTATTTTAATCACATTTATAATTAATAAACGTACAACCAAATAACATAAAACATTTAAGTTTACAGTAAAAATACATATATGTAACCACGTCTTAAAATTAATATCACAGTAGAAGTTTAATTTAGCACCGCTCTGTAGCTCGAGTTGATGTTTGCTGTGTCTTCTTTTAAATTCATTGTTTTGTTTATGTGTTGTTGTATTCTTAAACTCTCCAATGCACACTGGGCTGGATCGGAAAATTTTTGGCATAAAGTCGAAATTTTCATGGAAATATTTGTTGATTTTAACTATATTTTCTGAAAGTGCATACCCTAGGGACAACATTTTAGTAAATAATAGTTATTTGATGGTAACCCTGCACTTTTACAAGGGGTACAAAGTCCAATCTATACGTCAGCTGTTTGTTTTCACAAAGAAGCAGAAAAGGTTAGCTCAGCTTTATAATAACCGAAAGCGACTGCCGGTAAACAAAAAAAAAATTATAAATATGGAAAATAAAGATAAATGTATGTATATTATTAACAACTAATAGCAATTGGTTTTTATTTGTTAAATGTTTTTGTGAATTGTTTTTTGTGAAGTCCTAAGAAATAGAAAAAATTAACCAAAACACCAGTGTATAGTGGAGTAAAAACTAACTTTCGCCCAATTTTGGCCAAAATGTAATTATGCTAAAATATACTTGAAAGTGTACATTATAACGTACACCCAATTTTGCCCGTTTTCCATAAATTTGTGGATTTTTAGGTACATTTGAGTTCAGTCATGCTACCCTGTTCAATGTGTGGCTAGACAACAATCGAAATGAAGATGCAATTTCAAACTGGATTTTTGAACAGCTTAACTCTAAAACTATGAGCATAGACAAAAAAGGTTCTGTAAAGAAAAAAGTCAGCAATGTTACTCGCTTCATCCAGAAAAACTTTCCTAAATGCAATAGAAGTGTCTCCAACTTCAAGGTAAAACACTCTAATTGGCTTTCATTGAACATGACGATTATTTTGGACAGCAAAAAGGATGTGGCACCCAGGCATAATAAAATAGGACGTCCATCTCTAACATATGAGTCAGCGGGACCACGCCTTAAAAGAAAGTTAGCAAGCGAACTGGCAGATACCCAAGAAAACGACACAAGCCTTCTTATGCATGCAGCAACAGTTTCAGCTAGGAAATCAAATGAAAAGGATACAGCATTTGTGTTGAAGAATTGCTCCGAGTGGTATTAAAAAAAAACTGTTTTTGCCGGAACCTATACCTCTAACACAAAACGAAGCTTTGGAATTTTTGCTTGATAACTCATTAAGCAAACAACAATATAATGCAATGAAAGCTCTAAACAAAAAGCAAAATTGTGATATATACCCGAGCTACTATAAAATTCAGAAAGCTAAATTGCAATTGAGGCCCACAGGAATAGCAGCTACAGAAACTATGGCTGTAGTTTGCTTGCAAGATCTGTTAAACCATACCGCCAGCAGAATCTTACTCTTGCAAGATCTCTTTATTAACTTACCAAATATTACGAATGCCAAATTAATTGTGAGCTACGGATTTGACGGATCGACTGGACAAAGTATGTACAAACAGAGATTCGAAGCAAGCGAGCCGGCTTCATTTGACCAGTCTTTGTTTGTCACAACAGTCATACCACTTAAACTAGTGGATAACTTCGGCACAGTACTGTGGATAAATCAAACTCCACAATCTGTAAGATTTTGTAGGCCTTTAAAAATGGAATTCGTCAAGGAGAGCAAAGAACACATTCTTAAGGAAAAAGAAAATTTGGGCACGCAAATAAAAAGCTTGATGCCGTTTGTTGGAGAAATTTTGAATGAGAGAAAGGTTGTCGTATCATATGATCTTCATATGACTCTAATAGATGGCAAAGTCTTAAACATTTTAACTGGCACAAAATCTTGTCAGTTATGTCCTATCTGTGGGGCTGGCCCCAAACAATTTATGAAAAATATAGATACGAGCTCATCGATATTCAAACCAAAACCTGGAAGCCTTCAATATGGAATGAGTCCATTGCATGCATGGATAAGAATCTTCGAATTACTTCTTAAAATATCATACCGAATGGAATTAAAGAAATGGCAAGTAAGGGATGAAACAGAAAAATCAAAAATGAAAGAAAGAAAACTAAATATACAAAAGAAACAGTCTCGTCTCATCGAACTGTTCGGACGTGTTATTTTTAGTGCGGCTGAATTTTCGGTGAAAAAATCGTAATAGGTGAAAAAGTGTAATAGGTTGAAATAAAACAAAAAAGTGAAAAAATAACTGGTAATAGGTAAAAAAAATCTAAAAAAAAACATTAAAAATCGAATAAAAACTGTATGAGTGTTCCTCTCAGATGTAATTCTGAGAAAGAGCTTAGCTCGACTAGAAAAACTATATGGGTCTCTGAGGAAGAATCCTTAAAAAAATCTGTGGAGAATTTTCTCACTACAAGAGCCGTTGTTTAGGTACAAAGTCATAATTTTCATATTCGATACCACTTTGGCACCAACGACCCTCTTTGGGTTAATACTAGTTGGAATCTATTTTGCTCCCCTTCAAATACAAATTTGTATGGAGTATTTACATAGATTCTAACTCGTAAACCGATAACGGTATTCTAAACGTTGTTTGTCGCCCGGTCCTTTTTAGTTATATAACTAATAAAAATCACTTGTTGTATTATCATCGTCAGCTTAACAAGCAATTTTTTATCCTTTCTTAAGGTAATATTTTATTTAATAAAAATCTTAGGATTTTTCCTTTATTTTAAAACCAAAACATTTGTGTTTTATTTCTCTTTCATTTCTACGGATTGCTTTAACTCAAGCGCAAAACAGATGATCAGGATCAGTTGAAGTGAAATTTTTTTAGTATCATAAAATTTTTGTCTAGCACTGGCTGGGCTTATTATTTTCTTTTTAGTATTAAGATTTGAATACTTATTGTCATTTCATATATGAAGATTCAATAAATAATTAAAAACAATAAAAAAAAAAAAAAAAATCTACGGAAACATTTGGTCCTTCGAGCCGGATCAAGACGAGACATTGGAAAATTTGGAGAAAAAATTAATTAATTTAGTTAACACAAAGTCATCTTGGTGCAGCTGCAGCAACAACTACATATTTCATTTTTGCAAATAAATATATTTTCTTCGAAATAAGGTGCGTACATTGGTCTTATTTAAAGTGAAAGTGCATAATAAAATTATAAATATAAATTCGAGTTATAGAAAAAAAGGGAAAAGTATTAGAAACATCTTATAAAAAATTATCTGTCGTTTTGCCGACGGCATTTCATTCAAAAATTTTAATACTTTTTTTATCGTTTGCGACTTTATTTATTCAACCGTGCGTTTGTGACGATTTTCTTTATTTTAAAATTCGTTGATACCTTTTGATCCAACGAAGTGTTTGTTTACGTGGACGGACATTAATTTTTTTCTATAAAAATTTTATTTTACTGAACTTTAAAATTTTAATAAAAATTACACAAGAATTCCCTTTAAATATTAAAAGAAAAGTTAAGTGAAGTGATTAACAATTTATTTCCCTTTTATTTAATACCAAAAGGTCGTCGGTAGTGTTAAAAAAGTTAATTTTTTACATAAATTATTGTGAATAAACATACATACAAAAATACATAAATTTTTTGTGCATTACAAAATATAATAAATATACAAGATCGGTGTTTTTTCTATTTTCTTTTGTACTTTGTCCGTATTAAATTCGATTTTTTTTATTTTAAATAAATACGTCACAAATACATATACTGTGTTTAAACATTTTTTTTCTATAAGCACATAGTGTTGTTGTTTTATAAATTTACATCAAGGCACCCTACACCCATACAGTTCATCATATCAGTTACTCACATCGTCTATAAACTTTAATAAAATTTTTTTCGATTTTTCTTGCGATTTATACTTGGACACGAAGTATCTTCGGATTTCTTTGTAAAACTTCGTGTAATTTCGTGTTTTTTGCATAAAATTTTAAATTTTTGTTATTGGAAGTTGAAATTTTTTATTTTTCTTGAAACTTTGGACCTATCCACGACCTATCTTGATACTTGTTCGGTTCTCTTCGGTAAACTTCGTTTTTATTCGAAAAAATCTTGTCGTATATCGATATATTCTTGATTTTTGTTGAAAATTTCAATACTTATCAGAATTTTTGCGATTTTGATATATTTGTTTGAGTCTTGGTAATCCGTTATTTTGGAACTCAATACTAACAACATGTCAGCTCTAGATATTTTTATTAGAGACTCGGATGCACTTGTTAGATTCGATGAAAGGTTTAAAAGAATCAGCGAAGACGGTCACTCGGTTTTTAGTCTCGAAATTCGAGGAAAGGAACTAAGTTCCATGTGGGATCAAGTTAAGTCTTCCTACCGGGATGTCTTAGATTCTTTGGCTACTGCGGAAGCGCCGAAAACTTCTAAATCTCGTGGCGACGTGAAAACAGGTGATACTGAATACGTGTCAGTGGATTCCAAATACGAGTCCACTTTCAACATTTATGTTAATTGTTTGGCGACAATTAATGAGAAGTTGCGCAATTTGGAGAAGGCAAGCTCTAAGGGGATTGAAAAATTTCCCTCAGTTTCTGATAACGCTGATCCGGATTTTCACCGATTAGCTCTTCCACCGTGTAATATCCCAGTCTTTGATAGTAGTGTTCTTTCATGGCCTACTTTTAGGGATCTATTCACAGCTGTGGTTATAAAAAATTACCAATAATGGGTTTGACATCGCTTGGAAAAGTCTGAACGACAAATATGAGAATCTGCGTTTGACAGTGAATCATCACTTAAATGCACTTTTTAACCTTTCGGTCCATGATAAAGAGACTATCGATGGCCTGAAATCTTTACAACGCGGTATTAATGCTTTTTTTCGGGTTTGTCTGTTTTGGATATTGCTACGACTGATCCTCTTGTATCTCACATTATCGTTTATATTTGTCTGCAACGTTTACCTTCTATTACCGTTGATAAGTGGGAATCGACGGTGAAAGAAAAAAGATAATGTCGAAATGGAGTGATTTGGATAACTTTCTGACGGAGAGAATTGACACTTTAGAGTGTGCGCGTGATTTGAAAGGTTCTCACCTTTCGAAGAAATCATCCTCTGAAGTGAAATCACACGCGACTAACACGTCATCGTCAAAAGAGCCTGCTTGTGTTCTGTGTACGAACCAATTTCATTTCTTGCGCTCTTGTCCGCGTTTTAAAAGATTATCCGTTGCAGAGCGATTTGCAACGGTGAAAAAATTTAAATTGTGTGTGAATTGCCTGTCAAAGGCACATGAAGCTAGAAATTGTTCTAGTACTTATACTTGTTCCAAGTGTAAACAACGCCACCATTCATTGCTTCACCAAGGATCATCAGCTTCGGTTGGGGATAATAATGCGAGTTCAGCGGCAATCTCGGTTGCGACCCCGCAAGTTTCTACTTTAGTATCCAATCCTAACGTTCAATCTACTTCTAGTGGATTGAATCCTATAGCCCCCTCTAACCGTCAGGTATTTCATACCTCAGAGAAGCGGACTGTGCTCTTGGGAACGGCCATGGTGAGTATTTCTCACCTGGGTACTACGTACCCTGCCCGGGCACTTATTGATCCGGCTTCTGAAGCTTCATTTATTTCTGAGCGTTTGCGGAATCGTTTAGATCTTCCGACGCATTCGACGAGGGCACAGATATCAGGAGTAAATCATACGGTCTCAGCTACAACGAGAAAACTTTGTTATCTAACAATTGGTTCGTCGTTATATCCATCAATTGTTTTGGAAACTATGGCTTTGGTGTTACCAAATATCTCGGGTAACTTGCCATCGTTCACGGTACCAGCTCATATAATGAGGAGTTTGCCAGATTTACGTTTGGCAGATATCAACTTTTATGATAGTGGTCCTGTGGATCTTTTGATTGGCGCGGACTTATATCCCAGAATACTTCTGGGTGGAATCCGCCAAAATATTTTGGGCTCATTAGTGGCTCAAAATACTATTTTCGGATGGATAATTACTGGTCCAGTGTTCAACCACAAATTCAAGTCTATTCGACTAAGGTAGACTTTTCTGAAGACGATAGTCTTAACAAAAATATTCTTAGATTTTGGGAAATCGAGGAACCTCCTCGGAAAAACATTTTGTCTGCCTATGACAAATTCTGTGAAGATAATTATAAATCGACTACACGTCGCGGCCCTGATGGTCGCTACATCGTGACTCTTCCTTTTAAACCGGAATTTCCGAAGATATTATCTTTGGGAACTTCTAGATCGAATGTTATGGGACAATATCTTAGTAATGAAACATCTCTTCGGCGCAAACCCGAAGTTAAGGAATTGTACGACGACGTCGTTAGGGAGTATCTAGACTTAGGTCATATGAAATTAGTTTCAGAAAATGTTTTGTCTTCCTCTTCTTGTTACCTTCCACATCATCCAGTTATTAAACCGGAAAAGAATACTACCAAATTGCGTGTGCTTTTCAACGCGTCTAACAAAACTTCTAACGGAAACAGTTTAAATGACTGCCTTTATATTGGTCCGACTTTACAAGCGGATTTGATTTTGTTAATTCTTCGATGGCGTCTTTTTAGGTTCGTTTTCAATTGTGACATTACTCAGATGTACAGGCAAATACGGGTCGATCCTGCTCATACTCCATATCAGCGAATTTTGTTTAGGAACTCTCCAACGGAGAACGTAACGGACTTTGAGTTACTGAGTGACTTTTGGCGTTAATTGTGCCCCATATCTTGCCATTCGGACATTGTTGCAATTGGCAGAAGACTGCGAAGCTGAGTACCCGTTAGCATCGCACATTCTTAGGAAGTGTATGTATGTTGACGACGTTTTAACGGGAACTCACGATGTGTCTGCTGCTTTGATCGCTCGTGATCAACTAACAGCTGCATTATCTTCAGCTGGCTTTGAACTTAGAAAGTGGACATCGAACGAACGGGAGATTTTGAACGGAATTCCCCCGGAACATTTAATAGACACTAAGCTACTTACTTTTGTAGAGTCAAGTAGTTCGAAGATGTTGGGTATCCAGTGGAATGCTCAATTGGACTCATTTTATTTTAAAGCGAATCCCATTCCACATAAAATCGGGTATACAAAGAGGGAAGTTTTGTCTACTATCGCTAGACTATTTGACCCTGTTGGTTGGCTGGGTCCAGTGATTATTGTCGCTAAAATGATCATGCAGAGGATTTGGCTAGATCATATCGATTGGGACGATTTGCTTCCAATTTCTACGGAAAATGAGTGGAATAAATTTGTAGCTTCATATCATGAAGTTAATTCCATCCAGATTCCTAGATGGGTGAACTATACACCTGATTGCCGTATAGTTACTCCATGCGGGGATATTCAAACCCATTTACTTTCGTCAAAAACGAAAGTGGCTCCTATTAAGTAAATTTCACTACCGCGTCTTGAACTTTGTGGTGCGGTATTGGCCTCTGAACTTTTACAGACGGTTTGAAATTGATATTAAGCTCGAACGAGTTTATTGTCGGACTGATTCCACAATCGTCCTGTCCTGGTTAAAAAAGGACCCTTGCACATGGACCACGTTTGTTAGAAATAGGGTTTGTCAAGTTCAACAAAATGTTGGCAACCATAATTGGTACCACGTTCGGTCTGAAGATAATCCAGCCGATTTGGGTAGTCGCGGTATGTCACCTTCAGAGTTGGACAACCATCCACTTTGGTGGCATGGCCCGCACTGGCTGCTTCAGGACAAAACGCACTGGAATATTACTGATCTTTCTAGTCTGGAAACCGATTTTGAAGTTAGTGCCGTTAAAACTCATGCTTCGTTCTTTACGGGCAATAAAGGGAAAGATACATATTTTGATATTCTTGACAGATTTTCGCGTTTTGATAGGGCACTTCGTGTCGTTTCGTATATTTTGAGATTTTTTTATAATTCTCATAGAACTCATAGGTCGGGTAAACAAGTGTGTCGTACTAAGACTCTATCTAATTGGGAGATCACCAGGGCGAAAACTCATTTGATAATTGTGTCTCAGAAATACCATTTTCATGATGAATATAAGTGTCTTTCGGAAACAAAACCTTTAAGTTCAAAGAGTTCTCTTGTACCTTTGAACCCATTCCTTGATAAAGGTGGTGTTATGAGACTCAATGGTCGTTTGGTCAAGTCACCTTCTCTGACTTACTCGGAAAGCCATCCCATTATTCTGCCATACTCAAGTCGATTTGCTTTACTTTTGACCGCGTTTGTACATTTGATTTCTATTCATGGTTGAAATCAATTGATGTTGCGGATAATTCGCATAGAATATTGGGTCCCTCGTTTAAAATCTAAAATTCGAGGTGTTATTAGCCGATGCAAGCGTTGTATTCTGGATCGAAAGCGATCTTGTCGAATAACTAAAGGATATGTTTGTGTGTTTGTATGTTTTGCTACCAAAGCAGTTCATTTAGAGGCAACTTTGGATTTGTCCACGGCTACCTTTTTAACCGCTTTTCAACGATTTGTTTCACGACGTGGTTGCCCTAGCACAATATTCTCTGATAACGGCACAAACTTCGTAGGCGCGTCTCGTGAATTGGAACGAGATTTTAAGAGTTTTCTGTTGGAATGTCAGTCAACGATTATTTCAAATTATGGGTTTCAATCGCTTTCTTGGCAATTTATCCCTGCTGGCGCCCCTCACATGGGTGGTCTGTGGAAAGCCGGGGTGAAGAGTTTCAAGCTTCATTTTCGGAAGGAGGCCCAGGGTTTGAAATTTACGTTTGAAGAATTTTCTACAGTTCTCACCAGAATAGAGGCTTGTTTGATGGCGGAAAATCCCACGGAACCTGTAGCGCTGACACCTGGTCATTTTTTATAGGTTCGCCAATACTTGCTCCTTCGGAGCCCGCGATTACTGATTCACCAATCAGTATAATAAATCGGTTTCGGAAGATGAAAGCCCTAACTCAGCATTTTTGCCGCCGGTGGAAAGAAGAGTATTTGGGTAGTTTGCATAAACGGTACAAGTGGAAGTTTCCGGAAGGCGATATAAAGGTAGATGATTTAGTCGTGGTTAGGCATGAACAACTACCACCGACTGCATGGCGGTTGGGTATAGTTGTTAAAGTTTATATTGGCGGTGATGGACATGTTAGGGTCGCGGAGGTGCGCACGGCTAACGGGGTTGTAAAACGACCTATTACCAAACTGGTCGTTCTGACCAATTAAATGTTTAATTTTCGCACTTCCTTTAACATTTGTTATTTCCTAGCAATATGGACGCCGGATGCAATCGATTTGAAGATGAGTTCCTTGATTATGAGGAGGAAATGGATGTTGCAGAACAGGAGTCTGCCGCAGCATCTTCCGTTGACGCTGCTACATCCCTTCTTCCGGCCAATTCTTCTGTGCCAGCTCCAATATTAGCTTCGGTTGCTCCACCTACCAGTGAGATAACACCTGTTGTACCAGCTGTACTTTTACCAGCTCAAAATTCATCGAACATCGTATCGTCGCTGCCGCCCACGTCCGAATCTAATTCGGGTCGTGTGGAGGTCTCGGGCTCGAATTCGTCGTCAAAGACCACGTCGGCTGAGAAATGTCGCATCTGTCACCGTCATCACCCACTACGTCGTTGTAACATTTTTTGGAATATGAGCTCTGACAGACGACTCCGCATGATGATTTTACATCACTACTGCTCCAGATGTTTAGCTCATAACCATATGGCTAAATTTTGTAAGAGCACGTCTAAGTGCTGCTTTTGTCAGGGGGATCATAACTCCCTGCTACATTCATCTCATTCTCGTCCGTCTTCCAATAGTAAAAAGATTGCTAAAAGGTCTGACCATCGTCCTCAACCGTCCGCCTCTACAGAAATGTCCCTGCCTATACAGCATTTCGTAAACTTCTCTCCGACTCTACAGGTAAAACTGATGGTTCCGGGAAAAACCATTTCCGTTCGCGCGGTTTTGGACTCCTGCTGCAACGGCACCTATATGTGTGAGTCATTAGTGCGAAGTTTACGATTGTCCGTTTCGAAGATTGACGAAAAGAAGTTCTGTCGCCTTAAAATAGGGTCAATATATGATCCGGCTCAACAAATTGTGTTGACCGCTCGGGTAAGGGAGATGAGGGGGATCAAGATTCCATCGGAGTCAGTCCCAGATTCCGTTAGGAAAAATTTTGAGGGATTACAACTTGCGGATCCAACCTTTAACCACTCTGGTAGGGTAGCGTTGGTCTTAGGACCCAAAGTTAGTCCGCGGGTTATGAAGGGTCGTATATATTCGAGCCCGGGTCTTCCGATGGCGCAATATACGATATTTGGATGGGTCATTTCGGGTGTATCTCCATGTTAAGGTACTTGACCCCTGCATATCTACGGGGTCCTTATTCTGACCCAATTAAAACTATTTTGCATGTCTACGGGGTCCTTTTTTTTGGCCCACATCAAAAACATTTATAACATCCATTTGAATTGCGTATGGACGGGGTCCCTTTTTTGGCCCAATTAGTTATGTGTTTTTCAAAAAAAAAAAAAAAAAACGGTATTTATATAGATTTATTTTAAACTTATTTATACCTTGGATTATGTGTGTGAAGATAAATATGCCTAGTTAAATATGTTTTTGAAACAAGTAAGAGTGCTATATTCGGCTGTGCCGAATCTTAAATACCCTTCACCTAAGCGTAATAAGAAATACAGAAACTACACTAGACTAGAATATCCTAATTCTGTGTTTTCTATTCAGTCTTAGTGCAAATTTTATTAGTATTTGATATATTGTTTGAAAGACAATTTTACGACCAACATAATTTATGTTAAATATTTTGAAATTTTGTCTAATTTTTACCATTTTTAATTGATTTAATTACCAATTCTTACCATAACTTACAGAGTCTGTCTGATGTTCATAATAATCTTCAGTGTAATTTAACAGAGTATAAAAAAACAGAGTATAAAAAGGGGTACAATTCGATTTTAGTGATTTTGCTCAAAAAAAAAAAAAAAACAAAATGAAATAGGGCTTTTAGAGGAGATACCAGCAAAAAAAAATTTGTTGGCGGTCACGCCTATTTTCGAGGGGGCGGGCCTGTAAAGTTGAAAATATATAGGCCTATATCTCGGGAACTACTGGGTGCTTGATAATTTGTAATACACTAAATAAAAGGTATTAAAAATACCTTTCCAACGATATATATCATGATTACAAAATATGGACCGAATATGGGTTAAATCCGAAAAAAATATTTTTTGACCCGAATTTATTTGTTTTTTGGAAATGGTTCTTATATGGCAGCTATGACAAATTATGGGCCGATCTTCTTAAATTTTGGAACAGTTATTTGCATGCATATGGGGATATTTCACGTAGAATTTCAACGTAATAACGGTACATATACGATATATATTAGTATTAACGTGGATTTCGAGAGTGGACCTTATGTGGGGGATATAGTCAAATATGGACCGATATTCTCAAAATCCAGCAGTTAGATTTAGGCATGTATGTAAATGTGTAAAATTTTCGATTGGTACCCTTATTTATAAGCGATTTATGAGTATTAAAGTGATTTTCGGAAGAGGGCTTTATATGGGGCATACGGTTAAAAATAGACCAAAATTCACAAAATTTTGTGGGATGATTGTTGTATATATTAAAATTATCTGTGCAAAGTTTTGAGTCGGTACCGATATTTATACAATATATATAGGGAAAAATGTCTTTTTCAGATGTGGCCCTTGTATGGGAGCTATGACCAGTTCTGGGCCGACTACCATAAAATTTAGTACAACAATTTATTTGCCTATAAAGAGTATTTATGTCAAATTTTAGCCGTTTAACATTATTTATATCTGTTTTATGCGTATTTAAATAAATTTTGGAAGTGGACTTTATATGGGGTCTATGGTCAAAGATGGACCGAACTAAAAAAATTTCGTTTTGCGATTTCTTTTTGCATAAAACTTATTTTTGCTGAATTTTGTCGTGATATTCCAATTTTATAGGCATTTATGTATAATTGAGCAATATTTCGAGAAGATTTTTGTATGGGGGCTATGACCAATTTTGGGCCGACCACCATAAAATTTAGTACAACAATTTATTTGTCTATAAAGAGTCTTTATGTAAAATTTTAGCCGTTTAGCATTATTCATATCTGTTTTATACGTATTTAAATGAATTTTGGAAGTGGACTTTATATGGGGTATATGGTCAAACATGGACCGAACTAAAAAAAATTTCGTTTTGCAATTTCTTTTTGTGTAAAACTTATTTTTGCTGAATTTTGTCTTAATATCCCAATTTTATAGGCATTTATTTATCATTAAGCCATATTTCGGGAATATATATATTTGTATGGGGGCTATGAGAAATCATGGACCGATTCTTACTATTTTCCGCACACTTTCTTCTTTTGTCATACAAACAACGTATACAAAATTTCATAGTACTATCTCCAATATATTTCAAAATATTGCAATAAAATGGACGAAAAATATCAAATTTTTATAGAGGTGGTCTCACATATTGGTTCATAACTCTGGTTGACCTAAACCGATTTTGCTGATTTTAAATAGCAAACTTCTCGAAAGCACTTCTGACAGAATTATTGAAGGTTTGGATCCCGAACATATCTTGGGACTTCAAAAAACTGATTTCAACATCCAGACAGACAGACAGACAGACGGACATGGCTTAATCGACTTCGCTATCTATAAGGATCCAGAATATATATACTTTATAGGGTCGGAAAATTATATTGTGGAAATTTCACACGGAATGACAAACTTATATATACCCTTTTCACGATGGTGAAGGGTATAAAAATATAGCATGCGATAAAAAAGTATGTAATACACAAATTATGCACATTTTCGCTGAAATTTAATACTTTTAATAAAATTTTGCAACAAAATACATTATTTGTATTCATTTTTAAATTTTAATTGTAATTAAATCTATATATATAAAAGAGAGTGACGTTAGTTACTAGCTTTATAACTAAAGAACGCCAGGACCGATTGCAACGATTCGGACGAATTCAGGCTGGTCTCAGGCCAGAGAAGAAGAATACCCGGAAAAAATTCAGAAATTGACCACGCCTACTTTTTTTTAAATTAATGTTTTTATGTGTGAGTGTGTGTATGTACTTTATAGAATCGTAAATGCTCATGTGATGATCTTCGGCAAAGTTGTTGTGCATGAGCCCGGGAAGGTTTGTAAGTTGGTACGACCACGCCCACTCTAACGCCTATGTGCCACGCCCACTTTCACGCCCCATCACATACATGCTTGCCAGGTAAGCCAGACCGCTGGAGCGATCTGCCTGAACTTTTCACATCACACTACTAAGTATTTATAGAATACTTCTTTTTTGCGACCACACCTACTTTAACGCCTTCTTTTTTAAATTGTGTAATTGATTCTACTCTAATTTTAACATATTCACTTTAAATTGAATATCTTACTCTAGGCGAGATCAAAAATTATGATTCATACTCCACGCCTCCTTTCACGTCCCATCTCTAGCGATCTTTTTTGACCGTCTACTTTTTTTTAAATTGATGCCGTAGCAACGCCCGCAGTGTACAGCCGAATTCGACCATGCCTGCTTTAAAATTGTGTAATCGATTCTACAAGGGTTTTACTTCAAATTGTATCACCCATTACTTTAAATTATTATCTTCTAAAATCCAAAAATCAAATGGCGTTCTTTTGTATATGACAATTTTTACGACAATTATTTTTCCACCTAATTTGATTGAAAACTTTTTTTGTTCATTTTTTTTTACAAAAACAAATTCTGGTTCTGCTATTGCCAGTAGATGGCGTTGTGTGCATAAACTTTTGACACCTGATTTATTTTCGTAGTATTTAAAAATGTTCAACATTTTTTAAAAGTGATTTCAAAAGGTAAGTTCTCTAAATGATTTTGTGACATAGTTTTTGTGACATTAATTTCTCTCTTTGCCACCACTTGTTATAAGGCCTCCTGTACCTCTAAGACTAAACTTTCGTGATGTCCAAAACGCTATTGGTACTCTGAACCTTAGAAAGGCTCCAGGTATGGATAAAATCAGCAATAAAATGCTTGTGGAGTTACCTCGTGTAGCAAGAAGAATTATCCTCTTTATCTTCAACGCTATTTTACGCCTAGAATACTATCCTGCAGATTGGAAGGTGTCTATGATCACTATGATTCCTAAGCCAGGGAAGGACCATACCAAAGTGGAGTCATATAGGCCAATTAGTCTACTGCCGACAATTTCAAAACTGTTTGAAAAATTGTTAATGACTAAATTGACTCCAATTCTGAATGACACTGAATGTATTCCTAATCATCAATTCGGCTTCAGAGCTAAACACAGCACCATCGAGCAAACACACAGATTGGTAAATGTGATAAGAGGGTCGTTTGAAGACAAAAAATACTGCTCCGCCCTTTTCATTGATGTGTCGCAAGCGTTCGACAAAGTTTGGCATGACGGTTTAATGCACAAAATAAAATTAACTCTGCCTGCTAACTCCCATAAACTCATGGAAAGTTATTTATACGGTCGCAAATTTAAAATCAAAGAAGGCAATTTTTTAAGTACCGCACAGCCAATTGAATCAGGTGTGCCACAGGGTAGCATACTGGGTCCTACTTTATATTTGATATATGCCTCCGACATGCCGTCAGACCCTAAAATCCATACGTCAACTTTTGCAGACGATACAGCCTTTATCAGCGTCCATCAGGACCACCAAGTTGCATCACAGAATTTGCAGAATTATGTTTATAAACTAGAGAATTGGCTAGAGCTTTGGAAAATCAGGGTTAACGAACAGAAATGTATTCATATAACTTTCACATTGCGAAAAGATACCTGCTCGTTCATCAGAATAAATAATCAAATTATCCCGCAACACAATGAAGTCAAATACCTCGGCATTCACCTCGACCGCCGTTTAACTTGGAAGTCTCATATTGAAGCGAAACTTACACAAATGAGATTAAAAGCAGTGCAACTTAATTGGCTAATCGGCAGAAACTCTACATTGAAATTGGATTGCAAACTTTTGTTGTACAATGCAATACTAAAGCCAATCTGGTGCTATGGAATTCAATTATGGGGTACTGCCTCAGCATCCAACATTGAAAAAATTCAAAGGGGTCAAAATAAAATTCTACGTATAATTACTGCAGCACCATGGTATGTTAAAAATTCTCGAATCCACAAAGATCTAGGCGTGCCATTAGTAAAAGTCGAATTTACAAAATATGCGTCAAAGTATGTCAGCAAACTTGAACACCATCCAAACCCCCTTGCACGAGACATCCTTAACTTTAGTGGCCACAATCGGTTGAGAAGGAGGGATACCCTTGCTTTAACTCAAGCGCAAAATAGATGACTGGATCAGTTGATGTGAAATTTTTTTAGTATCATAAAAATTTTTGTCTAGCACTGGCTGGGCTTATTATTTTCTTTTTAGTATTAAGATTTGAATACTTATTGTCATTTCAAATATGAAGATTCAATAAATAATTAAATGCAAAAAAAAAAAAAAAAAATTTCTCAGTGTTATTCATAATGCCGCGGCCCAGAAGATCTGATCTTTCGCACCGAACCCGTAATGCAATTACAAATCGGAATATTACCAATCGATTGAATACGGATGAACAAGAAATCGCACGAGATCAGCGGCGTGTTAGTATGGCCCGACTTCGCGTAACGCAAACACAATAAGAAAGACAGACGACAAATGAAACGGCTCGATTAGCAATGAGAAATCATGGATTAAATCAAGCAATTTAACAACGTGAAAATCTAAATCAACGCGTAAGAAGAAGAGCTTCAAGTGTTGATTTGAATCGAGTAGCATTTCATTACGATTGCACTTTTGACTACAGCTCTCATCCTTCCGTTCAAATTGACCCAATGGAGATTGTGTGCAACCATTGCGGTGTATTAAAGTTAACCGGAGAATCGCCTGGTGTTACAAATCAAACACGCTTGAGTTCTCTTTACAGACTAACATAACTTTATTTTTTTGGATTTCTCTTAGATTTGACATTTGGTGTGAACATATGTATATGACATCTCTTCACCCCTTAAGATTATTTCAAAGTTCAAATATATTTTATTTTTTTTTTTTTGTTTTTTTTTTTTTTTTAAGAATGTCTAAACTTTAATGGAATTTAATTATTATAGAAAATGTATTTATTATACAATGAAAATATGATATTTATAAGAAAGTAATTGAAAATGTAAATGAATTATTAAATATGAAATTGATTGCTTAATAACGTAAATGATTTAAGTAATATATACAATAAACATGGAAATCATTTTGTATACTCTTGTAAGTATTTAGGAGGTCTTCTCTCTCTCGTTGATCGACGAAGAATATTATCCTCTGTCGGCTCTCTACCACTGCTACAAGAAGTTTCAGCTTCATTATTTTGTTGAGACACTGCTTCAGGTTCCTCGATGTTACCAGGAGGTTGTATATTACAATCAATATTTTCTGGAATCACGGATCTTTCCTCGTTATTATTATTCGGAACTGGTAAACTTTCCTCGTTATTATTATTCGGAACTGGTGTTGTAGAGTTTGAAGAATTTACTACCGGAATTGTGTTTGTTGTATTACTTAAATTTTCACCAATACTTCGCATTTGTTCAACATGTCTTTTCCATACCCGACCATCGTTTAACAAAATGTTGTAGTGTAGATCACCAATTGCTGCTACTACTTTGCCAAATTTTCACTTTTCATGTGACAAATAGTCTCGAACTGCTACTTTTTGGCCAACAATAAACTTTTTTGAAACTTGTTGTCTTATTGGATGTTCGCCGATATTAGTTGGTAACAAAAGTTCCAATCGTGATTGTATCTGCCTACCAAACATTAACATAGCTGGAGATTTGTTTGTAGCAGGATGCATAGCTCGCCTGTATGCCATCAAAATTTTGGTTAAATCCTCATTCATGGAGGCAGAAGTACAATTCGAGGATTTTAGCTTATTTTTCACCGTCTGAACGAACCTTTCTGCTTGTCCGTTCGTTGCCGGATGATATGGTGCACCTTGCTTGTGTTGAATACCATTACGTTTTAAAAAATTCTGAAACTCCATAGAGTTAAATTGGGTCCCATGATCACTTACGAAAATGTTGGGTATCCCAAACGTTGCAAATATCTCCTCACATTTACGAATGGTTGTTTTAGCGGTTATATTCGGTATAATATGAACCTCGGGCCACTTACTATAAGCATCCACCATTACAAACAGATATTTGCCAAGAAACGGACCTGCAAAATCTGCATGAACCCGTTCAAAAACGCGCTTTGCCGGCATCCAACAATGTACTGGGTTCAATTTTGTAGGATTTGGTTTCACCATTTGACACTGGGCACAATTGGAAACCATCTCTTGGATGTCCTTGTCTAAACCACTCCACCAACAATAGGCTCTTGCTAAACTTTTCATTTTTGAAATTCCAAAGTGAGCAGTATGAAGTTCACGAAGTACATTTTCACGTAATGGTACCGGGATGTATACACGTATACCGCGCAGTAGGCACCCTTTTTGCAATGTAAACTCCGCCTGGGGTACACCAAAACGATTTACACCATCACATTCTCTACCGTACATCAGACATTCGCGTAAAATTTCTGTTTCCTTATCAGATTTAGTGAACTCACTCAACTCCTTTACTGTAACTGGTAGATTTTCGATAGTGCTCCACTCAATTACATCTACTTATTCAATATTCTCATAGATTTCGCTAATTGGAAGTCTCGACATGGCGTCTGCATTCGCGTTGTCTTTTGACCTTTTTAAACGGATTTCGTAATCAAAATGTGAAAGATAAATAGCATAGTGTTGCATTCTTGTCGCTGATAAAACAGGAATACCCTTGTTAGGTGAAAATATTTGTGAAATCGCTTTATTATCAGTCACCAAAATAAACCTTTTTCCATATAAATATTGATAGAATTTACGTACACCGAAAATTATGGCATACGCCTCTTTATCAACTTGACTGTAACGTTGTTGAACATTATTTAACGTTTGCGATGCAAATTGTAATGGTCTTTCTGACCCATCTTCAAACACGTGACTTAACACGGCACCAACTCCAATTGGACTAGCGTCCACAGCCAACACCAAAACTTTTTTAGGGTCATAATGTGTGAGTAATGTATCGGATTGCATCTGACTTTTTATTTCCTTAAAGGCCACATTACACTTTTCATCAAATTTAAATGGCACTTCATTTTTCAACAGATTATTTAGTGGATATACAATGCTACTCAAATTTTTCACAAATCTACCATAATAATTTATTAGTCCAAGAAATGATCTTACCTCATCCTTGTTGCTTGGCTTCTTGATATTTTGAATCGCTTTTATTTTGCTTTTTATTGGTCGAATTCCCTCCTTGTTGATCACGTAACCACAGTATTCTATTTGATTTTTCATGAATTCAGACTTTTTTAAATTTACCCTCATGTTGTGGTTATCTAAACGGCGTAAAACTTCTTCAATACGATTCATGTGCGTGACGTCATCAGCTGCTGTTATCTTAATGTCGTCCAGAAAAACCGATACGCCATCCATATCACCCAATAATTGTTCCATCAATCTTTGCCACTTAGCAGGTGCGCATGCAACCCCGAACATCAATCGTGTCGGTGTATACAACCCCTTATGTGTACTAAGAGTTAAAATATGTCTGTCACCTGGGTCCACCTCCAGTTGCAAATAAGCCTTCGATAAGTCGATCTTAGTAAATTTAATTCCCCCGGCCATTCTGCTAAACAGCTCCTCTATTGTGGGTAACGGGTGTTCATCTATTATCATACTTTGATTGACTGTAACCTTATAATCGCCGCATAAACGAACGGAACCGTCAGCTTTTGGAACAACCACAATTGGTGTTGCCCATTCACTTTTTTCGACCTTCAACAACAACCCATCAGCCACCTGACTTTCCAACTCTTTTTCCACCTTTTCCCACAACGGAAATGGAACTCGTCTTGCCTTAACAAATTTCGGCTTTGCATCGGGTTTTAAATATAAATGTGCTTGAAATCCAATTATTTTTCCAGGAGTGGGTGAAAAAACGTTTGGAAATTTGTTTAATACTGCTTTGAGATCAACGTCCGTCACTTTTTGTTCATGTATTTGATTTACCTTTAGCTGATCACCTAACATAGCCGACCAATCTAATTTTATTTTCCGCAACCACTCTCTTCCCAGCAACGGTTGTCTATCCGATCGTACAATATAAATTTTAACTGGAATTACCATATCATCTGACGTTACCTCAACCCAAATGAAACCGAGACAATCTATTAGTGTTTTACAATAGCTGTACAACTTGATGTCGCTTGCCTTAACATCATATTTTGAAAAATACTTTTTAGCATCTTCCAAGCTAATTATTGTCACTGGGGCACCCGTATCGATTTCAAACGTAATCATATTATTATTTACATTCAACGAACAACTCAGTTTTTCACGACCATTTTTATTGTCCTCCACATGAAACAATTCATCAACTACCATCTCTTTATTAGTTTCGCCTTCATCAATTTTGTTCACCTGTTTATTTGCTTTAAAACACATAACCTGCAAATGACCAATCTTTTTGCAAAAATGACAGATCTTGTCTTTATATTTACATTTGTCTGCCATATGATCAACCTTGCCACAGCGAAAACATTTGTTTTTCTTACTCGTTGCATTTTTCTGTTTATTAAAGTTTGATGATGTGTTAGTGTTCTGTAAGTTAACAGTCTTGTTCTTGTATTTCGCACTATGTACTTTGTTTACTACACCTTTATCACCATTTTCCACTTACCGCTGTAATTCAATACCCCCTTTTTATGCGACTTCAGAAGAACACGCCATATTTAATGCTTCATCCAATGTTAATGCTTTCCTCTCAAGCAATCTGTTTTGGATATTTTGGTTTCTTAACCCAAATACAAATTGATTTCTGAGGGCAGTATTTAGATAATCGCCAAAACCACAATTTACTGCCAAACGCCGCAATGATGTCAGAAAATCTGCACACGTTTCCTCAGGCTTTTGTTTCCTTAAATGAAATCTGTAATTTTCCAATATTTCATTTGGAATTGGATCAAAATGCTCCGATAATTTTCTGACTATTTCTGTGTACGTGATACCTTCAGGTTCTCTGGGTAAAAGTTTGTCACACAGCACGTTGTACGTAGTAGCACCCATGTAATGCAAAATAAGTTGACGGCGCTTTTCTACACTCGTACCCGCATTATAAATATCCACTGCAGTCTCAAATCGTTTTACCCATCGAGCCCATGTTGTCGTCTTTGGATCAAACGCTTCAAAATTAAACACAACAGCCGCTGTTTCCACTGGTGGAGTCATTTTTTTTCTTTATAAAAAAATATTTTTCTTCACTTGTACTGTAAAAAGTGAGGTTAACTCCGACTCGTCGCCAAAATGTTACAAATCAAACACGCTTGAGTTCTCTTTACAGACTAACATAACTTTATTTTTTTGGATTTCTCTTAGATTTGACATTTGGTGTGAACATATGTATATGACACCTGGGTTGTGCTGTCTCAGTGGTAAGGTCAAATTACCACCATTGCCTTCACTATTGGTACGACCACACCTACTCTAACGCCCACTTTTTTTAATTGATTAATTGCTTCTGCATGGGTTTTTACAGATTTACTTCATACAGATTGTATCCACATCTTACTGAAGGCGAGGTAAAAATAAAAAAATTTATGTTTGCATGGTTTTTCAGTCTGCGGGCGCAGGGGCGTGGCAAAATCCAATTTTCATATTGCATCACCAATGACATACGAGCATACATATATATTTTGCTTTTTTATTATATTTCATTTTTTTCAAAGCCGTTGTCATGTTTTTCAAAACGAGATATCAAACTCTTAAATCGGTTATGTAGTTCCGAAGATATTTGCAAAAAACTTATGTTATTAACGATCCAATATCAAAATTTTAAAACTTTCGAAATGTTGCATTCAAAAATCCGAGTTTTCGGTTTATTTACAAAATATTTACATCATTCGATAACAGAAGATATTCCGCGGTTACTAAGGTGCAACATTATACAATAAGTTAAAAATAATATTATATCAATCGATGGTAAAAAACTTTATGTACCCTTGCATTTAAGATACCTAACGGTACATTCAAACAAATTGCTCGAAGCGCTTGATCGGACTCTACGTGATTTTCGAGGATACGACAAACCGATGGGAGGCGCTCTTATTATTTTTGTTGGTGATTTTCGTCAAACTTTGCCCGTTATCAATGACGGCAGATGAGCTGAACGCATGCTTGAAAGCTTCATATCTTTGGAACCGAGTCGAGAAAATCACGCTATCGACGAACATGCGTGTGCAAAACTTTTTGACATCGGAAATGAAAAAATTCCAATTAATCGCGCCACGAACGAGATTTTGTTCCCGCCTAACTTCTGTCGAATGCAAATGAATATTCAAGCCGTTGTCGACAAGGTTTTCCCAAGTCTAACAATCTCCTACAAAAAATCGGATTGGCTGTGGGAACGTGCAATTTTGGCACCAACAAATTACAATGCCAACAAGCTCAATGAGCAAATTCAATTGAAACTGCCCGGCAAATTAATCAAATACAAATCGATCGATACAGTAATGGATGAAGAACAAGCCGTCAATTATCCCACTGAATTTTTAAATTCATTGGATGGTAAAAAACTTTATGTACCCTTGCATTTAAGATACCTAACGGTACATTCAAACAAATTGCTCGAAGCGCTTGATCGGACTCTACGTGATTTTCGAGGATACGACAAACCGATGGGAGGCGCTCTTATTATTTTTGTTGGTGATTTTCGTCAAACTTTGCCCGTTATCAATGACGGCAGATGAGCTGAACGCATGCTTGAAAGCTTCATATCTTTGGAACCGAGTCGAGAAAATCACGCTATCGACGAACATGCGTGTGCAGAACAACTTTTTGACATCGGAAATGGAAAAATTCCAATTAATCGAGCCACGAACGAGATTTCGTTCCTGCCTAACTTCTGTCGAATGCAAATGAATATTCAAGCCGTTGTCGACAAGGTTTTCCCAAGTCTAACAATCTTCTACAAAAAATCGGATTGGCTGTGGGAACGTGCAATTTTGGCACCAACAAATTATAATGCCAACAAGCTCAAGGAGCAAATTCAATTGAAACTGCCCGGCAAATTAATCAAATACAAATCGATCGATACAGTAATGGATGAAGAACAAGCCGTCAATTATCCCACTGAATTTTTAAATTCATTGGAACCACCCGGAATGCCACCGCATGTGCTAACATTAAACGTTGGATCACCGGTAATTCTTATTCGCAACTTAAACGCACCAAAGTTATGCAACGGAACCGCATTGACCATCAAAAACTGCTCACTAAATTTAATCGAGGCAACAATCATCGGTGGCAAATTCAAAGGCGAAGATGTACTTATTCCACGAATTCGGATGATTTCCAACGATTTACCATTCCAATTCAAGCGGATCCAACTCCCTTTGCGTCTTACCTGTACTATTGCCATCAATAAAGCAAGAGTCACACAGCACGTCAAAAAACATTGAATATTCGATGGCCCCAAGATGAAGTAATAAATAAATATAATTTCCAATTTGCCTCTTAATAAATGCGTTTCTTTTTTGATTGAGCCCATACCTAGACCATATGTAAGTTATTCTGTAACAAATCTTTATGATAGATATTCCATAAATTTATTTAAAGGCCGTACATTTCTTTAAAAGCTTAATTTAAATCGTGTGGTAATACAACACTAATGTTTGCTTACGGCCAGCAACGCGGACCGGGTCAGCTAGTATGAAATAAATGTGCTGATCAAATTTTACTGATTTAAAAATATATAAGGTCAAAGAAAATATATTACTCTGAGCAAATCTTAACATATCGGGAAATAAAACCAAGTGGGGAATAAACATTACCAATAGTGCTATTGACCGGCATAAAGCGTTTTTCCGAATTGTATTTGTGAAAAATTATATTCATATCAAGAATATAACAAAGTCAATATTCTCATATATAAGTGCTCTGAGGGATGTGGTCACTATGACCAAATCCTACTATGTCAATGAATGAAACCTAGTGGGCAATGAAGGCCATCAATAGTGCTATTAATGGATGTAAAGGGTTTTTCCGAATTGTATTTGTGAAAATTTATATTCATTCCTGAAAATGTGAAAATTTATAAAATTCTCATATATAAGTGCTCTGAGGGATGTGGTCACTATGACCAAATCCTACTATGTCAATGAATGAGACCTAGTGGGAAATCAAGGCCATCAATAGTGCTATTGATGGATGTAAAGGGTTTTTCCGAATTGTATTTGTGAAAATTTATATTCATTCCTGAAAATGTGAAAATTTATAAAATTCTCATATATAAGTGCTCTGAGGGATGTGGTCACTATGACCAAATCCTACTATGTCAATGAATGAAACCTAGTGGGAAATGAAGGCCATCAATAGTGCTATTGATGGGTGTAAAGGGTTTTTCCGAATTTTATTTGTGAAAATTTATATTCAATCCTGAAAATGTAAAAATTTATAAAATTCTCATATATAAGTGCTCTGAGGGATGTGGTCACTACCCATCATACCATTTTAGGAGCGCTCCGAAAAAGGAGTCAGTAAAGAGTCCAACTAAAGAGCATTTTCGGAGCGAAAGAAAAATTTGCTTGTTACTGTCCTGAGTCTCAGTATGACTAAGAAATTCCACTTAATTATGTGTGTAGCAAAACACAAAAAACATAGCTGTACAACACAAGAATGATAAAAACAAGATTACACAGAGCCCAAGAAAAACCTAATAAAAGACTCTTTTCTGGCATTATCTAAGAGCTCTTTAAGAGCCCAAAAAACCCCTCATAAAAGACTCTTTTCTGACATTATCTAAGAGCTCTTTCTGACGGACCATTTTCGAACGTAATGACGCTCTTTTCTGAAGGTTTTCGGAGCAATTATGATTGTTTTTTGGGTTCATAAAGAGCGTTAACGCTCCGAAAAAGGTGTCAGAAAAGACTCTTTTCGGACTCTTATGGCTTGCTGGGTATGACCAAATCCTACTATGTCAATGAATGAAACCTAGTGGGAAATGAAGGCCATCAATAGTGCTATTGATGGGTGTAAAGGGTTTTTCCGAATTGTATTTGTGAAAATTTATATTCATTCCTGAAAATGTGAGTCATTTCACACTAGGTTTCATTCATTGACATAGTAGGAGTTGGCCATAGTGCCCACATCGCTCAGAGCACTTATATATGAGAATAATGTCTTTGTTATATTCTTGATATGAATATAATTTTTCACAAATACAATTCGGAAAAACGCTTTATGCCGGTCAATAGCACTATTGGTTATATTTATTCCCCACTTGGTTTTATTATTTATATGTTAAGATTTGCTCAGAGTAATATATTTTCTTCGATATATTAAAAAACATATATAATATATATGATAAAATATTATCAGCACATTTATATCATATTTAATTAAAGTTAAAATTTAAAAATGAATACAAATAATGTATTTTGTTGCAAAATTTTATTAAAAGTATTAAATTTCAGCGAAAATATGCATAATTTGTGTATTACATACTTTTTTATCGCATGCTATATTTTTTCAAAAACATATTTAACTAGGCATATTTATCTTCACACACATAATAAAAAATAAAGAAAACAAAGATTTTTGGATTATTACTAACCGAAAAAAAATTATGAATCCTAGTTCAAAATATATTTTTATCTTGATCGTCTATGTCAAGGCTACGTATGCTGACGTATATTTGAGAAATAAAAAGGTGTTAACTTTAGAATCAAATTATATACATATTAGTTTGTCAGACATGGATATACCTACATATGTATGTAATTAAATGATTTAGATACTTACATGGAATTGCAAGTTGAAGAACAAATCGAACTAATAGTAAATTCATTTTGTTGTTTTATATATTTTTGTTTTTTTATAACAATAACTAATAGTTAAATTTTGTTTTAGTTTATGAAAATATGTTTACACAAAAAATATTTAACGAACATATCCTTTATCGATTCATTCAATGAAATAGTATAGACATTTCTTATATGTAGGCAGAGTACTCATATTGAATTTTTTAATTTGTCTTTTTTAAAACTCTATAGATCATATTTATTCTTAACACATTATTGATTTTGTTTAGGTTTCAAATTATATTGTAGCATTTTTAATAAAACATTTTTATATGTTTACATTTTATTTTTCAAGTTAAATTTTCTTAAACAAGTATCTATGAAATACAAAACTACAATAGTCGATACCCCCATAGTTGAAATATAAGTATGTATTTAAATGGTATAACTATGTTGCAACTGTTAAGATCGATGTGAAAATAACATATTAAAGAATGTATATGAAGAAAAACTTTTTAACAGATTTTTTTTTTTCGCAGAGTTCCATAAAAAGTACTTTTTTTACATTTTCCATGAAATTCATAAAAAAATGTAAACAAATAATGAACAAAATTTAGCTAAATTTTGTGCAACCACCAACTAAACATTTTTAAAGGAAATTAAAAAACGCGAATCAATAGTACTATGCCCCAGTTATAAGATTTCCGGGTTGTCACATGCGACATTTTAACTATTTGCTTAAAATCGCGCACTAATTCCAACCACATTTATTTTGATATTTTTAATAATAAAGCCAAAAGTGTTCCGTGTGCGCATACCTCGTTAATTGTAACCGATAGGACACAAAAATACGAATCGATGGTGATATAGATTATGTTTCAATAGACTGTAGTTTAGAAGTTATTGCGCAACAAACTTTAGAAAATGATAAAAAAAAACAAATACAGTTTTCCATTAATAACTCAGAAACGATGCCTTGTGCGCATATCTCGTTAGTTGCAATCGATAGACCGAAGAAATACCAATCCATAGTGGTACAGTCCATATCTCGGAAGACTGTATCTTAAAACTTATTACGCAGCAAACTTCCAAAAAATTTTCAAATCGCCAAAAATGTGTGAGTTAATTTTTCAATAATAACTAAAAACGATGCCTTATGCGCATATCTCGTTAATTGCAATCGATGGACCGAAGAAATAGCAATCGATAGTGGTATAGCTTATCTCGGGAGACTGTATTTTAAAAGTTATAACGTAGTAAAGCATTTATCAACAATAACAGGGTGACACGAAACTATTTATTTGTATAAGTTTTAGAGATAAACAGAGTTTGCTCTACTGAAAAATTTTAAGAAATGGGATTTGTTAAAAAGAAAAAAAATCCCACTTATAGATTTAGAAACATGTGTGTATTGTTTAAAAAGTACTACTTATTATACCTATACTATTAAGTATTAATATTTTTACTGTTCTAGTGTTTAAAATAAAATAATTTGCTCAAACATAAACAAAACGCAAAAGTTTTTCTTCGGAAACGTATAAAATAAGCATAAAAACACGGTTTGTAATTTTATTACTTAGATTAACCCAAGGTGAATTTAAATACTAGGTGATAGCGTAGCGCCAGCTGATTATTCATGGTGAATTTGAAAATTCCAAAAAGTTATATAAAAAAAAAACTTTTTGACAGTGACGAAAGTTTTTTTTTTTTTTTGTTCTTGCCTTGTTGTAATTGTTGTAGCAATGCGGTCACCTGGTATTTAATTTTACCATGGATTAACCTCTTATTTAATTACGGATAATTTAATTTTTATATTAAAATGTATTCAAATTCAATATATGTATTATAAATATAATAAATTATAATAAAGCAGAACAATGTATGATAAATGCGTCATATTCCACAAAATTCTAATAAATAATCCACAAAATTTACAAATTAATTTACGCGCGTGAACAAATCAAACTCAACTATTTTACAACAAACCGTAACAGCTGAATTATCAAAACGAACTTTTTTTTCTTGAGTGGTGAAAATTGTTTGTTGTTGTTTATGTATCATTGTGTAGATTTGTTAGAGTAAATGCGGGTTGTTAAAAAGTCAATTCCATTCGTTTCTAATTTGTAAACTAACAAACCCAAACATAACCTAAAATACATTGAACAAACTTATGTGTTTTATAAACAACAATTGCTAATGTCGATGCAAATTTTTTTTAGAAATCAATAAATCAATAATAACTAAAACACATTTAATCAAAATAAAATTAATTTGTGGATTATTAGAATTTTGTGGATTATTTATTAGAATTTGTGTGCATTATAAGCAATAATTGTTCTATAAATTTCCCTACAAAATCTAAACGGGAGCTTGTGCATTGTTTTAGATAAAATGTAAAAAAACAGCACATTATAAATTTCTCTATAAAATCCAAACGGGAGCTTGTGCAGCATATCGGCAAACAGGAATTAATAGCTAATAAGTGTAGAAATCAAATTCCGTATAGATTTTTTCACAAAAAAATGGAACATAGGGGGTATGCCCTATCAAACTTTCATGTTTTATATAAAATGTAAAAAAACAACACATTAGAAATTTCTCTATAAATTCCAAACGGGAGCTTGTGCATCATATCGGAAAACAGGAATTAATAGCTAATAAGTGTAGAAATCAAATTCCGTATAGATTTTTTCACAAAAAAATGGAACATAGGGGGTATGCCCTATCAAACTTTCATGTTTTATATAAAATGTAAAAAAAAACAGCACATTAGAAATTTCTCTATAAATTCCAAACGGGAGCTTGTGCATCATATCGGAAAACAGCAATTAATAGCTATTAAATGTAGAAATCAAATTACGTATAGATTTTTTCACAAAAAAATGGAACATAGGGGGTATGCCCTATCAAACTTTCATGTTTTATATAAAATGTAAAAAAACAGCACATTATAAATTTCTCTATAAATTCCAAACGGGAGCTTGTGCATCATATCGGAAAACAGCAATTAATAGCTATTAAATGTAGAAATCAAATTCCGTATAGATTTTTCCACAAAAAAATGGAACATAGGGGGTATGACCTATCAAACTTTCATGTTTTAGATAAAATGTTAAAAAAACAGCACATTATAAATTTCTCTATAAAATCCAAACGGGAGCTTGTGCAGCATATCGGCAAACAGGAATTAATAGCTAATAAGTGTAGAAATCAAATAATGTATAGATTTTTCCACAAAAAATGGAACATAGGGGGTATGCCCTATCAAACTTTCATGTTTTATATAAAATGTAAAAAAACAACACATTAGAAATTTCTCTATAAATTCCAAACGGGAGCTTGTGCATCATATCGGACAACAGGAATTAATAGCTAATAAGTGTAGAAATCAAATTACGTATAGATTTTTCCATAAAAAAAATGGAACATAGGGGGTATGCCCCCTATGATGCACAAGCTCCCGTTTAGAATTTATAGGGAAATTTATAATACAATTATTGCTTATAATGCACAAAAATTCTATTAAACCACAAAATTCTAATAAATAATCCACAAAATTCACAAATTAATTTTATTTTGATTAAATGTGTTTTAGTTATTATTGATTTCTAAAAAAAGTTCATCATTTACTTATTTGCATCGACATTAGCAATTATTGTTTATAAAACACATAAGTTTGTTCAATGTATTTTAGGTTATGTTTGGGTTTGTTAGTTTACAAATTAGAAACAAATGGAATGAACTTTTTAACAAACCGCATTTACACGCCCGTGAACAAATCAAACTCAACGAAACTTAATACAAACCGTAACAGCTGATTTATCAAAACAAACATTTTTTTCTTGAGTGGTGAAAATTGTTTGTTGTTGTTTATGTATCATTGTGTAGATTTTTTACGCCCGTGAACAAATCAAACTCAACTATTTTATAACAAACCGTAACAGCTGATTTATCAAAACAAACATTTTTTTCTTGAGTGGTGAAAATAGTTTGTTGTTGTTTATGTATAATTGTGTATATTTGTTAGTGTAAATGCGGTTTGTTAAAAAGTCCATTCCATTCGTTTCTAATTTGTAAACTAACAAACCCAAACATAACCTAAAATACATTGAACAAACTTATGTGTTTTATAAACAACAATTGCTAATGTCGATGCAAATTTTTTTTAGAAATCAATAAATCAATAATAACTAAAACACATTTAATCAAAATAAAATTAATTTGTGAATTTTGTGGATTATTAGAATTTTGTGGATTATTTATTAGAATTTGTGTGCATTATAAGCAATAATTTTTTTATAAATTTCCCTACAAAATCTAAACGGGAGCTTGTGCATTGTTTTAAATAAAATGTAAAAAAACAGCACATTATAAATTTCTCTATAAATTCCAAACGGGAGCTTGTGCATCATATCGGAAAACAGCAATTAATAGCTATTAAATGTAGAAATCAAATTCCGTATAGATTTTTCCACAAAAAAATGGAACATAGGGGGTATGCCCTAAAAACTTTCATGTTTTAGATAAAATGTTAAAAAAACAGCACATTATAAATTTCTCTATAAATTCCAAACGGGAGCTTGTGCATCATATCGGAAAACAGGAATTAATAGATATTAAATGTAGAAATCAAATTACGTATAGATTTTTCCACAAAAAAATGGAACATAGGGGGTATGCCCTATCAAACTTTCATGTTTTATATAAAATGTTAAAAAAACAGCACATTATAAATTTCTCTATAAATTCCAAACGGGAGCTTGTGCATCATATCGGAAAACAGGAATTAATAGCTATTAAATGTAGAAATCAAATTACGTATAGATTTTTTCACAAAAAAATGGAACATAGGGGGTATGCCCTAAAAAACTTTCATGTTTTAGATAAAATGTTAAAAAACAGCACATTATAAATTTCTCTATAAATTCCAAACGGGAGCTTGTGCATCATATCGGAAAACAGGAATTAATAGCTAATAAATGTAGAAATCAAATTCCGTATAGATTTTTCCACAAAAAAAGGGAACATAGGGGGTATGCCCTATCAAACTTTCATGTTTTATATAAAATGTAAAAAAACAGCACATTATAAATTTCTCTATAAATTCCAAACGGGAGCTTGTGCATCATATCGGAAAACAGGAATTAATAGCTAATAAATGTAGAAATCAAATTCCGTATAGATTTTTTCACAAAAAAATGGAACATAGGGGGTATGCCCTATCAAACTTTCATGTTTTATATAAAATGTAAAAAAACAGCACATTATAAATTTCTCTATAAATTCCAAACGGGAGCTTGTGCATCATATCGGAAAACAGGAATTAATAGCTAATAAATGTAGAAATCAAATTCCGTATAGATTTTTCAACAAAAAAAGGGAACATAGGGGGTATGCCCTATCAAACTTTCATGTTTTATATAAAATGTAAAAAAACAGCACATTATAAATTTCTCTATAAATTCCAAACGGGAGCTTGTGCATCATATCGGAAAACAGGAATTAATAGCTATTAAATGTAGAAATCAAATTCCGTATAGATTTTTCCACAAAAAAATGGAACATAGGGGGTATGCCCTAAAAAACTTTCATGTTTTAGATAAAATGTTAAAAAACAGCACATTATAAATTTCTCTATAAATTCCAAACGGGAGCTTGTGCATCATATCGGAAAACAGGAATTAATAGCTAATAAATGTAGAAATCAAATTCCGTATAGATTTTTCCACAAAAAAAGGGAACATAGGGGGTATGCCCTATCAAACTTTCATGTTTTATATAAAATGTAAAAAAACAGCACATTATAAATTTCTCTATAAATTCCAAACGAGAGCTTGTGCATCATATCGGCAAACAGGAATTAATAGCTAATAAGTGTAGAAATCAAATAACGTATAGATTTTTCCACAAAAAAATGGAACATAGGGGGTATGCCCTATCAAACTTTCATGTTTTATATAAAATGTAAAAAAAACAGCACATTATAAATTTCTCTATAAATTCCAAACGGGAGCTTGTGCATCATATCGGAAAACAGGAGTTAGTAGCTAATAAGTGTAGAAATCAAATTACGTATAGATTTTTCCACAAAAAAATGGAACATAGGGGGTATGCCCTATCAAATTTTCATGTTTTATATAAAATGTAAAAAAAACAGCACATTATAAATTTCTTTATAAATTCCAAACGGGAGCTTGTGCATCATATCGGAAAACAGCAATTAATAGCTATTAAATGTAAAAATCAAATACCGTATAGATTTTTCCACAAAAAAATGGAACATAGGGGGTATGCCCTATCAAACTTTCATGTTTTATATAAAATGTAAAAAAAACACCACATTATAAATTTCTCTATAAATCCCAAACGGGAGCTTGTGCATCATATCGGCAAACAGCAATTAATAGCTAATAAGTGTAGAAATCAAATAACGTATAGATTTTTCCACAAAAAAATGGAACATAGGGGGTATGCCCTATCAAACTTTCATGTTTTATATAAAATGTAAAAAAACAGCACATTAGAAATTTCTCTATAAATTCCAAACGGGAGCTTGTGCATCATATCGGAAAACAGCAATTAATAGCTAATAAGTGTAGAAATCAAATACCGTATAGATTTTTCCACAAAAAAATGGAACATAGGGGGTATGCCCTAAAAAACTTTGTTGTTTTAAGTAAAATATAAAAAAACAGCACATTATAAATTTCCCTATAAATTCTAAACTGGAGCTTGTGCATCATATCCGAAAATAGGAGTTAGTAGATAATAAGTGTAGAAATCATATTACGTATAGATTTTTCCACTACAGAATTTGATTTCTATATTTAATAGCTATTAATTGCTGTTTTCCGATATGATGCACAAGCTCCCGTTTGGAATTTATAAAGAAATTTATAATGTGCTGTTTTTTTTACATTTTATATAAAACATGAAAATTTGATAGGGCATACCCCCTATGTTCCATTTTTTTGTGGAAAAATCTATACGTAATTTGATTTCTACACTTATTAGCTACTGACTCCTGTTTTCCGATATGATGCACAAGCTCCCGTTTGGAATTTATAGAGAAATTTCTAATGTGCTGTTTTTTTACATTTTATATAAAACATGAAAGTTTGATAGGGCATACCCCCTATGTTCCATTTTTTTGTGGAAAAATCTATACAGAATTTGATTTCTACACTTAATAGCTATTAATTCCTGTTTTCCGATATGATGCACAAGCTCCCGTTTGGAATTTATAGAGAAATTTATAATGTGCTGTTTTTTTTAACATTTTATATAAAACATGAAAGTTTGATAGGGCATACCCCCTATGTTCCATTTTTTTTGTGGAAAAATCTATACGGAATTTGATTTCTAGACTTAATAGCTAATAATTCCTGTTTTCCGATATGATGCACAAGCTCCCGTTTGGAATTTATAGAGAAATTTCTAATGTGCTGTTTTTTTACATTTTATTTAAAACATGAAAGTTTGATAGGGCATACCCCCTATGTTCCATTTTTTTGTGGAAAAATCTATACGGAATTTGATTTCTACACTTAATAGCTATTAATTCCTGTTTTCCGATATGATGCACAAGCTCCCGTTTGGAATTTATAGAGAAATTTATAATGTGCTGTTTTTTTATGTTTTACTTAAAACAACAAAGTTTTTTAGGGCATACCCCCTATGTTCCATTTTTTTGTGGAAAAATCTATACAGAATTTGATTTCTATATTTAATAGCTATTAATTGCTGTTTTCCGATATGATGCACAAGCTCCCGTTTGGAATTTATAAAGAAATTTATAATGTGCTGTTTTTTTTACATTTTATATAAAACATGAAAATTTGATAGGGCATACCCCCTATGTTCCATTTTTTTGTGGAAAAATCTATACGTAATTTGATTTCTACACTTATTAGCTACTAACTCCTGTTTTCCGATATGATGCACAAGCTCCCGTTTGGAATTTATAGAGAAATTTCTAATGTGCTGTTTTTTTACATTTTATATAAAACATGAAAGTTTGATAGGGCATACCCCCTATGTTCCATTTTTTTGTGATAAAATCTATACGTAATTGGATTTCTACACTTAATAGCTATTAATTCCTGTTTTCCGATATGATGCACAAGCTCCCGTTTGGAATTTATAGAGAAATTTCTAATGTGCTGTTTTTTTACATTTTATTTAAAACATGAAAGTTTGATAGGGCATACCCCCTATGTTCCATTTTTTTTGTGGAAAAATCTATACGGAATTAGATTTCTACACTTAATAGCTATTAATTCCTGTTTTCCGATATGATGCACAAGCTCCCGTTTGGAATTTATAGAGAAATTTATAATGTGCTGTTTTTTTATGTTTTACTTAAAACAACAAAGTTTTTTAGGGCATACCCCCTATGTTCCATTTTTTTGTGGAAAAATCTATACAGAATTTGATTTCTATATTTAATAGCTATTAATTGCTGTTTTCCGATATGATGCATAAGCTCCCGTTTGGAATTTATAAAGAAATTTATAATGTGCTGTTTTTTTTACATTTTATATAAAACATGAAAATTTGATAGGGCATACCCCCTATGTTCCATTTTTTTGTGGAAAAATCTATACGTAATTTGATTTCTACACTTATTAGCTACTAACTCCTGTTTTCCGATATGATGCACAAGCTCCCGTTTGGAATTTATAGAGAAATTTCTAATGTGCTGTTTTTTTACATTTTATATAAAACATGAAAGTTTGATAGGGCATACCCCCTATGTTCCATTTTTTTGTGATAAAATCTATACGTAATTGGATTTCTACACTTAATAGCTATTAATTCCTGTTTTCCGATATGATGCATAAGCTCCCGTTTGGAATTTATAGAGAAATTTATAATGTGCTGTTTTTTTACATTTTATTTAAAACATGAAAGTTTGATAGGGCATACCCTCTATGTTCCATTTTTTTGTGGAAAAATCTATACGGAATTTGATTTCTACACTTATTAGCTACTAACTCCTGTTTTCCGATATGATGCACAAGCTCCCGTTTGGAATTTATAGAGAAATTTATAATGTGCTGTTTTTTTATGTTTTACTTAAAACAACAAAGTTTTTTAGGGCATACCCCCTATGTTCCATTTTTTTGTGGAAAAATCTATACAGAATTTGATTTCTATGTTTAATAGCTATTAATTGCTGTTTTCCGATATGATGCACAAGCTCCCGTTTGGAATTTATAAAGAAATTTATAATGTGCTGTTTTTTTTACATTTTATATAAAACATGAAAATTTGATAGGGCATACCCCCTATGTTCCATTTTTTTGTGGAAAAATCTATACGTAATTTGATTTCTACACTTATTAGCTACTAACTCCTGTTTTCCGATATGATGCACAAGCTCCCGTTTGGAATTTATAGAGAAATTTCTAATGTGCTGTTTTTTTACATTTTATTTAAAACATGAAAGTTTGATAGGGCATACCCCCTATGTTCCATTTTTTTGTGATAAAATCTATACGTAATTGGATTTCTACACTTAATAGCTATTAATTCCTGTTTTCCGATATGATGCACAAGCTCCCGTTTGGAATTTATAGAGAAATTTATAATGTGCTGTTTTTTTACATTTTATTTAAAACATGAAAGTTTGATAGGGCATACCCCCTATGTTCCATTTTTTTGTGGAAAAATCTATACGGAATTTGATTTCTACACTTATTAGCTACTAACTCCTGTTTTCCGATATGATGCACAAGCTCCCGTTTGGAATTTATAGAGAAATTTCTAATGTGCTGTTTTTTTACATTTTATTTAAAACATGAAAGTTTGATAGGGCATACCCCCTATGTTCCATTTTTTTGTGGAAAAATCTATACGTAATTTGATTTCTACACTTATTAGCTACTAACTTCTGTTTTCCGATATGATGCACAAGCTCCCGTTTGGAATTTATAGAGAAATTTATAATATGCTGTTTTTTTACATTTTATCTAAAACAATGCACAAGCTCCCGTTTAGATTTTGTAGGGAAATTTATAAAACAATTATTGCTTATAATGCACACAAATTCTAATAAATAATCCACAAAATTCTAATAATCCACAAAATTCACAAATTAATTTTATTTTGATTAAATGTGTTTTAGTTATTATTGATTTATTGATTTCTAAAAAAATTTCATTTACTTATTTGCATCGACATTAGCAATTGTTGTTTATAAACACATAAGTTTGTTCAATGTATTTTAGGTTATGTTTGGGTTTGTTAGTTTTCAAATTAGAAACGAATGGAATGGACTTTTTAACAAACCGCATTTACACTAACAAATCTACACAATGATACATAAACAACAACAAACAATTTTCACCACTCAAGAAAAAAAAGTTTGTTTTGATAAATCAGCTGTTACGGTTTGTTATAAAATAGTTGAGTTTGATTTGTTCACGCGCGTTGTTCACGGCGATCGCATTTACACTAACAAATCTACACAATGATACATAAATCATTTTGTTTAATGCCCATTTGTTCCTGACGTCATTTACAATCAGTGTTGCCATATTTTTTTTTACAAAATCTGACAATTCCCGAAAAAAATCTGCACCTTCAAAACAAAATTAAATAATATTGTACACATTATTCAAAAGTGACTCAATTCAAAATTTTTATTGTATGACACAACTAAAAATAAATCACTATTAAATTGCGACTTTATACAAAATGAAATATGTATAAAGAAAGACTTAACTGTTTTTTAGATCTTGTTAACGGTAACAAAATGCTTTGAACTTTTTCTTATAGATAAACAAGTGTGTTGTGTGTTGTTTAAGGATACAAACCCGAAAAATTAAAATTTTGAATTGAGTCACTTTTGAAGAATGTGTGCGGTATGTAATAAAATGATATTTGTATATGTTTAAATTATTGAAGAAAAAAAGAAAACAAAATATAATTTTTATATTTGATATAAAATATACATATGTATAAAAAATTAACCCCCTGGCCCACGATGTCGAACAATAACGTTCGCTTAGATAAGACTTAATACACAAACTTAATTGTGGAATAAACAAACTTGATTGAATAAAAAAAATAGATACGATAAAAAGTTTGTGTCTTAAGTCTTATCTAAGCGAACGTTATCGTTCAACATCGTGGGCCAGGGGGTAACAGTAAAAACATAACGAATAATACTTCATTTAAATTATCACATACATATGTATAGAGATCATAGAAAATTACTTAGACATACTTTTGTATGTATATGTACAACTACATATTCATATTAAATTTAGTTTCCATTTCTTTTGTTTGTACAAAATTTGTGCAATTGAATTTTTTTTAAATCTTTGGTCCGCAAAATTCCACATACAGTGGGAATAATAATAATTTGTTTTATTCGAATAAAATTTAAAAATCTGCATTGATTTAAAAAAATTGTTTTTTAGAGTAAAAATCTGCAAGCCTGTTTTGCACTTTAAAAAACAGATAAATCTGCACATTTGGTAACGCTGTTTAAAATTTAACTGAATTTAAAGCGTTTAAAAAATTTACGTATTTGACAACACTGAACAGCGACTTTTATTAAAAAACTCACCACACACCATTCACAATAGTTTGTTATGGTTTATTACAAATCCCAGAGTTTGTTTTGTTCACGGCGATCCAAATACTCAACAACCAGTACTCAATTCTTTTACAACTCAACTGTGTTTTCAATGAGTTTTGCAAGATTAAACACACTGTTTATATATTAGTCTGTGGTTTATATATTTAATAATACAATTTCTTAAATAAGGTTTATGGCTGCTGGACCTATTGCCGAACGGAATCAAGGTATGTATTTCTTTTAATATTTAACAAAATTTTGTTAAATTTTAAATAATTTTGTTTAAGATGCTACAATATATGTTGGTGGTCTTGATGATAAGGTGTCTGAAACATTATTATGGGAGTTGTTTGTACAAGCTGGTCCTGTAGGTAAGATTTACAAAGATAAATTAATATAAATAAAGCTGGAGGTTCACAACTCGCGTTTTAGCGTCAACGCGTTTTTAGATTTCTAAACGTTTTATATCTGTTCCTTTAAACTCCTACAAGGAGCAGAGGGGGAAAAAAAAACGTTTTAAACGTCAAGTATTTCAAGTTACAATATAGTTCATTTCAAACAAATTCAATCGAACAACAAACAAATTTTGGCAAACATTTTTTTCCACACAATATTTATTAACAAAAATATATAAAATTAATTTTTTAAACACAGAAAAGTCTACATAATTTAAATAAAAAAATTAATGGGTCCGCCTTGGCTTTGTAGAACACCATTTAATCTATTTTTCAAAGAATTTGCTAATACTTGTGTAATTATTTGAAATTAAATTCCATTCTTCAAATAGAGCGTTTTTTAATCCTGTTTATTTTTAATCGTCCTTTTTCTAACTTGGCGGTCTAATTCATCCCACAAATTCTCTATAGGGTTTAAATCCGGTGCCTGAGGTGGCGAATGAACGTTATACAGTATCCATTATTTAACAACACTAGCGGTATGCTTTGGATCGTTGGTTTGCTGAAAGTACCCACCTTCTGCAAGACCCAATTTATTCTCGGATTGCCTCAGATTATCTTTGAGAATATTTAAGTATATCATACGATCCATAGTAATATCGATAAATACTAAATTACCCACCCCAGCCGCCGAAATGCAACCCTATACCATAATGGAGCCACCACCGTATTTCACTGTAGGAAGCAAGTTTTAGGGCAATAATGCTTCGTTATTTCGACGCCACACTTTTTGCTTTCCGTCATAACCAAACAAGTTGAACTTGCTTTCGTCGCTAAATAAAATATTAGCCTAAAAACCCTCATCTGAATCAATGTATTTTTTAGCAAATTCGACGAGTTTTTGCATATTTATTTTACTTATAGACGGCTTCCTTCGGGGCACACGGCTGTGAAATCCAATGCTTTTTAATACGTGTCTCACCATTTCTGGATGCACTGAAGCAATATGCTGGCGTTTTAAAGTCTGTGCAATTTCTACTGCCGTAATTTTAGGCTTTTCTTGAACATTCAACAAAATTTGCCGCTTTGCACGTGGAGTCAGTTTAGGTGGGCGACCACTTCTTGGTTTGTTTTTTACACTTTTTGTTTCATTATATTTCCGAATTATTGTCTAAATGCTTGATTTTGGATGCCCAACTAGTTTTCCAATCTCTTTTAAAGATTTTTTTCCTTATGGAACTTTACAATAAGCTCACGCACTTTTACACAAATTTCTTTACTCATTTTCGTTAAATAACAAAATTAACTGCAAAATTAACAACAATTAAACTTTTTTCTAAATAACGGTATCTCGTGATGATGCCTGAAGTGTGTGGTAGCACTGTTCCATTTTATTTACTTCTCCACATAGCCGTATGCAGACTTTTCTGTGTTTGAAAAATGAATTTTATATATTTTTGTTAATAAATATTGTGTGGAAAAAAATTTTTGGTCAAAATTTGTTTGTTGTTCGATTGAATTTGTTTGAAATGAACTTTATTGTTAAATTGTTCATAGATAACCCAAAACCCCGTTTTTTAAGGGGGTATGCAGACTTTAATGTGCCCCGTATGCACTTTCGGAGGTGATGCCGTAAGCCAAGCTAATTTTGTTTTTATATGAAGTACTAGCTAAACCCTGTGTGCTTCGCTACCCCCTTTCGTTATAAAATAAAACGTATTTATATATTTACAAACATTTATTTATTTAATTTTAATGTATTTATTGCAATGCTTTAGGTTTAGTTTGCCCATCAGGAGCATACACATATACACGGGATATTCCCCTTGAGCTTTGTTAACAGTCATCGCAAACGCTAACCGAAGTGGAAAAAATTGTTTAAAATCGAATGGTAAATATGTTGGTAGCACTGGAATGCGTAGCAAAAGTACATCTGTACCTTTATATTTTCCTGTTATAATGGTCGCTTCTACTAAATTATTTCTCAGTTTTTTTTACTGCAAGTCGAGTGCCATTGCAAAGCTGTGGTGATCGATATTACGCAGTAAAATAATTGGCACTCCAATTTTAAGTTGTAGCACATGTGGTGGAAAGACTCAAATCACATCGAGTGAATTTAAGAACCCAATAGGATAATTAACGGCCTTACGGGTTGCTTGATTGATTTGACGCATGTCAAAGTGATATCCATCTTCTCCATATGGAAAAATAATAGGATACTGAAGCGCGTCATATGAGCGATGCATTTCAGTGGGCGAGGCCATGCCCCTTTGTACACTTACATTGTCAAGAATTTATTATTTCGTAAGAATATCCTATTGTGAAAATCCAATGACGATCGGTCCAGTAGTTAAGACTATATTACGATTTTTAATTTGCCTAAAAAGGGGCGTAGTCTCACCCACTTTTCTCCTGGTACGTATTCCTAACTATGCCAATACCATATGTACCACATATCATTGACGTAGGTAAAAAATGCCCAAAATATGGCGATTTGTATTTCTGGTTTATATGGGCGGTGCCACCCCCGTTTGTACAATCAAAACTTCTTATAGCCTAATATTCCTTAAAGGCCCAACTATAATGTGCATATGCTAGCTTAAGCAAACGTGCGAACACATATAAATTGTACGTGGCAAACTATAATGTACTTAACGAAACTTTTCGTTAAGTTTTTCAACTGTCATTTGCTTAAGCAAAAAGCGAAACTGATCGCATATTATGTACGGAATCAGCTGTTTGTTGTTTGTTTGTGTTTTTAACAAAATGGAGAAAGAAGAAAATACATTTATTTTAAATTTAATAGAAAATGTGGAAAAAATAAGTGCCTTTACAATAAAAGAGGCCCTTTTTATTTTAACAAAAATGTCTTTCTGTCGCGGTTTATTTCTCTGACAGAACAAGAGCGTCTTCTTCTTTTACAGTGTAGTTCACTTATTTATTTTAATGTGCACAGGCCTTCAAGCGCTAACTTAAATATTTTTATATTATTTAAATTTTTAAGTTGTTTCTCCATTTTTGCAAACACAATACGAAAATTAACAAAACATATGTAAACGTTTATTATTATTTACAATGTAGTGCTGCCACAGCTGTACATTTTAGTACTTTTGCCGATAAATTAAAAAAAAAGAAAAAATTATGCGTTTCTGGTACGAAGTTTTCTTTTAATTATAAAATAATATAATAATATTTATAAAATATTGTCATTTAATGGGGTTTTGTTAAAATAAAAACATTTTTTTTAAACATAAATGAGCAACTGTGGACAAAAAGTTTCAAAGTCATTGTAGCCACCTAAAAGTTAACTCTGAACTGGTTATGCATTTGACAGCCTTTTCGTTAACTTTTGCAATTTGCTTAATCTTGCTTATGCATATTATAGTTGGGCCTTTAAAGAGTCACAGTAACATGCTGTGAAAATTTTATCAAAATCGGCTCAGCCGTTTCGGAGTCCATACGTTACATACATACCAGAGATGTGCATGAATACCATTCAAATGACATATTTATTATTTTGTAAAAGTGAAGACTGAGTTAGCACTATACATAACTAAACGAAAGCTGTCATTGCATGATTCACCACAGCAAGTGGTTTGTTACAAAATGCATATAATTGCTTGTTTATTCTGTAAGCCCTTACCATTCACAAAAGCATTGAATCAGTATGAGTGTTATGAATATACGCAGAGATTTTTGAGTAAATATACACTTTACTATATTTATCGCATATTCTTTTTAATTTTATTTGATAGTGCTTGAACATATGTATTATTATAGGGATAGTAATAATGATAATGATAGAAAAAATAAGTACAAATTTCAGCCATTTTTCCGAAGTTAGCAAAAGAAATAATGTAATACTTCATGTTCAATATTTTATTATTTAAAGATAAATAAAGGGTTTTCCAATAAGGACTTGACAACTTTTTTTAAATCGATTGTAATGTGTGCTGTGTGGCTTGTGGCACCGTCTTGTTGAAACCACATGTCATCCAAGTCCATGTGTTCCAATTCGGGCCAAAAATAATCGCTAATCATTGCGCGATAACGATCGCCATTCACAGTAACGTGACGATCGTTATTGTCGACGAAAAAATATGGCCCAATGACGCCGCCGGCATGCAAAGCGCACCAAACAGTAATTTTTTGTGGATGAAGTGGTGATTCGTGAAGCACATGTGGATTTTCAGCAGACCAATAACGCATATTTTGCTTATTGACGAACCCATTGAGCCAAAAATGAGCTTCGTCACTGAAGATGATTTTGCGATGAAATTCATCATCTTGGTGCATCTTCTCCAGAGCCCAATCGGAGAACGTACGTCGACTCAAATGGTCCATCGGCTTCAATTCTTGAGTCAGCTTAATCTTGTATGGGTGTAAACCCAGATCCTTACGCAAAATTCGCCATAAAGTGGTCTTGGGGATGCCCAGTTCTTGAGAACGCCGCGGAATCGACTGATTTGAATCGTTTGCTACGGACGCCTGAACGGCAGCGATATTTTCGGAACTTCGACCAGGCCGTTGTCTCACTGGCACGACAGCATCACACAATGAATATGTAGACTCAAATTTTTGCACTAAACTTGTTATTGCTTGTCTACTAGGGCGAGAATTACGACCGAAAATTGGAGTTAACGCTCTTAAAGTTGCGGTCACCGACTCCGAATTTCGGTAGTACATTTTTATAATTTCCAAACGTTGTTCCTTCGTGTACTTTACCATAACGAAAATGTTAAGTTTACTGAAAAAAAAGAAAGCAACAATTAGATGATCAGTGAAATAGTGCGTTCACAATTTAAATTCAGAGTTGTCAAGTAGCTATTAGAAAACCCGATATATGTGTGTATTTGTTGTTTTTATAAATTATTGTAATTGCTAATAAAACTATATTTTCGCTCATATTTGTACACTGAATTCAAGAAAAGCAAATTATTAACAGTTTTTGGCCCAATACGGTTACGTTTTTCAGTTATTATGTCATTTTCAATTTGACAGAAAATATCCCAAATTTTACTTCTGCTTTGTTTATTTTTTACAATACGAAAAACACCGTTTTCAATATTTTTTATTATTTCGGAGTTCATCTTGAAAACTTATTTAAAAAATTAACGCACTGATTTTGCACTATGCAATCTGAGCTTTTATGAATCATTTGATTGTTTTGCTTACAAATCAAAACACAGTTATAATTTTTGATTCGTTATTGCTAACGGCGTTTAAAAAGTGATTGAGAAAATGACAAGCAATTAGGAGAGCGCAAACACTGCAAGCAATGTTATTAGCACATGTTGATGATTGACAACAAAACAAAAACAGTGAGTTCATACATATAGGAAAAAAGTGAATCAACTCGTGTACATCTCTGATACATACATACATACATACATTAATTTTTATATATCGTCACCTAAAATGCCCAAAGACGTAACCCTCATTATCATAATTTTACAAGAGAATCAGAAAACGGTATAAAATGAAAACTGTTTAATTGAAAATCTCGATTTTTTCACATCTTGTCTTAAGATAGACGACAAACTTCATGTGACGATATGTACATCAGAGACCTGCAACGAGTACTAAATTTTCGAGTATACTTATTCATGCACATTGATTTTTATGATTTAAGGCCCAACTATAATATGCATATGCTAGCTTAAGCAACCCTGCGAAGACATATAAATTGTATGTGCCAAACTATAATGTACTTAACGAGACTTTTCGTTAAGTTTTTCAACTGTCATTTGCTTAAGCAAAAAGCGAAACTGATCGCATATTACGTACATTATCACTATATTAAAGTAATAATGTAATATGGTGTTCAGACCAGAGACCTGCAACGAGTACTAAATTTTCGGGTATACTTAATCATGCACATTGATTTTTATGATTTAATCGTTTTTGTTCAAATGCACAAAACGCTCGTTTACGCAACCGTTCGTTTCAAACATTCAGTTTTATTCACTGGTTGTTTTTTGCGAACATGAATATTCTGACTGTGTCGTTAAATGTATGAAGCTCGTTTTACATCAAAGCCAACGTGTTGTTAGCCGAACATGTGTTTTATTCATTTGTTGTTTTGTGCGAACATGAATGTTCGACTGTGTCGTTAAATGTATGAAGCAGCTCATTTTACATTTTTTCTTTAATTTTTTTTCCTGTGCAAAGATATATTTGACAAACTGTACATATTACAAATTTTATCATTGCTTTGTCAAATAAGTTTTCTTTTCGACGAAATAATGTTAAATAGGTAGTAAATGCACATTTTTTATGTTTTCATATTTTTCTGCCAGCCGCTTTTTACTTATAAGTGGCTCGTGTGTTTTTAGTTCAATTCCAATCAGATCATGCACAACAAAGCCGACATGCAAAAAACAAACTGTGTATAAACAAGAATTTTTGTTTTCAAACATTGCAGTTCGAACCAAGTGTTGGAAATGATTTATACTCGTTGCTGAATTTTTTGTGTGTGCATAAAAAGTGAATAAGCATAAAATTGAATCATACTTTTTTGTATTGTTCTTAAAATTCAACGTTAGTGAATAAGTCGGCTCGTTCATACTTGTTGCAGGTCTCTGGTTCAGACATGCATTTTTAATTGAGTCAAGTGTTCACAAATGCTCAATATTGCTAATTTAATTAGCGTTTGACCAAAGACGATAAATATATAAAGATGTTGCACGCAGTGTATTTAAAATTGACAAAATTTTGTGCTTCCTCATGATGCGGGAGGGAAGACAAAAGGTAATGAAGCACAAAGAGCGTAACAATCTCTTGTTCTCTTGTTGTGTATAAGATCTTTTAATTCTCATTTATCATTGTTTGTGTGCATGTGTGTGTGTTGTACATTGCATTAAAAATGTAAAAATAAAATAAAAACCTAACAAAATAATTTTTGGTTCTTGCAATTTTTGTGCAAAGAACTTTTGTTAATAATGTGACCGATTGTGTAATTGTAGGGTAAGAGTATGTGTTTTATTGTTGTACATACAAAACTATATCGATTCGCACCGAATTATAATGCTATTTTTTAGACTATTCAATTATGTGTGTATGTATGTTCTTACCATATATAATTTTATAGACAGTTCAATTATGAACTTCTGTCTCTATTTTTGTATAGAATGAAGTTGTAATAACACGAATGTTTTTTTTTTGTTTAGTATTTATTAAATTTATTTATCAGTGTTTTAAAATTTTAACTTTTTCTATATGTACTTGAGAATTTGTATTTGTATGTTTCCCATGTGGAATGCTTCCGTAGTAAAATAAGAACTAGTAATTAAGAATCTTCATTCTGTGTTTATAACATTCGTTATTCTCATCAAACCGTAAGGAATAAATTGTATTTTTGGTGCAACTTACGCATTGCTCGGAATCATTTGTATAATTTTTTGCATGAACAAATATTTCTGAAGGATATTAAGGACAAAATTTGCGCTGGTTTATTAAATCTAAACGACATTTAACGCAAGATATTCGTTGAGCTACATATGTATGTAACCAACATAATATCGACTTGATATTAATTCTATTGGCACATTGTTGGATGTAAAACAATCGGCGTCTTCATTAAAATATTCTATATTTTATATACTATACTTATATGATATACTTCCAGTCCTTATAGTATCTTCTAAAATTGTTTGAAACTCTATAGGTAAAAGCATTGCATTATCGCTTGCACAATTTGATGAGGTGCTAAACTGAGTCATTTTTAAGGATAATAACTTAGCTACTGCCAAATTAAATTCATGAACCGATGGATTTTTTCAGTGTCCACCTTTGGCACTTATATATGAAAACAACTTTTTAAAGGATCTTGGTTAAAATGGATCGTTAAAATGCAAAGTAAATTTGAATTTAATTAATGTATGTAATAATTAAGTGATTATTTTCATTATTTGCTAGTTTTATTTCTCTCTAAATATGTAATTCTAAAAACGGTAACAAACGGTAACATTGATTTTTCCACAGGTTATTTGCACATACATTTTGTGAAAACAAGACTTCTTTTAGTTTGTATGTTTTTTGATTCGGCAATATATTTTTTTTTTTTTTTTTTTTTTTTTTTTTAATAATTAACAAACACAAACTGCGAAGCTTTTTTTTGGCTTGTCTGCAGAAAACACCCAGAGTCTTTGGCGGGAATCGAACCCGCAACCCTGACTCAAAAATGAAGATGTTTTGGTGAAAGAATTTTCCCAGCAAACATATTGTCAAACGCTTAAAATAAGAAAAAAGGAAAGAGTTTTAGCTAGATATAAACACCTTAAGAAAAAATATCAGGGATCATAAATAACAATTATAATTGTCAGATAATTATCTGTTAAGTTAAGAAGTAGTAGAGAAGAACTATGTCCACGGCGAAAAGCATACTGGGAGGCAGAAATCTGGTTCTGGACGATGGAAAGTATCTGATTCTTCATTAAATGCTCAACAACTTTCGACAAAGAAGGAAGAATAGAAATAGGTCTTAAGTCATTAAGACCATGTATAATCCTAGACTTTGGAATTGGTACTACCCGAGCAATTTTCCAGGTGGAAGGAAATGTTGACGATGTTAAAATGAAATTAATATGATGCATAAGAATATGCGACATATGAGGATAAATTATCTTAAGAAACCGTATAGGTATTCCATCAGTGCCAATAGATTTCGACCTTATTCGATACATAGCATCAAATATTTCCATTTCCGTCACACAAGAGAAAGAAAAGGATTCAGAAGCATCAATAAAAGTATTAAAGTCTACTATATCACTAAAACCTGAATTAGTAGCATTAACAAAATAATCATTAACATCATCAATATTAAAATCGGAGGTGTACCCAATATCACCACAAACACCATGACCATTTAAAATTCTCCATATTCCAGAGGAGTTCAGACCAGAAAATAATTTTGAGTAATACCTCCTTCTAACCCTACGAATAACACTTTTTGCTTTATTCCTATATCTACAATCTATAAGACAAGAGGCAGAAGATCTAGTGGAACGAAATACTTTATATGCAAGATCCCTAAGAGATGTTGCCAATTGGATTTCTCTTGACTTCATCCAAGAGGTGTCATTACTCCAAACCTTCTTCCTAACCTTTGAAACAAAGCAGTATAAAGAATCAACCAAGGAATTAATTAAAGAACTTTGAATCTCAATATTGCCAGAGTTATAAAAGTATGCCAAATCAAACACTTCAATACAAGAAAAAAGACCATTCCAATCAATTCTGTTAAAATTCCTATATGCTAAACATGTATATGGACATCCTACAGCAAAATTAAAAATAGCAAATATAAACGCATGGTGAGATATTGCAGGACACTGTGCCTGATTAGAATACGTCATACACGAAGAATTGCTCACTAACCAAATAACCAAATAATAAAATAATTATCGATCAATTCAACAGGTTTGGCACTCTCCTGAAAAATATGAAAATGTTACTTAAGTTGTTTTCTCAAAAGTCCACAGATATATTCTTTAATAAATTTAATTTAACACAAACTGACTTAACAATTTTAAAATCCAATATTTAAATTTGTCAGTGAAAATGTATGTAATTTAGTTTGCCATTAAATACTTTATTAAAATTGAAAATGTAGATTTCACAAGCAAAAAAAAAAACTTCTACTCAGGAACTTTACACACACTTTTCTACACTTATTATTTATATTTCAGCTTTAGCTCCTCCATTGCTAACCGCTCTTTCATTTTCAACTCCATTACTTTAATAAGCTCGTTGCTTTTAATTTCATTTTCACGCAGCTCTATTTCTCTTTCCTTCATTGTAATTTCTTTCTCCTTTAAATTAAATTCTTTTTCGGCTCTTTCTTTTTTAAAACTTAGCATTTCTGACTGCATTTCCAAAATATCAGACAAAGCTGTTCGTGAATATATCCCTTTTTTGCTAGTGGAAACTACATTTTCGTTAGGTATACTGTTTGATGTCAAATTTTCTTCTTTGTATGCATCTGTGCAGTCTATAATTTCGATAGATATGCTTTCATCAATTACTGCGTTCTCCACTATCCTGGTCCCAAAAATATCATCCAGCTCATAACAAAATGTGCACATTTTTATTAACGCCGCTAAAATAAAAGTGGAAATATTAAAAAGATACATGCATACATATAATTTTTAGTTTAAGTAATACCTTTCATGGTTTCGCCGTCCATGGTGCCTGCCCCGGTTGATCCCTCCCAACCTTTGGCTTTGCTATAGCTGGTACGCATATTTCTGACTTTAGATCGGACAAGCTTCCAATCTACTTCTACATTTGACTCCGCCGAAAATCGTTTATAACAAACCTGAGCTGTTGGCTTCTACAAATGATAACATTAAGGTACGGTCACATATAGCAAACATTTGACTCTAACATGTTCGCTCATATTTGCCTTAAAAGTTTACGCATTTTGTTAGGTGGTCACACGAGGGACAAATATTTGATAAAATTTATTTTTACCAAACAGCAGTCAAACAGCTGCAAATACATATTTTGGCAAACATGTTTTCCCTCCGGTCACACTGAAACAAATATTTTCTGTAGCAATTTATTTGATCAAACTATCAAAATATTTAAATTTGTTTTTTCATAAATAAAAACTGAAATGGAAGATTGTGAAGCATTATTTGTACTAAGTAGAGCAGCTTCTTTATTATTATTAGAGGAACACGAATCCAAAAGTCACAAAAAAAAGACAATGGGTGCGTAAATGGACTCAACGTCGGAAAGAGAAAGGAGCTACGATCTGAAACTCTAGAACTTTACAAAAAGTTTTTGACGATGACGGCAACTGATTTTGATTATTTAGTGAAAATAACGTTATTTCAGTGAAAATAGTAAATACTAATATTTATTAATTACTGTAGCTAAAGTTAGTGGCATCGCTGATAACTAAAGAAGTAACACGGTTTCGTGAGCCAATATCTCCTTCCGAACGCTTGACAGTTAGGTATCTAGCGACTGGAGAGAGTTATAGATTTTTACAATATGTTTTTCGTATTCCTCATAAACAAGTGATATTTTGTGTTATCTTAAAAGTTATGTGTAATGAATTATGTGAAACCATAATGATTTGTATATATATATATACAAATCATATATATATATATATATAGTTTTGATTACTAAAATAAATCAAATGATTAAATAAAACGACAAAACAGTTTGACGGTTTACAAAGTAATGAATTTTATTTTTCTTTTAAGTTGGTGAAATCATACTTACACACACACAATGAATAACATATTCACTTGTGTTGCTGATAATAAAAATTATTGAAATCAGAGTGTTGTGTTTTTACTTAGATTCTATTGTGTGAAAATGCAGTGTAAGGGTTTTTATGTTGACATAAATAAAACAAAAATTATTGAAATTAGAGTGTTGTGTTTTTACTTAGCTTCTATTGTGTGAATATGCTGTGTGAGTGTTTTTATGTTTAGGCAAAAGGCAATCTGTTAGTGGATGATGTCATAACACCCCCAGACAAAGAGCTTATCCCGGGTTCCAAGGGAAGTGAGGGTAAGTTTACTGAGATGGCCGTTTGCTCAACAGTTTTCTTATTTTTAATATATAGGCATATGCATAAGGTAATGATTATTATTGTCAAGATGGTATAGGTGGTGTAATTGTGAATCTTTTGGTTAGTTTTAAGTTCGGTTATAATGTTTGTGTTGTTAATATGCTTATATTCTAGTTGTCTTAAGGTTAAGTTAGTGTCGTTAGATATTTCAATGGCCCGGAAGGGATTTGGTATGATTATTGTGTTTTGATATAATTGCTTACTGTACCATTTGTCAAGTAGTATCTTACAATTTTCAATATAAATCAGATAATGTCCCTTTAATGTGAACGGGAATTGGTTACATGTTTGTTTAATTTCAATATCCACATTAGTGGTTACTATCACATTCGATCCAATTTCAATAATGCTGACACTATTGTTTGGACGGTAATTACAGATCATTTTGTCTTTTCTAAATACGTTTTGAATACATTTATCATTTATTTTTCTTAATTTAGATAATTTGCTAGTGTTTTCGTACATGTTTTTCCCGTCTGTCAAATAATTGTTTGCGTTGATCATTATTTCTTGTCCGTTTTTATTGGGGATTGGTTGTATGAAAATCTCCTTATAAGTTTCGGTAGTTAGATTAGGGACTTTAATTATGAAGATAATATCTGATTCCTTAGTTGCAACGTCAAGTTCAATGTTCTCCAACTTGTACAATGTTATGTTAAAGTCAATAATTTCCTGGTCTGTTAAAATATCTCTATTTAATGTTCGTAATTTTGAGGCCAGTAGTAGTTCTCGAGCTTGTTCGACTAATTTTCCCAAATGTTCAATTTCGTATCTGAGGTAAGTTTTACTCGAGTCTGTTCTGGTTCGATTGATAAAGTACATATTTTGTGCAAGTAACTTAGTCTGTTGGTTTTGCAGATCCGTTAATGATTTTAGTTGTTCGTCAAAGTGAGTGTTGATTTTGATTTGTTTATTCGATTGTTCAATTAAGTTATGATTATTGATACTATTAGTTTTTAGTTTTTCTTCAATTTCCTTCCTGTCATCGTCGTCCATAGTTCCGTACAAGTATTTTAACCCCTTTCCAGCAAGGTTTATGAGTCCTCGTTTAACACGGTATCTAGGTATTATGCTTAATAACTGTAATTTAGAGTGTTCAATCTGATGTTGCAAATATGCGTCGTTTAATTTCATTATTTCGGATTCTAGTTTGTTGATGTAAGTTAAATACTCTTCGATTTTGAAAATATGCAATATTTTCGAATAATTTTGTATTAACGGTATTTCTCCCAATTGCAATATTGTGTAGCCATTTCCTTGGTTCAAATCAGTTATCATCAACTTCTGCGACATCACTGGTGTTATCACCGTTAGGATTGTCAACAAGCACTTCCAGAGACCTAGAAAGTTTTTTCTTTTTGATGAACTGATCTTTATGTATTATTTGTTTATTTTTTCTATATTTTTTGTCGTTAATTTTCTCCACGGTTACTTGTTTCATTTTCGATGTCAATTTGTCCGTTTGGTGGGTTTTCATTACCGCTTCGTTTATATGTTCGTCTTTCCTATCCTTATTGCGGTATCCTAAGGTCTTAGTTTTTCTTTCTTCTATTCTGTCAAAAATCTCTTTTGTCTTAATATTGTTCCTAAAGTGTAGATTAATTGGTTTTTCTCCCGTTGTCATATGTATGCTATTATTGTATGCTTCTAGAGCTTGATACGGTAAGTCAACATTGTAGGCTATGTCCAAATTTTCCTCGCGCTTTTTAAATATGCGTATATTCTCGTTCAGGGTTGCATGAAAGCGTTCTATATCGGAGTTCCCTGTATGTCGGTTGGGGGTAACAAAGTGGTAATTTATTCCTTTTTTGTCCAAAAAGTCAGAAAAAAGAGCCGATTTGAAGGATGTTTCGTTATCCAAGGTGAGAATTTTAGGAGTTTTCATGTACATAAAGAGTTTTGTGAAGCTTTTGATAAGTTGCAATGGTGTTCTGTCTTGAACTTCTTCAATCATTGCGTATTTTGAGAATTTGTCTATCATCGTAACATAAGTAGTAGATCTGTCCAAGTACCATATATCCGTATGATAGTGTTCGTGTGGGGCTTTAGGTGTTTCGGTCTTTTCAAAGGGTAATTTAATTGGATTCCTTTCCAACTTAAAATTACATATTAAGCAGTTATTGATAAATTTAGTAATTTCCTTTTTCAAACCAGGATAATAGATTCTATTCTTAAATTCCATGTAAGTTTTTTCTATTCCTGGATGATTATTTTCAAATTTATGGTGTTTTGCTATAAGTTCTAAAAGGTTTTCATATTCTATAGTTTCTCTTAATTGGTTTGTAAGCACTATTTTTAGGTTAAGCAGATGGTTGGGATTTTCCCTTAACTTTTTATATTCATTCTGAATTTTTATTAAATCATCAGTATCTTCGCAATACATTCCAACGTCTTGTTTATCACTAGAATCAGATAATATTTGCGCTATCATCTGTTCCGTATAATTTGAATACGAATAGGTAACCCGAGATTTTCCGAAGACTAATGTTTTCTCGGTTTTATTATCATTGTTGTGTTTTAACACAATTTGGTAATTAAATGAGTGTAACGGTCTTTGGGATATTAGGAAGAGGTCACTGCTGTCTTCATCAGCTGAATGTACGGTAGGCACCGGTGACTCACTTCGTCTTTCGATATTTTCGAAAGTATCTTTTCCCTCTACATAATTATGTATTTTCCTAAGGTGGTCTTGTAGACATCGTGGTCTTGACAACGTTTTATTACAAATTTTACATTGCAGGTTTTTGTCAGAATGAGTTTTCATATGCAAAGTTAGACTTTGTTTATGGTTGTAAACTTTCCCACAAATACTGCAATCAAATCTAGTATTCTTTCTCTCGAATACGTTTGTTTCCCTAACTCTTGACAATGCATCCGCCACTTTGTTCTCTTTGCCTTGCAAGTGTTGTATGTCAAACTCATACTCATTAAGCTTGATTTTCCAACGGATAAGTTTCGAATTAGGTTCTTTGAGGTTCGCTAACCAGACCAAAGGTTTATGGTCTGTACGTAATTGAAATTTCCGTCCGTACAAATAATGTCTAAACTGTTTTACTGCCCACACAATGGCCAACAGTTCCTTTTCTGTGGTTGAATAGTGACATTCATGTTTATTCAAAGTTCTCGACGCAAATGCTAGAGGTCCGTTCTTCTGAGATAGAACAGCGCCCAGCGCATAATTACTCGCGTCCGTGGTTAATACGAACTGTTCATTAAAGTCGGGATATTTTAAAACCATGTCTGACATTAATATATTTTTCAATTTTAAGAAAGCTTCTTTATAGTCCTTATCATTTACATTGATAATTGAATCCTTTTTAAGGCGGACTGTTAAGGGTTTGGCTATTTTCGCATAGTCGGGTATAAATTTTCGATAATAACCACTGAGTCCGAGGAAACTTTGTATTTCCTTAATAGTTTTCGGAATAGTTTGACGTTTTATACCTTCTATTTTGTTTGGATTAGGGCTTATACCCTCTTTGGTGACAACGTGTCCCAAAAACTCTGTTTCTTTTTTTAAGAAATCGCTCTTATTCAGTGAAACTTTTAGATTTGCTTCTCTCAGAGTTCGGAATATTTTTTCCAAATTTACGAGATGCTCTTGTAAGGATGTCGAGAAAACGAGAATGTCATCCATGTATATTACACAGATTTTGTTAACATGTTCCCTAAGCACATTGTCCATCATCCTCTGGAAGGTCGAAGGCGCGTTCCTTAGCCCAAATGGCATACGAATAAATTCGTAATGCCCATTATGTGTAGAGAACGCGGTCTTTTCGCGATCCCTAGGTTCTACTTCTATCTGATAGAAGCCCTTGGTAAGATCCAAGGTGGAAAAATAATTCGCCCGTCCCAACTTATCCAAGACTTCGTCAATACGAGGGATAGGGTATTTGTCTTCTTTTGTCACCATGTTCAATTTCCTATAATCAACAACGATTCTCCATTCTTTATTGCCCTGTCTGTCCTCTTTCTTGGGCACGATCCAGATAGGTGCGTTATACGGTGAGCTACTAGGCTTAATTATGCCTTGGTTCAACATTTCTGTCATTTGTTTTTCCACCTCTGGGATATGTATAGCGGGGTATCTGTATGTTCTCGTGTAAATTGGTCCTGACAGTCCGGTGTCTATTCTATGTTTAACTTCGTTGGTGAAAGTCAAATCGTCTCCTTTTTTATAAAAAATATCACTATTGTTTTGAATTAAAATTTGTATTGATTCCTTTTCCTCTGAATTTAAATGTTCTATCCTCAAGTTGCACTCCGTTCCCAAAGTCTCAACATTATAAAGTTCTGGTAAATTTTTTAGCTCGTCCGTAAATTCGTATTGATTTTCTGGTTCTCCCTCATAATAAATTCTAAATTGTCTTTCGTTAAGGATTAATATGTCATTATCATAGTTGATAGTTGCTTTGTTTTCTCTTAAAGTGATGTGGCCCAAAAGACCGTCGAAAAATTTATGAAACTGAAAAAGTCTAAAGGTTGTTTCTGAGTTCAAAGGTATGCTTAAATTTTTCGCTGGCATAACCCCGTCATGTGTAACCGTGATATTTCCAGCTGCAGTTTTAATTTGGATAGGGGTTTTTAGTTTCGTAATGAATTTAGGTGGACATTGGTTGAAATTAAGAAAATCTTCAGTAGACCCTGTGTCAATTAGTAGTCTAAGATTTCTTGTCCGTCCTCTGAATAGAATATAGGGAAGTCCAAGTTGTTTGGATTGTCCTCCAGAGAGGCCGGTACACGAAAATTTTCTGATTCATAAGTTTCTACGGTTTGGTCTTTATTTTGCTTAATATAATTAGTACACTTACAACTACATTCCGTTACTGGAGTTTGATGATGATTTTGTCTTCTTGTCTGGGCTGTGGTTGTATCCATTGGTTCGGCTTTTGGTTGCTGCACATGATGGTGTTGTTGTGGTGGGTTGTACATCTTTGGTGTCCAATTTCTATTGGTCTGCTGATTTGGATTGGTCTTAGGCTGCCAATTTTGTCCTTGTTGTTGATTCTTACTGGTTTTTCTTTTTTCCTCCGTTAAGAAGCCTGATTGGGCCAATTCGTGGATGGCTTCTTCCATTGTTTGTGGTTTTAAAGCACATAATACTGTTCTCATGTGAACGGGTAATCTTGTCACAAAAATTTTCAGTGCTGTTTGGATATTTCTTTCGATGTCGTGGAGGTTTCCTTCTTGCCTGGATTTTTGGTTCAGCATTGCCAATTTGTGTAGGACAAAGTTATAATAATCTAGGGTATTACCTTGATATTGTGCTCCCCTCAGGTCTTCGTATAACTGATCAGATGTTTGAAATCCACCAAAATTAGTTTCCAGCATTTTTCTTATGTCCGTCCAGTTGTTTAAGTGTGGATGTATCTCCATAGCTCTTCGGGCTTTTCCTGTTAGTTTTGATTTTACAATGTTTATGCACATTTTTTGAGCTTGTTCATTATAGTCCGAAAGTGTTGGTAAAATATCGTCAACGTTGGTACAGAACACTGATAAATCCTCCTTGCGTCCATCGAATCCCTGTATTTTTTCTAAATACGTTAGTGGGTTGATGTCAAGCACTCGTCCTCGTACTCTAGCTGCCGTTGCTGCTGTGTTTGCTGCTGCTGCTGTAGCTGCATTTGCCGCCGCTACTGCTGCTGCTAGGGCAGAATTTCCTGGGCTTATTGACATTATTCGTTATAGATTTTATTTCCAATAAATCTTTTTTACGATACTATTATTTGCACTAATAGATTTTTGTTTTCAATAAAACTTTTTTACGGTACTATTATTTGCGCTAATAGATTTTTGTTTTCAATAAAACTTTTTTACGGTACTATTATTTGCACTAATAGTTTCAATAATTCGTTTTTACCGACTGCGCCAGTTTTGATTACTAAAATAAATCAAATGATTAAATAAAACGACAAAACAGTTTGACGGTTTACAAAGTAATGAATTTTATTTTTCTTTTAAGTTGGTGAAATCATACTTACACACACACAATGAATAACATATTCACTTGTGTTGCTGATAATAAAAATTATTGAAATCAGAGTGTTGTGTTTTTACTTAGATTCTATTGTGTGAAAATGCAGTGTAAGGGTTTTTATGTTGACATAAATAAAACAAAAATTATTGAAATTAGAGTGTTGTGTTTTTACTTAGCTTCTATTGTGTGAATATGCTGTGTGAGTGTTTTTATGTTTAGGCAAAAGGCAATCTGTTAGTGGATGATGTCATAACAATATATATATATATATATATATATATATAGGGCAAAAGGCCCTATCTAACATTTTCAAAATTTTACAGGAGAAGCAAAAAATCATTTAAAATTAAAAATTGCTAAACTCTTTTTATATATTTTTCCCTATTTTGCATGTAAAACCTACCAGTGGTTTTGACAAATATCAATGCTACATATTATGCAAACTGTTAAGCGCCCCATCCATTATACAATACTATTGTCTATATTATTTGCCATATTATTTTCGTTTTGCCCTATATTATCAATAAATGGCACAATGGTTTCGTCGATTATTGGTTTGAGGTTTTGGCTACTTTTTATACTATGTCTGGAATAAAATGAAAAATTTAACAAACACACATTTTGCACATAAAAAGTTTAAGGAAATAACTTACCGATATGCAGGTGTTCTTCAATATTTTACACTTTTCCGTGATTTACTTATGTACTTCATTTGTACTGAAGTTATCTAAAAAATCTTTAACAGCTAACTGCAATGTGTGGGCAGCACATTTAATAAAAATAATATTTTCGAATCTTACATTATCCAATATACTTTCGTAATTGTCTTCACTTTCACTTTCTTCGTCATCACTATGCAATGATAACAGCTCCGCCGCTTTCACCATATTTCTGCCATTATCCGTGGTTATTGCATAAACTTATCTTATCTATATTGAAACTTTTCAAAACATTTTCAACTTGAGTCGTTAAATATTGTGCAGTATGTTTCTGCTTCAATTCAAGCATGGCCAGTGTGAATATTTGAAGGGTATTGGATGAGATTATTTGCAGATTTATGCCCAAAGTACCACGATCATGGCGAGTAGCTGCATCCATTTTTATGCAAACTATTTAATTTTTTGTTATATTTTTTTATATTATTTTGCAACTTATCAAATTTATCTTCCAAATGTTGTAAAATGTTTCTAGAATTTATTTTTGGAATATGAAGGCCATCAAATATTGGTTTTGTTAATGTATTAAATGGTTCACTATCAAAAAATGACAAGGGCACTGATTGTTTGGTTAGCAAAGTAATACAAGCATTAACAACTTCATTCACAGACATTTCAATAGTGAATTTAATTGTTTTATTATTTTCGCATGTATCACTGCTTTCTATTTTAACCCTTTTTTCATCATATTCCTCACTATGGTCCTTTTGCAAATGTCTTTTCAGATTAGTTAAACATATCGCACTCAATTTTTTTTTTTTTTTACAAATTTTACATTCTCCATTGGAGCCATCAATAATATAGAAATCACGTATGTATTTATTCCGATTTCTTCCCATTATCAAATTATGTAAAATTTTTACTTTTATAAATAAGCAGTGCTTGTCACAACTTCTCCCACGCGATTGAATGTTATCACTTAATATACAATTTGCATTGCAATTAATAAATTAAAAACAACAATAAGATTACGCTAATAATAACAACAACAAAAATAAAAGAACAAATAATAGCGTTATTTCAAGTTCAAGGGCAATGCACAGCATAATTTAGAAACTTTGTTACCCCCCGTTGCCACATGCAACCCAGCAAGCCATATGAGTCCGAAAAGAGTCTTTTCTGACACATTTTTCGGAGCGTTAACGCTCTTTATGAGCCCAAGAAACAATCATAATTGCTCCGAAAACCTTCAGAAAAGAGCGTCATTACGTTCGAAAATGGTCCGTCAGAAAGAGCTCTTAGATAATGTCAGAAAAGAGTCTTTTATGAGGGTTCTTTTGGGCTCTTAAAGAGCTCTTAGATAATGCCAGAAAAGAGTCTTTTATGAGGGTTTTTTTGGGCTCTTAAAGAGCTCTTAGATAATGCCAGAAAAGAGTCTTTTATGAGGTTTTTCTTGGGCTCTGTGTAATCTTGTTTTTATCATTCTTGTGTGGTACAGCTATGTTTTTTTTGTTCAAAGCACAAGTAACAAGACAACAACGCTTTGCTACACACATAATTAAGTGGAATTTCTTAGTCATACTGAGACTCAGGACAGTAACAAGCAAATTTTTCTTTCGCTCCGAAAATCCTCTTTAGTTGGACTCTTTTCTGACTCCTTTTTTCGGAGCGCTCCGAAAATGCTCTTTTGTTGGACTCTTTTCTGACTCCTTTTTCGGAGCGCTCCTAAAATGGTATGCTGGGTTACAACCAAATTCTCTCGCAATTTGAGCTGTAAGTGCAAAAAATATGATTGTGTTAGTAAAAAACTGTAATTGTATTGAGTTTTTTGAACTTGCACTTCCCAGCATACCATTTTAGGAGCGCTCCGAAAAAGGAGTCAGAAAAGAGTCCAACAAAAGAGCATTTTCGGAGCGCTCCGAAAAAAGGAGTCAGAAAAGAGTCCAACTAAAGAGCATTTTCGGAGCGAAAAAAAAATTTGCTTGTTACTGTCCTGAGTCGACACGCAGTATGATTAAGAAATTCCACTTAATTATGTGTCTACCAAAGCGTTGTTGTCTTGTTTTTTGTGCTTTGAAGAAAAAAAAAACATAGCTGTACCACACAAGAATAATAAAAACAAGATTACACAGAGCACAAGAAAAAAACTCATAAAAGACTCTTTTCTGACATTATCTAAGAGCTCTTTAAGAGCCCAAAAAACCCCTCATAAAAGACTCTTTTCTGACATTATCTAAGAGCTCTTTAAGAGCCCAAAAAAACCCTCATAAAAGACTCTTTTCTGACATTATCTAAGAGCTCTTTAAGAGCCCAAAAAAACCCTCATAAAAGACACTTTTCTGACATTATCTAAGAGCTCTTTCTGACGGACCATTTTCGAACGTACCCTCTTTTCTGAAGGTTTTCGGAGCAATTATGATTGTTTTTGGGGCTCATAAAGAGCGTTAACGCTCCGAAAAAGGTGTCAGAAAAGACTCTTTTCGGACTCATATGGCTTGCTGGGAAGCACTTGCCGTAAGTAGAATGACAAATAAATAAACAGTGCTACCAGTGTTAAAATAAAAGTTATGTTTATAACAAATTTTCGAGGTTTTACAAAAAAATATTAAGAAAAAAGAACAAAACTATTACACAACACATCTTAATACAATTTTTAAATATTAATTTCATGCATTTATTAAAAAAAATTGTAAATTACAAACTTTTTTTCCGTATTTTTTTCTTTTGACAATACGGCAATACTGGATCCTTATGAGCTTGAAAATTAACAGAATTTTATGAAAAAATTTTGTTTGAAGTTTCTTTGCTGACGACAATTCAAAAATGAACTTGCACTTGCTAGTGTAGCCACTCAAACAAATATTGTTGTTTTTCGATATTTTTCGTAGATAATATCCAAGGTGAATTTAAATACTAGGTGATAGCGTAGCGCCAGCTGATTATTCATGGTGAATTTGAAAATGCCAAAAAGTTATATAAAACAAAAACTTTTTGACAGTGACGAAAGTTTTTCATATAGAAAAATGCCTGTTGTTCTTGCCTTGTTGTAATTGTTGTAGCAATGCGGTCACCTGGTATTTAATTTCACCATGATAATATCTATACTCAACTTGCTAGTAATTACTTGCAAGAATGATAAAATAAAGATTACGCCATGCGCATGATTTCCCGTTATGTGACGTAGAAGGGCCATTCTAAGGGTTACCAAGAATGTTTCATGTGTTAGAATTAAAATTTCTTGCGAAAAATTTATGTTTTATGTGATAGTTGGCAACCTTGCAATTGAAATCTCTGAGAGTTATAAAATAAAATCTGTTTAAAAAAGAAAAACAAACAAAAAAAAAACAACAAAAAATATAAACATGAAGAGTGCAATGAACAAATGCAAGCAAAACATGAGTAAAAAAAAACAAATTAGCCAATAGAAACACAGAATGTGTGACGTCACAGGGCCTAAATGCGCAGAACATTTTAAAATTTTATGCGCGTTGGCGTAATCTTTATTTTATCATTCTTGATTACTTGCATGTGGCAACGGAGGGTTACACACATTTTGTTGTTATTATAACTGTGTACTTTATTTTTACTTTAATACGTAACAAAGATTAATAAACATATTACCTATGTCACGAATTTTGAATTGATTTCTATTATTGATATAAAAATAAAAAAATCAAAAATAATTTTTATTTTTCATTTAAAAATATAAAAATAAAAAAACTTTTATTTTTCATTTAAAAATATAAAAATCAAAAATAAATCTTATTTCTTGATTTTTTTGATAAAAGTCATAACAGTTACGGTCCCTGGTATGGATACCATACTAACATAAACATTTTTTAATGGATTCTGGAAAACGAGCAAAACTGATTTATGTAATTGAGTTGCTTTATGTTTTTATATTGATTTTTTTGTCATTGTTACGTTAACAGTACTTAAAGTATTATATTTTTTTTTTTGCTAATACAATAAAGAGTAAATGGTAAAAATTTGAAAAAACACATTTCTTTATTTATCAGTTTATGACCCTTTAAGTAAAATCATATTGAACGAATGCATGTTTTACACGTCAGTGTATATTTTATTGTATTTTTCATACCACTTAAAAAGCTCGAACTTTTCTCGTACTCTTTGTACAATATAATGTTGATGTTTATTATATTAAATAGTTTTTTAATAAATTAATATACTATATCTTACATTTTGTCTAATTTTTTATTTAGTTAATGTTCATATGCCAAAGGATCGTGTTACTCAAATGCATCAAGGATATGGATTTGTGGAGTTTCTTAGTGAAGACGATGCTGACTATGCGATTAAAATTATGAACATGATAAAACTATATGGAAAGCCAATAAGAGTAAATAAAGCTTCGGCACATCAAAAGAATTTGGATGTCGGTGCGAACATATTTATTGGAAATTTGGACCCTGAAGTCGATGAAAAACTGTTGTACGATACTTTTTCAGCTTTTGGTGTTATATTACAAACACCCAAAATTATGCGAGATCCTGAAACTGGCAACTCTAAGGGATTTGCATTCATTAATTTTGCAAGTTTTGAAGCGTCTGACGCTGCAATGGATGCAATGAATGGGCAATACCTCTGTAATCGTCCCATATCAGTTTCATATGCATTCAAGAAAGACTCAAAAGGAGAACGACATGGTTCGGCTGCGGAACGATTGTTGGCAGCACAAAATCCATCTTCACATGCTGATCGACCGCATCAACTCTTTGCTGACGCACCTGTGCCTAGCATGATGCCTGTAATGGCAGGGCAATTAATTCCACCTCCATTGTTAGCGCCTCCACCTCCACCAAACACTGGGTCTACGTCTATGATGCCTCCACCGCCTCCGGTACCTCCTCCACAATCTGCATTTGTGCCTCCACCACCATTACCACCACTAGGAGGAAATCAATCCTTACCACCCCCAGTAGGAATACCTCCACCACCGAGAATGCTACCACCCAATTCTTGGCCATCAGCAGCACCTGCACCCCCTCCGCCGAATTGGAGACCAACTGGGTTCCCTTCTGCTCCCTTTCCCCCAACACCGTTTAATGGTGAAACTACTGTTGGCTATCAATATTAATAAAATTTTGTGTAATGCACTTTTATAACATAAAATATGTTTATATAAAAACTGTTTTTCTTATTATTTCGGAGTCGGGTTTAGTGACATTGCTCAAAAAACCCAAGACATTAAGCTTTAATTTTAGATATGATATACATATATCTGTGGGTACTATAATCACAGAATTATAAGATCTGAAAAATTAAAAAAGAAAATTATTTTTCATTAAATATAATTTTCAGAATTTAGTATATTTAGGGCCATTATTACAACTTGCCTCTAATGCTCTTAATAGTAAAAGGTAACTTTAATTAAAGTTAGGAATAAAGTGACCTTTAAAATTTTTCGTTATTACAACTTCCTTGTAAAATAAAATAATTTTTTTCTAAAATATTCAACAGTCTTCTTTGAGGCTGACAGGTTATTAACCCATTAATAAGCAAAATAAAACCAGAAGTGACAATTAAAAAAAAAGTTAATTTTTTTTATTCATTGTACATAAAAGTATAAAAAAATTTAAGAAAAATTATAAGTGGGTGGAGTAGAACGGGTGTACTCAACTAAGTACACAGCCGGTTTATATGTGAACATTTTCAAAGCAATTTTTTTCAATGCATAATGTTTTTAAACATTTCTTGCATTGCCATCGAACTCTTGCATGACATAAAACACATCTTAATTGTTTTTCTAACTTTACGGGATAGTGACCTATACCATCTTGAGGTAATCCTGGGATCAATGACGATGAAAGTCGAGCTTTATTTTGCATGTTTTGGCGTAAGTAGTACCTTGCAATGGAACGTCGGAATAAAAGTTGAAACTTTTTTATTACAACATCTGCTAATGGCCGAATTTTAAACATTTTGTCCCTGGTAGTGGCAGCTTCATAATTTTTCACAAGATGAAGATTCTTTTTTATATCTCGATATCTTTGTCTAGACATTGATTTTGATATCATTTCTTTTCCAACATCTTCATCGTAAGACCAGTACAAATCCTCACGTGGTACTTATCTCAACACTTAAATTTTTATTAGTTTAAAACTCCATTTTGTGGTAGTTGATATTTATAAAGTCAGATTTTTCTTAATAAGTTTAAAGGGTACAAGTTTCTTTTAAGCTAAAAACATAAAAAAATCACAAAACGTTCAAAATTTTAAAGTTTTCGCTTTATTTGTGGGTGTACTCAATTGAGTAAATGGGTTAATATAAATCAAACTTCTGTTTTCCATTTTTGTTTATCAAATTATTTGTTGGCAAAATAAAATTAAAATTAATTTATTTTTCATGAAGTTGACAGTTTGTTACGGATTTGTTTTTAAAATGTTTTACCTCGCCTTATATGTACGACCTGTACTGTAACACTATAAATATGCGCCAAACATATTTTGTTTACATACCATGCACCCAGTGTATTTGCCCTTGACATATTTCGAATTCCATTTTTTTTTATTGGTAACAATAGTAGAGATTTTTTTTACCATCAACTTGTTATACACAAACACATTATTACGATGGAATGCAAGAATGTAAAGAATGTGAAACCGTTACAATTTTTTTTGGGTTGTTATTGCGAAATGACAATTTTAATAAGTTGTACAGGCATCATCGAAAGTAGAAAAGTGCAGTTGGTTGAAATATTGGTACAAGTGAAGTCGTCAGGCGGTAGAATAAAAATTCTATTTTTGCGTCTTGTGAATTAAACGGCTAGTTTTAAAAGAAAACCAACGTGGTACGATTTTTATACAAAAAAAAAGGAAGTGAAATCAAATAAAAGTATTCTGTTAAATATAAAAAAAGAATGGTTAACAAATAAAAAAAGGAAATATTTTAAAATAAATGTGAAAAAAAGACAAAAGATAAGTTAAGTTCTCTAAGAAAAAAAAGCTAGATTTGTCAGCTAACTAAAATTATAGAATATAATTTCTTAAACTTAATAGTTATAAGTGGCATTACTAACATACATGTAATAAATGATGGATTAAGAATAATTATAAAACAAACAAAAAACTAGAATCTTCGGAAAAAGGTAAAATCAAGTGATCGAAGCAATAATGAACAAGGAAACATAAAACTCACTTCCTCATCTTGTTACCACTACAACTCATGCTCAAGCAAAAGAATTTGCACCAAATAGTTTGGTTTTTTTTTGTAAACTAATAAATTTTTAAAACTTGAAAATAAACTAAAACAAACAACTTAAAAATAAAATAACTCCAAACAACAAACATGTTAAAACTAAACAAAATTCTTAAAAGTTTAATACTAAATTAACAAAACAACAAACAAACCAAAAATTTGTTGTTAAAACCACAGAAATTTACATGAACAAATCTCGAAAATGAGACATAATTTCCCTCGTGAACAGAAAATCAGTAAGTGATATATAGAATGGACTTGATGGTGTTAAAAGAACATTTTAAGCTCAAAACAATTAATATATAAAAAAAAAACTAAAATCAAGTACTACAAAAGTGGAAAATCTCAAAGTAAATAATTTAAAGAATTGATAAAAGTTTGTTAGTGCACTAAACAACATAAATTACAACAATTTTAACATTAACAACACAAACTGTAACAACATGAATTATAACAAATATAACGTCAACAACATGACCCACAACAACTACAATATGTTGCTCTACAACAACGTCACCAGCCAAAATTAACAGCGACGAAACCACCAACAACACCAAATAGCAAGAAGTAGAAGCTGACGAACACAACGTGAGGTACAACAATACAACCTCCACCGAGTATCAAGATTAGTATACATTTATAATAAGGTGATACCAAATAATTGTAATTTTTTTGAAATAATTAAAATGTAAAATATAAACGCTTTTATAGAATTACTAGCTAAACCCGGTGTGCTTTGCTACCCCCCCCCCCCTCGTCATAAAATAAAGTAAAACGTATTTATATATTTACAAACATTTACTTATTTAATTTTAATGTATTTATTGCAATGCTTTAGGCGAGACCATGCCCCTTTGTCCACTTACATAGTCAAGAATTTATTATTTCGTAGGAATATCCTGTTGTGAAAATTTAATGACGATCGGTCCAGTAGTTAAGACTATATTACGATGTTTAATTTTCCTAAAAAGGGGCGTGGTCCCACTCACTTTTCTCCTGGTACGTATTCCTAATTATGCCAATACCATATGTACCAAATATCACCGACGAACGTCAAAAAATGCCCAAAATATGGCGGGTTAAATTTGTGGGTTATATGGGCGGTGCCACCCCCGTTTGTACAATCAAAACTTCATATAGCCTATTATTCCTTCCAGAGTCACAGTAACATGCTGTAAAAATTTCAGGCAGATTGGTCCAAGGGTTTGGCCTCCTATTAAGCACAAACATACAGACACACATTCATTTATATATATATAGATTAAAAGCAATATAATTTAAGGTAAAATGGGGCGAAAAATGGGGATTTGGTAATAAAAAAATGTATGTAGTTAAAAAGTATATAAAACTTTAGGTAAATACATATTACAAAAAAGTATTTTGTATAGCAAACATTGTTAGTGGTATAAGTAAGTATCTGAATTAAAAAAAGGGGGCGATGAAGTAGGCGTAGTTCATACTACCAAATAAAAAAATACGTTGGAATGAACAAATTTGTATAGAGAATAAAACTTTCAAAAATTTGGCGTGAAAAGGGGCGTGGCTTAAGAAATCTTTATTTTTACCTCGCCTGAAGTATATAATGTGTATACAATTTGAAGTAAATATGTTAAAAACTATATGGTAGCAATTACATAATTTTTAAAAAGTGGGCGTAAAAATGGGCGTGGTCAAAAAAAGTACCCTATTAATCATACCAAAGTCCCAAAAATATCGGTCCAGAGGTTTGGTCTCCAATTACAATATTTTAAAAAAGTGGGCGTGGTAAAAAAAAAGTACCCTATTATTCCTTCCAGAGTCACAGTAATATGCTGTGAAAATTTCATCAAAATCGGCTCAGCCGTTTTGGAGTCTATACGTTACATACATACATACATACATACATTGAATTTTATATATATAGATTTATAAATACTGCAATCCTTTCAATAATTATTAATTAAAATATAATAGTATATATAAATAATTGTATAAAACTTGCGACTAAATACAAAGGAAATTTTTTTTAAGAAATTAACCAAATAAAACTAAGACAAATGGAATTAAATAAAAAAAAAACTAATGAAAATGAAACTATAAATTTAAAATGATTTGCTAAATTTTTTATTTGAATGGATGCTAGGAAGAAACCTGCTATGGTAAGCGTAATATAATTAGTCGATTGTTTTGTAAACGGGACAGGTTAAATTCCGGGTACTTCACCAGTCATAGGTTGGGGAGGGGATAAGTGTACCCCTATATGGCAAACATCTGGCCATATTATCCCTCATGGATATCAATATAATCATTTCATCATGTTTCTCCTTACATGCTTTTTAGATTCCTTTTTCGAAATATTTTAAACATACTTCCAGGAGTGTGAAGTGTGTTATATGCTTACGTGCCAAACCCTGGTTGAGATAAATTTTGCTTAATGAGCTAGCGGGCCAGCTTTTATACCCCCTTAACCGGTCATTTGGATCGTTATTTAAATTTCATTTTGAAAGTGATTAAACGTGGTCGCCGTAACATATATGGCGCCCAACGAAAAGGCCATCGTAACAGGCCAACAAAGAAAAAGATTAAACGTGGTCGCCGTAACATATATGGCGCCCAACGAAAAGGCCATCGTAACAGGCCAACAAAGAAAAAGATTAAACGTGGTCGCCGTAACATAGATGGCGCCCAACGAAAAGCCACCCGTAGGGTGAAAACAATTTTCTTTTAATAAAACCTTGGAAAAGCACTTTAAGGAAAACGAAATGGTTATATTTTTTTTTGATTCGTAATTTTGATTTTTTTTGTAAGCATTTAACTAGCTATCAGTTGCATAAGTCTTGAAGTCTGGAATCTTCTAAACTGGATTCAACTGCTATGCAAACTATGATACGCACTACAAATCTTGTCGTTGTTTTTTTTTCCACCCAAATTTTGTTCCTGATCATAAGGATTATTGCAAGTCTGGTACTGATTCCAAGTAGAGGTCAGTAGTATTGCGGCAATAATGCTATGCTCATGGGACCTAATGTTGCACAAACCTGAATTATCTAAGTCCTTGCCTGACTATCTCTTTTAAAAATGGTAGGCATGTTGCGAGATAGTCCAGGTTTGAAATCATCCAGTAACACGACATAGTTTTTTTAATGCTTGCAGAAGAAAAATAAAATTTTGAAAATAACTGTTGAGTCATCTATCCTGTCATAGAAACAGATTTGATTAACCAACAGAGTAAGGAGAGACATGATATTTATCATAGCCTTCGTACACATATTTCTCAAAATTTTTTTTTACGAACAATTTAAATTTATTTTCCTTACAAAACAATCGAAACATGTACCACTGCAAGTTCTTCCTAGCATCCAAAATTTTATGAACTTTACACATACAAAAAACGCTAAAATAGAAATAAGAAATTGTTTTTCTTTATAAATGAATTTTAAATACGATATATCGAGCCATAACCGCCGAAAAATGTATCCCACAAACTCAAAATTTTACAGGGGAAGGTTTTTTTTAAATAAAATCAGTTTGAATAAAGCCATTATTTTAAAATTTATAATGTAAATATTGTTTTGTGTAATACATTTAATTTTAATAATTTTAAATGATGTTGAACTATCGATTTCGATAAAAAACAACAATCGATTATGGTGTGGGATACATTATTTTGGCGGTAATGGCTCGATATATATAAAAGAGAAAAAATTTTTATTAATATTTTTCTAAAAGAAAAAAGGAAAAACTTGAAAAAAAAACAAATTCTCAAAAATAATACATTTTCCAAATTTCTCCTATTTTTTTTTTCAAAAAAAAAAAAAAAATTTCTTCCGAGCATATTTTTTTTAACACTTTTTTTTCACATTTAATACTTATTTCCTGAAATTTGAACATTTCCTTTTTATTTTTTTGAACTCGTTAAACCTCGGGTTATGATTAATCAAATTAAAAGCGCCTAGTAAATTCTTTTCTGCTTTCGCGACCTGTACAGCTTTAACTGAACATTTTGTTTCCAAAAGAAAATTTTTTTTCTTTTCTCCTCATTCGCTTCACTCCACACGTGACACAAATACTGTATACATTTGCCCCCGTCTGTAACATTTTCTTTGGCTTGAAAATTTAATGGTTGTAAGTAGCCCCGCTTTCTTTCTGTAGTTGACTGTGCGATCAGGCACAGATAAAAGCGATAAAAATAAACCGGTTACACGAAATACCAACCCAAATCTGGCAACTTCTAGTGGGAGAGGTAGGATTTCCACAGGAGCTCAGGACAGTAAACCGATCAAAGTAGTTACGGGTCGTGGTCGAACTTCGATAGGAAATAGGTCGAGTAGCACAATTAGTCTAGGGACTCCAAAGTCTGATACCAGTACAAAGGCAATAAGGACCTCCTCTGTTCCGAGATCTCTAGAATCTAGTGATCGCTTTAACACATCCTTGCGAGACACGACACAAGAAGGTTTAAATACCAGTATAAATATGGCGTCACAAGACAATACTGGTCTTCCACCTCCTCAGCCGATTTCTTCCTCACCTAATAGCAATGCCATGGACACTTTGATAGCGTACGTAAGGGATGCCATGAGGAACACGCAAGAAGATTTTAAGAGAGAGATAGAAGACATTAGGAGAAACTAAGGTCAGTCACGTGAAAATCGAGGTACACAACAATCTCCTGGTATAAACTCCCAAGCGTCAAATGTTCATTCAAACGCCTCTTCAGCTACCTTCTTCATAAAACTAAAAGACTGGAATGTCTCATTTAGTGGAGATGAAGATGTATCAGATTTTTTATTTAAAATTGACACACTCACCGAACGCAGCCAGTGCCCAGAAGATTACCTAATGGCTAATTTTCATATTTTCCTAAAAGGAAAAGCTGAAACCTGGTTCTGGACATACATAAAACAGAATTCTAGGGCAACCTATCCGCTTTTAAAAAGAGCCATCATTAAACAATTCGGCACTCTAGAAAGTGATTTCGACATTTTAATGAAGATTTCCGCTAGGAAACAACACCTGAAGGAAAGCTACGATGACTTTCATTCATCATTGGTTAAAATGAACCTAAAGTTAGAGAGACCCTTAGATGACGACTCCTTAATCAAAATAATAAGGAAAAATATCAGGCCCGAACTTTTAAACATGACCTTCGTGTCTAGACCCGATGATTTAGATTCGTACCGTGACTTACTTAGGGAAGCTGAAAGATCACTCATTTCAAATAATGCGTTCAGGTACCCAACTAATCGACCTCGACAGGTTGATGAGATTACGATCGAATCAGTAGGTGAATCGACAAGTGGTGATGAGGTGGACGAAGAATTCGATCCACAAATAGAAACGTGATGTTGCCCGGCTTCGTGGGTCGTGCAACACGTACACTCACATACTTATTTTGTCTAATCTAGTAATGCCCGGCTTCGTGGGTCGTGCCACACGTATACTTACTCCTATATACTTACATACACATATTCTGTTTTCTACTGGCCCATTTTTCTTGTGACCCTAATAGCGTCCAAATCCTGCCTGTTCAAACCATGTATCACAGACACTGATTTGAAGCAGGTTTGTTACGGATTTGTTTTTAAAATGTTTTACCTCGCCTTATATGTACGACCTGTACTGTAACACTATAAATATGCGCCAAACATATTTTGTTTACATACCATGCACCCAGTGTATTTGCCCTTGACATATTTCGAATTCCATTCTTTTTTTTTTATTGGTAACAACTCTCTTTCTCGTTGTTAGGATTTTTTTACAACAGAGGGAAAAGAAACCAAAAGAATGTTCGAGAAAAGAAGAAAAAAATGTAACGCGATTGTCGTGCGCATTCATATATGATTCTTGCTTTTTCCTACTCACACATGCACACTCTCCTAATTGCGTCGTGTATTTAACATACACAACTAACTAGCATGTGTAGAGATTTTTTTTACCATCAACTTGTTATACACAAACACATTATTACGATGGAATGCAAGAATGTAAGGAATGTGAAACCGTTACAATTTTTTTTTTTTTGGGTTGTTATTGCGAAATGACAATTTTAATGAGTTGTACAGGCATCATCGAAAGTAGAAAAGTGCAGTTGGTTGAAATATTGGTACATGTGAAGTTGTCAGGCGGTAGAATAAAAATTCTATTTTTGCGTCTTGTGAATTAAACGGCTGGTTTTAAAAGAAAACCAACATGGTACGATTTTTATACAAAAAAAAGGAAGTGAAATCAAATAAAAGTATTCTGTTAAATATAAAAAAAAGAATGGTTAACAAATAAAAAAAGGAATTATTTTAAAATAAATGTGAAAAAAAGACAAAAGATAAGTTAAGTTCTCTAAGAAAAAAAGCTAGATTTGTCAGCTAACTAAAATTATAGAATGTAATTTCTTAAACTTAATAGTTATAAGTGGCATTACTAACATAAATGTAATAAATGATGGATTAAGAGTAATTATAAAACAAACAAAAAACTAGAATCTTCGGAAAAAGGTAAAATCAAGTGATCGAAGCAATAATGAACAAGGAAACATAAAACTCACTTCCTCATCTTGTTACCACTACAACTCATGCTCAAGCAAAAGAATTTGCACCAAATAGTTTGGTTTTTTTTTGTAAACTAATAAATTTTTAAAACTTGAAAATAAACTAAAACAAACTCAAACAAACAACTTAAAAATAAAATAACTCCAAACAACAAACATGTTAAAACTAAACAAAATTCTTAAAAGTTTAATACTAAATTAACAAAACAACAAACAAACCAAAAATTTGTTGTTAAAACCACAGAAATTTACATGAACAAATCTCGAAAATGAGACATAATTTCCCTCGTGAACAGAAAATCAGTTAGTGATATACAGAATGGACTTGATGGTGTTAAAAGAACATTTTAAGCTCAAAACAATTAATATATAAAAAAAAACTAAAATCAAGTACTACAAAAGTGGAAAATCTCAAAGTAAATAATTTAAAGAATTGATAAAAGTTTGTTAGTGCACTAAACAACATAAATTACAACAATTTTAACATTAACAACACAAACTGTAACAACATGAATTATAACAAATATAACGTCAACAACATGACCCACAACAACTACAATATGTTGCTCTACAACAACGTCACCAGCCAAAATTAACAGCGACGAAACCACCAACAACACCAAATAGCAAGAAGTAGAAGCTGACGAACACAACGTGAGGTACAACAATACAACCTCCACCGAGTATCAAGATTAGTATACATTTATAATAAGGTGATACCAAATAATTGTAATTTTTTTGAAATAATTAAAATGTAAAATATAAACGCTTTTATAGAATTACTAGCTAAACCCGGTGTGCTTTGCTACCCCCCCCCCCTCGTCATAAAATAAAGTAAAACGTATTTATATATTTACAAACATTTATTTATTTAATTTTAATGTATTTATTGCAATGCTTTAGGCGAGACCATGCCCCTTTGTCCACTTACATAGTCAAGAATTTATATTTCGTAAGAATATCCTGTTGTGAAAATTTAATGACGATCGGTCCAGTAGTTAAGACTATATTACGATGTTTAATTTTCCTAAAAAGGGGCGTGGTCGCACTCACTTTTCTCCTGGTACGTATTCCTAATTATGCCAATACCATATGTACCAAATATCACCGACGTACGTCAAAAAATGCCCAAATATGGCGGGTTAAATTTGTGGGTTATATGGGCGGTGCCACCCCCGTTTGTACAATCAAAACTTCATATAGCCTATTATTCCTTCCAGAGTCACAGTAACATGCTGTAAAAATTTCAGGCAGATTGGTAAAAGGGTTTGACCTCCTATTAAGCACAAACATACAGACACACATTCATTTACATATATATAGATTAAAAGCAATATAATTTAAGGTGAAATGGGGCGAAAAATGGGGATTTGGTATACAATTTGAAGTAAATCTGTTAAAAACTATATGGGAGCAATTTCATAATTTTTAAAAAGTGGGCGTAAAAATGGGCGTGGTAAAAAAAAGTACCCTATTAATCATACCAGAGTCCCAGTTAAATGCTGTGAAAATTTGAAAAATATCGGTCCAAAGGTTTGGTCTCCAATTACAATATTTTAAAAAAGTGGGCGTAAAAGTGAGCGTGGTAAAAAAGTACCCTATTATTCCTTCCAGAGTCACAGTAACATGCTGTGAAAATGTCATCAAAATCGGCTCAGCCGTTTTGGAGTCTATACGTTACATACATACATACATACATTGAATTTTATATATATAGAAGAAGAAGATATAGATATAAAGAAATATAATTTAAGGTGAAATGGGGCGAAAAATGGGGATTTGGTAATAAAAAAATGTATGTAGTTAAAAAGTATATAAAACTTTAGGTAAATACATATTACAAAAGAAGTATTTGGTATAGCAAACATTGTTAGTGGTATAAGTAAGTCTCTGAATTAAAAAAAGGGGGCGATGAAGTAGGCGTGGGTCATAGTTATATGGCGACGTTAACAGTATTAAGAGCAATATACTACCAAATAAAAAAAATACGTTGGAATGAACAAATTTGTATAGAGAATAAAACTTTCAAAAATTTGGCGTGAAAAGGGGCGTGAAAGGGGCGTGGCTTAAGAAATCTTTATTTTTACCTCGCCTGGAGTATATAATGTGTATACAATTTGAAGTAAATCTGTTAAAAACTATATGGGAGCAATTACATAATTTTTAAAAAGTAGGCGTAAAAATGGGCGTGGTCAAAAAAAGTACCCTATTAATCATATCAAAGTCCCAGTTAAATGCTGTGAAAATTTCAAAAATATCGGTCCAGAGGTTTGGTCTCCAATTACAATATTTAAAAAAAGTGGGCGTAAAATGGGCGTGGCAAAAAAAAAGTACCCTATTAGTCCTTCCAGAGTCACAGTAACATGCTGTGAAAATTTCATCAAAATCGGCTCAGCCGTTTTGGAGTCTATACGTTACATACATACATACATACATACATTGAATTTTATATATATAGAAGATAAATACTGCAATCCTTTCAATAATTATTAATTAAAATATAATAGTATATATAAATAATTGTATAAAACTTGCGACTAAATATAAAGGAAATTTTTTTTAAGAAATTAACCAAATAAAACTAAGACAAATGGAATTAGATAAAAAAAAACTAATGAAAATGAAACTATAAATTTAAAATGATTTGCTAAATTTTTTATTTGAATGGATGCTAGGAAGAAACCTGCTATGGTAAGCGTAATATAATTAGTCGATTGTTTTGTAAACGGGGCAGGTTAAATTCCGGGTACTTCACCAGTCATAGGTTGGGGAGGGGATAAGTGTACCCCTATATGGCAAACATCTGGCCATATTATCCCTCATGGATATCAATATAATCATTTCATCATGTTTCTCCTTACATGCTTTTTAGATTCCTTTTTCGAAATATTTTAAACATACTTCCAGGGGTGTGAAGTGTGTTATATGCTTACGTGCCAAACCCTGGTTGAGATAAATTTTGCTTAATGAGCTAGCGGGCCAGCTTTTATACCCCCTTAACCGGTCATTTGGATCGTTATTTAAATTTCATTTGAAAGTAATTTAACGGCGCGTAACAAGTTTTTCCAGAACATATGACAACTTCAAATACATAAACCTCACTATAAAATTTAAAGGCAATATGATCTTCCCTTTAGCTTATCGGTCGGTTCTAAATTAAAGTAAACTTATAATATTATTTAACCAAATATTTCTTATCTGTCCGATAACATCATACCTTTAACTATTGCCAAGTTGTAATAATGGGCCTTAGTATTTCCTGTATTACCAGCCTACGGCCAGGCGGAAGGATTTTCTCCTCTAACGGTATATGAACTGCACCTCTTTTTAAATTATAAATAAAGCAGAAGATACACTTTTGTCTCTCTTTATTTCAGTTTCTTTTCATATTTGCCGACATTTTTAAAGAAAATATTTTTTTTTGTCTTAAAAGTAATTAAAATGGAATTAAAGTTGTTGGTTAATCATTTTTTTCTGGTACTCTTTGATTAGCGAATTTATGAAATTTTGTGGATGTATGAAAAATTAAATCCCTAGCTGTACATATGCATGTATCTATACAGTGCACTGCACAGTATAGTAAATCGAAAATAAATGTTAAATTTGATATGAAAGTGAGAATATTCAAATTTCTCATATTGGTTATCACACCGCAACAAACCACAAAGTATAAAAGCTTATGACATCCCTAATTTCGTTTTTATTTATTTTCAGATTCAGTAAAATTTTGTCGATTCTATTTCGAAATTTATTTTTTTTTTATTGTGACGATTACCTAATGTACATACTCAGTGGTGATATTCGAAACAATTAACAACCGGTTCGCTTAAAAAAATTATATTTTTGCCAAATTTTGATAAAAATGGCGAAAATTTTAAAGTCGCATCCCAGTAACAGACCTCTTGAAGGAAATGATATAAACTTTTGTTTAATAAAAAACTAGTTTTGATTTTGCAAAATAAAAGTAAAAAAATTGCTTTATTTTTTTCTCAAAAGATTAAAGAAAACGCTATCGAAAACATCATCATCCAAGAATCCAATGTATGACCAAAATAAAATTCATTTGTTTGTACGTTTGGACAATGAACAACTGAACAATATTGTGTTTGTTGCCGAGACTAATCACCTTGATAAATAAACATTATATAAAACCGTTAAAACAAAAAACATAATCACCCCAACAAATTTCATATGGAATTTTTATTCACGAGAAGGGTGAATATGCAACAACCGGTTCGCAAAATTTTTAAAATTTTAACAACCGGTTCGAGCGAACCGGTCCGAACCGGCTGAATATCAGCACTGTACATACTTTTCCTTTGATTCAAGGAAGTATATCGATGGTCTCATGTAGAAAGGCCCTAACTCGCATATTTGAAACTTTACAGGAGAAGGTAAAAACATAATAGAAACTGTAATATTCAACATGTAACTTTTTTTGTACAACTGCTTATAAAAGCGTTATTTTTTACACTATTGCAATAAATTTTTGTGAGGAGGTGTATTTGCGTTAAATGCATTGAAATCGCAAAAAAAAAAAACAAATTTCGAAAAAAAAGCGAGTTAGGGCGTTTCTACATGAGACCAACGATATGTATGTATGTGTTTAGTTTTTTTTTTAAGAGAAGTTACACTCAGACAATTAATATGCCTATATATATTTGCGTTACTTTCTTTGAAAAGGGGATAGTTGAAGAAGTAAAGGTGGTGAAAGAAAGCTTTTTATATCACAACTCTGCAATTGCGCATTATGTTTGTTTTTAGTGCAGAATTGCAGCGGCTCTGGTGGTGAATGTGAATGTTAAAGCTTGATTTTATAGCCTTTATTTAATTATTTTACTTCGGTGGCGTTTTTAAATGCTATACCACCGAAGGAGGGCGCTGTGATAAATATTAGTTAGGATAGAAAAGAAAACTAATAATTATCAGAAACTGATGTTTGAGTGGCAGCGGCTGAGAATCGAACCCGGGCTACAAATACCAACTCATGCTTAATGATCAAATGCGCTAACCAATCAAGCTACGGCACCCTCATTTATTTATTTATGACGATAAAATTACTTGGTGTTATCTTCTTTTCTATTTTTTTAGATCAAACAATTTTCGTCCGGCACTGGCTGGACTAAATAATTAAAATTTATTAGATATAAAATTTGAAATACTTATGTTAGTTCGTTTTTAATGAAGATACAATAAATAAATAGAAGTAAAATGTTTATACCCTACACCACCACAGTGGGGAGGATTTGTGCTGATGTTTGTAACGCCCAGATATATTGGTCCAACACCCACCTTAAAGTATTCCGATCAGCTCAGTCGATTTAACGATGTCCGTCCGTCTGGCTGGCTATTCATGTAAAGCTTGTGCGCAGAGTACAGGTCGGAATTTTGAAGATATTTCGATAAAATTTGGTACATGATAATTTTTCGGCGCAAGGACGGATGGGATTGAAACTGGTGAAAATAGCTCCATTATTTCACCTGGCCCCCATACAAATGTCCTCCCGAAATTGGGTTTGGTTTACCGATCATAAATGTTTAAAATATGCAAGTATCCAAACAAATTTCACCTCAAATGTGTAGTAAATGGAGCTAAATCACTTGTAAACATTTTGTGAAGATCGGTCTATAATTAGTCGTAGCTCCTATATAAGGCCAACTTCCGAAAATTACTTTAAGGCGCATAACTCACTCAAAAATGTTGGTATCCAAATAATATTTAATGCAAATATATTTCATATATATACAAATAATACGGTATAATTTTATTATGATCGGTTCATAATTAGTCGTAGCTCCCATATAAGCCCCACTTCCGAAAATCTCTTAACGGTCATAAATTTCTTAAAAATGTTGGTATCAAATAAATTTCGACACATATAAGTTTCTTATATACAGAAATAATGACACCAAATTTTATAATGGTCGGTACATAATTAGTCGAAACTCTCATATACGACCCCGTCCGTAATTCAATTTAAGCTCCAATCTTTGAAAAGTATTTATATCGAGATAAAGTTTAACACATATAATATTTATGTTCACAGAAATCATGACACTAAATTTTGGTCCAAAATAGGTGATATCTCCCATACTTCTTTTTTTTGTAGCTTCTATTTATTTATTGAATCTTCATATCATGAAATGACAATAAGTTTTCAAATCTTAATACTAAAAAGAAAATAATAAGCCCAGCCAGTGCTAGACAAAAAATTTTATGATACTAAAAAATTTCACATCAACTGATCCAGTCATCTGTTTTGCGCTTGAGTTAAAGCAAGGGTATCCCTCCTTCTCAACCGATTGTGTCCACTAAAGTTAAGGATGTCTCATGCAAGTGGGTTTGGATGGTGTTCAAGTTTGCTGACGTACTTTGACGCATATTTGTGTAAATTCGACGTTTACTAATGGCACGCCTAGATCTTTGTGGATTCGAGAATTTCTAACATACCATGGTGCTGCAGTAATTATACGTAGAATTTTATTTTGACCCCTTTGAATTTTTTCAATATTTGATGCTGAGGCCGTACCCCATAATTGTATTCCATAACACCAGATTGGCTTTAGAATTGCATTGTACAACAAAAGTTTGCAATCCAACTTTAATGTAGAATTTCTGCCGATTAGTAAATTAAGTTGCACTGCTTTTAATCTCATCTGAGTAAGTTTTGCGGTGATATGAGACTTCCAAGTTAAACGACGATCGAGGTTGCGGGATAATTTGATTATTTATTCTGATGGACGAGCAGATATCTTTTCGCAATGTGAAAGTGATATGAATACATTTTTGTTCATTTACCCTGATTTTCCAAAGCTCTAGCTAATTCTCTACTTTATAAACATAATTCTGCAAATTCTGTGATGCAACTTGGTGGTCCTTATGGGCGCTGATAAAGGCTGTATCGTCTGCAAAAGTTGACGTATGGATTTTGGGGTCTGACGGCATGTCGGAGGCATAAATCAAATATAAAGTAGGACCCAGTATGCTACCCTGTGGCACACCTGATTCAATTGGCTGAGCGGTACTTAAAAAATCGCCTTCTTTGATTTTAAATTTGCGACCGTATAAATAACTTTCCATGAGTTTATGGGTGTTAGCAGGCAGAGTTAATTTTATTTTGTACATTAAACCGTCATGCCAAACTTTGTCGAACGCTTGCGACACATCAATGAAAAGGGCGGAGCAGTATTTTTTGTCTTCAAACGACCCTCTTATCACATTTACCAATCTGTGTGTTTGTTCGATGGTGCTGTGTTTAGCTCTGAAGCCGAATTGATGATTAGGAATACATTCAGTGTCATTCAGAATTGGAGTCAACTTAGTCATTAACAATTTTTCGAACAGTTTAGAAATTGTCGGCAGTAGGCTAATTGGCCTATATGACTCCGCTTTGGTGTGGTCCTTCCCTGACTTAGGAATCATAGTGATCATAGACACCTTCCAATCTGCAGGATAGTATTCTAGGCGTAAAATAGCGTTGAAGATAAAGAGGATAATTCTTCTAGCTACACGAGGTAACTCCACAAGCATTTTGTTGCTGATTTTATCCATACCTGGAGCTTTTTTAAGATTCAGAGCACCAATGGCGCTTTGAACATCATTATACATACATATGTAAAAATGTCGTGGGTGTTGTACAAAATATTTATATAGAACCAGCAACCATTGTAAATTCAGATGACACACTACAACATCACTTGTGAATTGAACAAATATGTTTAGACAACATATGAGTATGTAATATGAATTTTGGGGCTGCTTGATCTTTACTTGAGCTTCTTACCACTGATGATTCAACAAAGTGTGCTGATATTTGTGTTAAAAGTTTGCATATGAAAAAATTAGTATACAAGGAATTGGTACCTGTTTTCATAATCAAGCAATTGAATAATTTGGGAAAAGTAGTGCATTTTTCTCACGAATTGACAATGTAGTAAATATTTTTTTAAAAACAATGGCAAACAAAGAGAATAGAGAAAATTTAGAAATCGTTTATTTATTGTCTTGCAAACTGATGCCGGACAAAATAGTTTTCTATAATTGCTCTTGCTTTACAAAGTTCACACAAAGTCTGCTCAGACTATAAATAATTTGCTTGATTTAGGTTAGATATTTATTGCAATGTACTAAACGAGAGGTACAGGAGGTCTAATAACGAGTGGAGGCAAATCAGAGGCATTATTTGAGTTGTTTATAGTAAACACATTTCTCAAATGGTTAACAAATAATGTCCCTTTCTCGGAATCATTTCTAGCCCATTCACCAGTCGGATTTCGCAAAGCAGGTTTTCCTCTCATTGGTCTTTTTAAACCTCTTGCCGCCCTCCATAACGAGTAGTCAGAAATTGACGAAATTTTCGCCAAATATCCGGAATACTTTCCTGAAAAAACACCAACACCAAAAACAGCTGGCCCACGAGCCATTACAATAAAAGAATATAAAAGACGCCAAACAAACACATTGAAAAATCAGAAAGAAAGAATCACACCACCCAAAACACGTAAAGCAAGAGGAGGACGAGAAGTCAAACTAAGACAAAAAACAGCTGAACTATACAGAATTTTCACTATAACAGACAAAAATCTGAAGAAAAACCTACAGAAACAAATCACCCTTATTCCAGTTGTCGTCGTCGATATCGTCATCGTTTTTTTAGTCGACATTACTTCGTATCTATAAACATCTTGCGGCGATGACGACTGTTTATCGATTTTTGTAAACACATCTCTAATACTTGTCAGTTGATTTATTTTGTTTTGGTATTTGATGCAAAAAAATATTTTCAGTTTGATTAAAATTTTAATTTTTGTTGTATATGCTTTTTATTTGCGAATCAAATTGTGAATCAAATTCGGATTCGAGTGATGAACAAAATAAAAGAAACCTAGTACTACAAAGAAAGCAAATCAGACAGGAGTCCGACATCTTCAATTTGCCAGATAAAAAGTGGGTGTTATATAACATTTAATTATTTCCTAATGTTTACTTTGTTATTTCTTCAAAAGGTTTAAAAATTACTTTAGACTTAATAAAGCAGCCTTTAAGTATGTGTTGGAAGAAATAGATCCTTATTTAAAAAGTGGAATTAGATCAACATTTGTTTCAAAAACAATAAAATTAGCAGCCACATTATGATTTTTAGCCCAGGGGTCGTACCAACTGAGTGTTGGGAACGACTTTAACTTGGGACTGTCGCAGCCAGTCGTCTCCAAGATTCTGTCTGAAACATTGATGTCTTAGAAAGCAGAATTTGCCCCCAATAAATCAATTTTGAAATGACCAATTCGGAGAAAAATGAAGCGAAACTATATTTAAAAAAAAATTGATTTTCCCGGTGTTATTGGTTGTGTGGATGGAACCCACATTAAAATACTGGCTCCAAACAAAAACGACCAGTATATATACTTCAACCGAAAAGGGGTTTTGTTGACGATCAACTTCTTTTTGACTTTAAATTTTAAGTCTCGCCAAACCTGTAAATACAATTTTTTTATATTTTAATACTACACTCCTTAAATGATTTCCTTACTTTATGCAAAACATATCCATCTTTTCTTGGCGGACCAAGGGAATTTAATGCTTTGATAATTTCGTTCCACTTTTCTTTGAAATTACTATTAACTGTACCTGTCTGAAATCCTTTTGCAAGAGAAGGATTTTTTTGCATTTCTTCTATAAGTTCATCAAATTGTTGCAGATTTGTTACTTTCTTTTTTTGTTGTTCTTCCATTTTTTTATTTCTTAAAAAATTTCTTTAAAACACTTTAGTCGTTAACAAAAATTATGACGATAAGAACAGAGTCGCATCAACACAATATCGTCATCACATTTTCTTACAGAATACCAAATATCTGTCAATAATAATCGATAATCTTCAATAAAGACAACTAGAATACCAATTTGAAACAAACGATACAAAACGACGTCATTAAGTGTCAATGACGACAACTGGAATAAGGGTTAATAAGAGAAGTGAAACGTCAACAATGGGAAATTATGAGTCAAAACAAGAAGAAATCATCAGAGGAAACAACAATGACGGCTCAAACAACATAGAATTAAAACAACCAACAATAATTTATATTATACTAGCTGACCCGGTCCGCGTTGCTGGCCCTAAGCAAACATTAGTGTTGTATTACCACACGATTTAAATTAAGCTTTTAAAGAAATGTACGAAATGTATGGAATATCTATCATAAAGATTTGTTACAGAATAACTTACATATGGTCTAGGCATGGGCTCAATCAAAAAAGAAACGCATTTATTTAAGGCAAATTGGAAATTATATTTATTTATTACTTCATCTTAGCGGATGTACAATGTTTTTTGGCGTGCCGTGTGGAAAACATAAATTTTCCAAAATTAAGCCAGCAATAGTTAATAATGTGACTGACTCTTGCTTTATTGATGGCAATAGTACAGGTAAGACGCAAAGGGAATTGGAGCCGCTTGAATTGGAATGGTAAATCGTTGGAAATCATCCGAATTCGTGGAATAAGTACATCTTCGCCTTTGAATTTGCCACCGATGATTGTTGCCTCGATTAAATTTGGTGAGCAGTTTTTGATGGTCAATGTGGTTCCGTTGCATAACTTTGGTGCGTTTAAGTTGCGAATAAGAATTACCGGTGATCCAACGTTTAATGTTAGCACATGCGGTGGCATTCCGGGTGGTTCCAATGAATATAAAAATTCAGTGGGATAATTGACGGCTGGTTCTTCATCCATTACTGTATCGATCGATTTGTATTTGATTAATTTGCCGGGCAGTTTCAATTGAATTTGCTCATTGAGCTTGTTGGCATCGTAATTTGTTGGTGCCAAAATTGCACGTTCCCACAGCCAATCCGATTTTTTGTAGAAGATTGTTAGACTTGGGAAAACCTTGTCGACAACGGCTTGAATATTCATTTGCATTCGACAGAAGTTAGGCGGGAACGAAATCTCGTTCGTGGCGCGATTAATTGGAATTTTTCCGTTTCCGATGTCAAAAAGTTGTTCTGAGAATGTTTGGGCAGACGGGTCTTGCAACAAATGCACACGTATGTTCGTCAATAGCGTGATTTACTCCACTCGGTTGCTTAGATATGAAGCTTTCAAGCATGCGTTCTGCTCATCTGCGGTCATTGATAACGGGCAAAGTTTGACGAAAATCACCAACAAAAAGAATAAGAGCGCCTCCCATCGGTTTGTAGTATCCTCGAAAATCACGTAGAGTCCGATCAAGCGCTTCGAGCAATTTGTTTGAATGTACCGTTATTTTTTATCAGCGTTTGAAAAACACTCACAAATGTGCACAAAATGTAGGTATCTTAAATGCAAGCGTACATAAAGTTTTTTATCATAGATTGATGATATAATATTATTTTTAACTTATTGTATAATGTTGCACCTTAGTAAGCGCGGAATATCGGAAAGTGGGCGTTAGAGTAGGTGTGGTCATACCAATGGTGAAGGCAATGGTGGTAATTTGACCTTACCACTGAGAGAACACAACCCAGGCGATTCTCCGGTGAACCTTAATGCACCGCAATGGTTGCACACAATCTCCATTGGGCCAATTTGAACGGAAGGATGCGAGCTGTACTCAAAAGTGTAATCGTAATGAAACGCTACTCGATTCAAATCAACACTTGAAGCTCTTCTTCTTACGCGTTGATTTAGATTTTCACGTTGTTGAATTGCTTGATTTAATCCTACACGGCGCTGATCTCGTGCGATTTCTTGTTCATCCGTATTCAATCGATTGGTAATATTCCGATTTGTAATGGCATTTCGGGTTCGGTGCGCAAGATCAGATCTTCTGGGTCGCGGCATTATGAATAACACTGAGAAATTAATGCCACAAAAGCAGTTAATGTCACAAAAACAATGTCACAAAATCATTTCAGTCAGTCTCGTCTCATCGAACTATTCGAATTTTCGGTGAAAAAATCGTAATAGGTGAAAAAGTGTAAAAAGTTGAAATTAAACAAAAAAGTGAAAAAATCGTAATAGGTAAAAATAAAAAAAAAAAAAAAACATTAAAAATCGTATAAAAACTGTATGAGTGTTCCTCTCAGATGTAATTCTGAGAAAGAGCTTAGCTCGTCTAGAAAAACTAAATGGGTCTCTGAGGAAGAATCCATAAAAAAATCTCTGGAGAATTTTCTCACTACAAGAGCCTTAGAACGGCGTCGTTCCTGTTCGCCCAATATAGTAATTTCAATAGATGAAGGAACATCAACACCTTCTACATCAAATAGTGCAATCAATCCAAGAAAACAAGTAGGTATGGATAAATACGTCACAGTTCTTAAGCGACAGAGGAGCCCGACATCTGCTCAAGTGTCATCAAATTCAAAAGCTACTAAGACCGTGAGTAATGATCAAAATAGGTTTGCTCTCCTCCAGACGGATGAGCCAGAACTTCCTAAGAAGACGTTTAAGCCCCCACCAATTTATCTGACAGAGCCCACTTCCAGTAAATTGGTACAAAGAATTGTTTCGGTAATAGGTGAAAATATGTTTAGCGTAACATCAATTAAACATGGAAATATCAGCGAAACCAAAATTCAAGTGAAAAAGGAAGATGATTTTCGAAAATTGTCCAACCAGTTGGAGAGGGAGGCTAGGGATTTCTACACCTATCAGCTCAAAAGCGCAAAAGGTCTCCAAGTCGTTCTAAAGGGTATAGACCCATGTGTTGATCCTGCGGAGATAAAGACCGGCTTAATGGACAAAGGGTTCAAAATTAAGAGTGTTGTGAATATTAGAAACCGTGAAAAAATTCCACAGCCTACGTTTTGGGGTGGAATTGGAACCTGGAGATGTCGTATTAAAGAAAAACGAGTCCCATCCCATCTACAATCTGATTTACCTTCTGCATCGTAGAATCACCGTGGAAGCGTCAGGGACCCGTCCAGTGTGTTAACTGTCAAGAATTTGGGCACACCAAGGCGTATTGTAAATTGCCGTCAGTTTGTGTTGCGTGTGGGGAGCTACATGCAACTGCTCAATGCGATAAGTCGAAAACTGATTCAAAAATCAAAAATTGCAGTAACTGCGGAGGTAATCATACCGCAAATTATAGAGGTTGTCCAATTTACACTCATTTGAAAGACATAAGAACCAACAAGACGTCAGTATTACCTGATCGTCCTCAACAGCCTAATTTTGCTTCGAGTAACAATTTCCCTCAATTGTTACGGTCCACTAGTCATGTAAACGCGCCTAGTTCTAGACAAGTTTCTTACGCAAACGTGGTTAAATCTAATATGCCAGGTTTGGAGCAGGAACCTAAATCACAATATTTCGAGCCTAATATTAACACTCTAGAGACTACATTGCAGACTCTTGTCCAAACTATGAACACTTTTACGACCACTATGACATCCATGATGCAGGAAATGCTGAAAATGCAATCCACTATCTTACAAGCCATTTTAAAGAAATGATTTGTTTAAAAATTTGTTTTTGGAACGCGAACGGCCTCCGCCAACATAAAAACGAACTGGAACACTTCCTGATGGATAAGCAGATTGATGTCATGATGATTTCTGAAACTCACTTGATGGCGACAGCGTACTTCAAAATTAATGGCTACGTATTATATGATACTAAAGATCCACTCGGAAGAGCATGTGGAGGTTCGGCAATTCTTATAAAGAACAGAATAAAACATTATTTAATGAACAACATATGTGAGGATTACCTACAAGCAACAAACATTTGTATTGAATTCTGTCAATACAATTTTGTTTTATCATCAATTTATTCGCCACCTCGATTTTCAATAAAAGAACACCAATACTACAGCTTCTTCAATTCCCTTGGAGCTAGATTTTTAGTTGCTGGTGACTTTAACGCCAAACACACTTTTTGGGGTTCACGTCTGGTGACCCCGAAGGGTCGTGAACTCTTCAACACCATTGCCAAAATGGGATTAGATGTACTCTCAAGCGGGCATCCCACCTACTGGCCGACGGACCGACGGAAGATTCCCGATGTTATTGACTTCGGAGTAGTGAAAAATATCCCTGTAGAATCGATACAAGTGGAGCCTTCATTAGACTTGTCTTCAGATCACTCTCCTTCTATTATTTCAATGCGTTTCCTTCAAGGGAATGGCTCTCCATTTCGGGACATATCTAAAACCAGAGTAAGTTGGATAAAGTATAAAAAGTATTTAAGTTCCCACTGCACGGAAAATGTAGTGTTGAGAACTACCGAGGATATTGATGGGTCGATTGGCAAGTTTACTGAGGACATACGAAGAGCTGTACATCACGCCTCCACATACGACGTTGAGTGCAGAAGTGGGACAAATAGAATTTATTTCGCTGAACTCGATCATCTCCTGTCAGAAAAAAGAAGAGTTAGAAGAGAGTGGCAAATTCACAGGTCTCCTGAACTGAAAGCTAGGCTACGGGTATGCAGAGATATACTAAGAAATTTCTTAGAAACCCAAAGAATGGCTTCACTTAAATCTTACTTGGAGGGTCTTGATAGTATTTTTTTTATATATTTTAACCTATTACAAGTTATTTTTCCACTTTTTTGTTTAATTTCAACTTTTTACACTTTTTCACCTATTACGATTTTTTCACCGAAAATTCAGCCGCACTAAAAGTAACACGTCCGAACAGTTCGATGAGACGAGACTGAATGAAGATTGGAAGGTGTCTATGATCACTATGATTCCTAAGTCAGGAAAGGACCACACCAAAGTGGAGTCATATAGGCCAATTAGTCTACTGCCGACAATTTCTAAACTGTTCGAAAAATTGTTAATGACTAAGTTGACTCCAATTCTGAATGACACTGAATATATTCCTAATCATCAATTCGGCTTCAGAGCTAAACACAACACCATCGAACAAACACACAGATTGGTAAATGTGATAAGAGGGTCGTTTGAAGACAAAAAATACTGCTCCGCCCTTTTCATTGATGTGTCGCAAGCGTTCGACAAAGTTTGGCATGACGGTTTAATGCACAAAATAAAATTAACTCTGCCTGCTAACACCCATAAACTCATGGAAAGTTATTTATACGGTCGCAAATTTAAAATCAAAGAAGGCGATTTTTTAAGTACCGCTCAGCCAATTGAATCAGGTGTGCCACAGGGTAGCATACAGGGTCCTACTTTATATTTGATTTATGCCTCCGACATGCCGTCAGACCCCAAAATCCATACGTCAACTTTTGCAGACGATACAGCCTTTATCAGCGCCCATAAGGACCACCAAGTTGCATCACAGAATTTGCAGAATTATGTTTATAAACTAGAGAATTAGCTAGAGCTTTGGAAAATCAGGGTAAATGAACAAAAATGTATTCATATAACTTTCACATTGCGAAAAGATACCTGCTCGTTCATCAGAATAAATAATCAAATTATCCCGCAACACAATGAAGTCAAATACCTCGGAATCCACCTCGATCGTCGTTTAACTTGGAAGTCTCATATCGACGCAAAACTTACCCAGATGAGATTAAAAGCAGTGCAAATTAATTGGCTAATCGGCAGAAATTCTACATTAAAGTTGGATTGCAAACTTTTGTTGTACAATGCAATTCTAAAGCCAATCTGGTGTTATGGAATTCAATTATGGGGTACTGCCTCAGCATCCAACATTGAAAAAATTCAAAGGGGTCAAAATAAGATTCTACGTACAATTACTGCAGCTCCATGGTATGTTAAAAATTCTCGAATCCACAAAGATCTAGGCATTCCTTTGGTGAAAGTCGAATTTGCAAAACACGCCTCAAAATATGTCAGCAAACTTGAACACCATCCAAACCCACTTGCACGAGACATCCTTAACTTTAGTGGCCATGTTCGATTGAGAAGGAGGGATACCCTTGCTTTAACTCAAGCGCAAAACAGATGACTGGATCAGTGGATGTAATTTCGTTGTAGTATCATAATATTTTGTCTAGCACTGTCTTTTAGTATTAAGATTCGAAAACTTATTGTCATTTCATTTCTGAAGATTCAATAAATAAAAGAAATGTATTAAAAAAAAAAAAAAAAACAAAATCATTTAGGGAACTTACCTTTTGAAATCACTTTTCAAAAAGGTTGAAAATTTTTAAATACTACAAAAATAAATCAGGTGTCAAAAGTTTATGCACACAACGCCTTCTACTGGCAATAGCAGAACCAGGATTTGTTTTTGTAAAAAAAAATGAACAAAAAAAGTTTTCAATCAAATTAGGCGGAAAAACAATTGTCGTAAAATTTGATTTTTGGATTTTAGAAGATAATAATTAAAAGTAATGGGTGATACAATTTGAAGTAAGTCTTTTAAAACCCTTGTAGAATCGATTACACAATTTTAAAGCAGGCGTGGTCGAATTCGGCTGTACACTGCGGGCGTTGCTACGGCATCAATTTAAAAAAGTAGGCGGTCAAAAAACCCCACCTGGATAACCATCTTGTCGTGATGTGGTGGCTTAAATGCTGGCTGTAGTGTATGTCTTGTAACTTGAATCGGTTAATTTTAGCCGGAACAAGTTAGAAGGCATAAGCTTTAAAGCCAACATGACCAAGGGTTATCCCCACTTTTAAGGTCAAGGTGGATGATAGCAGTGCCGAAGACCTGAATGGCTAGTTAGTGGTTAAAGAAACTAGTCGCGAACAGCTTCCCTCCAACGCCACGGCACGGGTCGGCTGTAATGAGTATTTTGCCTAGTCCATGTACGCCGTCACTGCATGGATGGTCCATCCCCTTACGTGCCTACTCGTGGGACCAAAAATGAATGAAAACAATAAAAACACAAAAAACAACAAAAACAACAAAAACTCCCTGAAGAGCTCCGATGATCTCGGTTCTTCTTCAGAAGGCGACCTACTGGCTTCTAGCCAAGAGACCTTGGTTGCAATGGAGGACAGCGTGGGTGACCGACACAGCACTCTGCTGACCACCACAATAAACGTGACAAAAGCTCCTCTTCAAGTGGATGCCAAGGCTGGCGATCAATTGAAGAAGAAACGAAAGAAGAGGAAGAGTCAGAAAGACATCCTCAAGTCTCGCTACACCAAGGCGATATTCATTCTTGATAAGATTGACAAGAATGCTGCCAGCGGTGCTCCTCATGAGCGTGATGAAGCTGATCGCGCCAAATACCAGGCTGTGGTAGATGAATATCAAAAGTTTTTAGATTCAGTACCCAGCACATCAAAGGCAGCAGCCTTAACAACAGAAAGGGTCAAGCGAAATCGCTCTCAAACAGAGGGTGAAAAGTCGCCAAAACGGAGAAAGGTTTCCGATAAAAAAGCCGCTCCGGGACCCACATCTACCACGACCACATCCGCCAGACGACCCTTTAACGAGGTGGTTAAAGACCATCTCATAATGGCTCTGGCGACAGAGAAAGACGGTGCCATCAATCCTGTAGTAACAGAATGGGGTGCTATCGAGTCCAAATTAGCTGAGCTCGTTATGGAATACCTGATCGCTAATAGGACTGGTACGGCACCTCGCTTTGACTCTGGTGAAATTCACCGGGGATACAGGGTGATCAAATGCATGGACGGGTTCTCAAAGGACTTTCTGAGCAAATGCATCGCTAATATTAGTGGCGCATGGGAGGGTTTAAGCCTTAAACTGATCCCTGCTCAGGATATTCCGATGAGACCGCGTGCACGTATTTGGTTACCAAAGATGGCAACCGATGCACATAAGATGTTGGACTGTCTGAAGCTGCAGAACCCCAACATCCACATGGATGACTGGTCCATCATCCGCACTGAGCAAAGCGAAGGCCACACATGCCTTATCCTCGCCATCACCGAATCTGGCTCAGTGGAGCTTGAGAAGGCGGGTTTTAAGCTGTTCTTCGGAGTGAGGGACGCTAAGGTCAGGGTGTTTCGGCTCAAAGGAACAGGTAGCGGTGAGGCGGATGAGGTGGAAGTTGCAAGCTCTCTGCTCACAGACATGAAGCTATCTAAACCACACCCCGGATACTATCAATGGCGCTTAAGATAGTGCAAATAAATCTGCAGCACTCGAAATGTGCTACAGATAACCTTCGGGTACTCTTAGCTGAAGAGGACCTGGACATTGGGCTGGTGCAAGAACCCTGGGTTTCAAACCTGGACGTGAAGGGTCTCCCGGCCTCAACATATAATATACTCTATGCAAGAAACAATGGTAGGCCAAGATCATGTATTATTGCCAAAAAATCTATTAACATTTTTCTCTGTACGCAGCTTAGTTCAGAGGACCTTACAGCAGCAAGGGTCGAGCTACCGGGCAACAGTAGCCTCTTGATTGCCTCCAGCTATATGGCACACGACAAAACAGCTTCTCCAGTCGAGGTGAGTACTCTGATGTCATCTGTTGGAGCATCGGACATTATCCTGGGCTGCGATGCTAATGCAAGGAAACAAATGAAAGGGGTGAGTCTTTACTTGATTTCATTAATTCCAGCAAACTAAGTATATGTAATTCTGGTAACACGCCTACATTCATTTTTCCGAGTTCGGACGACTATAATGGATGGGAGGAAGTATTAGATATTACACTCATTAATGATAGGTCTAAGGTATCAGTAGATAGGTGGAGAGTATCTAGTGAAAGGTCATTCTCTGATCATAACTGGATTCTTTTCGAAATTAGACTTCAGAACTCGACAGAAAAAATACAATTTAGGAACCCAAGAAGGACTGATTGGTTCAAATTTAATGGGATCCTTAAACATAAACTTAGGAATATGCCAGTTGTGGAAGATTCAATCACTGGTCTTGAAAGATTGGAGGAAAACTTTAGTAAAACTGTAGTTAAGGCTTTTGAAGTTTCCTGTCCAGTCACTAAGGCTAAGAAAAGCTTCCCTCCATGGTGGAATTCGGAGCTATCTAAACTACGCAGAGAAACTCGTAGGGCCTTTAACATTAGCTATAATAGTAAATCATGGCAACCATATCGTGATCTATTGAAAGCTTACAAGAAAGCTATAGTAATCGCAAAAAGAAACTCGTGGAGACGCTTCTGCGAATCTATAGATAACACAAGAGACTCTGCAAGACTTAGCAGAATTCTGGCCAAGGGGCAATCCAATCCTACTTATATCAAGGGGAATGATGACTCCTGGTCCGAATCCTCAGCAGAGTCACTTGACATTCTACAGAATACGCATTTTCCAGGCTGTAAGGATGTTACTATGGATACGGTTATTGAGAATGTAGGCATGACTCTATCCAATATTGATAGTAACATCATCTCCTATGACAGGATATCATGGGCGATTGACAGTTTCAAGTCACCTGGGCCGGATGGTATTTTGCCAAAGATGCTACAAAGTGCAAAAAGGCATATCATTCCCTGGCTTCATAGAATTTTTACGCTCTGTCTATTCCTCAACCATGTTCCGGTTAACTGGAGGAGAGTCAGGGTCGTTTTTATTCCCAAAATTGGCAAGAGAAGTCATGAGAAGGCGAAGGATTTCCGTCCAATTAGTCTTTCATCTTTTCAACTTAAGACGTTGGAAAGACTCATTGATGCTCACATTAGGCAGCGCCTTGAGGGTTCGACATGGCTCTCGAACAGTCAGCATGCCTACGTTAAGGGTCGCTCTACAGATACAGCTCTGCATGAGGTTGTAAGGGTTATAGAGAGATCTCTCTCTAGCCTTTCTAGATATAGAGGGTGCTTTCAATAATGTGACTACTCTTGCAATTCAGCAAGCTCTAACTAACCTAGATGTTGAAGAATATATCAATAACTGGATAGCTACCATATTGAATTCAAGAATAGTCACAGCAAATCTTGGTAATACCGTTAAGTCTAAGCAAGTTGAGAGAGGCACTCCACAGGGAGGAGTAATCTCTCCACTACTGTGGCTTATCGTTATTAACTCGATTCACATTGATCTAGACAGTAGGGGTATAAAAGTTGTTGCTTATGCGGACGATGTGGTGATACTCGTACCAGGTCTGTTTCCGGACGTGATCAGTGAGATTATGTCCACTGCTTTGAGGTTGCTCGACAACTGGGCCACAGTTAATGGTCTTGGGGTAAACCCGAGCAAAACAGAACTTGTACTTTTCACGACGAAGACCAAGATTCCAAGCTTCAAACTTCCAATGTTGAGAAACTGCGAAATCCCCCTTTCAAACAATGCAAAATATCTAGGCATTATACTGGACTCTAAATTGTCATGGAAACTAAAGACTCAACACAGGGTAAAGAAGGCAACGGTGACCTATTACACCTGTCGTAAGATGTTTGGTAGAAAATGGGGACTTAGTCCCAGCATAGTTAAATGGATGTATACGGCTATAGTACGTCCAATTCTTACGTACGGATCTCTTGTATGGTGGACTGCAACTAGAAGGAAGTATGTCGTAGACCAACTATACAAAGTTCAGAGATCAGCCTGCATAGGCATAACAGGTGCACTAAGGACTAGTCCTTCAGAGGCACTGAACACTATATTGCACCTTATGCCAATTGACCTTCACATAATGGCCACTTCTGCCTGCAGCGCAGCGAGGCTTCAAGCGTCCGGTTGTTGGAAATCGAGAATATATGGCCATGCGGGTATTCTTGGCCAGTTGCCTTCAAACGTTCTCCAACCATCTGACTACATTACTACATACACGGATTTTGATAGGATATTCAAGGTCTTAATTCCCTCCAGGAGTGAGTGGAATAGGGGTAATATCGTGCACAAATACGACATTAGGATATACACAGACGGTTCTAAGATGAGCTGCGGTGTTGGTTCTGGGGTCTTCTGTGACGAACCTGGGGTAGACATCTCGTATCGTCTTCCGAATGAGTGTAGTGTTTTCCAGGCGGAAATTTTTGCAATCATGGCAGCTTGTAATACATTACACGATCATAACATTAGAGGCAATATAGGTATTTTTGTCGACAGTCAGGCGGCACTCCTCTCACTTAATGCCTACACAATTTCATCTTCACTAGTCAGGCAATGCAGGAATTCTCTGTCAAGGCTAGGTCGTCTATCTGACATTACCTTTGTCTGGGTACCTGCGCATAGGAACTACTACGGCAATGAACGGGCAGACGAATTAGCCAGAACGGGATCTGCCTTAGATATCTCCAATGCGGTCTCAGTAGCGATTCCACTGGGGACCATCAAAGGTATCATCCTCAGACATTTTCTTGCAAAGGCTGAGTATAGATGGCGAAATTTAGACACATGTAGGATAGCCAAGTTGATGTGGCCATCTTTCAACGAGAAACGTACTATGCAACTGATAACTCGAAATAGGAAGGATATATCAAGATTGCTGGCAGTATTAACGGGACACTGGACGTTAGGCAAGCATGCAAATCGCCTGGGACTCCCTTTTAACGACCATTGTCGTAGCTGTAAGGATAGAGAAAAAGAGGAAACGATTTTTCACCTTCTCTGCGAATGCCCAGCCCTGTGTGTCAGGAGACATAAATTCATGGGGAACTACACACTGAACGACCTTGGTGAGGTAGCCGGGTCAAAACTTAATGACCTGCTGAGATTTCTCACAGCTACAGGTTGGGTGTAGCAGGACACGACTTTTTTTGCACAAACATATTAGCTACAGTATGACGAGTGGTGTGGTCTTTTAAAACGGGGTCCCTTCGACTCTACTTAAGTGTTCGCACGTAGTGAACTACCACGTAAACCAACCAACCAACCAACCAAGGCGGTCAAAAAAGATCGCTAGAGATGGGACGTGAAAGGAGGCGTGGAGTATGAATCTCAATTTTTGATCTCGCCTAGAGTAAGATATTCAATTTAAAGTGAATATGTTAAAATCAGAGTAGAATCAATTACACAATTTAAAAAAGAAGGCGTTAAAGTAGGCGTGGCCGCAAAAAAGAAGTATTCTATAAATACTTAGTGGTGTGATGTGAAAATTTCAGGCAGATCGCTTCAGCGGGACATAAAATTTGTATTTCTACCTGGCCTACAGTAAGATGTATATACAATTTGAAGTAAATCTGTAAAAACCCATTTAGAATTAAATAAACAAAGTAGGCGTTAGAGTGGGCGTGGTTGTACCAGCTTACAAACCTTCCCGGGCTCATGCACAACAACTTTGCCGAAGATCATCACATGATCATTTACGATTCTATAAAGTACATACACACACTCACACATAAAAACATTAATTTAAAAAAAAAGTAAGCGTGGTCAATTTCTGAATTTTTTCCGGGTATTCTTCTTCTCTGGCCTGAGACCAGCCTGAATTCGTGCGAATCGTTGCAATCGGTCCTGGCGTTCTTTAGTTATAAAGCTAGTAACTAACGTCACTTTCTTTTATATATATAGATTAATTTTACAAATAGCAATAATAGCCATTAAAATACATATTAACCATAAAAACATGTACTGGGTTAGTCTTTTTTTTTTTTTTTTTATTGCCTTTAATTATTTATTGAATCTTCATATATGAAATGACAATAAGTATTCAAATCTTAATACTAAAAAGAAAATAATAAGCCCAGCCAGTGCTAGACAAAAATTTTAATGATACTAAAAAATTTCACATCAACTGATCTAGTCATCTGTTTTGCGCTTGAGTTAAAGCAAGGGTATCCCTCCTTCTCAACCGATTGTGGCCACTAAAGTTAAGGATATCTCGTGCAAGTGGGTTTGGATGGTGTTCAAGTTTGCTGACATACTTTGACGCATATTTTGTAAATTCGACTTTTACTAATGGCACGCCTAGATCTTTGTGGATTCGAGAATTTTTAACATACCATGGAGCTGCAGTAATTATCCGTAGAATTTTATTTTGACCCCTTTGAATTTTTTCAATGTTTGATGCTGAGGCAGTACCCCATAATTGAATTCCATAGCACCAGATTGGCTTTAGTATTGCATTGTACAACAAAAGTTTGCAATCCAATTTCAATGTAGAGTTTCTGCCGATTAGCCAATTAAGTTGCACTGCTTTTAATCTCATTTGTGTAAGTTTCGCTTCAATATGAGACTTCCAAGTTAAACGGCGGTCGAGGTGAATGCCGAGGTATTTGACTTCATTGTGTTGCGGGATAATTTGATTATTTATTCTGATGAACGAGCAGGTATCTTTTCGCAATGTGAAAGTTATATGAATACATTTTTGTTCGTTAACCCTGATTTTCCAAAGCTCTAGCCAATTCTCTAGCTTATAAACATAATTCTGCAAAGTTGACGTGTGGATTTTGGGGTCTGACGGCATGTCGGAGGCATAAATCAAATATAAAGTAGGGCCCAGTATGCTACCCTGTGGCACACCTGATTCAATTGGCTGAGCGGTACTTAAAAAATCGCCTTCTTTGATTTTAAATTTGCGACCGTATAAATAACTTTCCATGAGTTTATGGGTGTTAGCAGGTAGAGTTAATTTTATTTTGTGCATTAAACCGTCATGCCAAACTTTGTCGAACGCTTGGGACACATCAATGAAAAGGGCGGAGCAGTATTTTTTGTCTTCAAACGACGCTCTTATCACATTTACCAATCTGTGTGTTTGTTCGATGGTACTGTGTTTAGCTCTGAATCCGAATTGATGATTAGGAATACATTCAGTGTCATTCAGAATTGGAGTCAACTTAGTCATTAACAATTTTTCGAACAGTTTAGAAATTGTCGGCAGTAGGCTAATTGGCCTATATGACTCCACTTTGGTGTGGTCCTTCCCTGACTTAGGAATCATAGTGATCATAGACACCTTCCAATCTGCAGGATAGTATTCTAGGCGTAAAGTAGCGTTGAAGATAAAGAGGATAATTCTTCTTGCTACACGAGGTAACTCCACGAGCATTTTATTGCTGATTTTATCCATACCTGGAGCCTTTCTAAGGTTCAGAGTACCAATAGCGTTTTGGACATCACGAAAGTTTAGTCTTAGAGGTACAGGAGGTCTTATAACAAGTGGTGGCAAATCAGATTCGTTATTATTTGAGTTGTTTATAGTAAACACATTTCTCAAATGGTTAACAAATAATGTCCCTTTCTCGGAATCATTTCTAGCCCATTCACCAGTCGGATTTCGCAAAGGAGGTTTTCCTCTTTTTAAACCTCTTGCCGCCCTCCATAACGAGTAGTCAGATTGTGGGGTACTATCAAGACCTTCCAAGTAAGATCTAAGTGAGGCCGTTCTTTGGGTTTTTAAGAAATATCTTAGTATATCTCTGCATTCCCGTAGCCTAGCTTTCAGTTCAGGAGACCTGTGAATTTGCCACTCTCTTCTCATTCTTCTTTTTTTTGATAGGAGATGTTCGAGTTCCAAGTAACTCCAAGTAAGATCTAAGTGAGGCCGTTCTTTGGGTTTCTAAGAAATGTCTTAGTATATCTTTGCATACCCGTAGCCTAGCTTTCAGTTCAGGAGACCTGTGAATTTGCCACTCTCTTCTCATTCTTCTTTTTTCTGATAGGAGATGTTCGAGTTCAGAGAAATAAGTACTGTTTGTCCTATTTCTACATTCAACGTGATAAGTGGAAGCGTGATGCACAGCTCGTCGAAGGTCCTCGGTAAAGTTGCCAATCGACTCATCAATATCGTCGGTAGTTCTCAACACAACATTTTCCGTGCAATGAGAACTTAAATACTTTTTGTATTTTATCCAACTTACTCGTGTCTTAGTCATTTTCGTAAATGGAGAACCACACACTTGAGGGAAATGCATTGAAATGATAGTAGGAGAGTGATCTGAGGACAAGTCCAGTGAAGGATCCACTTGCATCCATTCTACAGGGATATTTTTCACTACTCCAAAGTCAATAACATCGGAAATCTTCCGTCGGTCCGTCGGCCAATAGGTGAGATGTCCACTTGATAGTACATCTAAGCCCATTTTAGCAATGGTGTTGAATAGTACGCGACCCTTTGGGGTTACCAGACGTGAACCCCAAAATGTGTGTTTGGCGTTAAAGTCGCCAGCAACTAAAAATCTAGCTCCAAGGGATTTAAAGAAGTTATGGTATTGGTGTTCTTTTATTGAAAATCGAGGCGGCGAATAAATTGATGATAAAACAAAATTGTATTGACAGAATTCAATACAAATGTTTGTTGCTTGTAGGTAATCCTCACATATGTTGTTCATTAAATAATGTTTTATTATGTTCTTTATAAGAATTGCCGAACCTCCACATGCTTTTCCGCGTGGATCTTTAGTATCATACAACACGTAGCCATTAATTTTGAAGTACCCTGTCGCCGTCAAGTGAGTTTCAGCAATCATCATGACATCAATCTGCTTATCCATCAGGAAGTGTTCCAGTCCGTTTTTATGTTGGCGGAGGCCGTTCGCGTTCCAAAAACAAATTTTTAAACAAATCATTTCTTTAAAATGGCTTGTAAGATAGTGGATTGCATTTTCAGCATTTCCTGCATCATGGATGTCATGGTAGTCGTAAAAGTGTTCATAGTTTGGACAAGTGTCTGCAATGTTGTCTCTAGATTGTTGATATGCGGCTCAGAATGTTGGGGTATCTCCCATATAACGCCCATTTCTGAAAAACTGTTTAATACATATACAAGGTGCTTGCCGGACTATACTTTTTTACTTGGTTTTAGATATATCTTCATATACCACTACGTGATTTGAAATTACAATATATACATATTAACAAGTTTGTTTTATTATTTAATATGAAGGGAAAAAATTTCCAAAAACCTATTTGAAACGATTAAGATAAAAGAAATATACTATGTAGTAAAATTACGATGATAAAATATCATTAATATGTCAAAGAAATTGAAGTTAATATATCATGGACAAGTTCGAATCCAGCAAGATCATGTAAACCTCGAGTATAATAATGCTAGGGTAAATTAAATACCATCTTGAAAAATTTATTTTCTGCTACCCGGAGCTTATTTATATGACACTAGCTGAACCCGGTGTGCTTCGCTACCCCCCTTTGAGGTAAAGCCCTTAATGAACGTAGGGAAAAAATTAGGTGCAGAAGTGTGCATGGTCAAAAAATATTATCATGTAATAAGTATTCCTGAGTCAAAGCTGCACGTTGTGAAAATTTAAGATCGGTTAACAGGTCCAGTCTCCAATATATCGCAAACAATGGGGCGTGTTCTCCCACTTTTCTTTTGGTACGTATTCATGCCAATACCATATATAGCAAATACTGCCGCTGTCGGTCAAAAAATTCCCAAAATATGACGATTTTAAATTTTGGGTTATATGGGCGAGGCCACGCCCCTTTACCCACTCACAACTGTGTATCAAATATCATCGACGTAAAAAATGCACAAAATATGGTGATTTAATTTTTTTCCCCTTTTGCAGTTGAGAAATTGAAAGACAGTAATTTTTCTGATTTTGCTTTGAACTTGCCTAAACCTTTTAGAGTTGCGAAATTAATAGACATACAGAAATTTTTTGTTTATTTTCTTCGTTCTTCTTCTATGTTGATTGTTGTGGAAATTTTTATTATAAAAACACATTGAGAATAAAAGAAATTAAAAAACATATGCAAACAACTGTTAATTATAAAGTTTTTGTTATCAATAAATCTATTTGGTTAAAACATTTAATTATTTTTGCAATACGCGCTGTAGTGTACATATGCATATGAATTCCATTATTCATAAATGCACTTAATACTTATACTTAGCGTGCATATGAATACCACTTAACAATAGCCAACACATGTTACTTGAAGATCTAATTACATGACCCACATTTTTCACACTTTTAAATGACACACTTAGTATATGTACTGGACATAGAAAGAAGAAATGTGAATCCAAACTAAAAATTGTAAATAGACAATAATGTAAATAAACTATAGATAATAAGAATATGTATGACCGACGGACCGACGGACCGACGCATACTTTAAAACAGAACAGTAAACACTCATCACATGGCGATCCTGCCAAATTCTTTAGCAAGGACAAAGATCCTGCCAAATAAAATCAAAAAACAAATAAAATAATAAATTACATCTCAATTCGGCACACCCTCAAAGAAGGAAATTGACGAAATTTTCGCCAAATATCAGGAATACATTCCTGAAAAAACACCAACACCAAAAACAGCTGGCCCACGAGCCATTACAATAAAAGAATATAAAAGACGCCAAACAAACACATTGAAAAATCAGAAAGAATCACACCACCTAAAACACGTAAAGCAAGTAGAGGACGAGAAGTCAAACTAAGACAAAAAACAGCTGAACTATACAGAATTTTCACTATAACAGACAAAAATCTGAAGAAAAACCTACAGAAACAAATCACCCTTATTCCAGTTGTCGTCGTCGATATCGTCATCGTTTTTTTAGTCGACATTACTTCGTATCTATAAACATCTTGCGGCGATGACGACTGTTTATCGATTTTTGTAAACACATCTCTAATACTTGTCAGTTGATTTATTTTGTTTTGGTATTTGATGCAAAAAAATATTTTCAGTTTGATTAAAATTTTAATTTTTGTTGTATATGCTTTTTATTTGCGAATCAAATTGTGAATCAAATTCGGATTCGAGTGATGAACAAAATAAAAGAAACCTAGTACTACAAAGAAAGCAAATCAGACAGGAGTCCGACATCTTCAATTTGCCAGATAAAAAGTGGGTGTTATATAACATTTAATTATTTCCTAATGTTTACTTTGTTATTTCTTCAAAAGGTTTAAAAATTACTTTAGACTTAATAAAGCAGCCTTTAAGTATGTGTTGGAAGAAATAGATCCTTATTTAAAAAGTGGAATTAGATCAACATTTGTTTCAAAAACAATAAAATTAGCAGCCACATTAAGATTTTTAGCCCAGCGGTCGTACCAACTGAGTGTTGGGGACGACTTTAACTTGGGACTGTCGCAGCCAGTCGTCTCCAAGATTCTGTCTGAAACATTGATGTCTTAGAAAGCAGAATTTGCCCCCAATGAATCAATTTTGAAATGACCAATTCGGAGAAAAATGAAGCGAAACTATATTTAAAAAAAAATTGATTTTCCCGGTGTTATTGGTTGTGTGGATGGAACCCACATTAAAATACTGGCTCCAAACAAAAACGACCAGTATATATACTTCAACCGAAAAGGGGTTTTGTTGACGATCAACTTCTTTTTGACTTTAAATTTTAAGTCTCGCCAAACCTGTAAATACAATTTTTTTATATTTTAATACTACACTCCTTAAATGATTTCCTTACTTTATGCAAACCATCTCCATCTTTTCTTGGCGGACCAAGGGAATTTAATGCTTTGATAATTTCGTTCCACTTTTCTTTGAAATTACTATTAACTGTACCTGTCTGAAATCCTTTTGCAAGAGAAGGATTTTTTTGCATTTCTTCTATAAGTTCATCAAATTGTTGCAGATTTGTTACTTTCTTTTTTTGTTGTTCTTCCATTTTTTTATTTCTTAAAAATTTTCTTTAAAACACTTTAGTCGTTAACAAAAATTATGACGATAAGAACAGAGTCGCATAAACACAATATCGTCATCACATTTTCTTACAGAATACCAAATATCTGTCAATAATAATCGATAATCTTCAATAAAGACAACTAGAATACCAATTTGAAACAAACGATACAAAACGACGTCATTAAGTGTCAATGACGACAACTGGAATAAGGGTTAATAAGAGAAGTGAAACGTCAACAATGGGAAATTATGAGTCAAAACAAGAAGAAATCATCAGAGGAAACAACAATGACGGCTCAAACAACATAGAATTAAAACAACCAACAATAATTTATATTATATTAACTTTACAAATAGCAATAATAGCCATTAAAATACATATTAACCATAAAAACATTTACTGGGTTAGTCTTTTTTTTTTATTGCCTTTAATTATTTATTAATTCTTCATATATGAAATGACAATAAGTATTCAAATCTTAATACTAAAAAGAAAATAATAAGCCCAGCCAGTGCTAGACAAAGATTTTAATGATGTTTTGCGCTTGAGTTAAAGCAAGGGTATCCCTCCTTCTCAACCGATTGTGGCCATTAAAGTTAAGGATGTCTCGTGCAAGTGGGTTTGGATGGTGTTCAAGTTTGCTGACATACTTTGACGCATATTTTGTAAATTCGACTTTTATTAATGGCACGCCTAGATCTTTGTGGATTCGAGAATTTTTAACACACCATGGAGCTGCAGTAATTATCCGTAGAATTTTATTTTGACCCCTTTGAATTTTTTCAATGTTTGATGCTGAGGCAGTACCCCATAATTGAATTCCATAACACCAGATTGGCTTTAGAATTGCATTGTACAACAAAAGTTTGCAATCCAATTTCAATGTAGAGTTTCTGCCGATTAACCAATTAAGTTGCACTGCTTTTAATTTCATTTGTGTAAGTTTCGCTTCAATATGAGACTTCCAAGTTAAACGGCGGTCGAGGTGAATGCCGAGGTATTTGACTTCATTGTGTTGCGGGATAATTTGATTATTTATTCTGATGAACGAGCAGGTATCTTTTCGCAATGTGAAAGTTATATGAATACATTTTTGTTCGTTAACCCTGATTTTCCAAAGCTCTAGCCAATTCTCTAGCTTATAAACATAATTCTACAAAGTTGACGTGTGGATTTTGGGGTCTGACGGCATGTCGGAGGCATAATTCAAATATAAAGTAGGGCCCAGTATGCTACCCTGTGGCACACCTGATTCAATTGGCTGAGCGGTACTTAAAAAAACGCCTTCTTTGATTTTAAATTTGCGACCGTATAAATAACTTTCCATGAGTTTATGGGTGTTAGCAGGCAGAGTTAATTTTATTTTGTGCATTAAACCGTCATGCCAAACTTTGTCGAACGCTTGGGACACATCAATGAAAAGGGCGGAGCAGTAATTTTTGTCTTCAAACGACCCTCTTATCACATTTACCAATCTGTGTGTTTGTTCGATGGTGCTGTGTTTAGCTCTGAAGCCGAATTGATGATTAGGAATACATTCAGTGTCATTCAGAATTGGAGTCAACTTAGTCATTAACAATTTTTCAAACAGTTTTGAAATTGTCGGCAGTAGACTAATTGGCCTATATGACTCCACTTTGGTGTGGTCCTTCCCTGGCTTAGGAATCATAGTGATCATAGACACCTTCCAATCTGCAGGATAGTATTCTAGGCGTAAAATAGCGTTGAAGATAAAGAGGATAATTCTTCTTGCTACACGAGGTAACTCCACAAGCATTTTATTGCTGATTTTATCCATACCTGGAGCCTTTCTAAGGTTCAGAGTACCAATAGCGTTTTGGACATCACGAAAGTTTAGTCTTAGAGGTACAGGAGGTCTTATAACAAGTGGTGGCAAATCAGATACGTTATTTGAGTTGTTTATAGTAAACACATTTCTCAAATGGTTAACAAATAATGTCCCTTTCTCGGAATCATTTCTAGCCCAGTCACCAGTCGAATTTCGCAAAGGAGGTTTTCCTCTCACTGGTCTTTTTAAACCTCTTGCCGCCCTCCATAACGAGTAGTCAGATTGTGGGGTACTATCAAGACCCTCCAAGTAAGATCTAAGTGAGGCCGTTCTTTGGGTTTCTAAGAAATTTCTTAGTATATCTCTACATACCCGTAGCCTAGCTTTCAGTTGAGGAGACCTGTGAATTTGCCACTCTCTTCTAACTCTTCTTTTTTCTGACAAGAGATGATCGAGTTCAGCGAAATAAGTTCTGTTTGTCCCACTTCTGCACTCAACGTCATATGTGGAGGTGTGATGTACAGCTCTTCGTATGTCCTCAGTAAACTTGCCAATCGACCCATTAATATCCTCAGTAGTTCTCAACACTACATTTTCCGTGCAGTGGGAACTTAAATACTTTTTGTACTTTATCCAACTTACTCTGGTTTTATATATGCCCGAAGTGGAGAGTCATTCCCTTGAAGGAAACGCATTGAAATAATAGAAGGAGAGTGATCTGAAGAAAAGTCTAATGAAGGTTCCACTTGTATCGATTCTACAGGGATATTTTTCACTACGTAGTCAATAACATCGGGAATCTTCCGTCGGTCAGTAGGTGGGATGCCCGCTTGAGAGCCCATTTTGGCAATGGTGTTGAAGAGTTCACGACCCTTTGGGGTCACCAGACGTGAACCCCAAAATGTGTGTTTGGCGTTAAAGTCACTAGCAACTAAAAATCCAGCTCCAAGGGAATTGAAGAAGCTGTAGTATTGGTGTTCTCTTATTGAAAATCGAGGCGGCGAATAAATTGATGATAAAACAAAATTGTATGGACATAATTCAATACAAATGTTTGTTGCTTGGAGGTAATCCTCACTTATGTTATTCATTAGATAATGCTTTACTCTGTTCTTTATAAGAATTGCCGAACCTCCACATGCTCATCCGCGGGTATCTTTAGTATCATACAACACGTAGCCATTAATTTTGAAGTACCCTGTCGCCGTCAAGTGAGTTGCAGCAATCATCATGACATCAATCTGCTTATCCATCAGGAAGTGTTCCAGTTCGTTTTTATGTTGGCGGAGGCCGTTCGCGTTCCAAAAACAAATTTGTAAACAAATCATTTCTTTAAAATGGCTTGTAAGATAGTGGATTGCATTTTCAGCATTTCCTGCATCATGGATGTCATAGTGGTCGTAAAGGTGTTCATAGTTTGGACAAGTGTCTGTAATGTAGTCTCTAGAGTGTTAATATTAGGCTTGTAATATTGTGATTTAGGTTCCTGCTCCAAAGCTGGCATTTTAGATTTAACCACGTTAGCGTAAGAAACTTGTCCAGAACTAGGCGCGTTTACATGACTAGTGGACCGTAACAATTGAGGGAAATTGTCACTCGATGCATTATTTGGCTGTTGAGGATGATTAGGCAATACTGACGTCTTGTTGGTTCGTATGCCTTTCAAATGAGTGTAAATTGGACAACCTCTATAATTTGCGGTATGATTACCTCCGCAGTTACTGCATTTTTTGATTTTTGAGTCAGTTTTCGACTTATCGCATTGAGCAGTTGCATGTAGCTCCCCCACACGCAACACAAACTGTCGGCAATTTACAATACGCCTTGGTGTGACCAAATTCTTGACAGTTGAGACAATGGACGGGTCCCTGACGCTTATGTGGTTCTTCCACGGTGATTCTACGATGCAAAAGGTACTGGGTTAGTCAAACTAACGAAAGTGAAGCGTCATCAATACAAATTAATTATTTTATTAAAAACTGTTGTTCCAAATAATATGCTTACTTAATACAAAATTGTTAGTCTAAAAAAAATCTGTTGGTCTAGAAATAAGGTATTAACATTAAGAAATATTGTAATTTTTTACTCACTCAAGTTTTTGTGGTTGAAGTGGAAAGAAATAAAATAATAAATAAAGAATATAAAAAAGAAAAAATCCATCATTATTATGTTTTTAATTTAAAAATTTATTAACTGGCGCCCAACGTAAACTCCTAAAGGGAAAATCAAAGGCACCCCATAGGCTGCAATTTGAAGCACCCAATAGGCTGCAAGGACAGACCATCATCAAATAATTAAATTTGAACTGGAGAACTTGGAGTAGGACCGGTTACACTAGTACAAAAGGAAAAGGATTAACACCACCTGCCAGCTCCAGAATGTCGCTGTCCATCTTAATGTAAGTTAAGCTAAGTGAAGAAACAGTGTAGAAAAAAAGATATCAAAACAAAAAAAAAAGATTGAAAATAATTTAAAAGTTTTAATATAAAGTGCAAATAAAAATAAATAAAATATAAATTTTATTGTATGTAAAAATAATTTAAAATTTTAAAAGGAAATAATTTTAAGTAAAATTTTGGTATTTACTAAAAAGTGAAAGATTCATATTTTATTTTAAGTGTACTACCAAACTTTTGATACGGTCTGCGATTCCTAAGGGACCCTCCAGATTGTTAAAAATAAATTAAAAAGAAGAAAAGGTCTGCGATTCCTACGGGACCCTCCAGATTGTTAAAAATATATTAAAAAGAAGAAAAAAAAATAGAAATAGATTTTATAAAGTAATAACAAAAATATTTATAGAACAATTTTAGAATCCGTAAAAAAAAAACAAAAAAATATATATAATATGGATAACGAAAACAATTTAATAAGACCATCCATCCTTAATATCCCACCTCCAATTCCCCAAGCTCCACCCTATCCAAACCAAAATTTGCCGAATGCAAGCAACGCTAATAATATAGACATAGATGTTATCACTCGAATCTGTGAACAGGCAATTGGTAGAATTTTAAATCCGAATTCAGAAATTTCAGGAATAGATCAGGAAATAGAAGACAGGTTTAGAGATAATCTTACAGATTTGGATAAAATACCGGACACTATTAGAAGCCTCCGCGAGTTTTCTGGGAACCCTTCAGAATATAGTTCCTGGAAAAAAGTGTCGAACGTATGCTGAAATTATACGAACCTTGTAAAGGGACACCAAAATATTTCGGTATTTTAAACACCATAAGAAACAAGATAATAGGAAGTGCGGACGCAGCCCTAGAGGCTTACAATACTCCTCTCAATTGGGAGTGTATTTCAAAATGCCTAACTCTGCATTACGCAGACAAGCGTGACCGGAAAACGCTTGAATACCAGATGACCTCATTGATACAAAAAAAATAACAGCATTCAAAACTTCTATCAAGAAGTTTATTCGCATTTATCCCTAATTATGAATAAACTGTCTTGTTTGGAGATCGGACGTGAATCTAGAGATCTATTAACGCAAACTTATAGGGACAAAGCCCTAGACACATTTATACGTGGACTTCAAGGAGATCTTCCTAGACTTTTAGCAATGAAAGATCCTACCGACCTACCCCAGGCACTCCAATTATGCCTTAGACTACAAAACCAACAATTTAGAACAAATTATGCGAACTCGCATCAAAATTCACGTAGAAATCGGAAAGATATGGTTGAGTCACAGATTAGACATAATTCGACCATCTCGGTCAGCATACAATTCACCTATAGAGATCGTGCCGAAAAAAGCAGATGCGTCCGGAAAGAAAAAATACCGTTTGGTTATCGACTATCGACAACTAAATGACGCTACTATAGCCGATAAATAGCCAATACCAAATATAAATGACATTTTACCGCAGTTATCAAGAAGTAAATGGTTTTCTGTAATTGATCTAAAAAGCGGGTTTCATCAAATTCCTTTAAAGGAAAGCGATATGAAAAAAACGCGTTCTCCGTGAACAATGGCAAATATGAGTTCACAAGACTACCCTTTGGGCTGAAAAATGCTCCATCAATATTTCAAAGAGCCCTGGATGATGTTTTACGAGAACATATAGGCAAGATCTGTTTTGTCTACATTGACGATATAATCATCTTTGCTGAGTATGAAGAAACACATTTAATGAATCTTCAAACCTTCGAATATGGTGGAAATACCCTGGAAAATGCGAACCTAAAAGTTCAGCTAGACAAATGTGACTTTCTTAAAACAGAAGTCGAATTTTTGGGATTTATAGTATCTAACAAAGGTATTAAAACCAATCCAGAGAGAGTGACGTTTATAAAAGACTTCTCCGTCCCAAAAACTCTTAGAGATCTTAGATCCTTTCTAGGACTATCAAACCTCTTTTTTTTTTTTTTTTCTTTTTTTGCATTTAATTATTTATTGAATCTTCATATTTGAAATGACAATAAGTATTCAAATCTTAATACTAAAAAGAAAATAATAAGCCCAGCCAGTGCTAGACAAAAATTTTTATGATACTAAAAAAATTTCACATCAACTGATCCAGTCATCTATTTTGCGCTTGAGTTAAAGCAAGGGTATCCCTCCTTCTCAACCGATTGTGGCCACTAAAGTTAAGGATGTCTCGTGTAAGTGGGTTTGGGTTGTGTTCAAGTTTGCTGACATACTTTGACGCATATTTTGTAAATTCGACTTTTACTAATGGCACGCCTAGATCTTTGTGGATTCGAGAATTTTTAACACACCATGGAGCTGCAGTAATTATACGTAGAATTTTATTTTGACCCCTTTGAATTTTTTCAATGTTTGATGCTGAGGCAGTACCCCATAACACCAGATTGGCTTTAGAATTGCATTGTACAACAAAAGTTTGCAATCCAATTTCAATGTAGAGTTTCTGCCGATTAACCAATTAAGTTGCACTGCTTTTAATCTCATTTGTGTAAGTTTCGCTTCAATATGAGACTTCCAAGTTAAACGGCGGTCGAGGTGAATGCCGAGGTATTTGACTTCATTATGTTGAGAAATAATTTGATTATTTATTCTGATGGACGAGCAGGTATCTTTTCGCAATGTGAAAGTGATATGAATACATTTTTGTTCATTTACCCTGATTTTCCAAAGCTCTAACCAATTCTCTAGTTTATAAACATAACTCTGCAAATTCTGTGATGCAACTTGGTGGTCCTTATGGACGCTGACAAAGGCTGTATCGTCTGCAAAAGTTGACGTGTGGATTTTGGGGTCTGACGGCATGTCGGAGGCATAAATCAAATATAAAGTAGGGCCCAGTATGCTACCCTGTGGCACACCTGATTCAATTGGCTGAGCGGTACTTAAAAAATTGCCTTCTTTGATTTTAAATTTGCGACCGTATAAATAACTTTCCATGAGTTTATGGGTGTTAGCAGGCAGAGTTAATTTTATTTTGTGCATTAAACCGTCATGCCAAACTTTGTCGAACGCTTGGGATACATCAATGAAAAGGGCGGAGCAGTATTTTTTATCTTCAGACGACCCTCTTATCACATTTACCAATATGTGTGTTTGTTCGATGGTGCTGTGTTTAGCTCTGAAGCCGAATTGATGATTTGGAATACATTCAGTGTCATTCAGAATTGGAGTCAACTTAGTCATTAACAATTATTCGAACAGTTTAGAAATTGTCGGCAGTAGGCTAATTGGCATATATGACTCCACTTTGGTGTGGTCCTTCCCTGACTTAGGAATCATAGTGATCATAGACTCCTTCCAATCTGCAGGATAGTATTCTAGGCGTAAAATAGCGTTGAAGATAAAGAGGATAATTCTTCTTGCTACACGAGGTAACTCCACAAGCATTTTATTGCTGATTTTATCCATACCTGGAGCCTTTCTAAGGTTCAGAGTACCAATAGCGTTTTGGACATCACGAAAGTTTAGTCTTAGAGGTACAGGAGGTCTAATAACGAGTGGAGGCAAATCAGATGCATTATTTGAGTTGTTTATAGAGCAATTCCATATGAAAGCGATCACCTTTTGGACGACCCCTCTCCGATTTTAAAATAAATAGTCTCAATCGATTGCCCAGCAAAAAATAATGTACCTACATATTTTGTTTTTTTTTATAGTGACTGGTTTAGTGGTGGTGTACACCACTGTCTGTGACAAAATTGAAGAATTCTTCATAAGGGACCTCATTGAAAATTGTTTAAAAAAAAACTACTAAAGCGATCGCAACGAGTGATAGCTCGTTGGAAAGGTATTGAATCAGGCTTTAATTGAAAAATAAAATTTTCTTAATTTTTTTTTTTTAGAAATTTACCTTTAAATTTTCCCATGAAAATTAAATTTTCCGATTTTCCACAGAAGCTCCTAAATTTTCCGGCTAATTTTTTGGATTCCTCATAATTTTTGCTTTAAGAATCAGCAATAAAAAATTGGGCCCCAACTCCTTGTTTGGACAGGAGAAGAGCATTTAGGAGACCACCTTGTTAAAAATACATTTTAAAAATTATTTTACAGTTAAAAATACATTTGTGAAGAAAAAATCTTTCTTATTTTGCTGCTTATACTTAATTACAATATTTATTAAACATTTCAATTGTCTTGGCATCATTATAAAATTAAACTAACTTTAAATTTAGCACGTCGGCAGACGAACAGTACCGCTTTACATTAATTGACATATCAGAAATATTTGGTATGAAGCAATGAAACTTTTGCGTTCCAGTTATAGTTTTGACATTATTATATCTGTTTTGAATTCGTCGCTCCATGGCATCGTGTTCTTTTTGAGTGCATAAAACTGTGTTATACTATGTTTCCACGACGACTTGAATCACCTGCTTCGCTTTCTGAATCATGTTTATGAATCATGCTGTTTACATGACCAAAAAACTTGATTCGATTTGACAGTTGTTTTTAATAAACAAACAGAATAAAAAAAAAACAGAATTTACAATTTGTGGAAAATATTTTTTTTAATGGACAAAAAAAGTGAGTGTAAATTATTTAGCTTATTTGAAAAAAACATACATTCGTACGTATTTACTTTCTTTACTACCAGCAACAAGAAAATAATTTGCTTTCTTTACAATAATATTAAATTTTTACAGCTAGTGCAGATAAACTTGCGATAAAAATTAGAGAAGAGTGCAATTATTCGTGCTTCGCAAGTTGATTCAATATGAATCTACTGGATTCGCTCTTAAAATTTTGTATGGTGAAGCCAGTTGTTTCACTCATGATTGGGGTGTGAAGCATGAATAGAGAGCGAAGCATGTGCCGTGGAAACGTAGTATTAATGGCAATTTCCTTGCTTTGAATCCACGAAAACAAATGTTGTACATTTAAGATCTGGTCAGCATATGGCCTTTGCAAACTTGCCTTAGTCGCCATGCGTTTTAGGGTTCCCCCTAACGCATCGCATGAGCCCTTACCGTGGGACGTCGCGAAAAAGTGACACTCGACCTTGCAGTTTTGTTCTTCTTCAATTATGCAAAGATTGTAAAAATTTTTTTTATTCTTGTACTGAGAAGCCGCGCCGTCTGAGAAAAACGTTACTTTGTCGATTGCGTCGAATTTTGATATTAAGAATTCAAACATTTTCATTTGAAATAAATAAACGGACACATAATTATGAGCTAAACTCTTCGCGACAACAACAAGGCTTACGGTCTGTAGTTCGTTATGTTCGTTTTTGAAATAAATGCAAAAAGGATGCACCGTGCACTGGTCGTTTGCCCAGTGATAAGCCTGAATTTCATCCTGAACGAGAAAAGTGTTTTTTTTAATTACCGATATTACCGTAGATTTTTTTAACCTATTACGGGTTATTTTTTCACTTTTTTGTTTTCTTTCAACCTATTACACTTTTTCACCTATTACGATTTTTTCACCGAAAATTCAGCCGCACTAAAAATAACACGTCCGAACAGTTCGATGAGACGAGACTGAATAATAACTTCTACAGACGCTTCGTCAGGGACTACGCTAAATTAGCAAAGCCCCTGACTGTGCTTTTGAGAGGGGAGAAGGGACGAATATCCAAACATTCCTCTAAAAATATAAAATTAGACCTTGACGAAGAAGCAATAAATTCTTTTAATAAATTAAAAAATGTACTTATGTCTGAAGATGTCCTACTAGCTTATCCGGATTTCAGCAAAGAATTCCATTTGACTACGGATGCGTCTAATTACGCTCTTGGAACAGTATTGTCGCAAGAAGATAGACCTATAATTTTTCTATCTAGAACTTTGAGTAAATCAGAGGAGCATTATGCAACAAACGAAAAAGAATTACTTGCAATAGTGTGGGCTCTGAAATCTCTCCGAAATTATCTTTACGGTTCAACAAAGCTAAAAATCTTTACCCACCAAATGCCCTTAACCTACACCTTGAATAATAAGAATTCAAATTTCAAACTTAAAAGATGGAAAGCATTTTCAGAAGATTATAATTATCAACTTGTTTATAAGCCTGGAAGTACAAATGTTGTCGCCGACGCTCTATCCAGAATTCCCCAGGAGGTATCGCACATAAACACCATGACTGCGACGCTACATAGTGATGAAAGCTCGTCACACAATTTGATTCAATATACCGATGCACCACTTAACGCTTTCAAAAACCAAATTATATTAACTTCATTAGAGACACCCTCATACAAATTCGAAATAATTTTCACGACATATCATAGGCACACAATATCGGAACCAGTTCTATCGACAGAAAACTTGACTTCAATTTTAAAAAAGTATCTGAATCCTTCGGTTACAAATTGTATTAAAACTATTGATGATATTCTCGGTAAACTTCAGGAAATTTTTAGAGAAAAATTTTATTCAGTACAAAGTTAAATATACCAGAATCATGATAAAGGACCTGGTGAATGAGGAAGATCAGGAGAATAAAATTATTAAGGAGCACGAAAGAGCTCATAGAAATAGTCATGAGAACAAAACTCAAATTATAACTAGGTACTACTTTCCACAAATGCACCCTAACAAAGTTGAACTACAAGAATCACCGATTCCCCAATATCCATATAGATATCTTTATAACAGATAAAAAGACAGTCTTGACAGCCATTGATAAATTCTCAAAATACGCACAGGTTAAATTGTTAAAATCCAGAGCGACAGAGGACCTAAAGGAACCGTTAAGAGAAGTTCTTCTGGCTTTTGGTATGCCCGAAATAGTCGTAATGGACAATGAAAAATCACTTAATTCCATGGCAATAACTTTCATGTTAGAAAATCAATATAACGTAAAATTTTTCAAGATACCCCCGTATGCTAGTTCTGTCAATGGGCAAATTGAAAGATTTCATTCAACATTGACGGAAGTAATGAGGTGTCTTAAGGCAGAGAATTTTCATACTTCTTTTTCGGAACTTCTTCACAAGTCTGTATACGAGTATAATAACTCCGTACATTCCACCACTCTTAGGAAACCAGTGGATGCGTTTTTAGGTAGGCACAAGTCTGACGATCCCGAAAAACCCAAAAAGGATAGACTGGAAATTATTGAGAGAATAAAAAGGAAACAAGCGAAAGACATAGAATTCCACAATAAAACAAAAATACCCCCAAAGGATTATGAAGTAGGTCAAAAGGTTTACGTCAAAATTAATAAAAGGTTAGGGACTAAACTAAGTAAAAATTATACCGAAGAAATTGTCAAAGAGAATCGCAAAACAACCGTTGTTACAGACTCTGGTCGAGTCGTGCATAAGAATAACATCAGAAACTAAATTTCTTTTTCTCTCTCTTAGGGTCCTGTTTGCAAGAGCGAATGCAGAAATAAAAATCCTTGACTATTCCAACTCCCAAATTATCCCTATTAATACCGGTTATGCCAAGGTACAAACCGGAACTTTCAAACTAATCCATGTGATCGAGCCGGATAACTTCCAAAATTTGATGAACAAAATACAACAGACTTTGAACTACAATGTCTCCGAATCCCATCCTTTGTACCCATTCCTATCCCACGAAACAAATCAACTCCAAAATCACCTAAATAGAATTAAGCCTAGAATTAAAAGATCTTTAGATTTTATAGGATCTGCCTGGAAATGGATCGCTGGTAATCCAGACCATGGTGATTTCCAGATTGTAGAACAAAAAATTAATAATGCACTTGAAAATAATAACCAACAGGTAGTTATAAAGTTATAACTATGGATAATATAAATGATCTGGCTAAAACTACTAATCAAATTGTAAATTTATTAAATCTAATGAAATTCCTAAAGAAACTTTTGTAACTACTCTCAAGTATAAAATAGATTTATTAAAAGAAGAATTGTTAAACATTCAGAATGCCATTCATTGGGCTAAAGTAGGAATTGTAAACTCATTCATCTTAACTAGTAAAGAAATAAACATTGTAAAACATATATTTGAAAAGGATTCAATTCCATTTATAAACCTAGAAGAAGCTTTCGAATTTTTCGAAGCTAAGATAGCCTCTAATAATTTATTTATTTATATTTATTTGTCTATTGAAATGAATTCCTTACAGACAGTTTACAAAATATTATTTAACATAAAGGAATAAAATAAATGTAACAAATAATTATGGGTTTAAGAAAACAATTATAAATTTTTTTATGACATGACATCTGGTTAAACTGATTACACATTCTTCGTAGAGGATCAGCGTCAGCATAATTGGCTCTATAAAATTTCACAGATAGAGGTGCAAAATTACGGGATAAACGTTGCGGAATATTGAAAGAGATTTCATTGATTAGAAAACCAGAGCATATATCACCATTAATAACATTCAGGATAAATGATATATTCAGCATAGTTCTACGACTTTTTAATGTAGGAAGCTTAATAAGAGCAAGTCTAGCAGTATATGATGGTAAATTTAATGGGTTGAAATGGAGTCCACGTAAGCAAAAAATCAGGAATTGTTTTTGCATAGATTCAATTGTATTGCTGTGAGTAATGAAAATCGGGTTCCATATTATTGAACCGTATTCCAGTATCGGTCGAACAAGTGAAGTAAATAAAGTTTTGGCAATATATGGATCATTAAATTCTTTTGCCCATCGTTTAATAAAGCCTAGTGTACATCTTGCTTTATTTATTATCGTAGAAATATGTGGAACGAAGCTCAGTTTAGGGTCGAATAAAATGCCTAGATCTAGAAAATTTTGAACCATTTCCACTTGGTAGTTTCCCAGAAAAAAGTTTGTTGAAATAGGATTGTGCCTTGCAAAGCGCATTACTTTACATTTCTTTAAGTTAAGTTCCATCAAGTTAAGCTTGCACCATTCATAAAAAGAATCCAAGTCGGTTTGGAGACGTAAGTAATCAGAAGGTTGGTTATAGGCCAAGAAAATTTTTACGTCGTCTGCATACATTAAAACATTAGAGAATTTAATTACTTTAGGTAAATCGTTAATAAAAAGAGAGAAAAACAGCGGTCTCATCGAACTGTTCGGACGTGTTATTTTTAGTGCGGCTAAATTTTCGGTGAAAAAATCGTAATAGGTGAAAAAGTGTAATAGGTTGAAAGAAAACAAAAAAGTGAAAAAATAACCCGTAATAGGTTAAAAAAATCTACGGTAATATCGGTAATTAAAAAAAACACTAAAAATCGCATAAAAATTGTATGAGTGTTCCTCTCAGATGTAATTCTGAGAAAGAGCTTAGCTCGACTAGAAAAACTAGATGGGTCTCTGAGGAAGAATCCTTAAAAAAATCTTTGGAGAATTTTCTCACTCACTAGAACGGCGTCGTTCCTGTTCGCCCAATATTGTGATTTCAACAGATGAAAAAACATCATCATCAAATAGCGCAGTCAAACCCAAAAAACAAGTAGGTATGGATAAGTACATCACCGTTCTCAAGCGACAGAGGAGCCCGACATCTGCTCAAATGCCTTCCAACTCAAAAGTTCCTTAGACCGTCAATAGTGATAAACTAAATGACCAAAACAGATTGTCTCTACTTCAGACGGATGACCCAGAAATACCGAAAAAGACATTTAAGCCCCCACCAATTTATCTGAGAGAGCCCACTTCCAATAAACTGATACAAGGAATTGTTGCTGTAATAGGTGAAAACATGTTTAGCGTAACCTCAATGAAACATGAAAATATCTGCGAGACAAAGATACAAGTGAATAGGGAAGATGATTTTCGAAAATTGGCCAATCAGCTGGAGAGGGAGACTAGGGATTTCTATACCTACCAGCTCAAAAGCGCAAAAGGACTCCAAGTCGTTCTAAAGGGTATAGACCCATGTGTTGATCCTGCGGAGATAAAGACTGGTTAATGGACAAAGGGTTCAAAATCAAGAGCGTAGTGAATATTAGAAACCGTGAAAAGATCCCTCAGCCCATGTTCAGGGTAGAATTGGAACCTGGAGATGTTGTCTTAAAGAAAAACGAGTCCCATCCCATCCACAATCTGATGTACCTTCTGCATCGTAGAATCACCGTGGAAGAACCATATAAGCGTCAGGGACCTGTCCAGTGTCTCAACTGTCAAGAATTTGGTCACACCAAGGCGTATTGTAAATTGCCGACAGTTTGTGTTGCGTGTGGGGAGCTACATGCAACTGCTCAATGCGATAAGTCAAAAACTGACTCAAAAATCAAAAAATGCAGTAACTGCGGAGGTAATCATAGCGCAAATTATAGAGGTTGTCCAATTTACACTCATGTGAAAGGCATAAGAACCAACAAGACGTCAGTATTGCCTAATCATCCTCAACAGCCAAATTTTGCATCGAGTGACAATTTCCCTCAATTGTTAGTTCTTGACAAGTTTCTTACGCAAACGTGGTTAAATCTAATATGCCAGGTCTGGAGCAGGAACCTAAACCCCAATATTCTGAGCCGCATATCAACAATCTAGAGACAACATTGCAGACACTTGTCCAAACTATGAACACTTTTACGACCACCATGACATCCATGATGCAGGAAATGCTGAAAATACAATCCACATTGCAATCTTGCCATGTTAAAGAAATGATTTATGTTATTTATAATTGATTCGGCTAGAGGTCATTAAAATATTAAAAAAAAAAAAAAAAAACAATTTTGCCTCTTTTAATTTTTAATATTTTTATTTCTATTCCCAATATTTCGAGACAACTTCGTTGCTCATCTTCAGGGGATTTATTTTAAATAAAAACTCAAATTTGTTAACAAACGTAAAAGCTCCAAGTATACAGCGCCAATAAAGCTCTTTAATTTGAGTTTTTATTTAAAATAAATCCCCTGAAGATGAGCAACGAAGTTGTCTCGAAATATTGGGAATAGAAATAAAAATATTAAAAATTAAAAGAGGCAAAATTGTTTTTTTTTTTTTTTTTTTTTTTTTTTTTGAATATTTAAATGACCTCTAGCCGAATCAATTATAAATTTATAAATAACAACAACAAAAAAGGTCAACAATAAATACATACTTTTAACAGAAATTATTTATTTAAAAATTTGTTTCTGGAACGCGAACGGCCTCCGCCAACATAAAAATGAGCTGGAATACTTCCTGATGGATAAGCAGATTGATGTTATGATGATTGCTGAAACTCACTTGACGTCGACAGGGTACTTCAAAATTAATGGCTACGTGTTGTATGATACTAAAGACCCCCGCGGAAAAGCATGTGGAGGTTCGGCAATTCTTATAAAGAACATAATAAAACATTATTTAATGAACAACATATGTGAGGATTACCTACAAGCAACAAACATTTGCATTGAATTCTGTCCATACAAATTTGTTTTATCATCAATTTATTCTCCGCCTCGATTTTCAATAAAAGAACACCAATACCATAACTTCTTTAAATCCCTTGGACCTAGATTTTTAGTTGCTGGTGACTTTAACGCCAAACACACTTTTTGGGGTTCACGTCTGGTGACCCCAAAGGGTCGCGTACTCTTCAACATCATTGCTAAAATGGGCTCTGATGTACTCTCAAGTGGACATCCCACTTATTGGCCGACGGACCGACGTAAGATTCCCGATGTTATTGACTTTGGAGTAGTGAAAAATATCCCTGTAGAATGGATGCAAGTGGATCCTTCACTGGACTTGTCCTCAGATCACTCTCCTACTATCATTTCAATGCATTTCCCTCAAGTGTGTGGTTCTCCATTTATGAACATGACTAAGACCCGAATAAGTTGGATAAAATACAAAAAGTATTTAAGTTCTCATTGCACGGAAAATGTTGTGTTGAGAACTACCGACGATATGGATGAGTCGATTGGCAACTTTACCGAGGACCTTCGACGAGCTGTGCATCACGCTTCCACTTATCACGTTGAATGTAGAAATAGGACAAACAGAACTTATTTCTCTGAACTCGAACATCTCCTATCAGAAAAAAAAAGAATGAGAAGAGAGTGGCAAATTCACAGGTCTCCTGAACTGAAAGCTAGGCTACGGGAATGCGGAGATATACTAAGAAATTTCTTAGAAACCCAAAGAACGGCCTCACTTAGATCTTTCTTGGAAGGTCTTGATAGTACCCCACAATCTGACTACTCGTTATGGAGGGCGGCAAGAGGTTTAAAAAGACCAGTGAGAGGAAAACCTCCTTTGCGAAATCCGACTGGTGACTGGGCTAGAAATGATTCCGAGAAAGGGACATTATTTGTTAACCATTTGAGAAATGTGTTTACTATAAACAACTCAAATAATAACGAATCTGATTTGCCACCACTTGTTATAAGGCCTCCTGTATCTCTAAGACTAAACTTTCGTGATGTCCAAAACGCTATTGGTACTCTGAACCTTAGAAAGGCTCCAGGTATGGATAAAATCAGCAATAAAATGCTTGTGGAGTTACCTCGTGTAGCAAGAAGAATTATCCTCTGTATCTTCAACGCTATTTTACGCCTAGAATACTATCCTGCAGATTGGAAGGTGTCTATGATCACTATGATTCCTAAGCCAGGGAAGGACCACACCAAAGTGGAGTCATATAGGCCAATTAGTCTATTCATCCAATTGAATCAGGTGTGCCACAGGGTAGCATACTGGGTCCTACTTTATATTTGATTTATGCCTCCGACATGCCGTCAGACCCCAAAATACATACGTCAACTTTTGCAGACGATACAGCCTTTATCAGCGTCCATAAGGACCACCAAGTTGCATCACAGAATTTGCAGAATTATGTTTATAAAGTAGAGAATTAGCTAGAGCTTTGGAAAGTCAGGGTAAATGAACAAAAATGTATTCATATCACTTTCACATTGCGAAAAGATATCTGCTCGTCCATCAGAATAAATAATCAAATTATCCCGCAACCTCGATCGTCGTTTAACTTGGAAGTCTCATATCACCGCAAAACTTACTCAGATGAGATTAAAAGCAGTGCAACTTAATTTACTAATCGGCAGAAATTCTACATTAAAGTTGGATTGCAAACTTTTGTTGTACAATGCAATTCTAAAGCCAATCTGGTGTTATGGAATTCAATTATGGGGTACTGCCTCAGCATCCAACATTGAAAAAATTCAAAGGGGTCAAAATAAAATTCTACGTATAATTACTGCTGCACCATGGTATGTTAAAAATTCTCGAATCCACAAAGATCTAGGGGTGCCATTAGTAAAAGTCGAATTTACAAAATATGCGTCAAAGTACGTCAGCAAACTTGAACACCATCCAAACCCACTTGCACGAGACATCCTTAACTTTAGTGGCCACAGTCGTTTGAGTAGGAGGGATACCCTTGCTTTAACTCAAGCGCAAAATAGATGACTGGATCAGTTGATGTGAAATTTTTCTAGTATCATAAAAAGTTTTGTCTAGCACTGGGTGGGCTTATTATTTTCTTTTTAGTATTATTATTGTCATTTCAGTATATGAAGATTCAATAAATAAATAAAGGTGAAAAAAAAACAGCGGCGCAAGATGACTCCCTTGTGGTACTCCAGAACAAACGTTATTAAAACGAACGGTTTGTGTTCTATTCGACAGATAAGATTGTATCCACTGTACGCTAAGATCTGTAAATCCCAATTTTTGCAGTTTCCGTACGAGAAGTAAATGATTTATTTTGTCAAATGCTTTACTGAAATCAGTACATATAACATCAGTTTGTATCCTTTGAATAAAGCCGCGATTGGCGACTGTTGTTAGATGCAGAAGATTTGTAGTAGTAGAGCAAGATTTTTGAAAACCATGTTGAAATGAAGATATTAAATTTGATACTTGATAGTGTAAATGATTAATAATTTTTCAAAAAGTTTCGGTATATTACTTAGTTTTGCGATACCTCGATAATTTTCGACATCAGATTTTCTGCCCGATTTAAATAATGGAATATATGATTCCTTCCAGATTGATGGAAAGTATCCATTAATAATAGAAGTGTTAAACAGAAGTTGTAATGGAGGAGCTAAGACTTTAGCGCAATTGATTAATATGTTACTGGGGATCAGTGTTGCCATATTTTTTTTTACAAAATCTGACAATTCACAAAAAAAATCTGTTTTTTTTCGAAAAAAATCTGCACCTTCAAAACAAAATTAAATAATATCGCACACATTTTTCAAAAGTGACTTAATTCAAAACTTTTATTTTTTGACACAACTAAAAATAAATCACTATTAAATTGCAACTTTATACCAAATGAAATATAAAGAAAGACGTAACTGTTTTTTAGAACTTGTTAACTGTAACAAAATGCTTTGACCTTTTTCTTATAGATAAACAAGTGTGTTGTGTGTTGTTTAAGCATACAAACCCGAAAAATTAAAATTTTGAATTGAGTCACTTTCGAAGAATGTGTGCGATATGTAATAAAATGATATTTGTATATATTTAATTAATTTTTATTGAAGAAAAAAGGAAAACAAAATATAATTTTTATATTTGATATAAAATATATGGATATAAAATTAACAGTAAAAACATAACACATAATATTTCATTTAAATTATCACATACATATGTAAAGAGATCATAGAAAATTAATTAGACATACTTTTCTATGTATTAGTTGTACATATTCTTATTAAATTTAGTTACATCTTTTGTTTGTACACAATTTTTGCAATTGCATTTTTTTTTTGAAATAATTGGTCCGCAAAATTACACATAGAGTGGGAATAATAATATTGATTGCTTCTTTGTTTTATTCGAATAAAATTGAAAAATCTGCATTGATTTAAAAAAACTGTTTTTTGGAGTAAAAATCTGCAAGCCTGTTTTGCACTTCAAAAAACTGCAAAAAACAGATAAATCTGCACATTTGGCAACGCTGCTGGGGATATTGTCAGGACCGGAACTATATGAGAACTTAAGCTTTTTAATGCCATTTAGGACTGTAGAAACATCACGAGACGGTAAGGATATGGATTGATTTTCATCTAATATATATGGGTACTTGACTGTATCATCGTAATTTTTATTAGAGTAGGTGGTCGAAAAAAAGTCCGCAAACATATTACATATAACTTTAACATTATCAGATTCATTTTGTTGATACGACATTACAGCAGGGTAACCGCTTGTCTTTTTCTTTGTGTTAACGAATTTGTAGAATGACTTTGGATCACGTTTCAAGTTATGTTTTATTTTAATTAAATGCTGTGAGTAACACACATTATTTAATTGTGTATATTTAGCCCGGCTAACAGTGTAGTTCAAATAATCAGAAGAAGATCCCGAACGCTTAAATTTTTTATAAAGTTTATTTTTCTTATTCTTTGCAATAGCCAGCTGTTTGTTATTCCACGGTGGTCCAGAAAATGAAATAAATGTTTGTTTTGGAATACATAAGTTCATAAAATAATGAAGTTTATTATAGAAAATTTCAAATATTTTGTATTTACTTGTTGTTGGATATGCGGGAAGTGTTAAAATGTTAGTCCAGTTTGTATTACCAATAAGTTCATTTAACATGTTGTAGTTAGTTCGTTTGAAACAAAAAACCTTTTCACTAATGACTGACTTTGACGGAATATTTCGAGGTCGCATAAACATAACTACTTCCATAGTAGGATGATACCGGTCTTCAGGTGTTGTTAGTGGAGGAAAACGTTTAATAGAACAGTCGTCTTTATCATTTACAAATATTAAGTCCAGAATTTTTGAAAAATCATTCATTATGCTGTTAATTTGAAAAAGACCTATGTCATATAATATATTAAAAAACTCTCTCAAGTTTTCGTGGCAATGTGTTTGAACGTAGTACATTCCGTCTGGTAAAAATTCCCAAAAAATAGAGGGTAAGTTAAAGTCGCCCATGACTATGACAGTATCATTTACCTCTGCGGTTTTAGTAACTAATTTAATAGATTCGCTATGTTGATAATATAAAGATGGAGGGGATGAGGGTGGGATATATGAACACGTTAATATTATCTATTTGTATTTCAATTTAATGATAACTGAAATAAATTCGATATCAAGCGAAGAGTTGTGCTCAAAAACTTCAGAATGAAGATTACTCGAAACTGCAATCAGAACTCCACCACCATGAGTACCTCGATCACGACGAAAAATATTATATTTGTTACAGAGAATTTCAGTATTAAGAATAGTGTCATTAAACCATGTTTCAGTAAATACAATGATGTCATGATTAACGGTAAAACTTTTTAAGTACAAATCAGATAATTTTGTTCTTAGGTCACGAACATTCTGGTAGATTAACGATAATGAGTCAGCACTGAAATTGTTCAGTTTTTTGATTGAATTAATTGATGTTGAGGAAGAACAGCAATATTATTCACTCTCGGATTTCCATTGTAAATATATTCTCACACCAAGGTATTTTCCGGCCTGAAACTAGGATCGACAAAAGTTTCGAAGAGGTCTGCAGCAACAGTTATTTTAAAGGAAGTAATTGATCTCGGCTGGGACAATTTGAATTGGTGTAACAAAATACTAACATTACGACCAAGCTTGGAGTTTATATAGCATTGGACATCGTCAACAGATGTGCCACTTGTACTGGCATACGATTTTGATCAATCGGTGTAGTTGTCGGCAATATTGAATTAAGGTCTTTATTACTCGTACCAGCGGCTGGAGAAGGAGCGTTAAATTGTTGTAGTGGAACAGAATTTGGGGACGGAGATAGGTCTGCTACAGCATCATTATTTTTGCCAGAATTTAGATTATTAGATATTAAAGAACATGTGATTTCAGGTATAGCCGGAGACTTTTTTTTGCCGTTTTCCTCCTTTTTGGTTGGGATTTTTTTTTTATTAGCTCTTATTTATTTATTGAATCTTCATATATTGAAATAACAATAAGTTTTCAAATCTTAATACTAAAAAGAAAATAATAAGCCCAGCCAGTGCTAGACAACAATTTTTATGATACTAAAAAAAATTTCACATCAACTGATCCAGTCATCTGTTTTGCGCTTGAGTTAAAGCAAGGGTATCCCTCCTTCTCCACCGACTGTGGCCACTAAAGTTAAGGATGTCTCGTGCAAGTGGGTTTGGATGGTGTTCAAGTTTGCTGACGTACTTTGACGCATATTTTGTAAATTCGACGTTTACTAATGGCACACCTAGATCTTTGTGGATTCGAGAATTTTTAACATACCATGGAGCTGCAGTAATTATACGTAGAATTTTATTTTGACCCCTTTGAATTTTTTCAATGTTTGATGCTGAGGCAGTACCCCATAATTGAATTCCATAACACCAGATTGACTTTAGAATTGCATTGTACAACAAAAGTTTGCAATCCAATTTCAATGTAGAGTTTCTGCCGATTAACCAATTAAGTTGCACTGCTTTTAATCTCATTTGTGTAAGTTTCGCTTCAATATGAGACTTCCAAGTTAAACGGCGGTCGAGGTGAATGCCGAGGTATTTGACTTCATTATGTTGAGGAATAATTTGATTATTTATTCTGATGGACGAGCAGGTATCTTTTCGCAATGTGAAAGTGATATGAATACATTTTTGTTCATTTACCCTGATTTTCCAAAGCTCTTCAATTCTCTAGTTTATAAACATATTTCTGCAAGTTCTGTAATGCTATTTGATGGTCCTTATGAACGCTAATAAAGTTGAAGTATGTATTATGGGGTCTGACGGCATATCGGATGCATAAATCAAATATAAAGTTGGACCCAGTATGCTACCCTGGGGTACTCCTGCTTCAATTGGCTGAGCGGGGCTTAAAAAATCGCCTTCTTTGATTGTAAATTTGCGACCATATAAATAACTTTTCATAAGTTTGTGGGTGTTAGCAGGCAGAGTTAATTTAATTTTATGCATTAAACCTTCATGCCAGACTTTGTCGAACGCTTGGGAAACATCAATGAAAAGCGCGGAACAGTATTTTTTCTCTTCAAACGACTGTCTTATCACATTTACCAATCTGTGTTTTTGTTCGATGGTACTGTGTTTAGCTCTGAACCCGAATTGGTGATTTGGGATACATTGAGTGTCGTTCAGAATTGGAATCAACTTAGCCAATAACAATTTTTCAAACAGTTTTGAAATTGTCGGCAGTAGACTAATTGGCCTATATGACTCTACTTTAGTGGGGTCCTTCCCTGGTTTAGGAATCATGGTAATCATAGTTACCTTCCAATCTGCAGGATAGTATTCTAGGCGTAAAATAGCATTGAAAATAAATAGGATAATTCTTCTAGCTACACGAGGTAACTCCACAAGCATTTTGTTGCTGATTTTATACATACCTGGAGCTTTTTTAAGATTCAGAGTACCAATAGCGCTTTGAACATTATTAAAGCTAAGTCTTAGAGGTACAGGAGGTCTAATAACGAGTGGAGGCAAATCAGATGCATTATTTGAGTTGTTTATAGTAAACACATTTCTCAAATGGTTAACAAATAAAGTCCCCTTCTCGGAATCATTTCTAGCCCAGTCGGATTTCGCAGAGGAGGCGTTCCTCTAACTGGTCTTTTTAAACCTCGTGCCGCCTTCCATAACGAATAGTCAGATTGTGGGGTACTATCAAGACCCTCCAAGTAAGATTTAAGTGAAGCCATTCTTTGGGTTTCTAAGAAATTTCTTAGTATATCTCTGCATACCTGTAGCCTAGCTTTCAGTTCCGGAGAACTGTGAATTTGCCACTCTCTTCTAACTCTTCTTTTTTCTGATAAGAAAGTTCAGAGAAATAAGTTCTATTTGTCCCACTTCTGCACTCAACGTCGTATGTGGAGGCGTAATGTACAGCTCTTCGTATGTCCTCAGTAAACTTGCCAATCGACCCATCAATATCCTCGGTAGTTCTCAACACTACATTTTCCGTGCAGTGGGAACTTAAATACTTTTTATACTTTATCCAACTTACTCTGGTTTTAGATATGTCCCGAAATGGAGAGCCATTCCCTTGAAGAAATGCATTGAAATGATAGTAGGAGAGTGATCTGAGGACAAGTCCAGTGAAGGATCCACTTGCATCCATTCTACAGGGATATTTTTCACTACTCCAAAGTCAATAACATCGGGAATCTTACGTCGGTCCGTCGGCCAATAAGTGGGATGTCCACTTGAGAGTACATCAGAGCCCATTTTAGCAATGGTGTTGAAGAGTACGTGACCCTTTTGGGTTACCAGACGTGAACCCAAAAATGTGTGTTTGGCGTTAAAGTCGCCAGCAACTAAAAATCTAGCTCAAGGGATTTAAAGAAGTTATGGTATTGGTGTTCTTTTATTGAAAATCGAGGCGGAGAATAAATCGATAATAAAACAAATTTGTATGGACAGAATTCAATGCAAATGTTTGTTGCTTGTAGGTAATCCTCACATATGTTGTTCATTAAATAATGTTTTATTATGTTCTTTATAAGAATTGCCGAACCTCCACATGCTCTTCCGCGGGGATCTTTAGTATCATACAACACGTAGCCATTAATTTTGAAGTACCCTGTCGCCGTCAAGTGAGTTTCAGCAATCATCATGACATCAATCTGCTTATCCATCAGGAAGTGTTCAAGTTCGTTTTTATGTTGGCGGAGGCCGTTCGCATTCCAAAAACAAATTTTTAAACAAATCATTTCTTTAAAATAACTTGTAAGATAGTGGATTGCATTTTCAGCATTTCCTGCATCATGGATGTCATAGTGGTCGTAAAAGTGTTCATAGTTTGAACAAGTGTCTGCAATGTAGTCTCTAGAGTGTTAATATTAGGCTCGTAATATTGTGATTTAGGTTCCTGCTCCAAACCTGGCATTTTAGATTTAACCACGTTAGCGTAAGAAACATGTCTAGAACTAGGCGTGTTTACATGACTAGTGGACCGTAACAATTGAGGGAAATTGTCACTTGATGCAAAAATAGGCTGTTGACGATGATCAGGTAATACTGTCGTCTTGTTGGTTCTTATGCCTTTCAAATGAGTGTAAATTGGACAACCTATATAATTTGCGGTATGATTACCTCCGCAGTTACTGCATTTTTTGATTTTTGAATCAGTTTTCGACTTATGACATTGAGCAGTTGCATGTAGCTCCCCACACGCAACACAAACTGACGGCAATTTACAAGACGCCTTGGTGTGACCAAATTCTTGACAGTTGAGACACTGGACGGGTCCCTGACGCTTATGTGGTTCTTCCACGGTGATTCTACGATGCAGAAGGTACATCAGATTGTAGATTGGATGGGACTCGTTTTTCTTTAAGACAACATCTCCAGGTTCCAATTCTACCCTGAACATGGGCTGAGGGATCTTTTCACGGTTTCTAATATTCACTACGCTCTTGATTTTGAACCCTTTGTCCATTAAACCGGTCTTTATCTCCGCAGGATCAACACATGGGTCTATACCTTTTAGAACGACTTGGAGTCCTTTTGCGCTGATAGGTATATAAATCCCTATTCTCCCTCTCCAACTGGTTGGACAATTTTCGAAAATCATCTTCCCTATTCACTTGGATCTTTGTCTCGCAGATATTTCCATGTTTAATTGAGGTTACGCTAAACATGTTTTCACCTATTACAGCAACAATTCCTTGTATCAGTTTGTTGGAAGTGCGCTCTCTCAGGTGAATTGGTGGGGGCTTAAATGTATTTTTCGGTATTTCTGGCTCATCCGTCTGAAGTAGAGAAAATCTGTTTTGGTCATTTGGTTTACCACTATTGACGGTCTTAGGAACTTTTGAGTTGGAAGACATTTGAGCAGATGTCGGGCTTCTCTGTCGCTTGAGAACGGTTATGTACTTATCCATACCTACTTGGGTTTGACTGCACTATTTGATGACTTTTTCACCTATTACGATTTTTCCACCGAAAATTCAGCCGCACTAAAAGTAACACGTCCGAACAGTTCGATGAGACGAGACTGAGACTGAGGTTGGTTGGGATGGATCTTGCATTTCAGTAAATTTATCCAGACTTTGGAATTTAGTAAATAGTTCAAATTTTAAAAGCTTGTTTTGCACCGATAAGAAGTCTTTATTTAGTTGTTCGAATTCATCTTTGTAGGTTTTAAAAAACTTATAAAAATCGATATTAATTTTGTTGCAGCGATGGCAGGTCCATTGCAAAGATTTTGCGGGGTCACCAATCGCGTCAGCGTCACGTGCGTTCAGTCCAGTACATTTTAAATGGTAGTTACCCAAGCATAACCAACATGATACCATTCGATCAGCCCCGGTAATATTACTGTGAAAAATGTAGCCTGAATTCAAACCTACCATGCCCAAACATTAATTTTACTTTAATTATTACTCTCACTCTCTCTATGTAATGAAGTTATTATACATACATTGAAGTATTTTTCTGTTATAAAATTGTAATTTTTTCTTTTCATAATCACTTATAAATAAAATTCCGTAGAAACTGTTCATGAATCGGAGTGATTTTCTTAAATCTTATTGGATTTTTTTCATGGTGCCGAAACCCGGGAACAGTTGTTCTTTAATAACATTATATAAAGTATAAAATATTAATTGCGTTAGCGATTAAAGAATTAAATAGCGGGCGGTTGTTAATTATAGCGAAGATGGATAATGTGTATAGAGCCACATGGCGAACCCAGCTGACGAAGTTATGCAACGGGGCTGCGGACTTCTTGCAATCCCATGAAGACACACAAGTTGCAGATGTCGAAAAGTTAGAAGCTGATATTAACCTCTATGTTCAGCGAATAAAGAATGCTCACATGAATTTACAAAAGGCTGACCAGGCTATTAGTGTATCAATTAAACCGGAAGATTATCAGAAAGAATGTGATGCAATCATAGAGTATGATGATAAAGCAATTTGTACTATTGCAAAATTAGAACACGTTCTTAGCACGAAGTTTACACCCAGGCCTTCTAACGTTGAAGCAAATAACACAACCAAGTTAATCAGCGTTGATACCAATAACATAAGCGAATTTAGTGGCGTTAAATTAAAAGCCTTTGAGTTAAAAAAGTTTGATGGAACATTTGAAAACTGGCTTCCCTTTTGGGAACAATTTAAGAGCGCAGTTCATGAGAATCGTAAATTATCAAAGGCTGCAAAATTTAACTTTCTTTCTGAATCTTTGGAGGGTAAGGCGGCAGCATCAATAGCTGGGTTTACACCCACAGAAGCGTGTTACGATGAAGCCATTGACTTACTTTTAGAGGAATATGGAAATCAAGAAAAAATTATAGAACGGTTTGTACAAAAACTTATGTGCTTAAATAAAGTACATTCCAATAGCGATGTCAATGGTCTTCGTCGTCTTTACAATGAAGTTAGCTCAACAATTCGATCGTTAACGGCTTTAAAAGTTTCCCCTTCACAATATGACCTTATGGTAAAATCAATTTTATTAGGTGCAATACCAGCACAGCTTCGTACAGTGTATCATAAAACATCAAGTATAGCTTCTCATTCGAGTACAATAGTAGGTGACGAAGAAGGAGACAATAGAGATAAAAGTTTAAAGAATTTACTTGATTTTATCAAAATGGAAGTAGAAGCATTGGAAAAAGCAGAAATGTCTGAGAGACGTACTTCGAAGAGAGATGTACAAACGAATTATGGTACTGCAACGGGTCTATTCATTAGCGACAATACCAACAACAATTGTATTTTTTGCAAAAGAAATAATCACGCCACCAAAAATTGCAAAGCACAGTTATCTATTGAGGAAAAAAAAAGAATTTTGATGAGAGAAGCAAGATGTTTTCGATGTACGAGAAAAAATCACAACTCTAAATTTTGTAAAGCCAACTGGGTTAAATGTGACTCTTGCAGAGGTAGGCATATTACTTCGATGTGTGAGAAGACAACAACTAATGCTAAAACTGATACCGTCGACGAAGGTCGAAGCAGCGAAACAAGGCAGCAGAAGTTACAGGAAAGTCCAAAAAATGAGAGTAGCAGCGCAGCAGCGTTAAATACATTGGAGGCAGAACAAAACGTCGTATATTTGCAAACAGCGAAAGGTATAATCAGCAACGCAAACAATAACAAAAGCGTTTTGTCTAGAATAGTAATGGATAACGGTAGTCAGAGAACTTATGTCAGTGAGCATTTAGTGAGCGAGTTAAGCTTAAAATATTGTGGAACAGCGAAAATTAAAATAATTCCCTTTGGTCAAAAACAAGAACATATTAAAACTGACATATTTAAGCGGGTTGAAATAATAATAAAAAACCAATATGATGATAAAATGATCACAATAAATGCGACGGTCGTGCCAAAAATTTGTGATGATGTTTTGCCTGAGCCTATAACTAAAAATGCAAAATTAAACAAGATATTTCATAATTTGGCTGATGCTGTCAGCTGTAATGTGCGAATTATCGATGGTATTAATTTATTGATTGGCCAAGATTACTACTGGCAATTTTATAAACAAGGTTGTCAAGTAATTTCAAAGAATCTTTTTGCGATTAATACATTTTTTGGTTGGACATTACAAGGTACTAACAATAATAGCGATAATGCTCATTGTGTTTTCCAAATTCGAGAAGCTGCAGAAGGTTTCAAAATAGAAAAATTTTGGGACTTAGAGTCAATCGGCATAACAAGTTGTGCAGCAGATAGCGAAAAAGAAATTATTGACGAAACAATTAATAAAATAATTTTAGATAACAATCGTTATAAAGTTTCGTTGCCGTGGAGTGATAATAACACTAAGCTAAATGATAATAAACAAATTGCAATGGCTCGATTACGTAGTCTATCGTTAAAATTAATGAATAACACCGATAAATTAACTGAATATGATGCCGGTATTCGCGATCTGTTAGAGAGTGGCTTTGCTGAGAAAATTCCATCTTTCAATATTAATAATCGTGTTTATTACATGCCACATAGACCAGTGTACAGAGCAGATAAAGCGACAACAAAAATGCGAATAGTTTTTGATGCATCATCCAGCGAACCAGGCACAGCGTCTTTAAATGATCTTTTAAGCATTGGTAAAAATATGGTAGCAGACTTGTTAGCAATGTTGTTAAGTTTCCGTTCCAATAAAATTGTTATTACCTCAGATATTGAAAAAGCTTTCTTACAGATTTCCTTATCAGAAAACGACCGAGATGTCCACAGATTCTTTTGGTTTGAAGATACACCAAACAACCAAGATGAACTGCCACCAATTGTAGAATATAGGATGACAAGAGTAACCTTTGGAGTAGCAAGCAGTCCTTTTCTTTTGACAGCGACAATTCAAAAGCACTTATCAAATTGTGAAGCACAATACGGAAACATTTGTAACAAATTAAAAAGGTCTTTTTATGTCGACGATATGGTCATCAGCGAAACGTCAGTTGAATCGGCTATAACTACAATGAAAACGGCCAATGAAATTATGGCAAAAGCGAATTTTAAGTTACGTAAGTGGAATTCAAATGATTCAGAGGTAAGAAAACATTTTCAGTCTGATGGGATAGAGAGGCCACTACAACAAAAAATACTTGGCATAAATTGGTGCACAGTAAGCGACACTATTAATGTCGACTTAAAGAAGTTAATTGAAGAGAAAATGCCACGAGCAACAAAACGAAATGTATTACAAACAATGGCAAGAATTTATGATCCTCTTGGTATGCTTGGTCCGTTTACTGTAAGAATCAAAATCTTATTACAAAAAATTTGGAAAGAACGTATTAATTGGGATCTGAGTTTAAGTGGCGATTTATTGAATGAATTTCAAATGTGGCATGAAGAGTTGTACATTTTAAAAGAATATTCAATGCAGCGGTGTCTATCAGAGAATGCAGGTAGTGTAGAAATCCATATATTTGCAGACGCAAGTCCCTTAGCCTACGGAGCAGTTGCTTATTCACGGCAGGCAACATGTAACGGTGAATTTTTTACAAATTTTATTTGTTCCAAAAATCGAGTACGCCCTATCGATAAATCCACAAGAAATGATGAGTTATCACTGCCAAAATTGGAGCTTACGGCGGCATTGATGGCTGCCCGATTAAAGGAATTTCTTAAATGTTCACTAGACTTCGCAATAAGCGCATTTTGGCTATGGACAGACTCTACCATAGCGCTGAACTGGATTAATGGTAATGGTAAACGTATTCCATACGTCAAAGCAAGAGTCAACGAAATAAATCAGCTTACCAACATATATGAATGGCGACATTGCGACGGTAAATCGAATCCAGCAGATCTTTTAACGAGAGGTCTAACAGCTAAGCAACTGTTAAAAAGTCGCGTGTGGGAAGCGGGTCCAGTGTGGTTAGCAAATAGTAACGAATATTGGCCAAGCGAATACAATTTGAAATCTTCAATGAGTTTGCTTGCATCGGTGGAGAGCGAATCAGTGAGCATGCAAAAAACAGAACCCATTTTAAATGTTGAAGAATTCAGCAAATTGAAAAGGTTGCTACGCATCACAGCGTATGTACTACGCTTTATTAAAAATTGTAAAAATAAATTGTTAGAAAAACGTGACAATTTAACTACTGTCAACAATATTAAAGAGTTATCTTATAGTGAAATACAACAAGCGGAATATTATTGGATTAAACACTTTCAAAAATCACACTACGAAATAGAATATGCAGATTTAGAGAAACATAAAAAAGTCTCAGCACAATCTAAGTTAATTTGTTTAAACCCAATTTTAATCAACGGTGTTATGCGGCTTCAAGGGCGTTTATCAAACTCAGCTTTCAGCGATTATTCCTGCAACCCTATAATTTTACCTAAAAAATGTCATTTCAGCGTAATGTTAGTAAATGAGGCGCATCACGCGGCAATGCACGGTGGTGTTAATGCTGTTTTGGCACTCTTGCGAAAACGTTTTTGGATTGTAAAAGGACGACAATTAATAAAAAATGTACTTAGCCGGTGTGTGATCTGCAAGCGACTTCACGGCAAAAGCGGCTCAGAGCCATGGACAACCTTACCAGTCGAGCGTATCAGAACAACAAGGCCATTCGAAACAACAGGCATCGACTTCGCAGGTCCTCTTTACATAAAAAGCGATGGTGAAGTAACTGAGCGAAAGAGTTACATTATGCTGTTTACCTGTGCCGCAATTCGTGCTGTACATTTAGAATTAGTTAAAGATATGACAGTTGAAAGTTGCATAAATGCTTTACGACGTTTTATGTCAAGATTTGGTCCTCCAAAAACTATTATATCTGATAACGCAAAAACATTCAAACGAGCTGATTTAGAGCTGAGAAAGCTAGAACAATTGCTAAAACATAGTAAGATTCAACAAATAACTGCACATAAAGGAATCACCTGGAAATATATACCCGAAAGAGCAGCATGGTGGGGCGGTTTTTGGGAGCGATTAGTCCGTAGCGTTAAGGATTGCCTAAAGGCAGCGATTGGTAAAAGTGTTTTGACCTTTGATGAAATACGAACTTTTTTGGCAGAAGCTGAAGCGGTCATAAACGCTAGGCCACTAACTTACATTACCAATGATCATAACGATCTAGAGCCATTAACTCCGTCTCATTTTCTAACTAATCAGAAAGCTATTTTTATTCCAACAGATTTTCAATCCGATCAATCATCCATGGCTAAGTCTTGGGACTTAAGACAAATAATAATTAGGCGATATTACAGAAGATGGCAATCTGAGTATTTGCAACAATTGCGCACAATTCATCACAATAAGAGCGGCCCTATTCGAAGCATCAAAGTTGGAAATGTTGTTTTAGTACACGAAGATTTGAAATCAAGGCTTCTTTGGAAACTAGCTGTAGTCGATTCTGTATTCCATGGCAGAGATGGTCACGTCCGAGCTTGTAATGTACGATTAGGAAATAACGTAATTCTAAAAAGACCTATTCACCTACTGTATCCATTAGAAGTATCATCTGGCATGGCTGGGCCGAGGATGTGAAAAATGTAGCCTGAATTCAAACCTACCATGCCCAAACATTAATTTTACTTTAATTATTACTCTCACTCTCTCTATGTAATGAAGTTATTATACATACATTGAAGTATTTTTCTGTTATAAAATTGTAATTTTTTCTTTTCATAATCACTTATAAATAAAATTCCGTAGAAACTGTTCATGAATCGGAGTGATTTTCTTAAATCTTATTGGATTTTTTTCAATTACAATTATTGTTTATAATTCTCTAATCTATATTGTAAGCATCCCAACAACTGATAAACAATATTGTTCTAAAGTACTGATAATACCCACAAAATTTGGAAAGTTTGTTAATAAAATATCCTATAGAGATGTATTAATGTGTAATAATTGAACTTACGGAATTAAAAATACTTGTAAATCACATAACAAATTAACTATCTGCAATATTAAAGACATAGAAAGTATTGATGATGACACTTGCGTAACAAATTTATTGCGAGGTAATACAGCAAATTGTACGTTAACCAACAACAACCATATTCCCACTATCGAAGAAATTGCTCCGGGATTAATCCTGTTAAATCAACATAATGGCACTGTTTATATTAACAATGAGCCACGTACCCTTATTGGAACTTACCTGTTGCAATACCAAAATGTTACGGTAACCGTTGCAAATAAAGATTACCATTACTTCCAACTAACAGAAGCGAAACCCATACCTGCGATCTTTTAATCTAAGTTACCCGGATCTGCTATTGAAGAAGTATTAACCTTGGAAACGGTAAACGAGCTCAATCTAAATAACACTAAGTACATTGATCTACTTGATACCTAAACCAAATGGAATTCTAGGGGCACTATTGGCCTACTCTTAGTTTGTATTATATTGCTCGCAGGAATACTGACAAAGAAAAGACACACCCAGGCCAGATTGAGCGAAGTTCCAACCCCGGTATCAATTGTGCAAGTACCACTTCCTGAATGGAATACGGCGAACTTAACTGGTGTACAACAAATACCAAGATTGTCGAAGATTCCCTACTTTTGAAACATAACGATCGAGGATGCTCGTAACCATAAAAACATTTACTAGGTTAGTCGAACTAACGAAAGTGAAGCGTCATCAATACAAATTAATTATTTTTTAAAAAACTGTTGTTCCAAATAATATGCTTACTTAATACAAAATTGTTAGTCTAAATAAAGTGCTTACTGCCGTATTTATAAAAAATAAAGTAGACTTGAAGTATGCTTTTAGAGAAAATTTTCATACAAAATTTTCTTAAAGTACATTTGAAGTCTACTTTAATTTTTTATAAATACGGCAGTTACTCAATAAAAAAACTGTTGGTCTAGAAATAAGGTATTAACATTAATGTTAACTCACCAAGTGTGTGTCTAATTGGTTTTGTGGGACCTGTAAATTTGCTAACCAAGTTTCCAAACAACTTGGTTTGTTTTAATAAAAAAAGGGGTGGTTTTTAATTCGTGCAAATTTTAGCTTTTTATTGAAAATAAAAAGAAAGCACTTTCCTTTGTCTTTTTTCAATGGTGTAGGTGTACAAAAATCGTTTATTTGAAGAATTCCAATTGCAGGCTCGATACAAATCAAAAAGGAGTTACTCAAGAAAAATTAACTTAATACTTTAAAGTCTAAGCAACGAATAATAAACAAAATGGCTCGAAAAAAACTAACATAATGTTAAAATGAAATTTAACGAAAAACTAACTTAAGCTAAAATATATATAATAGCAGCGCTCTATGTTTTGTCGTTATATTGTTGATGGTAACATCATCTCCCAACAGGACAGAGACGGGAACACCAATACCATCCTTCAGACATGAACATTCCGGCGCCCTTGCTGTACAGCAACTCCAAAACTAGTTGTAGAAAACCTAAAGCTAATAAAATAGAAAAAAGAGCAAACAAAAACTTAAAAAAAAAACTTCAAAATTCCATTTATTTCAAAACAACGTAATAAATATTTAAATGTGATGACTCCATTCCATAGTAATCCAAATTTCAGAAGCCATCCAACGACCAAAAAGAAAATAAATAAGAAAACTAAAAAAGAATAAAAGATAAAATTTTACTTCTTGTTAATTATTTAAAAAATAACGACTAATGTAATTCCATACAAACTCTAAGATGAACACAATCCAGAAATGATGTAGCCAAAAATTGTGTACTGTGCAAGTGGTTTGCCTTCATACATACCATTTCTTATAATTCGGCACCCAATAAGAGGTCTACTGGACTCACTGTGTTAAAATGCGGATCTGGCAATTGCAGCCCTGGAAATTCGTCAAGAATGTGACCATCGACTGATCTCGGTGGGGCCATTATATTCAGAGTCCGCTTGATTTCAGTGTAAACCTCAATTATGGTTACCACCAATTCTAATTAGGCACTTCTCTTTGTCATCAACGATAATTCTACGAGCAGAAATTCTCCGTGCCACTTCGTCCGAAATAATGGAAACCTCCGAGTTGGCGTCTATAATGGCACGTTCACTAACGAAACGACCATTCGCTTCTATATTTACCATAGCCGTTGGCTTCAGGAACACTGATCCGCTTACATTAATTGGTGGTCCCATCACGGTCCCTGCGACGGTACTCCTTTTCAACGCATTTTTTGTTCTGCGATTACGTATGCGGCGGGCGTTACGGTCCTTGTTTTTCCTTAAAGCATGTGCTTGAGACGTGCTAGGTCTCTCGCTCTCATGACCATTGATTAACCTAAGTTCCCTGGTAGAGCTTCTCGACGAACTGGGTTCGGTTGACTCCCGGCGATCGGACGAATTATTTTCTCGACGATGACGCTGGTTCCTTCTGTGCGAGGATATAGCACTTCTTCTCTCCTTGTGAAGCAATGTGTGGTGCATGTCACCACATCGGCCCGCACTTTCACAAGTACGCCAGTATGGTCATGAGCCAAACAGCCAGCGCAATAGCGATAAATGGAGACCAGTCGCATTCTCTCTTCATAGTCAACTTGCATAAATTTGTGGCAAGATGTTTAGGGATGCTTTTTGAGGCAAATCCGGCAAATTATCTTTTTTGAGGTTTGACGACCTCAGCATTATTGCGAGGATTTACCATTTTGTTTCTGGAAAATGTCTGTATAAAAAATTAAAAAACTAGTCAGTTGGAAGTACCACTAACTTCACAACTGGTCTTACTATTGAGGCACGTGCTGTCCTTAACTCAACAACTCTAATACTATGTTTCCACGGTACATGCTTCGCTCTCTATTCATGCTTCACAACCCAATCATGAGCGAAACAACTTGCTTCACCATACAAAATTTTAAGAGCGAATCAAGTAGGTTCATATTGAATCTACTTGCGAAGCACAAAAAATTGCACTCTTCTCTAATTTTTATCGCAAGTTTATCTGCACTAGCTGTAAAAATTTAATATTATTGTAAACAAAGCAAATTATTTTCTTTTTGCTGGAAGTAAAGAAAGTAAATACGTACGAATGTATGTTTTTTTTCAAATAAGCTAACTAATTTCCACTCACTTTTTTTGTCCATTAAGAAAAATTATTTTCCACAAATTGTAAATTCTGTTTTTTTTATTCTGTTTGTTTATTAACAACAACTGTCAAATCGAATCAAGTTTATTAGTCATGTAAACAGCATGATTCATAAACATGATTCAGACAGCGAAGCAGGTGATTCAAGTCGTCGTGGAAACATAGTATAACGTGGCCATCCTTACCAATATGCAGCTTTTCTACACGACCTAAACGCCATTCGTTTGTAGGTAAGTTATCTTCCCGAATGACTACCATATCACCGATCTGCATGTCTTTCCGCACATATTTCCAATTATTACGTTTTTTTCAAAAACTGTTTCCTAGTTTTCTCACGCGAATGTGCTAAACACCTGTCAGTCGAATACTGCGGTTTGAAAGGTAGTGAGAAAACATAACGACCTTCAGAATTTCTTTTAACTGTGTTTTTAAAATGTTCTTCACAATATTCATCTTCTGGTGTAAGTCGGGAATGTTGTGGCGGTTCTTCCAAGGTCCAAAATTTCTCGAGTTGATTGTGCAAACTAACATCAGTAACATCATCACTTGCTGTGAAAACTTCTTTATTCGGGTTAAGAAGTGGACCAGCCAAAATCCATCCGAAATGTGTTTCCTGCGCCATCAAGTTTCCTAAGACATTTTTTCTAACACCAGCAAGCATGATCTTAGGATAGTTATCGCCCCCAATCAAAATGTCAACTTGACTACTTCTCGAAAAATTTGGGTCCGCTAACTTGAGATTGGATAAGGAGCATTGAGAAACATAAACTGAATTAACAGGCAACTCCCCAGTCAATCTTGGTAAAACAAGACTTTGAACTTCAAGTTTAAATTCTGAATCTTGGGGAGAGGGCAAAACAAACGAGCATTGCTTTTGAACTGACCCCGCTAACGCACCATTCAAACCTGAAACCTTAGCACAAATACTCTGAATAAGCAAATTAAGTTTCCTCTGCAATCTTTCCGAAATGAAAGTGACCTGTGAACCTGAATCAATAAGAGCCCTTGCAGTAAACACTTCGCCTCGAGATATAATATTTACTAAAGCAGTTCCCAATAAAACTTGTCTTGCAGTCACAAAGCAATTTTGCACGGTCCGAGTTTGTACAACTGCCTGACTGGTAGTTGGCCTATCTGAGCTATAATTATTATCTGTAGATGTTTCAGTTGCCTCCCGATGTAACATAGAATGGTGTTTCAATTTACAAATTGAACAACTTTGCTCGTACAAGAATCTAACTTGCGTCCGGTACTTAAACAATTAATGCAAAGATTGTTTCTCTTTACAATCAAAAATCTTTCTCCGGGATTCATTTCCAAGAATTTCGAGCAAAATCTCAACAAATGGTCTTTTGAACATAAATTACAGGACTTTCATACCAGAGAACGGATTGGTTGGTTAATTTTAGATTTTGAATATAATCACAAAAAACGAACCTCATGTTGACAACATAAATCAATTCCGTAAAGCAATACATGTCATTATTCACAATTGAAGTGTAACGAAAAATGATGCTTGCATTGCATGTCTTGTACAAATGTAAACGTATACTCCCAAAAGCAATGAATACTTAACGATTGGTACGAATGGTTAACGATTGGTATGAATGGTTTCAATGCTTTTATTTTTTGAATCTTCATATATGAAATGACAATAAGTATTCAAATCTTAATACTAAAAAGAAAATAATAAGCCCAGCCAGTGCTAGACAAAAATTTTTATGATACTAAAAAATTTCACATCAACTGATCCAGTCATATGTTTTGCGCTTGAAGTAAAGCAAGGGTATCCCTCCTTCTCAACCGATTGTGGCCACTAAAGTTAAGGATGCTCTTGCAAGTGGGTTTGGATGGTGTTCAAGTTTGCTGACATACTTTGACGCATATTTTGTAAATTCGACTTTTACTAATGGCACGCCTAGATCTTTGTGGATTCGAGAATTTTTAACACACCATGGAGCTGCAGTAATTATACGTAGAATTTTATTTTGACCCCTTTGAATTTTTTCAATGTTTGATGCTGAGGCAGTACCCCATAATTGAATTCCATAATACCAGATTGGCTTTAGAATTGCATTGTACAACAAAAGTTTGCAATCCAATTTCAATGTAGAGTTTCTGCCGATTAACCAATTAAGTTGCACTGCTTTTAATTTCATTTGTGTAAGTTTCGCTTCAATATGAGACTTCCAAGTTAAACGGCGGTCGAGGTGAATGCCGGGGTATTTGACTTCATTATGTTGAGGAATAATTTGATTATTTATTCTGCTGGACGAGCAGGTATCTTTTCGCAATGTGAAAGTGATATAAATACATTTTTGTTCATTTACCCTGATTTTCCAAAGCTCTAGCCAATTCTCTAGTTTATAAACATAATTCTGCAAATTCTGTGATGCAACTTGGTGGTCCTTATGGACGCTGACAAAGACTGTATCGTCTGCAAGAGTTGACGTGTGGATTTTGGGGTCTGACGGCATGTCGGAGGCATAAATCAAATATAAAGTAGGGCCCAGTATGCTACCCTGTGGCACACCTGATTCAATTGGCTGAGCGGTACTTAAAAAATTGCCTTCTTTGACTTTAAATTTGCGACCGTATAAATAACTTTCCATGAGTTTATGGGTGTTAGCAGGCAGAGTTAATTTTATTTTGTGCATTAAACCGTCATGCCAAACTTTGTCGAACGCTTGCGACACATCAATGAAAAGGGCGGAGCAGTATTTTTTGTCTTCAAACGACCCTCTTATCACATTTACCAATCTGTGTGTTTAGCTCTGAAGCCGAATTGATGATTAGGAATACATTCAGTGTCATTCAGAATTGGAGTCAACTTAGTCATTAACAATTTTTCAAACAGTTTTGAAATTGTCGGCAGTAGACTAATTGGCCTATATGACTCCACTTTGGTGTGGTCCTTCCCTGGCTTAGGAATCATAGTGATCATAGACACCTTCCAATCTGCAGGATAGTATGCTAGGCGTAAAATAGCGTTGAAGATAAAGAGGATAATTCTTCTTGCTACACGAGGTAACTCCACAAGCATTTTATTGCTGATTTTATCCATACCTGGAGCCTTTCTAAGGTTCAGAGTACCAATAGCGTTTTGGACATCACGAAAGTTTAGTCTTAGAGGTACAGGAGGTCATATAACAAGTGGTGGCAAATCAGATTCGTTATTATTTGAGTTGTTTATAGTAAACACATTTCTCAAATGGTTAACAAATAATGTCCCTTTCTCGGAATCATTTCTAGCCCATTCACCAGTCGGATTTCGCAAAGGAGGTTTTCCTCTTTTTAAACCTCTTGCCGCCCTCCATAACGAGTAGTCAGATTATGGGGTACTATCAAGACCTTCCAAGTAAGATTTAAGTGAGGCCGTTCTTTGGGTTTCTAAGAATTGTCTTAGTATATCTCTGCATACCCGTAGCCTAGCTTTCAGTTCAGGAGACCTGTGAATTTGCCACTCTCTTCTAACTCTTCTTTTTTCTGACAGGAGATGATCGAGTTCAGCGAAATAAGTTCTATTTGTCCCACTTCTGCACTCAACGTCGTATGTGGAGGCGTGATGTACAGCTCTTCGTATGTCCTCAGTAAACTTGCCAATCGACCCATCAATATCGTCGGTAGTTCTCAACACAAAATTTTCCGTGCAATGACAACTTAAATACTTTTTGTATTTTATCCAACTTACTCGGGTCTTAGTCATGTTCATAAATGGAGAACCACACACTTGAGGGAAATGCATTGAAATGATATTAGGAGAGTGATCTGAGGTCAAGTCCAGTGAAGGATCCACTTGCATCCATTCTTCAGGGATATTTTTCACTACTCCAAAGTCAATAACATCGGAAATCTTCCGTCGGTCCGTCGGCCAATAAGTGGGATGTCCACTTGAGAGTACATCAGAGCCCATTTTAGCAATGGTGTTGAAGAGTACGCGACCCTTTTGGGTTACCAGACGTGAACCCCAAAATGTGTGTTTGGCGTTAAAGTCGCCAGCAACTAAAAATCTAGCTCCAAGGGATTTAAAGAAGTTATGGTATTGGTGTTTTTTTTTATTGAAAATCGAGGCGGCGAATAAATTGATGATAAAACAAAATTGTATTGACAGAATTCAATACAAATGTTTGTTGCTTGTAGGTAATCCTCACATATGTTGTTCATTAAATAATGTTTTATTATGTTCTTTATAAAAATTGCCGAACCACCACATGCTCTTCCGCGGGGATCTTTAGTATCATACAACACGTAGCCATTAATTTTGAAGTACCCTGTCGCCGTCAAGTGAGTTTCAGCAACCATCATAACATCAATCTGCTTATCCATCAGGAAGTATTCCAGTTCATTTTTATGTTGGCGGAGGCCGTTCGCGTTCCAGAAAGAAATTTTTAAATAAATCATTTCTTTAACATGGCTTGCAAGATAGTGGATTGCATTTTCAGCATTTCCTGCATCATAGATGTCATAGTGGTCGTAAAGGTGTTCATAGTTTGGACAAGTGTCTGTAATGTAGTCTCTAGAGTGTTAATATTAGGCTTGTAATATTGTGATTTAGGTTCCTGCTCCAAAGCTGGCATTTTAGATTTAACCACGTTAGCGTAAGAAACTTGTCCAGAACTAGGCGCGTTTACATGACTAGTGGACCGTAACAATTGAGGGAAATTGTCACTCGATGCATTATTTGGCTGTTGAGGATGATTAGGCAATACTGACGTCTTGTTGGTTCGTATGCCTTTCAAATGAGTGTAAATTGGACAACCTCTATAATTTGCGGTATGATTACCTCCGCAGTTACTGCATTTTTTGATTTTTGAGTCAGTTTTCGACTTATCGCATTGAGCAGTTGCATGTAGCTCCCCCACACGCAACACAAACTGTCGGCAATTTACAATACGCCTTGGTGTGACCAAATTCTTGACAGTTGAGACAATGGACGGGTCCCTGACGCTTATGTGGTTCTTCCACGGTGATTCTACGATGCAAAAGGTACTGGGTTAGTCAAACTAACGAAAGTGAAGCGTCATCAATACAAATTAATTATTTTATTAAAAACTGTTGTTCCAAATAATATGCTTACTTAATACAAAATTGTTAGTCTAAAAAAAATCTGTTGGTCTAGAAATAAGGTATTAACATTAAGAAATATTGTAATTTTTTACTCACTCAAGTTTTTGTGGTTGAAGTGGAAAGAAATAAAATAATAAATAAAGAATATAAAAAAGAAAAAATCCATCATTATTATGTTTTTAATTTAAAAATTTATTAACTGGCGCCCAACGTAAACTCCTAAAGGGAAAATCAAAGGCACCCCATAGGCTGCAATTTGAAGCACCCAATAGGCTGCAAGGACAGACCATCATCAAATAATTAAATTTGAACTGGAGAACTTGGAGTAGGACCGGTTACACTAGTACAAAAGGAAAAGGATTAACACCACCTGCCAGCTCCAGAATGTCGCTGTCCATCTTAATGTAAGTTAAGCTAAGTGAAGAAACAGTGTAGAAAAAAAGATATCAAAACAAAAAAAAAAGATTGAAAATAATTTAAAAGTTTTAATATAAAGTGCAAATAAAAATAAATAAAATATAAATTTTATTGTATGTAAAAATAATTTAAAATTTTAAAAGGAAATAATTTTAAGTAAAATTTTGGTATTTACTAAAAAGTGAAAGATTCATATTTTATTTTAAGTGTACTACCAAACTTTTGATACGGTCTGCGATTCCTAAGGGACCCTCCAGATTGTTAAAAATAAATTAAAAAGAAGAAAAGGTCTGCGATTCCTACGGGACCCTCCAGATTGTTAAAAATATATTAAAAAGAAGAAAAAAAAAATAGAAATAGATTTTATAAAGTAATAACAAAAATATTTATAGAACAATTTTAGAATCCGTAAAAAAAAAACAAAAAAATATATATAATATGGATAACGAAAACAATTTAATAAGACCATCCATCCTTAATATCCCACCTCCAATTCCCCAAGCTCCACCCTATCAAAACCAAAATTTGCCGAATGCAAGCAACGCTAATAATATAGACATAGATGTTATCACTCGAATCTGTGAACAGGCAATTGGTAGAATTTTAAATCCGAATTCAGAAATTTCAGGAATAGATCAGGAAATAGAAGACAGGTTTAGAGATAATCTTACAGATTTGGATAAAATACCGGACACTATTAGAAGCCTCCGCGAGTTTTCTGGGAACCCTTCAGAATATAGTTCCTGGAAAAAAGTGTCGAACGTATGCTGAAATTATACGAACCTTGTAAAGGGACACCAAAATATTTCGGTATTTTAAACACCATAAGAAACAAGATAATAGGAAGTGCGGACGCAGCCCTAGAGGCTTACAATACTCCTCTCAATTGGGAGTGTATTTCAAAATGCCTAACTCTGCATTACGCAGACAAGCGTGACCGGAAAACGCTTGAATACCAGATGACCTCATTGATACAAAAAAAATAACAGCATTCAAAACTTCTATCAAGAAGTTTATTCGCATTTATCCCTAATTATGAATAAACTGTCTTGTTTGGAGATCGGACGTGAATCTAGAGATCTATTAACGCAAACTTATAGGGACAAAGCCCTAGACACATTTATACGTGGACTTCAAGGAGATCTTCCTAGACTTTTAGCAATGAAAGATCCTACCGACCTACCCCAGGCACTCCAATTATGCCTTAGACTACAAAACCAACAATTTAGAACAAATTATGCGAACTCGCATCAAAATTCACGTAGAAATCGGAAAGATATGGTTGAGTCACAGATTAGACATAATTCGACCATCTCGGTCAGCATACAATTCACCTATAGAGATCGTGCCGAAAAAAGCAGATGCGTCCGGAAAGAAAAAATACCGTTTGGTTATCGACTATCGACAACTAAATGACGCTACTATAGCCGATAAATAGCCAATACCAAATATAAATGACATTTTACCGCAGTTATCAAGAAGTAAATGGTTTTCTGTAATTGATCTAAAAAGCGGGTTTCATCAAATTCCTTTAAAGGAAAGCGATATGAAAAAAACGCGTTCTCCGTGAACAATGGCAAATATGAGTTCACAAGACTACCCTTTGGGCTGAAAAATGCTCCATCAATATTTCAAAGAGCCCTGGATGATGTTTTACGACAACATATAGGCAAGATCTGTTTTGTCTACATTGACGATATAATCATCTTTGCTGAGTATGAGGAAACACATTTAATGAATCTTCAAACCTTCGAATACGGTGGAAATACCCTGGAAAATGCGAACCTAAAAGTTCAGCTAGACAAATGTGACTTTCTTAAAACAGAAGTCGAATTTTTGGGATTTATAGTATCTAACAAAGGTATTAAAACCAATCCAGAGAGAGTGACGTTTATAAAAGACTTCTCCGTCCCAAAAACTCTTAGAGATCTTAGATCCTTTCTAGGACTATCAAACTTCTTTTTTTTTTTTTTTTTTTTTTGCATTTAATTATTTATTGAATCTTCATATTTGAAATGACAATAAGTATTCAAATCTTAATACTAAAAAGAAAATAATAAGCCCAGCCAGTGCTAGACAAAAATTTTTATGATACTAAAAAATTTCACATCAACTGATCCAGTCATATGTTTTGCGCTTGAGTTAAAGCAAGGGTATCCCTCCTTCTCAACCGATTGTGGCCACTAAAGTTAAGGATGTCTCGTGTAAGTGGGTTTGGGTTGTGTTCAAGTTTGCTGACATACTTTGACGCATATTTTGTAAATTCGACTTTTACTAATGGCACGCCTAGATCTTTGTGGATTCGAGAATTTTTAACACACCATGGAGCTGCAGTAATTATACGTAGAATTTTATTTTGACCCCTTTGAATTTTTTCAATGTTTGATGCTGAGGCAGTACCCCATAATTGAATTCCATAACACCAGATTGGCTTTAGAATTGCATTGTACAACAAAAGTTTGCAATCCAATTTCAATGTAGAGTTTCTGCCGATTAACCAATTAAGTTGCACTGCTTTTAATTTCATTTGTGTAAGTTTCGCTTCAATATGAGACTTCCTAGTTAAACGGCGCACAGTGGCTGAAAATCGTTTTTCATTGGCCAAAAGTCGATTTTTTTTTGTCACCGATTTTTAAAATTTGTACACCTTTTTGGAGCTAATATATCCATATTAAGGTAGCCAAAAAATTAGGTTAAACTATTAATAATTGTGGGCGTGGCATGCTGTCAAACTCAACTGTTTTTTTTAATTTCAGAAAAAGGTGTTTTTTATTTGTTTTTTGTCAAAAATAAATGGTTACTACTCGCAAGCTATCATCGATAATGGCCTGCGGTCTTTTTTATAATGTTAGTAGGATTATAGTCTTTAGTTGTTGTAAGTGGTTACCGCTCTAGCGTTTAATATTAGGCGCGTTCTGAAATATTTATGAAACTACTATATTTTTCTGAAATTTAAACTTTAGTGGAATAGAACTTCTAGGGAACAAAAGGGAACAAGAAACGTATACCACCCGAAGAAAGCTGAAAGTGTCTTCTTTAACCCTATATATACTTTTGCACCCGCCACGACCCGCCGGTAGAACACTTTTTTAATTTTAATGAAATTACTCTAAAAAAATTCAAATTACGATAATTTAAACAGCCCTATAATTACTCGTATACAATGGTGTATTAAATTTTCACTTTTTCGCCTAAAGGTTTATGTTTCTTTACTTTAGACTACGTAAAACTAAAATAATTAAATATAATACCTGGGAAAGGGTTTTATGGCTTTGTTTTGATTAGCAAAAAAAAAAATAAGTCATAAAAATATCACAATAGGTTCTACAGTAAACATATGATTTCTTTCTAATATACCTGTTATCAACTGTTAGGGTCAACCAAAGTCATAAACAATTTTATAATAATAATCGCGACATTAAACCACTAAAGAAAAAAAAACCCGATATTGGCGCGATACTAATTAGTTTTGCCTGATATTACCCCTTTCGGCCGCACTTGAATTTAGCTGTGACTACCAAGAGCATCACATATTTTTTCATGACTTTTTACTGTGGATCAAATGACGACTTATGGAACATATACTAAAAATCAGTTATGATTTGGATTTCGGGTCTCAGGATCCATAAGAAACAATGGAACCAACAAAGAGTTAAGAAGTTCAAAAAAGAAACATGTTCAAGATGAATATCGCAAATTTGGATTAATTATAGATCAGCCAAAACAAGGGGCAGGCAATACAAATGATGACAATACCGCACGAAGATTCTTTTCAGATCCAGAAACAGCATCTTAAATAACAGGAGTGGATTTAAACCTTATTTTCAGATTAAAATAATCCTAGAAGTACTTGCGTGCAATGAAGAAATTGACGCTAGACAATTTGGAGATTATGCTAAGGAAACTGCAAAAATATATACAACCAACTACCCATGGAGAAATATGTCTGCAAGAGTCCAAAAATCCTTTATCATGGAGAAGATATCATTAAATATCATTTGGTGCCACTTGGAGAGCTATCAGAGGAGGCTCAGGAAAAAAGGAACAAGGATTACAGATTTTATAGAGAGCACAATACTAGAAAAATTTCACGAAATTCCACAAATGAAGATCTATTTAATATATTATTGGCAACATCAGATCCGTTCATATCCAATATTCGAAATCAATGGAAAGTGGAACATCGGGATTTAGATGAAGAAGCCAAAAAACTACTAAAGAACAGAAATAGTGCAGAACAAAATATAGAATATTTGCAATCAATATTTGTTTCAAATGAATAATAATTATAATTGCCTTCATTGTTATTTAAGTACGAAAAACATAGTATTAGTAAATAATTCTTTAAAAAAACCGACTTCAAAATTTCGGCCAAATAAAATGTTGGATTAATTTTCAAAAATTAGTTATATATGTTGTTGCACTTTTTTGATTGAAAGAAAGAATTTTGAAAATCTTGTTAATCTTCTAAAAAATCGGTTTATGCTAAATCTATAAAGTTTTCCCATTAACAGAGCTAAATTTTGACACCCATATTCGATATATTCTTAAAAATCGGTTTATGGTATATATCCCCGATATATCTCAATCAATTTCTGAAATTTTAATTTTTTTACCTTAAATATATTTTTCTGCAAGCCATATCTTCCAAATAAAAAAATTATTTTTAAAATTGATTCATAAATCACGAAGTTATTCAACAATTTATAAGAGAAGCACAGAAAAAATATATATAACGGTAAATAAAAAACCGTATGTCCGTCCGATCTTCATAAAAATTAAATGGGACCCACCTGCAAGCAAACCCTTTCAAACAAAAAAAGAATTTTTAAAATTGGTTCAGAAATGGTTATCGTGGAACAAACATAAAAAAAGCAACATACCACTCGAATTGATAACCTCCTCCTTTTTGAAGTCGGTTAAAAATAATAATAAATAGAACCTACTATTGTTACAAATGCTAATAAAATCTATTGCAGTTTTTATTTTTAAAATGTTTTTTAAAATTATCAAATCTGACAGCAAAAAAGAATAAATTTTTCTGTAGTAACAGCAAAATCTCCAGTTAATTTTACTATTTTTTTTAGTGTAAACATTTTTTTGAGTGTAAAAATTTTTTTGAGTGTAACATTAAAAAAATTCCATTATCACAAAAAATAATTATAATTATTATTAAGTTCCAAATATTAAATTTTTTAATATGTAAATAAAAAAATAAACCCATATTTCACTCCAAAAGTTAAAAAAAATCAAAAGTTCAACTTTGACCTAGAAGTCCTTAAAAAGTCATCAATCAATTTTAATGTAATTACAACTGAGCCAAGCTGAACTAAATATCTATCCATTAAAAAAAAATTACTTCAATATTTTGATCGGTTCAAAAGTTACAGAATTTTGGCCAATGAAAAACGATTTTCAGCCACTGTGCGGCGGTCGAGGTGAATGCCGAGGTATTTGACTTCATTATGTTGAGGAATAATTTGATTATTTATTCTGATGGACGAGCAGGTATCTTTTCGCAATGTGAAAGTTATATGAAACATTTCTGTTCGTTAACCCTGATTTTCCAAAGCTCTAGCCAATTCTCTAGTTTATAAACATAATTCTGTGATGCAACTTGGTGGTCCTTATGGACGCTGACAAAGGCTGTATCGTCTGCAAAAGTTGACGTGTGGATTTTGGGGTCTGACGGCATGTCGGAAGCATAAATCAAATATAAAGTAGGGCCCAGTATGCTACCCTGTGGCACACCTGATTCAATTGGCTGAGCGGTACTTAAAAAATCACCTTCTTTGATTTCAAATTTGCGATCGTATAAATAACTTTCCATGAGTTTATGTTAGCAGGCAGAGTTAATTTTATTTTGTGCATTAAACCGTCATGCCAAACTTTGTCGAACGCTTGCGACACATCAATGAAAAGGGCGGAGCAGTATTTTTTTGTCTTCAAACGACCCTCTTATCACATTTACCAATCTGTGTGTTTGTTCGATGGTGCTGTGTTTAGCTCTGAAGCCGAATTGATGATTAGGAATACATTCAGTGTCATTCAGAATTGGAGTCAACTTAGTCATTAATAATTTTTCAAACAGTTTTGAAATTGTCGGCAGTAGACTAATTGGCCTATATGACTCCACTTTGGTGTGGTCCTTCCCTGGCTTAGGAATCATAGTGATCATAGACACCTTCCAATCTGCAGGATAGTATTCTAGGCGTAAAATAGCGTTGAAGATAAAGAGGATAATTCTTCTTGCTACACGAGGTAACTCCACAAGCATTTTATTGCTGATTTTATCCATACCTGGAGCCTTTCTAAGGTTCAGAGTACCAATAGCGTTTTGGACATCACGAAAGTTTAGTCTTAGAGATACAGGAGGCCTTATAACAAGTGGTGGCAAATCAGATTCGTTATTATTTGAGTTGTTTATAGTAAACACATTTCTCAAATGGTTAACAAATAATGTCCCTTTCTCGGAATCATTTCTAGCCCATTCACCAGTCGGATTTCGCAAAGGAGGATTTCCTCTCATTGGTCTTTTTAAACCTCTTGCCGCCCTCCATAACGAGTAGTCAGATTATGGGGTACTATCAAGACCTTCCAAGTAAGATTTAAGTGAGGCCGTTCTTTGGGTTTCTAAGAAATGTCTTAGTATATCTCTGCATTCCCGTAGCCTAGCTTTCAGTTCAGGAGACCTGTGAATTTGCCACTCTCTTCTCATTCTTCTTTTTTCTGATAGGAGATGTTCGAGTTCAGAGAAATAAGTTCTGTTTGTCCTATTTCTACATTCAACGTGATAAGTGGAAGCGTGATGCACAGCTCGTCGAAGGTCCTCGGTAAAGTTGCCAATCGACTCATCAATATCGTCGGTAGTTCTCAACACAAAATTTTCCGTGCAATGACAACTTAAATACTTTTTGTATTTTATCCAACTTACTCGGGTCTTAGTCATGTTCATAAATGGAGAACCACACACTTGAGGGAAATGCATTGAAATGATAGTAGGAGAGTGATCTGAGGACAAGTCCAGTGAAGGATCCACTTGCATCCATTCTACAGGGATATTTTTCACTACCCCAAAGTCAATAACATCGGGAATCTTCCGTCGGTCCATCGGCCAATAGGTGGGATGTCCACTTGAGAGTACATCTAAGCCCATTTTAGCAATGGTGTTGAAGAGTTCACGACCCTTCGGGGTCACCAGACGTGAACCCCAAAAAGTGTGTTTGGCATTAAAGTCACCAGCAACTAAAAATCTAGCTCCAAGGGAATTGAAGAAGCTGTAGTATTGGTGTTCTTTTATTGAAAATCGAGGCGGCGAATAAATCGATGATAAAACAATTTTATATTGACAGAATTCAATGCAAATGTTTGTTGCTTGGAGGTAATCCTCACTTATGTTATTCATTAGATAATGCTTTATTCTGTTCTTTATAAGAATTGCCGAACCTCCACAAGCTCTTCCGCGGGGGTCTTTAGTATCGTAGAACTCGTAGCCATTAATTTTGAAGTACCCTGTCGACGTCAAGCAGTGTTGCCAAAACATTATTGGGAAAAAATGCTAGATTTTTCTCAAAAAAATGCTAAAAAGTGCTAAAAATTTAAAAAAAGTGCTACAAAAAAGTGCTAACAAACATAAATAAAAAAAATTGGCTTTATAGTAAACTATGAGATCTGTATTTCTTTAAAATTCATTTTCATACCTTAATATGAATAAAGAAATTGAAAATACATCTTTTCTTAAAAAAAAAATCAAAAATAAAATGTTCTATTCATTTTTAAAAACAAAAATCTAAAGTAAATTCTTAAAAAACAAAAAGTCTTTGCATTACTATTTAAAAATGAACTTTTAAAATTCATATTTTATCACATAAGTTTTAAGATCACGAAAATAATTTGATGAATTTAAAAATTCCAGTCATTATCATCATTATTATTATTATTATAACTTTCACTAGATCCAATTAATTTCAGATAATTCGTTGGGACATCATATTGGTAACAACACTTTCCGGTTCCTTTTAATCCGTATCTAAAATGTTATTAAATTATATCATAAAATTAAGAAATCAAAATTTAACAATAAAGTCTTACCTAATTGCTAAAACAGAATGTAATGTAATCGGTTTCTTATATTTGTCTTTACGATGTTCATTTGACTGAACACACGTTCAACGTCCGCATTAGACCACGGAAGACTGAGAAGTTTTAAAACAAAATTGGCAATTTCCTCGAATCTCTTGTTACCTCCGGCATCTCTATATGCTTTTACCTCTGCCCAGAAAGATACTGTGTTGTTTTTATTAATCCATTTTATATATTGAATGTTGGAATATTGGTCAATTATTTTTCCAATTTGTTCCTCGCTAATACAAAATAATTTGAAAATTGGTAAAATTTCGCCTTTTTGGGAACTTAAAACGTTTTGGACCGAAAAAAATCTATATTTTGTAAAACTTTTATATTGTCTGGTAATTTTAAATAAAGAAGGGGTTAGTTTATGTATTTTTTAATGCATATTTATATGTATTTAGCTTACCTTTGTTTTAATTGGGTTATTAATCCAACAACGAAGTTGATGCAATTATTTCTAATTTCTTGTACTTTATTTTTTCGAATTTTACCTGTGTTTTTTAATTTTTCCACATGCATTTCGAATTCATAGCCAAGACTACAGGTGTACAAAATTTTATCTTCGAAATCGTCGTATAATACATTTATATTTTCGTTATCCAATATCTTTTTTTTAAGAAAGTTAATTAACAGAGTTCTTCCTTTTAAAAGGCGCGTTGGGTAATTTTCATTGCTTTGAAAGACTTTGTTAACAGTTTGTATTTCATGTAGAATTGGTTAAAAAAAATAAATATAGATGAATTGTTTCGTCCCTGTACATTTCGAATAAGATTTTATCTTTCTGGCATTTTTCATTGATGTTTGCCATTTCAAAATGTAACTTTAGTTCATCCCATTGGAACAATATTCTTACAACCGCAGTCTCTACAGATAGCCATCTTGTGTCTGAAATTCTAGTAATTTTATCCGGCTCCTTAAAATAAAAATAAGTTTAAAAATATTTAAGCTAAATTATGTAAATAATAAAAAACATACTTTTCCATTCAAATTTTCGTATAAAGTTTTATAGGATTGTTGACGATTAGAGCTCTTTGAAAACCAGTTGAATGTTTCATAAACAATAAATTCCAAATACGCATTTCACAAGAACCAAATCAGGAACATATTTTTTTAGTGCTACATGGACGCTTTTTGTATTGGTGTGTGGGTTGGACACCAATGGGAAATAACCTACTTCTGGATAGAGGATAGGGGATGGCCGATGGTTGTAAACGGTGGGCTATCAAGATAGGTTATTATTATAATTTCTCCATAGGAGAGGGAGTGAATATATAGAAAATGAAACAAGGATTTAATACGTTTTCAGTATGGGTTTATTGACAATTCAAGTTTCTTTTTCTTATATTAAAATATGCTTACGTACGTTATTAAATTTGTAGCGAAAAATAAAATGGGTGACAATCGATGATAAGTTGAAGATGTAATGGAAGTTGCACGCACTGCTGGGTAACGTGTTGAGTGATCTCTTGTTAAAAATCAAAAAAGGAATGTGTCCGCTCGCAAGAGCAACAGTATATATAACGTACAACGTAACTAATTACTTAACGAAAATTCGTTACTATTGACAAATGGAAAGTTTATAGCGAGTGTTAGGTTTTAGTGTGGGCAACTTTCATTAAATCTACGAGATTAGGTGTGGTGAATTTATATAAATCAAATAAATAATTCAATTAGATTCAAATACATAAATGGCTTAATTCAATAGGTTAATTAATGTAAGTACAGAAAAAAAATTAAGTTGATTAATAATTAAGAGTTTTAGCATATTTACGAATTGTTTTATAATGTACAAATCTACTTTGTACATGCCGCCGCCTCCGAGTTAGGAACTAGGTGCCATGATATCGGTGGCGCAGAGCACTTGTGCTAAAGATCTAATAGCTTCAGCCAAGACCTTTTGATTCGGGGCAGTTATGGATGGGGGCTGCCTATTCTGTTGGGTTGTTGTCTGCAATGCCGTAGATGTAGGGTGCCTTTCTGCGGGTGTATTTGTTACTTGCCGATTCTGACGGGACCGACTGGTGGTCTGGAGGCCCCTTACACGTATAGAGCGACGTCGATTTGGATGTAAAAGTGTGTGATGTAATCCATCACACTTTTTGCACGTCTCCATAGACGTGCAAGACCTTATGGTATGGCTTTTGGCCAAACAGTTACGACAGTAACGATGTCGGTCTACTAGCTTTTCTCTCGCTCTGACATCCATTCTCAAAAACAGACGGCAAACCTTTAACGGGTGGTACCGTTTACATAATTTGCATTTAAAGATTTCAGGCTGTTGACGTCTTAAACGATTGTTGATGGTGCTGTTCCTGGTACGGCTTTGCCGAGCTGTGGATGATCGTCGATCTGACCTGTGGAGAATTAAACAATATTAACAGGGTATTCATAAATTGGCTAATACATAATGGGAAAATGTGTCAAGTGATTAGTTATAAGTATATGACAAATGTAATATTTATGAGTGTGTGAGGGTGTAAGTTATGATTGTTCAGGCTCGTTGCCCAAGTAAGGAAGGTAGCACAACTTTGCAATTGGACGCGTTATTACTCCCGAAGCTGTACACACGTCCGCGATACGTACGTTGTTGTCTGGACCAGGGAAGGTTTTATGAATTCTTCCTAAGCGCCACTCGTGGGGAGGCTGAAGGTCGTCCGTGACCACTACTAGATCTCCCACCTGAAGATTCGGGACAGAATTTCTCCACTTGTATCTTTTGTGAAAAGACTTAAGATACTCATCCTTCCATCGCCTGGCCAGCTGATGGTGGAGGGCTTTTAATTTTTCCCACCTGTTGATTAGAGATATGTTTTCGAAATTTTGCTCTGGAAAGGCCATTAAGGGTGCTCCCCTTAAAAAGTGTCCGGGAGTTAAGGCTGTTAGATCGGAAGGATCTTCGGATAGAGCTGAGATAGGGCGGGAATTAAGGACTCCTTCCATTCTGGCTAAAATGGTAGAAAATTCCTCGAAGGTGAACTTTTGAGCCCCTGCGACACGTTTCAGGTGAAATTTAAAGCTTTTTACTGCAGCCTCCCAAAGGCCGCCCATGTGTGGTGCGTATGGGGGAATAAACTTTCACTCAAATCCGTGCGCAATGTATTTTTGAGCTATCTCTTGCGACGTGTTTTCTAAAAAGTTTGAAAATTCTTGGTCGAGATTTCTACTGGCCCCCAGGAAATTTCTTCCGTTATCTGTTATAACCCGTTGGGGTAGCCCCCGCCTCCCAACGAATCGGGAAAATGCCGCTTGAAAAGCCGCTGAGGAGAGGTCAGAGCATGCTTCTAAATGCATTGCCTTTGTGCAAACGAAGACACTAACGTATCCTTTCACAGATGGAGATTTTCGTAGAGTTGATGTTTTTATTTCGAATGGGCCGGCAAAGTCAATTCCGGTTACCTGAAATGGTAGCGATAAACTACATCTTTCGGCAGGTAAGGGAGCCATGATTTGGGAACAGGCTGTTTGTTTATAAATTATACAGGTTTTGCATTGCCGTATTATGCTTTTCACTCGAACTTTGAGTCTGCAAACATAAAACTCCATTTGCACCATTCTACACATCTGGCTGCACTCTGCGTGAACAAGAAATTGGTGCAAGTGTGTTAGATATAAATAACAAAACCGTGATTTACCTGGTAATATAGGGTGTTTTTTTAAGAGGTATAGAACTTCGAATTGAAATAAAACACAAGAAAATCGTTTTAATGACCATCAAATTGGCTTTATTGGAAGGATAATTTTATGCCATTAATGTTTAAATATGATTTCAGGCATGTGGCCGCCGCGGCTGGCTCGAATAAAGCCAATTCTACAGGTCCAATTTTCAACCACTTTTTCGAGCATATGGGGCCGTATGTCGGCAATAACGCCACGAATGTTGGCTTCCAATTCCCCTAACGTTTCTGGTTTGTTGGCGTAGACGAGCGACTTCACATATCCCCAAAGAAAATAATCCAATGGTGTCAAATCACACGATCTTGGTGGCCAATTGACAGGTCCATTCCGCGAAATTATGCGCTCATCGAATGTTTCCTTCAATAAATCGATTGTGGCGTGCGCTGTGTGGCATGTAGCTCCGTCTTGTTGGAACCACAACTCATCCACATTCATGCCATCCAATTCGGGAACAAAATAGTCAGTTATCATGGCTCTATACCGGTCTCCATTAATTCGGGTCCTCTTCAACACTTTGCTCTACAGCGGCAATTGTTTCTTCGGTGCGCACTGTTCGACGTCTCTGCGGATGCGTATTATCACATAGAGTAAACGTAGTGCGAAAACGATCCATGGTTAACCGAATTAATTGCTCTGATGGACGATTATGTCGACCATAAAATGGACGGGGCTTGCGGTAAACTTCGCGAACTGAACCGTTATTTTCGAAATAAATTTGCATGATTTGCAAGCGTTGTTCTTTTGTCAACCTGTTCATGATGAAATGGCAAACCAAACTGAACATAAATGACATTATAGTTGCCAGATTTGACCACAAAATGCCAGTTTTATCTCTTTTCGAAAAACAAACCTGTAAAAAAAACACCCTTTATTATCGGGTACCGTTCATTATATGGAAGAGACGCTTGAGATAATCTTCCATTTGCTCTTTTAATCGAGTTTTCATCTAGAAATGGGTTTAGGGATCTTAATGAGCTTTTATTAGATAGGGCTTTATTATTTTTTTTAACATTGATATTCATCTGGAAAAAATTGGGTTTGAGCTAAGATAATAAGTTTTTCTTTTAAAAACTTCATTTCTGGTTGCGTTATGTTGTTTTCAATAGTTATATGAACGCCTGCTCGAATATTTTTAATACAATTATTGAAAAATCGAAAAATGTAGCATAATACTCTCAGAGCTTTACTATAGGACGAGAATCTGTCTAAAATTTGATAATCTTGCACCTCTGCGTGCAAAACTTGGGTTACTTCAGGGGGTTTTGTAACTTTTAATGGGTTCCTTTTAGGCCATTCAGACGCGGGTTTTGATAGCCATGATGGTCCATACCACCAAAGGGAATTATGAACCAAATCTTGAGGTTTACAGCCTCTTCTTCCTATATCGGCAGGATTATCGTGAGTAGAGACGTATCTCCACGTCGCATCTGGCACCAAACTGTGAATCTGAGAGATTGTATTCGCGACGTAGGTTTCCCATGCAGAGGGAGGCTTTGACAGCCAACCTAGCGTTATGAACGAGTCTGTCCATAAATATATTTGCTTTGGTTCTAGCTTCAATGATGTTATGACGTACTTCACCAGGTTTGCAAGCAAGACTGCGCCTGTGAGCTCTAACCGTGGAAGTGAAATTGTCTGTATTGGGGAAACTTTGCTTTTAGCTACTATTAAATTAGAGAACGTATTGTGTTTACTGTTCTCACAACGCATGTATACCGTGGCACAGTATGCTGCTTTGGAAGCGTCTGAGAACCCATGAATTTCTATGGTGTCAGAGGGCAAATATTGTAACCATCTTGAGATAGAGATTAGTTCAACTTGTGATAGATCTTGGACTAGGGTTTTCCAGGTTTGCAGTGACTCATAAGAAACTTCGTCATCCCAATCTAGGCCTTCTAGCCATAAATTTTGGATGAGAATTTTCGCCCTTATTACTATTGGCGTGATCCATCCTGCTGGATCAAAGAGTTTTACCACTGATGACAGAATCTGACGTTTGGTATTTTTTGTGGAATGTTCAAATGGGGGAAAAGTGTAAGTGAATGTGTCTGTTAGGGCATTCCATTTAATACCTAGAGTTTTTGTGGAACTGGTGTCGTGAAAACGAAGGAATTCTGAATCATACAGATCTTCTTTGGGTAAATGGGATAAAAGGTTTGGATTATTTGCAGTAATTTTCTTTAGAGGAAAACCTGCTGACTTTAGGGTTCTAATCAGCTGATTTTGGGCTTCTAGGGTTTCTTCTATCGTATAACCTCCTGTCAAAATGTCATCGACATAGGTCTCTGAGCGCAGTATTGATGCTGCTTTAGGGTGTGTGGGTTCGGATTCAAAAGCGAGTTGTATTAGGGTCCGAATTGCTAAGAAGGGAGCACAATTTCCTCCGATAGTTACCGTCTTAAGCTGGTAATCTTGAATGGGTCCAGCCGAGTTTTGCTGGAATAAGATTCTCTGATAGGGTCTGTCATCAGGATGTACTAGTATTTGGCGATACATTTTTTGAATATCGCCACTAAAAACATATTGATATTTTCTCCAGTTGAGTATAATGGATATCAAATCGTTTTGTAGGGTTGGGCCTGTGTACAGAATGTCATTTAGAGAGATTTGTGATTTAGACTTTTTAGACGCATTGAAAACTACTCTGAGTTTCGTAGTTTTGTGTTCTGGTCTTATGACCGCGTGGTGTGGTAGGTAATATGAGCCATATTTACCTTCGCAAATAATCTCATTTGATGGAATTTCTTCTATGTGGTCTAGAGTTAAGTATTCATTTATTACTTCCTTATATTGTGTTTGTAGGCCGGGATCTTTGGCCAGTGTTTTTTCCATGGTAGAGTACTGGGCTAAGTAAATATGTTTCTGTTTCGACCTTTTAAATTCTAAATAAATTAGGTAAATAATCAGGCTCGAGGTCTGTGTTATAATCAATTGTTATATTTATTTATTTCAATATTTCGCCTACCATCGGTAAGCATCATCAGGAAAATCTATACACAAAACAGAAATAATGCAAATTAATTTACTTTAATATTGCGACATAATATAAAGATAAAACTTACAACAACAATGAGTTACAATAATCAAAAATTAGTCCTTACAGTTAAACATTTAATATTGTACTAAATTTTATGTTTTGTTTTATTTATTATATAAGTATAACTCTTTGATAAGTTTTCTATATCGGTCCGGTAGTTCATTCTACCGGAACTACCGGACCGATATAGAAAACTTATCAAAGAGTTATCCTTATAAAATAAATAAAACAAAAACTTATCAAAGAGTTATACTTATATAATAAATAAAACAAAACATAAAATTTAGTACAATATTAAATGTTTAACTGTAAGGACTAATTTTTGATTATTGTAACTCATTGTTGTTGTAAGTTTTATCTTTATAAATAAAAGTACTGGGCTAAGGCTATGAATCTTGATGATCCTAGAAAGACTGTTTCGGGAAATTCTTTCTTGAAGGGTAGCCTAACAATGTATCTACCAGTTTCATCACGCGTAGTGGTCTGAGTATAAAAATCTTCGCAGAACTCATCTTCTGCTGATTTTGTGCGAGCTATGGGGACTTCTTCTTGCTCCCAAAACTTTTTCAAGAGTACATTAAGTTCCGAAGTTTCAGAGGGAATAACTGTCGTTGTAAAGGTTTGTACTGTTTGCGTTTCCATTGGACCACTGAGTACCCATCCGAAAATGGTATTATACGCTGATGTTTGACCACAGATATTTTTCTTTATGCCATCAATGTTTAAAGAGTGCTCGTAATCATTCCCCAGAATTAGATCTATTTGAGATGATTTATTGAAGGTGGGGTCTGCTAGATCTAAGTCTGCAAGTTCAGGGGAAAGAGGTTTATCAAAAGTGTAAGCTGGAAGTCTTTTCGTGACTTTTGGTAAGACTATTGCTTTAATGGGAATTTTCAGATTGTGTCTTTTGGCATATAATACAAATTCGCATTCTTTATTTGCTGACTGTCGTTGACCACCAATGCCAATGACGTCAAAGTGCGATTTTTTGTATGGAAGTTGAAGCCTATTCCTCACTCTTTCAGTTAGAAAAGTACGTTGCGAGCCAGGATCAATTAATGCCCTGACTGTAAATAGCTCACCTTTGTGGTCTATTTCAATCAATGCTGTGCGCAATTGCACATTATCGTTACTACTAGAGCAATTTGCCTGAACTTTTCTTGAGGTTTGAGGGAGTTCTTCTGGTGTGTTATTTTGAACTATTTGAGTGTTATGTGTAGAGAAATTTCGAGAAACTTTGTTCTGAGAGCTAGAGATTTCATTATACTGAGCACTTTCTGGTATTTGAGTTGGGTTATGAGTTTTTTGCATCATATGCAATAGCGTGTGGTGGGGTTTCTTACAGTGAAAACAAGTATGTTTACTGCCACACTGTGCTTTAAGATGGGATGCGGCTAAACAGTTATTACAAAACTTGTTCTTAAATACATAATCTAGTCTTTGTTGTATCGTGAAAGACCGAAACTTTGGACATGTTTGTAATTAATGAACTTCATTGCATAGTTTGCAAGATGAAACGCTTAAACTTTCTTGAGACGCATATGCTTGTATCTTGTTAGTTTGTGGAGATGTTGTTATTGTGAAGCAATCTTTTGAGTCTTTTATACTCGTAAGACGTTCTACAACTTCATATCGATCAATTAGGAATTTTGACATTTGACTCCAACTCGGTAACTCACGGGGGGATGTAAGGGATTGTTCCCAAAGTGAGAGAGTGATTTCTGGGAGTTTCGTGGATATTAATCTAATCAAGATTGGGTCCCAACTACTCACTTCAACACCAAGGGTTCTAAGGGTTGCTAAGGAGTCATTTACGGATGATTGGATTCTTCTGATGGAATCACTATCTTCCTTTGTGGCTGATGGTATGTCGAATAGAATTTTTATTTGGTTGTCAACCAAAACTCTTTTGTTTTCATACCGAGTTTCTAGCGCCCTCCAAGCGAGATTAAAATTGTCATGAGAAAGAGGATATCTCTGAACAATAGCTCCAGCTTCGCCTCTCGTTTTATTTCGGAGGTGGTACAATTTCGTGACTGGAGTGAGCTTGGGGTGATTTATGTATACTGCTGTAAACATATCGCGGAAAGATGGCCATTGTTCATAGCTACCTTTAAAAATTTCCGTGTCACAGGGTGGGAGTTTAAGAAAATTATGTAGTGTAATATAATTAATGTAATTATTATTTACTTATTTTTTATTTTAGTTTTATTTTTACTCATACAAATCTACACTACCCTATTGCATTGGAAATATATTGGAAATATTGATTTATATTTATTTTTATTGATTTAATGGAAGTGTAGATTTGTATACAACAACTACTATGTATAATGTAGCTTTTAAGATACCGTTATCCTGGTATAAAAGGAATACTAAAATCAATAAATCATTCATTATCGATTTGCCTTTAGTCATGGCATTTTCATTTATGGCATATAGATCTGCCAGTAAAAGGACTTATAACATGGCATATAAAACTGCCTGTACTATACTTTACCAGTGGCGTTAATTAGCGCCGGTAACTAAATAAAATTTATCTCACTCACACACACACACACCCGTAATCATTACATGGCGATCCTGCCAAACATCTCTAACTTGAAGATAAACAAATATGCAGCTACGGAGCATAGCGTGCCAGCAAGCACAAAAGAGGGACCACAATCCACATCATCCTTGGAGCTCTGGAAGCCCAATAATTTACAATTACTTTTTTTATAAACAAAAATATGAACAAAAATAATAAAAATGAACTGGATTTACAATTACTTTTTTATAAACAAAAATATGAACTAAAATAATAAAACAATTTTAAATGTTATTTTTTTAAGAAACAAAATGCTTTATTTGTAAAAAAAAAATTTTTTTTTTCATGCTCATGCTTATGCTTTTTTTCATTGGAAATGTTAAAATCAAATTAGTGCTGCCAAGTCTACATTTAAATTAGTGTTGCAAAACACAGCTGTTAAATAATACCAATTAGGAGTTGCCAGATCTACATATCTTATCATATAAAAAAATTTTATTTTTATAAGAATTGCCAAATTAAAATCGCATATTAAATTTTATTATATTATAAATTTTTAAGAATTTTATTAATTGAATTAATTGTAATATTTTTGTATTTAAAATTTAATGGAATGTATTGAAGAATTTATTGAGGAATTACGCAAATTTGAGATAAATGTAAAGAAACAGAAAAACAGAGTTTACACTTTACAATATAAAACAGAAAAATTAACTAGATTTGAACTAAAAAAAAGAAAAAATTAGATAGATATTCTGAAGCTTTAAAAAAGGACGAATGCAAATCGTTAATATTTGAATTACAAAAATTATATAATAACGCCATTATATTGATGCAAAAATTTAAATATGAAAGATAGTAAAGAACAGGTCAACGATACAGGAGGTAATCTAGTGAAAAGTAATATGGCAAATTTCGACGTAACAATGGTAGGCAAGAATCTACACGATCTTTTAAGAACTGAGGATAGAGAAATAGAAAAAAAAGATGGCTAATGTGTTTCTAGTGAAAATAAATTTCAGATACAAAAAAAATCTGATGAAACTAAATAAATAATGAATTATGAGAACTTCATATAATAGTTACTGATATAGAGGTAGTAATAAGGTGTTGCGATAATCCGGTGAACACACAGTTGTCTCTGGAGAAACTTCTACCGATAACCAAAATATACAGGAACTTGTTTTGAGTAGGACTGATAATATTTCTAAAACAATAAATATTGAGGAATTTAAAAAACATGTTTAATAAAATAGGAAGAAAGGAAAGTTAAAATTTGAGATAAATATTGAAGAGTTTAAAAACATTTTAATAAAATATGCAGAAAGGAAAGTAAAAATTTTAAATAAATATTGAAGAGTTTAAAAACATTTTTATAACATATGCAGAAAGGAAAGTAAAAATTTTAAAATCTTGATTCAAAACCTGTTTATCACACTGATAATTATACTCAAGAAATAAAGGCGCGACTGCAATTCTCTTTAGATAAAGCAAAGGAATATTTAGAAAACTCAACAAAGAGAAGAGTTGATCAATGTACAGATATTAATTCTCTAAAGATAAACAAATAAATATAGAGTAATTGAAACAAAAGGAGTAAACTCTGTTCTAGAATTAGAAAATACAATTAAGGAATTTCATATTATATAATTTGAAGAAATATTAAACAAAAAAAAAAAACAAAATATATACACAGAACCAAAAATTTACCTAATTAACGTCAAATGGCGTGTAGACTTGAAGAAAAGTAGGTCAAAATAGAGCCAACTAAAAAGTTTGTCAAGATTACGGTTGCTTTTCGTAAATTTTTGTAAAATAGTTATTTTGAAGAAATTTCTTCAAAGTGATTATTGTGTTTCGTTATTTAACAGGATGTAAATATGAAGAAATTTTAGTAACATTCAATAAAGAAATTATTCAATTTAACTAATTATTTTAGTTAATGCTTATTCATATTAACGATTATTATTGAAATGGAGTAATGAGTTTAGTCAATTTGAATATAAGTTTTATTCATATTGAAGAAATCTTATTTAAATTAACTATTAACTTTAGTAAATCTTAATAAAATTTTTATTTATATTGAAGAATTAATCTTCAATATAACTACATACTTCATTTTACTCAATAGCCCAGTAGGAATTACTTTTAATATTCTTTCAAGGCATTTAACACAATTTTTTGTAATGTACATATACATATGTAAGTGCACAATATTACTTTGGGTACGTACACATATTTATACTGGCTTAAAAGTCTGTAATATTAAGCAAAATAGTTAATAAGGTAAGATATATTATAGATACTTATGTATGTATATCAGTGATGTTCAAAAATAAAATGTAGATGTATTTGTGAGAGATTTTGCACAGCCAACATATTGTCAAACGCTTAAAATCAGAAAAAAGTAAAGAATTTTTTCCAAATGTAAACACCTTATGAAACAATATCAGGGACCGTAAATAACAATTATCAATATCGAAAACCAATTTTAGAACAGTTATTTTGATAAAAAACAAAAATAAGTCTATCTAAACCAGTTTTTTATTTTTCGTTTTCAATTGTAATTGAATAGCGTATGTTTGCTGTGCTTCGATCAACAAGAAGCAACAACAATGCTTAACAAATTTCTGAAAAAAATGACGATAGTCCGTCGCATGTGTTCTCATCGCTTGCTGAACGACGAGTGAATGAATGTTTTTAAAAGAGCATAACAAATGTGTGTAAATTTTTCAAACAATTGTTGTATGGGCTGAACATCACTGATGTATATTGAATAACCTAGAATAAAAACAACGGCAAAATTGGATGTAAATTATATATTTAATATGTTCATATGTACATATTTATTTTATATTATATTCTATTTTTAAAAAGCAACGCATATTCAATAAAACAATGAATTTTTATTCAAGTTCTCTATTAAAAAACTAATGCTTATTCTTGATTAATTATAGTTTTAAAAAATTTAAAAAACTAAGAAATTTAATTTTTAATTTGGTAGAAAAAAAAACTTAAAAATATTTGTTTCACAAAAAAATTATTTACGGGTTTTCAGTATATAAGCGATAAATATTTTTTACATATTAATGAGTATTATTAGCAATTGCGTGTAAATGATTATGTATAATTTAGAAATATAATTAACATTAAGCTCTTATAAATCAAACCTTCAATTATGTAAAATGTGTACAAACTAAAATATAATTTACGTACATACTATATACGAGTTTACAAAAGAACATAAACGCAAATTATTCTGTTTTAAATTATACTTTTTATAATTTTAATAATTATGAATAAAGTTTAATAGTATAATAATATATGAAATAATATATAAATATATATTTATAATAATAAAACTGCTTTGTGAATCTCGTATAGAAAAACGTGAACATATTTTTTTCCCGTTCTCAACATTAAAGATTTCCGTTGATGGCACTAAAATACTGTGAAGAAGATGAAATGTTCCAAAGCAACGACCGTCTGAAAAGATTAATAATGGATAAATAATGGATAAGAAATAAGGTAAAACCTACTTTCGCTTAAGTTTTCCATTTTAACCATAGTTTGAAATAAAACTTTGCTCGCTGGGTCTTTGATGCGATATTCAAAGATGTAATCAATTTTAGAACAAAAATTCTTGAATTCAATTGGTTTTTAATATTTTTTATATAACTCACTTATTTTTTCTCCACTTTCCAGATGCGTGTTTTAATGCAGTAATTATGTTTTTGATTTTCTATTTGAAAAAAAAAATCTTCAGGTCTACATGCCTTTATTCATATTTACTAAAAAAAAATAGTCAGCTTGAAGAATTTTCTTCAACTTTACTAAAACTATTTACTTAATGTACGAAATTTCTTCAATTCTACCGGCTCTTACTCAGGTTGAAGAATTTTCTTCATAATTACTAGAACAATTTAGGTAAATTTAACGAAATTTATTTAATTTTACAGGCCTTTTTGAATTATTTTTTACTTTTAGTCACTTTGAAGAACTTTCTTCATATTTACTAAAATAGATTACTTTACTAAAAGTTTAACGAAATTTTATTTAACTCAACACCTTAATATTTATTTTTATTCTTCTTCTTCATTACGTTAGAAAAAGTTACGAAATATATTCAAGTAAACAAAACTTTTATTCAAATTCACTTGCCATTAGGGGTGTAAAATTAACTAATATTGTGCATTATTTCGTTTACTATGCGTTACTGCCGCTTTTACTAACTTTTTGTTGTTCAAGCACAATATTTGTTTATTTTTTAACTAAATTTTATTCAAATAAAGTAATTTTACTAAAATATATTTTTTACTAAAAAAATTATGTCTATTTGAAGACTATTCGTCCATATGGATAAACCGCCAGTTGATTTGAATAAAATTTTTGTTTATTTGATTATTTTTTTCGTTGAAGGTTTACTACATTTTTTCGTTAATATTACCTACGATATTTTTTTCTGTGTATGTATATAAAAAAAAAAAAAATTAATTTTATAAAATATTTTCTAAAATGTAAAATTTTTCTTAAGGGTTAGGGTGTAGTGTAATATAATTAATGTAATTATTATTTACTTATTTTTTATTTTAGTTTTATTTTTACTCATACAAATCTACACTACCCTATTGCATTGGAAATATATTGGAAATATTGATTTATATTTATTTTTATTGATTTAATGGAAGTGTAGATTTGTATACAACAACTACTATGTATAATGTAGCTTTTAAGATACCGTTATCCTGGTATAAAAGGAATACTAAAATCAATAAATCATTCATTATCGATTTGCCTTTAGTCATGGCATTTTCATTTATGGCATATAGATCTGCCAGTAAAAGGACTTATAACATGGCATATAAAACTGCCTGTACTATACTTTACCAGTGGCGTTAATTAGCGCCGGTAACTAAATAAAATTTATCTCACTCACACACACACACACCCGTAATCATTACAATTATTAGCGGTATCTGACACTAAGTTATGAGCAGTAGATTGCAGTCTCAGTGAGAATCTAGGGGACGCTTGGAATCCTTGAGCTTGGGTTCGATCCATTTCAAAAGTTTTCATAAGCTCAAGAGCTTGGGAGTTGCAACGATAAAATGCTTCTGAACACACATCAAAATTTACTTTTGATTCCTCTTTAAATTCTGTGGAAACTATCTCGACTTGAGCTAACATAACTTTCTCATAAGAGGATTCTACCTTGTGCCATCTTGAGTCCAAATCTTTTAGTTTTACCTCAAGAATTGCCTAACTATGACTTTCAATAGGAACTCTGTTGAATTTATGACAAAACTGAAGCAAATGCTCACAGTCGAACACACATTTTTCCTTAATGGAAGATGTAGATGTGGAAGAAGAAGTCATTTTTTGGTAGGGTGGTTTTTAATGAGACTTATGGGAAATTATTTTTTTTTAATTTGCAATTACAGGGGTTCGTAAAAAGAGTAATAATAGTTTGTAATATTTTAAAAATTCAAGTTTTTCTTGTTAATAACCTCTATAATTAAAAATCTATTTTTAAACTGTGGAAACAATTAGTGTGCTATATTATTAATTGAATTATTCTGTTGGATTACCACTAAAAATTTTTTTTTTGATTTCTAATAAAATACACAACGGTAACTCCGTTTGAGTTTTATAAATAAAGTAGAGTAGAGTAAATAAAAGTTGAGTAGAATAAATTAAAGGGCAAATTTATTTAACTTTTGTTACTGAAATTAAAACGTGATTACTCTAAATATTTATATTTATTGTGTTTGAGAGCATAAGTATTTTATGTTATTTATACATTTGAAGAAGTAAATCAAGAGTAATCAGTATTGTTTCATTTAACAAGTTACATTGACTTTCACCAATATAATTTGCTAGTTAATAAATTTTGTTATTAATTTCAATTTAACTTATTTATGTACCATTGAAGTTTCCGTCTCTGATTGGTAATAATCTTACTTTGTTGTGTTTGAATATTATTTTTATTTGTTGTGTTTTCACCTATATCTTTACATTCGCCTGTTATGTAAAAAAATACGAAAAAAAACTCAAGAGCACAATACTGTGGTAATAATACTACTCTGTTGTGTTTTTCTTTTTCTTTATAGGTATTTATGTATGAATGTATCTTTTATTTAATTTTACTTTTCTTTTGGCTGGTAAAAGAGAATGTGTTTTCTTTTTCTGATGCAATTTGATTTAAAGTTTCCTAATTTAAGTATTTTTTCTTTTCTATTATTTATTTCAAAGTTCAGTCTCGTCTCATCGAACTGTTCGGACGTGTTATTTTTAGTGCGGCTGAATTTTCGGTGAAAAAATCGTAATAGGTGAAAAAGTGCAATAGGTTTAAATAAAACAAAAAAGTGAAAAAATAACTCGTAATAGGTTAAAAAAAATCTACGGTAATATCGGTAATTAAAAAAAACACTAAAAATCGCATAAAAATTGTATGAGTGTTCCTCTCAGATGTAATTCTGAGAAAGAGCTTAGCTCGTCTAGAAAAACTAAATGGGTCTCTGAGGAAGAATCCATAAAAAAAATCTGTGGAGAATCTTCTCACTACAAGAGCTGCAGAACGGCGTCGTTCCTGTTCGCCCAATATAGTGATTTCAACAGATGAAAAAACATCATCTTCATCAAACAGTGCAGTCAAACCAAAAAAACAAGTAGGTATGGATAAGTACATCACCGTTCTCAAGCGACAGAGGAGCCCGACGTCTGCTCAAGTGTCATCAAATTCAAAAGCTCCTAAGACCGTGAGTAATAATCAAAATAGGTTTGCTCTCCTCCAGACGGATGAGCCAGAACTTCCTAAGAAGACGTTTAAGCCCCCACCAATTTATCTGAGAGAGCCGACTTCCAGTAAATTGGTACAAGGAATTGTTTCGGTAATAGGTGAAAACATGTTTAGCGTAACCTCAATTAAACATGGAAATATCTGCGAGACAAAGATCCAAGTGAATAGGGAAGATGATTTTCGAAAATTGTCCAACCAGTTGGAGAGGGAGACTAGGGACTTCTATACCTACCAGCTCAAAAGCGCAAAAGGACTCCAAGTCGTTCTAAAGGGTATAGACCCATGTGTTGATCCTGCGGAGATAAAGACCGGTTTAATGGACAAAGGGTTCAAAATCAAGAGCGTAGTGAATATCAGAAACCGTGAAAAGATCCCTCAGCCCATGTTCAGGGTAGAATTGGAACCTGGAGATGTTGTCTTAAAGAAAAACGAGTCCCATCCAATCTACAATCTCATTTATCTTCTGTATCGTAGAATTACCGTGGAGGAACCGCATAAGCGCATTGGACCCGTCCAGTGTGTTAATTGTCAAGAATTTGGCCACACCAAAGCGTACTGTAAATTGCCGTCTGTTTGTGTTGCGTGTGGGGAACTACATCCAACTGCTCAATGTAATAAGTCCAAAACTGACGTAAAAATAAAAAAATGCAGTAACTGCGGAGGTAATCATACCGCAAATTATAGAGGTTGTCCAATTTACACTCATTTGAAAGCCATAAGTACCAACAAGACGTCAGTATTACCTGATCATCGTCAACAGCCTATTTTGGCATCGAGTGACAATTTCCCGCAATTGTTACGGTCCACTAGTCATGTAAACGCGCCTAGTTCTAGACAAGTTTCTTACGCTAACGTGGTTAAATCTAATATGCCAGGTTTGGAGCAGGCACCTAAATCACAATATTACGAGCCTAATATTAACACTCTAGAGACTACATTGCAGACACTTGTCCAAACCATGAACACTTTTACGACCACTATGACATCCATGATGCAGGAATTGCTGAAAATGCAATCCACTATCTTACAAGCCATTTTAAAGAAATTATTTGTTTAAAAATTTGTTTTTGGAATGCGAACGGCCTCCGCCAACATAAAAACGAACTGGAGCACTTCCTGATGGATAAGCAGATTGATGTCATGATGATTGCTGAAACTCACTTGACGGCGACAGCGTACTTCAAAATTAATGGCTACGTGTTATATGATACTAAAGATCCACGCGGAAGAGCATGTGGAGGTTCGGCAATTCTTATAAAGAACAGAATAAAACATTATTTAATGAACAACATATGTGAGGATTACCTACAAGCAACAAACATTTGTATTGAATTCTGTCAATGCAATTTTGTTTTATCATCAATTTATTCGCCACCTCGATTTTCAATAAAAGAACACCAATACTACAGCTTCTTCAATTCCCTTGGAGCTAGATTTTTAGTTGCTGGTGACTTTAACGCCAAACACACTTTTTGGGGTTCACGTCTGGTGACCCCGAAGGGTCGTGAACTCTTCAACACCATTGTCAAAATGGGATTAGATGTACTCTCAAGCGGGCATCCCACCTACTGGCCGACGGACCGACGGAAGATTCCCGATGTTATTGACTTCGGAGTAGTGAAAAATATCCCTGTAGAATCGATACAAGTGGAGCCTTCATTAGACTTGTCTTCAGATCACTCTCCTTCTATTATTTCAATGCGTTTCCTTCAAGGGAATGGCTCTCCATTTCGGGACATATCTAAAACCAGAGTAAGTTGGATAAAGTATAAAAAGTATTTAAGTTCCCACTGCACGGAAAATGTAGTGTTGAGAACTACCGAGGATATTGATGGGTCGATTGGCAAGTTTATTGAGGACATACGAAGAGCTGTACATCACGCCTCCACATACGACGTTGAGTGCAGAAGTGGGATAAATAGAACTTATTTCGCTGAACTCGATCATCTCCTGTCAGAAAAAAGAAGAGTTAGAAGAGAGTGGCAAATTCACAGGTCTCCTGAACTGAAAGCTAGGCTACGGGTATGCAGAGATATACTAAGACAATTCTTAGAAACCCAAAGAACGGCCTCACTTAGATCTTACTTGGAAGGTCTTGATAGTACCCCACAATCTGACTACTCGTTATGGAGAGCGGCAAGAGGTTTAAAAAGACCAGTGAAAGGAAAACCTCCTTTGCGAAATCCGACTGGTGACTGGGCTAGAAATGATTCCGAGAAAGGGACATTATTTGTTAACCATTTGAGAAATGTGTTTACTATAAACAACTCAAATAATAACGAATCTGATTTGCCACCACTTGTTATAAGGCCTCCTGTACCCCTAAGACTAAACTTTCGTGATGTCCAAAACGCTATTGGTACTCTGAACCTTAGAAAGGCTCCAGGTATGGATAAAATCAGCAATAAAATGCTTGTGGAGTTACCTCGTGTAGCAAGAAGAATTATCCTCATTATCTTCAACGCTATTTTACGCCTAGAATACTATCCTGCAGATTGGAAGGTGTCTATGATCACTATGATTCCTAAGTCAGGGAAGGACCACACCAAAGTGGAGTCATATAGGCCAATTAGCCTACTGCCGACAATTTCTAAACTGTTCGAAAAATTGTTAATGACTAAGTTGACTCCAATTCTGAATGACACTGAATGTATTCCAAATCATCAATTCGGATTCAGAGCTAAACACAGTACCATCGAACAAACTCACAGATTGGTAAATGTTATAAGAGGGTCGTTTGAAGATAAAAAATACTGCTCCGCCCTTTTCATTGATGTGTCCCAAGCGTTCGACAAAGTTTGGCATGACGGTTTAATGCACAAAATTAAATTAACTCTGCCTGCTAACACCCATAAACTCATGGAAAGTTATTTATACGGTCGCAAATTTAAAATCAAAGAAGGCAATTTTTTAAGTACCGCTCAGCCAATTGAATCAGGTGTGCCACAGGGTAGCATACTGGGCCCTACTTTATATTTGATTTATGCCACCGACATGCCGTCAGACCCCAAAATCCACACGTCAACTTTTGCAGACGATACAGCCTTTGTCAGCGTCCATAAGGACCACCAAGTTGCATCACAGAATTTGCAGAATTATGTTTATAAACTAGAGAATTGGCTAGAGCTTTGGAAAATCAGGGTAAATGAACAAAAATGTATTCATATCACTTTCACATTGCGAAAAGATACCTGCTCGTCCATCAGAATAAATAATCAAATTATTCCTCAACATAATGAAGTCAAATACCTCGGCATTCACCTCGACCGCCGTTTAACTTGGAAGTCTCATATTGAAGCGAAACTTACACAAATGAGATTAAAAGCAGTGCAACTTAATTGGTTAATCGGCAGAAACTCTACATTGAAATTGGATTGCAAACTTTTGTTGTACAATGCAATTCTAAAGCCAATCTGGTGTTATGGAATTCAATTATGGGGTACTGCCTCAGCATCAAACATTGAAAAAATTCAAAGGGGTCAAAATAAAATTCTACGTATAATTACTGCAGCTCCATGGTATGTTAAAAATTCTCGAATCCACAAAGATCTAGGCGTGCCATTAGTAAAAGTCGAATTTACAAAATATGCGTCAAAGTATGTCAGCAAACTTGAACACCATCCAAACCCACTTGCACGAGACTTCCTTAACTTTAGTGGCCACAATCGTTTGAGAAGGAGGGATACCCTTGCTTTAACTCAAGCACAAAATAGATGACTGGATCAGTTGATGTGAAATTTTTTTAGTATCATAAAAATTTTTGTCTAGCACTGGCTGGGCTTATTATTTTCTTTTTAGTATTAAGATTCGAATACTTATTGTCATTTCAAATATGAAGATTCAATAAATAATTAAATGCAAACAAAAAACAAAAAAAAAATTATTTATTTATTATTATGGTTTTCAAAAAAAATTAATTTTGTTGATATTTTCTCAATATTTACCCACTGTGTTCTTGCACTCGATAAAGAAGTGCCAAAATTGATTTTGCATTTAAGTGTGAGTATGTGTTGTGAGAGATTTGTGTTTGTCTAAATAATAATGTAAGAGAATAATAATGAATTTTAAAGAGATGTGAGCTAGGTGTTTGTAATAATAAATGATGTGTGTAAGAGAACAATATAGAATATTTGTTCGCTGGGATGTTTTAAATTTATTTTAATAAATAAAAAAGACCAAACGACCTTTAATTTTAAGTAATGTAGTTTTATTTTCAACGATATAAATGACAATGTTTTAATAATTCCCTACAAGAAACAATTGGACCACTAAACAATACAAATTGCATTATAAAAAAAAGGACAGTTAGTTTATGCTCATTGGAAATGAGTATAAAGAACTTAAACAAAAAAAATTACTAAATATATATATGTACGTATTTGTTGTATTATAATTCAATATAATAAACATTACGCACATTTATACATACATACATACAATGCAAGAGACAAAATAACTACAGTGGAATAGGGAATGAGACAATTACAAAAAAACGGTAAACAAATATAGTGATGATACAGTGAACCAGTGATGATAAGGTGATCTGATCCGACATTCTCCCCCCGTTGAAAGGACCAGCTTTCAAAAGTCCTCTGAGGAAGGAACAGGAGCCACCTTATGTATCGGCCTTTTATAGGTGCCAGTTTTGGATTTCAGCTCAACTACACGAACTTTTCCGTCGGAATCCGCTATTACTTGAGTCACTCGTGTAAGGAGCCATTGTTGTGGCGGAGTATTGTCTTCATGGATGATGACTAGTTGACCAACCTCGATGTTTTTCTGCGGCTTGAACCATTTTGATCGTTGTTGAAGTGATAACAGGTAATCACGGGACCACAGCTGCCAGAATTGTTGTTTTAAGAATGAAATTTGTTGCCATCGAGTCAAAACATGTAACTTTTTGCAATCAAATGTTTTATCAGGAATGGCAATTAACGAGGAACCAATAAGTAAATGACCAGGCGTAAGGGCTTCGCCATCATTTCGATCATTTGACATTGGAGCAATTGGACGCGAATTTAAAATAGCTTCTATTTCGACAATAAGCGTTTGAAGTTCCTCATAAGTTAGACGTGCTTGGGCCACATTTTCGTTTTGCTGATTTTACTGCCGCCTCCCATAAGCCACCAAAATGAGGTGCACGAGGCGGAATAAAACAAAATTCAAATCCATTTTGAGCGGAATACGTCTTGATTTTACCAGTGACTTCATCGGAGAACAACCTTTCTTTAACTTCTTTCAGCTTGTTGTGAGCCCCAGTAAAATTTGTTGCATTATCGCAGAAAATGCGTTGTGGAATGCCACGTCTGCCGACGAACCTCTTTAGGCAAAGCAGAAAATTATTCGTAGAGAGATCGGAAACGAGCTCTAAGTGTGTTGCCTTTGAACTAAAACACACAAATACTGCAATATAAGTTTTGTAGGGTACTTTTCCACGAATACGATATGATGTTAGAAAAGGACCACAAAAATCGACGCCAGTAACGAGAAACGGCCGTTGCGCTCTTAAGCGATCAACTGGCAAATTGCCCATAATTTGTCCCATCAGCTTAGGCTTGTAGTGGAAACAATGTACGCATTTTTGGACAACTTTACGAACTACCTCTCTAGCGTTAACTATCCATAGCTTTTGACGAAGAATGCCAAGCAATACCTTTGGACCAGCATGCAAATGAATACGATGCAAATGCTCAGTGTACAATTTAACAAATCGACTATCCTTTGGCATCAAAGCTGGAAATCGAGCGTCATACGGAATAGGTGCATTTGATAGTCGCCCACCAACTCGAATCAACTTTGTGTCTTTTTGATCCAATTTTATTTCTTGAATAAATGGAGCCAATTTTTGTAGCGATGGCGACACCATTTTGTTGTTGCTTAGCGCCTCGATTTCTGCTGCAAAAGTGCTACTTTGTACATGAGCGATAATTTTCCAAAAGGTAGTTTCCAACTCTTGAGCCTGGAGATGAATGATGTCGCTGGGCTTCTGAGGAGGATTTACTGGGGATCCGTTAAATATACGAAAAATATAAGTAAGAATTCTAATAATTGGGTAATATGAAGAATGCTCATCGACAATTTGATCAATTATGGATCTCGGCGAGTCCTTTATAGTACATGTAAACACAGTCGCTTTTCTTCGTTCCAAAATTTCGGTTGTATTATCTTCTTTACTTTGTGGCCATTGTGAAACGTCATCCAGTAAAAATTTAGGACCGTTGAACCAAATCGTTTCTGGCAATTCAGCTGCGCTACAACCACGGGATACGATATCTGCAGGATTACCTTTTGAGGGAACATGTCGCCATTGAATGCCTCTTGTCTCTTCTTGAAGTTCTGAAACACGGTTTCCCACAAAACAATTAAGTGTTGAAGAGTGCAATCTAAGCCATTGCAAAACGATTTTAGAATCTGTCCAAAAGAAAACAGATGAAACATATTTAGAAATTTTTGATTTAATTTTAGACCACGTTTTACTGAGCAACACCGCAGCGCACAATTCGAGCCGAGGTAACGATTGAGCCTTTATTGGAGCTACTCTCGATTTGGCAATGAGCAAAGTCGTTTTATAAGAGCCATTTTCTAAAATTCGATAGTAAACGCAGCAACCAAACGCTCGTTGCGACGCATCTGCAAAGCCATGTATTTCGCCAAGTGTGCTTGTCGAGGTTAAAACATATCGAGGCACTTTAATATGGTGGATGTTCGACAAATCCTCTTTGATTTGGAACCAAAGTTTCAACAGGCTTGAATTGAGGGGATCATCCCAACCGATATTTTGCACCCATATTTCTTGGAGCAGAATTTTACAACGAATCACAATTGGACTCAAAAGGCCAAGCAAATCAAAAATCTTTGCTACAATCGACAATATTGAACGTTTAGTGGGATTACTTACATCGGGCAAATCAAACCGAAACAAAAATGTATCCTGTCTAGGATTCCAGGACATACCAAGTGTTTTAGTGACATCGTCTTCACCATTCTTTATTGCGACTTCTTCATCTGGATTTAAAATGACATCTGGACAATTGCTGTTCCATTTGGCCAGCTGAAGACCATGATTTTCTAAAATTTTTACAATTTCAGTTTTCTTTGAAAGTAACAAGTCGATATCATCAGCGCCAGTGAGGACATCATCCACGTATAAATCCTCACGTAGAACTTGTGAGCCAATTGGATATGACAAAACGTTTTTGTCAGCGATATATAACAAACTTCGAATTGCTAAGAAAGGAGCTGCTGAAAGCCCATATGTAACGGTGTTTAATTGAAACACGCTTAGTTTGTCTTCTTTATTAGCTCTCCATAGAACCAATTGGAATTTACGATCGCGTTCATCGACTAAAAACTGGCGGTACATTTTAGATATGTCTGCTGTGAGAGCAAATCTATTCAAACGAAACGAAAATAAAGTTGTAATCAAGTCTTGTTGTATAGTAGGGCCAACCATTAGTATTTCATTCAAGGAATGATTCGTCGAAGTACGAGCCGACGCATCGAAAACCACACGAAGTTTTGTTGTTGAGCTTTGAGGCTTCAGAACACAGTGGTGCGGTATAATGTAGTATGGGTGCGCTATAGGCCGATTGTAGGGTGACATATGACCAAGATCCATATACTCATCCATAAAGTCGACATACATAGACTTTAGACTAAGGTCACGTTCAAGTCTACGTTCAAGTGACAAAAATCTTCTACGAGAAATTTCAAAAGACTCACCCAAACAATCAGGATTCAGCTTAAAAGGCAATCTGACACAAATACGACCTTCATCTGTAGTACTAACATTTTCAACAAAATGGTTTTCGCAAGTTTGCTCTTCTTCAGTAAAAGTTTTGGAACCACTGACATATTCTTCGACTTCCCAAAACTTTCTTAAAGTGTTGTCTAAGGCTTCTGTTGAAGATTCAATTGCTAAGTTGCAGGTAAGAGCCGGCGACGTTGATTCAGCGTTGAATTTACCACCAACAATCCAGCCAAACACAGTATTGACAAGACAAGGTAGGCCATTTCCCAAGGAAATGCGTCCATCGAGCAACAAATCGAAAAATACCTCGGTACTAATGAGCAAATCAATTCTTTGAGGCTTGTAGAACAACGGGTCAGCTAATTGTATAGTTTCAGGAATACTCCAATCAGATGTTTCGATGTACTCGCCAGGCTGCTGGGCGGCAATCGATTTTGTGACTGAAAACGTTGAGGACCACTGGAATGACGTCACTCGAGATTTTATTGTAGCTGACACGGCAAATTTTATTTTTGTTCGAACTTCACCTATTCCAGAAACGTCTTGGCAATTAGGTCGAAATTGTAGCTTTAGTCGCTTTGCAACTTCTTCTGTAATAAAATTAATTTCAGAACAAGAATCAAGTAATACTCTTACCGGATGAAAGGAACCACAACTATCTTTGATCAGCACCACAGCAGTAGGAATAATAGCCCTTTTAAACGAACGAGCCACTAACGAAACAGGATTTGCTGAACTAGTTGAGGGCCCTTGATTAGGCCTAGCATTTGATGTAGATGGTCCTGGTTGATTAGGAACCTCAAAAATGTGTAAAATGGTATGATGAGCTGACTGGCAAACTCGGCAACGAGACTTGGAAAGACATTTTGAGACAAAATTACCCTTTCGTAGACAGTTAATGCATTGACCATTGCTTTTTACATGATGATAACGATCTGCAACTAAAAGCGCCAAAAATGAAGTACACGTAGCAATATAGTGGTCAGTGCTGTTGCAATAAGTGCAGGTTGCATTTGCTTTTGAATTTACAAACGTGTTTGCTGATCGGTTGATTGTCGATTTTGGCTTTGTACCACTTGATTTGTTTGCTGGCTCACTTTTCTTACCATGGCTTTCTAAAAATTGACAACGATGGCTCAATATGCTGTAGCAATTGTCCCAAGAGGGCAACGATTTGAAGTCTTGTTTTTCATCATAATTTTCTCTGGATCCTTCATCCAATTTTGAAAGTACAATATGGATAATAATTGCGTTCATGACATCTTTCTCAGAGCCAAGTGACAAAAGCGAACCACGAATTGCAGAAACGGTATCGATGATATTACGCAACGAGACACAATCACTTTTAGACATTTGAGAAACATTAAAAAGAGCAGTAATGTGTTCTAAAAAGATAAGTACCTTATTATCGTATCGTTCCTGAAGACGCTCTAGGGCCTTGGTATAATTTTCCTCCGTTACTTGAAAAGGTTCCACAACTGCTAGCGCTGGACCAGAGAGGCAATTCAACAAATAAGTGAATTTATCCACTGACGTAATCGACAAATTATCATGGACCATGTTGTTAAACGTAGTAATAAACCGTTTATAATCAGCAAATATGCTTACGTACGTTATTAAATTTGTAGCGAAAAATAAAATGGGTGACAATCGATGATAAGTTGAAGATGTAATGGAAGTTGCGCGCACTGCTGGGTAACGTGTTGAGTGATCTCTTGTTAAAAATCAAAAAAGGAATGTGTGCGCTCGCAAAAGCAACAGTATATATAACGTACAACGTAACTAATTACTTAACGAAAATTCGTTACTATTGACAAATGGAAAGTTTATAGCATGGTGAAATTAAATACCAGGTGACAGCATTGCTACAACAATTACAACAAGGCAAGAACAACAGGCATTTTTCTATATGAAAAACTTTCGTCACTGTCAAAAAGTTTTTTTTTTTTATATAACTTTTTTACATTTTCAAATTCACCATGAATAATCAGCTGGCGCTACGCTGTCACCTAGTATTTAAATTCACCTTGGTTTATAGCGAGTGTTAGGTTTTAGTGTGGGCAACTTTCATTAAATCTACGAGATTAGGTGTGGTGAATTTATATAAATCAAATAAATAATTCAATTAGATTCTAATACATAAATGGCTTAATTCAATAGGTTAATTAATGTAAGTACAGAAAAAAAATTAAATTGATTAATAATTAAGAGTTTTAGCATATTTACGAATTGTTTTATAAGGTACAAATCTACTTTGTACACTTTTATTTTTACCAATCATTACATTGGCATTGTCGGTACCAATTCCGACCAATTTATTGATATTTAATTTAAATTTTTGTAGGGTTTCTTTTAAAGAAATAACAATGCTTTCGGCAGTTCCATTAGGAATTTCTTCGATATTTAAAAATGTAGAAACAATTATATTTTTTCTTTGGCTAAAGTAAATTATTGCCAAACCTTGAAAAGAAAATGGAAATATATAGTTTAAAAATCTGTAAGTACTAAAGGAACTTACCTAAAGTTTTTGTGAAAGATACATCTGTTGACTCGTCGATTAAAATACTGTAGTAACCATTGCCGATGTCATTGGTAAGTTCTTCATTAAAATGTGGGCCGAGGACATTTTTTATTATTTTGCTGCATTTTGTACGGTGTAACTTTATTGATGCGCCGTCAAACTTTGCTTTACAAAGTTCACCTAAGTGGTATACGGGCTTAATTGAGCTATGAACAGCAATGTACATACATAATGTAGCTTCCTGCTGTTGAGGTTTAAAGCTTACGGGTTTGAATGGAACGGGTTTATTTTTTGTGATATACCCAATGGCACTTTCATGTTTTTTTGTTTCTGCGTGTTTCTCCAAACAACTAAACTTTGCCAAAATATCGCATTTGCAATATTTGCAGACTCTTTTATCCAATCTTTAAATTTTTCGTTACTTAGCCATTCCTTACGGAATTTTTGAGCATATATTTTATTCATGTTATCACTTTAAAAACTTTATTTTATTATTGAATTTTTGTTTGACTTTACATAGTTTAATTTAAAACACAAATTAACTTGATTGTTAAAGATATTTTTGCGGAAAAATAATTAAAAAATTATTAAAATACCAAAAATTTAAAAAATGCTAAAAATGCTAGAAAAATATTTAAAAATGCTAAAAAAAAAGTGCTAGGTGCTAGATTACTTTTTTTGGTGCTAAATGAGCTTAAAAAGTGCTAGATCTAGCACTAAAAGTGCTAAATTGGCAACACTGACGTCAAGTGAGTTTCAGCAATCATCATAACATTAATCTGCTTATCCATCAGGAAGTATTCCAGTTCATTTTTATGTTGGCGGAGGCCGTTCGCGTTCCAGAAACAAATTTTTAAATAAATCATTTCTTTAAAATGGCTTGCAAGATAGTGAATTGCATTTTCAGCATTTCCTGCATCATGGATGTCATGGTGGTCGTAAAAGTGTTCATAGTTTGGACAAGTGTCTGCAATGTTGTCTCTAGATTGTTGATATGCGGCTCAGAATATTGGGGTTTAGGTTCCTGCTCCAGACCTGGCATATTAGATTTAACGACGTTTGCGTAAGAAACTTGTCTAGAACTAGGCGCGTTTACATGACTAGTGGACCGTAATAATTGAGGGAAATTGTCACTCGATGCTAAATTTGGCTGTTGAGGGTGATTAGGCAATACTGACGTCTTGTTGGTTCTTATGCCTTTCAAATGAGTGTAAATTGGACAACCGCTATAATTTGCGGTATGATTACCTCCGCAGTTACTGCATTTTTTGATTTTTGAGTCAGTTCTCGACTTATCGCATTGAGCAGTTGCATGTAGCTCCCCACACGCAACACAAACTGTCGGCAATTTACAATACGCCTTGGTGTGACCAAATTCTTGACAGTTGAGACACTGGACGGGTCCCTGACGCTTATGTGGTTCTTCCACGGTGATTCTACGATGTAGAAGATAAATCAAATTGTAGATGGGATGGGACTCGTTTTTCTTTAAGACAACATCTCCAGGTTCCAATTCTACCCTGAGGGATCTTTTCACGGTTTCTAATATTCACTACGCTCTTGATTTTGAACCCTTTGCCCATTAAACCGGTCTTTATCTCCGCGGGATCAACACATGGGTCTACACCCTTTAGAACGACTTGGAGTCCTTTTGCGCTTTTGAGCTGGTAGCTATAGAAATACCTAGTCTCCCTTTCCAGCTGGTTGGACAATTTTCGAAAATCATCTTCCCTATTCACTTGTATCTTTGTCTCGCAGATATTTCCATGTTTCATTGAGGTTACGCTTAACATGTTTTCACCTTTTACAGCAACAATTCCTTGTACCAATTTATTGGAAGTCGGCTCTCTCAGATAAATTGGTGGGGGCTTAAACGTCTTCTTCGGAAGTTCTGGCTTATCCGTCTGGAGGAGAGCAAACCTATTTTGATCATTACTCACGGTCTTAGGAGCTTTTGCATTTGATGACACTTGAGCAGACTTCGGGCTCCTCTACCGCTTGAGAACGGTTATGTATTTATCCATACCTACTTGTTTTTTGGGTTTGACTGCACTATTTGATGAAGATGATGTGTTTTCATCTGTTGAAATCACGATATTGGGCGAACAGGAATGACGCCGTTCTACGGCTCTTGTAGTGAGAAAATTTTCCAGAGATTTTTTTTATGGATTCTTCCTCAGAGATCCATTTAGTTTTTCTAGACGAGCTAAGCTCTTTCTCAGAATTACATCTGAGAGGAACACTCATACAGTTTTTATACGATGTTTAATGTTTTTTTTATATATTTTAACTTATTACGAGTTATTTTTTTCACTTTTTTGTTTAATTTCAACTTTTTACACTTTTTCACCTATTACGATTTTTTCACCGAAAATTCAGCCGCACTAAAAGTAACACGTCCGAACAGTTCGATAAGACGAGACTGAATGCTGATTGTATAATGCTGAATGTATAAGTTGTACATACTAACAAAAAATATCAAACTTTACTAGTTTACTGTCAACAAATCGCACATAAAGCAACAACCAAAAAATATTTATTTTCTCCTTAGGTTTTGTATTGTTTTTGGTCTTTCTTTATGTTTTCATTCACTGAAAGCAACGAATACTGGACGAATGGTGTGAATGTTTTTAGTTTTTTCATGTGGCATTGAATTATTTCGTTGCTTGATGTATACCGCATAACAAAAAGGGAATGTAAAATAGCAATCAGTAATAAGGAATGAGTAAACAAACAGCAATGCACATTTTTTTTATTGTCGAGTAAAAGCAATGCAAAAGCAATGAATTTGCGAATGGTTGGCAAATGTGAATGGTATCTTTCTGTTCTCTGTTTCCTACCACCTTGGCCTGAAAAGTCTTAAATTTTCTTCCAGATGCTGCATTACTGCCAAAACTAGACTTATTCTTGAACGTAAATCTGTTTACATTTTGCTTATTTCCCGTAGGGTTGACAGCATCTTCCGAATCCGACCTTTGTGTTCCACTCATACACCCAGAATTACGAATGTCGAACACTGTTTCCAAAGATTGAAATCGGGATGTTATAAAAGTGTCCAATTCTCGCCATTTCGGTATTTCTTTCTTATTTTTCACACTCTGTTCCCACAACGACAAAGTAAGGACTGGTAATTTAATGGAACACAAATATACAAAAATAGGGTCCCAAGTAGAAATATCTATCTCATGTAAGTTCAATACCGAAATGCAATTATTAATGTCCCTTTGGAGCCTTTTAATATCTTTGGCGGACTCAGTTTTTACCGGCAAAAGATTGAACAAAATCTTAAGTTGGCTATTTACCAAAATTCGTTTGTTCTCATAAACCCCACTTAAGTTAGACCAAGCATTTTGAAAACCTTGATATGTCAAAGGCGAATCTTTAACAATTTCCAGAGCCTCATCAGATGTAAATTGCCTTAAGTAAAATAATTTTTCCACACCCGATAGTTCCTCACAGTTGATATAAACCGCGGTGAACATGTCTCTAAAAGAAGGCCAGGAACCACAATCGCCCTTAAAAATTTCCATAGTGCAAGGTGGCAACTTCATATGACGGCTAAAATTGCGATTCACTATAGTAGCTGAGTTTCCACTGTTCCCAGATACACAATGAGTTGAACTCAAAACTGGCTTGTTTATAAAAGATTGAGACAGTTCACCCATTAAAGCCGCAATAGTTATGTATGCTAATCTACATTCTTTATACAAATGTTTTGATCACAATTTTCATCTGAATCTTGAACCGTGTTGTTAATAGCGAAAGCCTCGTAACTTGCTTTTACCTTTTCCCATAAATCCTTAAATTCATCTTTTTGAAGGTCAATGCTAAAAGAACTTCGATTTTCTTGTGGCATTTCATTATAGTAATTTTTAAAATCAAGAAATAAAGCAACCAACTTTTCAAATCTTAATAAAAGGTCCGATTTCATTTTATATTATTTATTATACTGAAATTCCCGAAATAAGAAAAAACTCAAAAATGAGACTGTCAGAAAATGTTTAAAATGACCGAAGCAAAAAACTAATATTCTCAAGCTTATAGTTTTGAAACACCAGAAATAGCTTGAAAATTGCAAGATGAATTAAGAAAAAACCAAAAATCTTAAATTTTAACAACTTTTGTTCAAAAACTTCAATGGAAAAATTTTCAAAGGATTGTTTTTCAGAAAATATCAACAAATATGTAAATGTAGCTCTTTCACAAAATCTTAAAATATCTAATTCCCAAAAATGGCGAATTAATTGATAGACCCAAAAATATTAAATTAAAATATTTTGATCGCAGTAATAAACAATTTAAAAATAAATAAATCTTTTACAAATTTCCTAACGTGTTTGAATGACGAATATTCTGTACTAAAATAAGCAGCACTCAAGTTATTATTATTTATTTCAAAATATATTTTATTGTTTTGTTAGATTTTAACAAAATTTAATGCAGTTCCATTAGGAACACTCTATTCTTATAGATAGTGATTGTACCTAAGGATAGGATAGGATAGAAGGGTAGTGCATAAAGTGCACTTTCACCCGGAGACCTTGTGGTCCATTGTGGTTCCCCTCAGTAGAGAGAATAAAAAGAGAAAATAAAGACAGGATAGATATAGAAATAAGGACAACCAAAACCGCTTGATAAGGGGGAGAAAGAAGAAAGAAAGAAAGAGTAAAAAATCCCCTTACGGATTTGGAGTAGCCGTAGAATATCCCTTAAATAGCCACCATATTCCCCTAATGCCCAGTAACCCAGGATGTTACTCGGTTTGCAGCCAGCAACATCACTGAGTTCGTCTAGGAATCTATTTCCTAGCCACTTAAGTCTACGACTCTGCAACCTAGGACATGATGTGCTCTATTGTCTCTGGCTCCTCTGCATCCCCACACACTCTACAGAAATCCTGTGTGTCGTTATCCCATTTGCCTCTGAAGGCCCCAATCCCTGTATGTCACAGTGCCCTGGTACCCAACACAATCTAACTTGGTAGAGTACCAATAGCTCCTCTAGAGCTCTCCTACAGTCCTGCACTAGGTTGGAGTGTATTTGATTACACTCCGGAGCCTTTAGTGCCGCCTGACTGTCCACATAAATAGTCACTGTAGACCCCCTCTCGACGTGTGCCTCTATCAGCTCCGTGGCTTTCCAGATCGCATAGATTTCCGCCTGGAACACGCTGCACTCGTTTGGGAGTCTATAAGAGCGCTTGATTCCATTTTCAACCAAATAAACCCCGGCCCCTGTACCAGAGTCCATTTTGGATCCGTCGGTGAAATCTGCGCACCCCTCAAAGAGTTGATCGGATCCAACCCAGTCAACCCTACCGGGGAACTCTACCGAGGGTGATGTACCGCAGTAATAGGTTGCGACCTTATAGTCAGAAATCCCAGATGGATTAATGTCCTGACCCATAAGGCCTGCCTATATCCTAGTGTGGCCAACCCGCAGGGGATTTACCAAGGAAGACTCTGATAGCCTGAGTAGATTCCTTGCTGCCACACTCTCTACATAATGCTCTATGGGTAGTAGGTTTAGGATTATATCCAAAGCCGCCTGCGGGGTGCTGCCTAAGGCACCTGTGATACCTAGACAAGCACACCTTTGGGCTTTATTAAGTATAGTCCTATAACTACGTTTCCTCATTGCCTCCCACCACACTGTGCAACCATAGGTTATAATAGGTCTAACAACCGACGTGTAGATCCATTTAACCATGCCTGGTCGCAAGCCCCAATTTCTGCCTATTGAGTTCCTGCATGCATAGTAGGCATTGAGGCCCTTCCTTAATCTCTCCTGCGTATTTAACTTCCAAGACAATTTCTTGTCAAGGAAGGTGCCTAAATATTTGGCTCCTTCTGATAGATTCAGTTCCACACCATCCAGTTTCGGCAGTTTGAAGTTATCCACCTTATACTTCCTGGTGAATAACACTAATTCCGTCTTTGATGGGTTTACACCTAGCCCGTTAGTTTTCGCCCAGGACGAGAGATCACCAAGCGAATCCTGCATGATATCACTGATAGTTGAAAGAAACTTTCCCCTAATCAGTATCACCACGTCATCCGCATAGGCGACTATCTTTCTACCTTGGATTCGAAGGTTTTAAGAATAGAGTTAACCGCTAGTACCCACAGAAAAGGAGAAAGAACTCCGCCTTGTGGTGTACCCCTGGTAACCCTTCTTCTTATCACTTCATCCCCTAGGGTTGAGTTGATAATCCTGCTTTCCAGCATTACGATAATCCAACTCACCAGAAAGTCGTCGACCCCATATTCTACTAACGAGTCCCTAATTGCCTTAGTTCTAATATTGGTAAAGGCGCCCTCTATATCCAGAAACGCAGCTAAAGTATATTCCCTATGCTCCAGACTGTGCTCTATGCAACCAACCACCTCATGAAGCGCACTCTCAACAGACTTACCTCTGAGATAGGCATGCTGAGCGTTGCTAATGAAGTGAGTATCTATCTTGCTCCTTAGATGTAGATCTATCAGTCGTTCTAAGGTCTTCAGAAGAAAAGACGATAGGCTGATAGGTCTAAAATCCTTCGGTTTCGAGTGGCAGGCCCTACCGGCCTTAGATATAAATACAATCCTTACCTCCCTCCACCCATGTGGTAGATACCTATTCCTAATACAACCCTTGTAGATATTGTTTTTTTTTTTTTTTTTTTTTTTTTTTTTTTGCAGTTAATTATTTATTGAATCTTCATATTTGAAATGACAATAAGTATTCAAATCTTAATACTAAAAAGAAAATAATAAGCCCAGCCAGTGCTAGACAAAAATTTTTATGATACTAAAAAAATTTCACATCAGCTGATCCAGTCATCTATTTTGCGCTTGAGTTAAAGCAAGGGTATCCCTCCTTCTCAACCGATTGTGGCCACTAAAGTTAAGGATGTCTCGTGCAAGTGGGTTTGGATGGTGTTCGAGTTTGCTGACATACTTTGACGCATATTTTGTAAATTCGACTTTTACTAATGGCACGCCTAGATCTTTGTGGATTCGAGAATTTTTAACATACCATGGTGCTGCAGTAATTATACGTAGAATTTTATTTTGACCCCTTTGAATTTTTTCAATGTTTGATGCTGAGGCAGTACCCCATAATTGAATTCCATAACACCAGATTGGCTTTAGAATTGCATTGTACAACAAAAGTTTGCAATCCAATTTCAATGTAGAGTTTCTGCCGATTAACCAATTAAGTTGCACTGCTTTTAATCTCATTTGTGTAAGTTTCGCTTCAATATGAGACTTCCAAGTTAAACGGCGGTCGAGGTGAATGCCGAGGTATTTGACTTCATTATGTTGAGGAATAATTTGATTATTTATTCTGATGGAGGAGCAGGTATCTTTTCGCAATGTGAAAGTGATATGAATACATTTTTGTTCATTTACCCTGATTTTCCAAAGCTCTAGCCAATTCTCTAGTTTATAAACATAATTCTGCAAATTCCGTGATGCAACTTGGTGGTCCTTATGGACGCTGACAAAGGCTGTATCGTCTGCAAAAGTTGACGTGTGGATTTTGGGGTCTGACGGCATGTCGGAGGCATAAATCAAATATAAAGTAGGGCCCAGTATGCTACCCTGTGGCACACCTGATTCAATTGGCTGAGCGGTACTTAAAAAATCACCTTCTTTGATTTTAAATTTGCGACCGTATAAATAACTTTCCATGAGTTTATGGGTGTTAGCAGGCAGAGTTGATTTTATTTTGTGCATTAAACCGTCATGCCAAACTTTGTCAAACGCTTGGGACACATCAATGAAAAGGGCGGAGCAGTATTTTTTATCTTCAAACGACCCTCTTATCACATTTACCAATCTGTGAGTTTGTTCGATGGTACTGTGTTTAGCTCTGAATCCGAATTGATGATTTGGAATACATTCAGTGTCATTCAGAATTGGAGTCAATTTAGTCATTAACAATTTTTCGAACAGTTTAGAAATTGTCGGCAGTAGGCTAATTGGCCTATATGACTCCACTTTGGTGTGGTCCTTCCCTGACTTAGGAATCATAGTGATCATAGACACCTTCCAATCTGCAGGATAGTATTCTAGGCGTAAAATAGCGTTGAAGATAAAGAGGATAATCTTTCTTGCTACACGAGGTAACTCCACAAGCATTTTATTGCTGATTTCATCCATACCTGGAGCCTTTCTAAGGTTCAGAGTACCAATAGCGTTTTGGACATCACGAAAGTTTAGTCTTAGAGGTACAGGAGGTCTAATAACGAGTGGAGGCAAATCAGATGCATTATTTGAGTTGTTTATAGTAAACACTTTTCTCAAATGATTAACAAATAAAGTCCCCTTCTCGGAATCATTTCTAGCCCAGTCACCAGTCGGATTTCGCAGAGGAGGCTTTCCTCTAACTGGTCTTTTTAAACCTCGTGCCGCCTTCCATAACGAATAGTCAGATTGTGGGGTACTATCAAGACCCTCCAAGTAAGATTTAAGTGAAGCCATTCTTTGGGTTTCTAAGAAATTTCTTAGTATATCTCTGCATACCCGTAGCCTAGCTTTCAGTTCAGGAGACCTGTGGATTTGCCACTCTCTTCTAACTCTTCTTTTTTCTGACAGGAGATGATCGAGTTCAGCGAAATAAGTTCTATTTGTCCCACTTCTGCACTCAACGTCGTATGTGGAGGCGTGATGTACAGCTCTTCGTATGTCCTCAGTAAACTTGCCAATCGACCCATCAATATCCTCGGTAGTTCTCAACACTACATTTTCCGTGCAGTGGGAACTTAAATACTTTTTATACTTTATCCAACTTACTCTGGTTTTAGATATGTCCCGAAATGGAGAGCCATTCCCTTGAAGGAAACGCATTGAAATAATAGAAGGAGAGTGATCTGAAGACAAGTCTAATGAAGGCTCCACTTGTATCGATTCTACAGGGATATTTTTCACTACTCCGAAGTCAATAACATCGGGAATCTTCCGTCGGTCCGTCGGCCAGTAGGTGGGATGCCCGCTTGAGAGTACATCTAATCCCATTTTGGCAATGGTGTTGAAGAGTTCACGACCCTTCGGGGTCACCAGACGTGAACCCCAAAAAGTGTGTTTGGCGTTAAAGTCACCAGCAACTAAAAATCTAGCTCCAAGGGAATTGAAGAAGCTGTAGTATTGGTGTTCTTTTATTGAAAATCGAGGCGGCGAATAAATTGATGATAAAACAAAATTGTATTGACAGAATTCAATACAAATGTTTGTTGCTTGTAGGTAATCCTCACATATGTTGTTCATTAAATAATGTTTTATTCTGTTCTTTATAAGAATTGCCGATCCTCCATATGCTCTTCCGCGGGGATCTTTAGTATCATACAACACGTAGCCATTAATTTTGAAGTACGCTGTCGCCGTCAAGTGAGTTTCAGCAATCATCATGACATCAATCTGCTTATCCATCAGGAAGTGTTCCAGTTCGTTTTTATGTTGGCGGAGGCCGTTCGCATTCCAAAAACAAATTTTTAAACAAATCATTTTTTTAAAATGGCTTGTAAGATAGTGGATTGCATTTTCAGCATTTCCTGCATCATGGATGTCATAGTGGTCGTAAAAGTGTTCATGGTTTGGACAAGTGTCTGCAATGTAGTCTCTAGAGTGTTAATATTAGGCTCGTAATATTGTGATTTAGGTGCCTGCTCCAAACCTGGCATATTAGATTTAACCACGTTAGCGTAAGAAACTTGTCTAGAACTAGGCGCGTTTACATGACTAGTGGACCGTAACAATTGCGGGAAATTGTCACTCGATGCCAAAATAGGCTGTTGATGATGATCAGGTAATACTGACGTCTTGTTGGTACTTATGGCTTTCAAATGCGTGTAAATTGGACAACCTCTATAATTTGCGGTATGATTACCTCCGCAGTTACTGCATTTTTTTATTTTTACGTCAGTTTTGGACTTATTACATAGAGCAGTTGGATGTAGTTCCCCACACGCAACACAAACAGACGGCAATTTACAGTACGCTTTGGTGTGGCCAAATTCTTGACAATTAACACACTGGACGGGTCCAATGCGCTTATGCGGTTCCTCCACGGTAATTCTACGATGCAGAAGATAAATGAGATTGTAGATTGGATGGGACTCGTTTTTTTTTAAGACAACATCTCCAGGTTCCAATTCTACCCTGAACATGGGCTGAGGGATCTTTTCTCGGTTTCTGATATTCACTACGCTCTTGATTTTGAACCCTTTGTCCATTAAACCGGTTTTTATCTCCGCGGGATCAACACATGGGTCTATACCCTTTAGAACGACTTGGAGTCCTTTTGCGCTTTTGAGCTGGTAGGTATAGAAGTCCCTAGTCTCCCTCTCCAACTGGTTGGACAATTTTCGAAAATCATCTTCCCTATTCACTTGGATCTTTGTCTCGCAGATATTTCCATGTTTAATTGAGGTTACGCTAAACATGTTTTCACCTATTACCGAAATAATTCCTTGTACCAATTTACTGGAAGTCGGCTCTCTCAGATAAATTGGTGGGGGCTTAAACGTCTTCTTAGGAAGTTCTGGCTCATCCGTCTGGAGGAGAGCAAACCTATTTTGATTATTACTCACGGTCTTAGGACCTTTTGAATTTGATGACACTTGAGCAGACGTCGGGCTCCTCTGTCGCTTGAGAACGGTGATGTACTTATCCATACCTACTTGTTTTTTTGGTTTGACTGCACTATTTGTTGAAGATGATGTTTTTTCATCTGTTGAAATCACTATATTGGGCGAACAGGAACGACGCCGTTCTGCGGCTCTTGTAGTGAGAAAATTCTCCGTAGATTTTTTTATGGATTCTTCCTCAGATACCCATTTGGTTTTTCTAGACGAGCTAAGCTCTTTCTCAGAATTACATCTGAGAGGAACGCTCATACAATTTTTATGCGATTTTTAGTGTTTTTTTAATTACTGATATTACCGTAGATTTTTTTTAACCTATTACGAGTTATTTTTTCACTTTTTGTGTTATTTCAACCTATTACACTTTTTCACCTATTACGATTTTTTCACCGAAAATTCAGCCGCACTAAAAGTAACACGTCCGAACAGTTCGATGAGACGAGACTGTAGATATCCTCCAGAAGAAATAGCGCTATATCCGGGATATTACATAGCATGGCTGGGAATACTCCATCCGGGCCCGGTCATTTATATGGGTCGAAAGTTTTCACCGCCCAGGCTAGTTTATCCTTCGTGACTATTTCATCAACCTGTCCAGAGTCTTGACCAATACCCTCAAGCATATTGCCCCATTGGTCCTCAGCCTCCGTTCCTATACCTTCGCAACCGTGCGCCTCAACAAGCAGTGAGAGATTTTCCGAGCTGGACTCCGTTCATGAGGTGTCATCTCTTTGAATATATCCTATGTCTTTTGGGTCATTGGATAGGATTCGCCGAAACCTTGACATCTCATTGACGCCATCCACGGATTCACAATAATTCCTCCATGAAATCCGCTTTGCTCTTTTTAGGTCTCCCTTGTACCTATTGAAACACACCTTGTAGTTGTTCCAGTCTCCCTGAAGTCCAGTAAGCTTTGCCCTGTTAAACAATTTCCTAACCGTCGACCTCTGAACTTGAAGTTCCTTGGTCCACCATCTAGGCTGTTTGCGCCTACCTGGAAACTTTAAAGGGCATGATACTACGTAGCTCTCTTTGAGTAAACAAGTGAAATTGTTCACCGTATTTTCCAAATTGGATGGTAACGGACCACATGAATTTGGCTGTTCCATCCCCAAGCGAACCCTATCATAAAAGGTTCCCCAATCAGGCAGCCTAGGATTCCTAAAAGGTACCCCTGCCGGTGACGGAAGTCCAGGGTGAAGGTAATCCTGCTATGATCCGAAAAGGAACAGTCCACGGCTACCCTCCAATCTCCAACGAAATCATCCTTCTGGTTCGTCAATGTCATATCTATAACCGTCTGCCTATCTCTACTCCTGAACGTGGGCATATTGCCCTTGTTACAAATGACCAGATCATTGACAGTTATAAAATCAAACACGTACTCACCTCTTTTATTTATATCCGCGCTACCCCACTGGCTGTGGTGGGCATTTACATCACAGCCCATGACCAGGATAGCACCTCTCCTTTTTGCATGTGCCGTTAGCTTCACCACCTCATTTCCAGGTGGTTCTGCTACGTCATAAGGCATATATACCGAAGCCAGTGTCAGCGTCCGCTCACCCTTGGCTTCTCCGTTGATTACGGTGATGTCATTACTCCTGAAAGAATGAGAAATTAGTAGTTTTAGTTCTCTCCTTGCCAGGATACACGTTCTCACCTTGTCACCAGTGGACGGGACGAACAACGTGTATCCCGCTAACCCTAATCCGCAAACCTTATTTTTATTTATCCAAGGTTCCTGCATTAGAGCCACATCAGTTTTGGATTTGGTGATAAAGGTTATCAGCTCTGTCGAGCCCGCTTCACAATGATGCATATTTATCTGCACCACCAGCAGCCTCTTTGGTAGTGTCGTGTTTCGAATACCGAAACCTAACAGTTCCAAAGCCAAAGCTGACAACCCCCTTCACCTTATCCAGCCGTTCTAGGGATTTGCGATCCACTGAGAATCGAAAATCCCTCCTGTTAATTTTCTTACACGACCATTGAATTTACAGCCTTCCAATGGTCTATAGGAATATTAACATTCTGCTTCTTCAGAATAGCCAGTATGTTTTCCACCGGTCTTACTGGTGGTGGAATCCACACTGCAACTATCGTCCTAAGTGGTAACTCCGAGGCGCGCACCACTTCAAGTTTTAAGGCCGGATTAACGTCGCCAAGTTTCCCAACTGCGGTTTTTAAAAATTCAAAAGAATTTTTGTTTCCGCAGTTTATCACTTTGACTCCCTTAGCCCAGTCTGAACCTTTTAAGGATACGTCCTCAGAGCTACCATCGTCGAACGCGATCTCATCCAAGAGTCTACCTTCAAGTAGCTGCCATTGATCGGTACTGATCTTCCCATCCGGATCATTCCGATCAATGATTGCCGCCTGAAGGTATACATCCTGACTTAAGGACCTTTTCGCCTTCTTTGCGGACGAGATAGGTTGGTCATCACCAGATCTGGCCCTCTACATGGTTTCTTTTTGGTGCCATTAGAACTACCAGACGGGGTTATCGCCGCCTTACCCGCCGCCCTCTTATTCGCAGATGTCTTGGCTAACGAGGGTAGAGGTCCATCGGATCCATTTCCCTTAATGTTATCCTTACGGGCCCCCTTAAGGGAATCAGTCTGAGGGCTCTTTGCCCCCTTCGCCCCTGACATCTTTATGGGTGATTTCTTCGAACCACCCTCCTTTGGTTTTACCTCGCTGCTAGTGGTAGGAGCTATCGATCTATTACCCGTATGGACTTTAGCCAGATCCACAGCCACTCCCACTCGCTGCTCACCAGGATAGGACTCTCCCAAGAGAACACTCACGGGGCCGTAGATTCTTTCAAATCTAGCGACGTCCTGCCTATGTTTCTTAAGAAGGTACTTCTCCTTTGCGGTTAACGACCCAGGATCTGTCCCATCTTTCTCAGAAAGGCTAGCGATTTCCTGCCATTTTTGACCCTATCCTCCTTCTTTCGGCTTGGTGTAACAACACGTGAAGTGGCATTAAGCGTTTTCTCCACGGCGACCTGCCGAACAAGATTGGCGTTACCATGTGGACCGTCTTCTATCGAGCGGCTCTCCTGGTTAATCTTGTCCCCAGTTTGATCAGAAATCATAGTGATTTCATGTTCCTCATCAGATAGCAGAGTCAGCTCCTCCAGCCCCTGAGTGGCACAAGTTTCTCCAAAAGAGTCTCCCGACAATTCCAGAAGACCTTCCACATCCATTCGTATGACCTGTTGTTCATGCTCTAAAATCCTGGCATGAATGTCCGTCAGGGTTAGTTCCCCCATTAGGGTACTGTCCGAAACCCTTCCTTCCGATTCCACAGTATCCTTGAAATCGGAAGTCTCCTTTACATCCTTTTTTTAATTAAAATTTCTAGCTTCAATTTTGTTCCCACGAGTATGCTCGTAAGAACGGACCATCCGCGCAGTGACGGCTTACGCGGACTAGGCAACTATTTACAACAGTGTATTGCCCTGACACTGAGGGGAGCTGTTATCTGCTGGTTTATTTAGACACCAAACCAGCCATCCAGGTCCTCGGCACTGCTACCACTCACCTTGACCTTAAAAGTGTAACTATACCGTGACAACACTGGTAACGCCTCTACTGTACAAGTGGCGAACACAAGTGTGTATGTCACGATAGTAAGTATATGTCATAATATTCAACGCAACAGCTAAAATAGTACACTATCGCCCCGATATCTTGACAATATGAGTAAACTTTAGTTAATACACCCTCAAGGTCATGACTCCCCTTTGAAAGTGCCAAAGCATACACAATCACAATGAAGCCCAGACCACAGAGTGTATATAAGCTCTCGCATCGCGTCAAGATCGTTACCCAGGCGAGGGTGATTGTACCTAAAGTCTGCAGTAAATTATAAACAATAACAATCAAACTTGTTTATTATACAAAACAAAATCATTGCCCCTATTGCCGTTCTCAACTCAACTAAGTTTGGTCGTCTGTCAGTCAACCCGACTTTAACTCAACCAAATTATTTTTTGGTATTGTGTAGCACAACGATTTTTAGTTGTAATTGTTATGGCGTTGCCGACATGAAATATCGATTTCATGTTGGCAACACCATGCATTTTATTTGTAAAGTGAAGAAAGAAAACGCAAAAAAATCAAGTTTTTATAAAATAAAAAGAATGGATTTAAGTGTGGATTTATTTTTTGAAGACGAAAATCATGACGCTAATACAAATGTTCTACGTATACGTAGAAAAATACGCGATGATTCCAATTCTCTTAAACTACCCAGTGCAAAGTAAGAAATTTCCAAAATAAGTAACAAATATGTTTGTATAATAAGTATTATTTTTCATAGAGGCAATTTTCTTTTGCTTAATTTGTAAAAGCTGCTTGTTTACTTTTTTAAAGTTTAGCTTGTGTCTCGCATTGTTCTCTCAGAAGTTCCAGACGCTCTTGTTCTGGTGATTTTTTTCTTTTCTTGGCTAGTGTGTTTATTATCTCAGGTTAATTTGTAACGATTTGTTCCATGTCGAGATTTTGAGGAGTTTCTAAAGCCTGACTTGTTGACGGGCCAACGTTTTCAACGCCGAAAGTGTGTCCAGATGGTGCTACTTGGTCATTTAGTGATAACAGCTGGGACACGCAATCCTCAAGTACATTAAGCGGAAGTTCTTGTGAAGGACCACCACCTGCTGCTTGTTGGTTTTGTTTATTATTAGCAAGTTTTTTTTAATACTTGCTTTGTAATGAATCCAAACCTATATGAAGTAAAAATTCTAATAAAATGTCTGTTTACAATAATTAAGATGTCATATACTTACACGTTGCCATTCGAAGGATGTTCTTGTATGTGGGCCCAAGCTATTCAATTCTATTGTAAATCCTTCCCACGTTTTAGTCATCTCAAATTTTTGCTTTCCTTTAGCAATTTCTGGATTTTTTTCCATCAGTTGCACAAGTCGCTCAAATTGGGCTTTGGTTGTTATTTTTACCGTCCTGCGTATGTGTATTAAAAATTTAATTAATTATATTAAGATCAAAAAACACCTATACTTACGATTTTTCCATTTTTTTTATCTTTTTGTATTATTTTTTTAAAGGAAATGTATTAAAAATTTTATTTAAATCTATAACCGACAAAGACTCAACTGCTAATAAGCAGTTGTGTATATTTATCGTTTTTGTCAACCAAACTCATCCAAAATGGTGAACCGCAATTCTATTAAACACAACCAAAAAATCAGCCGCACAACCAAAAAGTCAACTACATTTAAGTTGTGAATGGCAATACCGATTTATGAAAGACGACCAAATTATTAAAAAAGTTGTGAACCGCAATAGGGGCACATATATCTGTATAGTGGAACCATTGCAATAATATTTTCTGGGATTCTGAATTTAAAATATAACAAGCCAATTATAGAAAAATATGAACTTCTTCGCTTACCAATTGTTTACATGCGCCGGTACGTTGGAATAGAATTACCGGCTGGATAAGTCCAATAGAAATGCCTCTTCTATTGACACTGTTGTTGTTATTATTGTTTATAGTATTTGCTCCAATTTTTTTTCTCTGGCAAATGACACACAAAAACCAAATTGGATTCTTGTTTATGTGTACGTTTATATTTTTGTAGAGATTTCTAACACAACAACAAATTTAAAACTTCCAAAATAAACTAAATTTGTATACAGCCGGTTTTTTTTTGGCAGGTTTACTGGATGACTTTCCGATGGTTGACCTGATTAATTGGTTGAATGTTTGTTTGATTGGCCGGGCTGGTCGCTTAGCTAATTTGTACTTTTTCTAAATAGATCCTCACTTGTTTATACAAAAATTTAATTTGTGTAAAAACTATTTCCATAAGTTACAAAAATGCAACGATCTTCACACTTTTCACTCTTAATTATTTATATTTTAATACATAATTTTATTTAATTTTATGTTGTGCGAATTTTTTTGTTTTGTTTAGTTATATGTATGTATATACAAAAAGTAAAACTGTCAAGTATTGACAGCTGTCATATGAACACAGTGGTGTTGAGCTAAAAACAGTACGACAGTGTTGGTAAAAATACTGGGTAAATTTAGCTAATACACAAACCATTGAATGATAATGCAGATCAAAACACTAACACCTTAATGATGTGTAGCTAACAAAGTAAATGTTTTGGTAGAATTTTTTATTCTAACCAAAATATGAAAATTAATAAAATTAAAAATTACCTTTTTTTAATATATCTGCAAAATTTGTCCCACCAAAGTATCCGGTTCGTCTGCACCAAATGTTAATTCACCAAGTGTGTGTCTAATTGGTTTTGTGGGACCTGTAAATTTGCTAACCAAGTTTCCAAACAACTTGGTTTGTTTTAATAAAAAAGGGATTGTTTATAATTACTGGAAATTCTAATTTTATTTAAAATGAAAAACACTTTCCTTTAAATTCGTTCTTCTTCAATTCCCTTGGAGCTAGATTTTTAGTTGCTGGTGACTTTAACGCCAAACACACTTTTTGGGGTTCACGTCTGGTGACCCCGAAGGGTCGTGAACTCTTCAACACCATTGCCAAGCGGGCATCCTACCTACTGGCCGACGGAAGATTCCCGATGTTATTGACTTCGGAGTAGTGAAAAATATCCCTGTAGAATCGATGCAAGTGGAGCCTTCATTAGATTTGTCTTCAGATCACTCTCCTACTATTATTTCAATGCGATTCCTTCAAGGGAATGGCTCTCCATTTCGGGACATATCTAAAACCAGAGTAAGTTGGATAAAATATTAAAAGTATTTAAGTTCCCACTGCACGGAAAATGTAGTGTTGAGAACTACCGACGATATTGATGGGTCGATTGTCAAGTTTACTGAGGACACACGAAGAGCTGTACATCACGCCTCCACATACGACGTTGAGTGCAGAAGTGGGACAAATAGAACTTATTTCGCTGAACTCGATCATCTCCTGTCAGAAAAAAGAAGAGTTAGAAAAGAGTGGCAAATTCACAGGTCTCCTGAACTGAAAGCTAGGCTACGGGTATGCAGAGATATACTAAGAAATTTCTTAGAAACCCAAAGAATGGCTTCACTTAAATCTTACTTGGAGGGTCTTGATAGTACCCCACAATCTGACTATTCGTTATGGAAGGCGGCACGAGGTTTAAAAAGACCAGTTAGAGGAAAGCCTCCTCTGCGAAATCCGACTGGTGACTGGGCTAGAAATGATTCCGAGAAGGGGACTTTATTTGTTAACCATTTGGGAAATGTGTTTACTATAAACAACTCAAATAATGCATCTGATTTGCCTCCACTCGTTATTAGACCTCCTGTACCTCTAAGACTTAGCTTTAATGATGTTCAAAGCGCTATTGGTACTCTGAATCTTAAAAAAGCTCCAGGTATGGATAAAATCAGCAACAAAATGCTTGTGGAGTTACCTCGTGTAGCTAGAAGAATTATCCTATTTATTTTCAATACTATTTTACGCCTAGAATACTATCCTGCAGATTGGAAGGTATCTATGATTACCATGATTCCTGAGCCAGGGAAGGACCCCACTAAAGTAGAGTCATATAGGCCAATTAGTCTACTGCCGACAATTTCAAAACTGTTTGAAAAATTGTTAATGGCTAAGTTGATTCCAATTCTGAACGACACTCAATGTATCCCAAATCACCAATTCGGGTTCAGAGCTAAACACAGTACCATCGAACAAACACACAGATTGGTAAATGTGATAAGACGGTCGTTTGAAGAGAAAAAATACTGTTCCGCGCTTTTCATTGCTGTTTCCCAAGCGTTCGACAAAGTCTGGCATGAAGGTTTAATGCATAAAATTAAATTAACTCTGCCTGCTAACACCCACAAACTTATGAAAAGTTATTTATACGGTCGCAAATTTACAATCAAAGAAGGCGATTTTTTAAGCCCCGCTCAGCCAATTGAAGCAGGAGTACCCCAGGGTAGCATACTGGGTCCAATTTTATATTTGATTTATGCATCCGATATGCCGTCAGACCCCATAATACATACTTCAACTTTTGCAGACGATACAGCCTTTATTAGCGTTCATAAGGACCATCAAATTGCATCACAGAACTTGCAGAAATATGTTTATAAACTAGAGAATTGGCTTGAGCTTTGGAAAATCAGGGTTAACGAACAGAAATGTATTCATATAACTTTCACATTGCGAAAAGGTATCTTTTCATCATCAGAATAAATAAGCAAATTATCCCGCAACACAATGAAGTGAAATACCTCGGAATCCACCTCGATCGTCGTTTAACTTGGAAGTCTCATATCGACGCAAAACTTACTCAGATGAGATTAAAAGCAGTGCAACTTAATTGGCTAAACGGCAGAAATTCTACAATAAAGTTGGATTGCAAACTTTTGTTGTGCAATGCAATACTAAAGCCAATCTGGTGCTATGGAATTCAATTATGGGGTACGGCCTCAGCATCAAACATTGAAAAAATTCAAAGGGGTCAAAATAAAATTCTACGGATAATTACTGCAGCTCCATGGTATGTTAAAAATTCTCGAATCCACAAAGATCTAGGCGTGCCGTTAGTAAACGTCGAATTTACAAAATATGCGTCAAAGTACGTCAGCAAACTTGAACACCATCCAAACCCACTTGCACGAGACATCCTTAACTTTAGTGGCCACAATCGGTTGAGAAGGAGGGATACCCTTGCTTTAACTCAAGCGCAAACAGATGACTGGATCAGTTGATGTCAAATTTCTGTAGTATCATAAAAATTTTTGTCTAGCACTGGCTGGGCTTATTATTTTCTTTTTAGTATTAAGATTTGAAAACTTATTATTATTTCAATATATGAAGATTCAACAAATAAATAAAAGCTAATAAAAAAAAAAAAAATTATGTTTTTAATTTAAAAATTTATTAACTTACACAAAATGTATAGAAGACATTTGAAAAACAAAGTTAATGAAAAAATTATACTAACATCTAATGATAGAATTTAAATTTGAAATTTAATTTTTTATAATAAAACAAGTAAGAGTGCTATATTCGGCTGTGCCGAATCTTAAATACCCTCCACCTAAACGTAATAAGAAATACAGAAACTACACTAAACTAGAATATCCTAATTCTGTGTTTTCTATTCAGTCTTAGTGCAAATTTTATTAGTATATATCAATTGCTTGAAAGACAATTTTACGACCAACATAATTTATGTTAAATATTTTGAAATTTTGTCTAATTTTCACCATTTTTAATTGATTTAATTAACAAGTCTTACCATAATTTACAGAGTCTGTCTGATCTTCATAATAATCTTCAGTGTAATTTAACAGAGTATAAAAAAGGGCTACAATTCGGTTTTAGTGATTTTGCTCAAAAAAAAAAAAAAAAAAAAAGACAAAATGAAATAGGGCTTTTAGAGGAGATACCAGCAAAAAAATTTGTTGGCGGTCACGCCTATTTTCGAGGGGTGGGCCCGTAAAGTTTAAAATATATAGGCCTATATCTCGGGAACTACTGGGTGCTTGATAATTTGTAATACACTAAATAAAAGGTATTCCAAATACCTTTCCAACGATATATATCATGGTTATAAAATATGGACCGAATATGGGTTAAATCCGAAAAGAATATTTTTTGACCCGAATTTATTTGTTTTTTGGAAATGGTTCTTATATGGCAGCTATGACAAATTATGGGCCGATCTTCTTAAATTTTGGAACAGTTATTTTCATGCATATGAGGATATTTCACGTCGAATTTCAACATAATAACGCTATATATACGATATATATTAGTATTAACGTGGATTTCGAGAGTGGACCTTATGTGGGGGATATAGTCAAATATGGACCGATATTCTCAAAATCCATCAGTTAGATTTAGGCATGTATGTAAATGATCCGTGTAAAATTTTGGATTGGTACCCTTATTTATAAGCGATTTATGAGTATTAAAGTGATTTTCGGAAGAGGGCTTTATATGGGGCATACGGTTAAAAATAGACCGAAATTAACAAAATTGTGTGGAATGATTTTTGTATATATGTAAATGATCTGTGCAAAGTTTTGAGTCGGCACCGATATTTATACAATATATATAGGGAAAAATGTATTTTTCAGATGTGGTCCTTGTATGGGAGCTATGACCAGTTCTGGGCCGACTACCATAAAATTTAGTACAACAATTTATTTGCCTATAAAGAGTATTTATGTCAAATTTTAGCCGTTTAACATTATTTATATCTCTTTTATACGTATTTAAGTGAATTTTGGAAGTGGACTTTATATGGGGTCTATGGTCAAATATGGACCGAACTAAAAAAAATTTCGTTTTGCGATTTCTTTTTGCATAAAACTTATTTTTGCTGAATTTTGTCTTGATATTCCAATCTTATAGGCATTTATTTATCATTAAGCCATATTTCGGGAATATATATATTTGTATTGGGGCTATAAGAAATCATATACCGATTCTTACTATTTTCCGCACACTTTCCTCTTTTATCATAAAAACAACGTATACAAAATTGCATGGTATTATCTGCAATATATTTCAAAATATTTCAATAAAATGGACGAAAAATACAAATTTTTATGGAGGTGGTCTCACATATTGGTTCATAAATCCGGTTGACCTAAACTGATTTTGCTGATTTTAAATAGCAAACTTCTCGAAAGCACTTCTGACAGAATTATTGAAGGTTTGGATCCCGAGTATATCTGGGGACTTCAAAAAACTGATTTCAACAGACAGGCAGACAGACAGACGGACATGGCTTAATCGACTCCGCTATCTATAAGGATCTAGAATATATATACTTTATAGGGTCGGAAAATTTTTTTGTGGAAATTACACAAGGAATGACAAACTTATATATACCCTTCTCACGATGGTGAAGGGTATAAATATAATAAAATAACACATGGAATATTTATATGAACGTATAGAAGCTATTATAACTAAGGCAAAAAAATCATTAACTAGAGGTTACACTAAAGAAACTATTCAAACAAAAAGAACAGAAGTGGAGGAAAATTCAGAGAAAAAAAATTAAGAGCATTAGAAATATTACAGAGTCACGAAAACAACTTAGAAATTTAACTGACGAAAATGTGAACACAACAGAATTAGCATCTATTTCAAAATTGCTTCAATGGTACAAAAGATGAGTTAAGTACATTTCTGGATTCAGTCTCGTCTCATCGAACTGTTCGGACGTGTTACTTTTAGTGCGGCTGAATTTTCGGTGAAAAAATCGTAATAGGTGAAAAAGTGCAATAGGTTGAAATAAAATAAAAAAGTGAAAAAATAACTCGTAATAGGTTAAAGAAAAATCTACGGTAATATCGGTAATTAAAAAAACACTAAAAATCGCATAAAAATTGTATGAGTGTTCCTCTCAGATGTAATTCTGAGAAAGAGCTTAGCTCGTCTAGAAAAACTAAATGGGTCTCTGAGGAAGAATCCATAAAAAAAATCTGTGGAGAATCTTCTCACTACAAGAGCCGCAGAACGGCGTCGTTCCTGTTCGCCCAATATAGTGATTTCAACAGATGAAAAAACATCATCTTCATCAAACAGTGCAGTCAAACCAAAAAAACAAGTAGGTATGGATAAGTACATCACCGTTCTCAAGCGACAGAGGAGCCCGACGTCTGCTCAAGTGTCATCAAATTCAAAAGCTCCTAAGACCGTGAGTAATAATCAAAATAGGTTTGCTCTCCTCCAGACGGATGAGCCAGAACTTCCTAAGAAGACGTTTAAGCCCCCACCAATTTATCTGAGAGAGCCGACTTCCAGTAAATTGGTACAAGGAATTGTTTCGGTAATAGGTGAAAACATGTTTAGCGTAACCTCAATTAAACATGGAAATATCTGCGAGACAAAGATCCAAGTAAATAGGGAAGATGATTTTCGAAAATTGTCCAACCAGTTGGAGAGGGAGACTAGGGACTTCTATACCTACCAGCTCAAAAGCGCAAAAGGACTCCAAGTCGTTCTAAAGGGTATAGACCCATGTGTTGATCCTGCGGAGATAAAGACCGGTTTAATGGACAAAGGGTTCAAAATCAAGAGCGTAGTTAATTCCAGAAACCGTGAAAAGATCCCTCAGCCCATGTTCAGGGTAGAATTGGAACCTAGAGATGTTGTCTTAAAGAAAAACGAGTCCCATCCAATCTACAATCTCATTTATCTTCTGCATCGTAGAATTACCGTGGAGGAACCGCATAAGCGTATTGGACCCGTCCAGTGTCTTAATTGTCAAGAATTTGGCCACACCAAAGCGAATTGCCGTCTGTTTGTGTTGCGTGTGGGGAACTACATGCAACTGCTTAATGTAATAAGTCCAAAACTGACGTAAAAATAAAAAAATGTAGTAACTGCGGAGGAAATCATACCGCAAATTATAGAGGTTGTCCAATTTACACTCATTTGAAAGCCATAAGTACCAACAAGACGTCAGTATTACCTGATCATCGTCAACAGCCTATTTTGGCATCTAGTGACAATTTCCCGCAATTGTTACGGTCCACTAGTCATGTAAACGCGCCTAGTTCTAGACAAGTTTCTTACGCTAACGTGGTTAAATCTAATATGCCAGGTTTGGAGCAGGCACCTAAATCACAATATTACGAGCCTAATATTAACACTCTAGAGACTACATTGCAGACACTTGTCCAAACCATGAACACTTTTACGACCACTATGACATCCATGATGCAGGAAATGCTGAAAATGCAATCCACTATCTTACAAGCCATTTTAAAGAAATGATTTGTTTAAAAATTGGTTTTTGGAATGCGAACGGCCTCCGCCAACATAAAAACGAACTGGAGCACTTCCTGATGGATAAGCAGATTGATGTCATGATGATTGCTGAAACTCACTTGACGGCGACAGCGTACTTCAAAATTAATGGCTACGTGTTGTATGCTACTAAAGATCCCCGCGGAAGAGCATATGGAGGATCGGCAATTCTTATAAAGAACAGAATAAAACATTATTTAATGAACAACATATGTGAGGATTACCTACAAGCAACAAACATTTGTATTGAATTCTGTCAATACAATTTTGTTTTATCATCAATTTATTCGCCGCCTCGATTTTCAATAAAAGAACACCAATACTACAGCTTCTTCAATTCCCTTGGAGCTAGATTTTTAGTTGCTGGTGACTTTAACGCCAAACACACTTTTTGGGGTTCACGTCTGGTGACCCCGAAGGGTCGTGAACTCTTCAACACCATTGCCAAAATGGGATTAGATGTACTCTCAAGCGGGCATCCCACCTACTGGCCGACGGACCGACGGAAGATTCCCGATGTTATTGACTTCGGAGTAGTGAAAAATATCCCTGTAGAATCGATACAAGTGGAGCCTTCATTAGACTTGTCTTCAGATCACTCTCCTTCTATTATTTCAATGCGTTTCCTTCAAGGGAATGGCTCTCCATTTCGGGACATATCTAAAACCAGAGTAAGTTGGATAAAGTATAAAAAGTATTTAAGTTCCCACTGCACGGAAAATATAGTGTTGAGAACTACCGAGGATATTGATGGGTCGATTGGCAAGTTTACTGAGGACATACGAAGAGCTGTACATCACGCCTCCACATACGACGTTGAGTGCAGAAGTGGGACAAATAGAACTTATTTCGCTGAACTCGATCATCTCCTGTCAGAAAAAAGAAGAGTTAGAAGAGAGTGGCAAATTCACAGGTCTCCTGAACTGAAAGCTAGGCTACGGGTATGCAGAGATATACTAAGACAATTCTTAGAAACCCAAAGAACGGCCTCACTTAGATCTTACTTGGAAGGTCTTGATAGTACCCCACAATCTGACTACTCGTTATGGAGGGCGGCAAGAGGTTTAAAAAGACCAGTGAGAGGAAAACCTCCTTTGCGAAATCCGACTGGTGACTGGGCTAGAAATGATTCCGAGAAAGGGACATTATTTGTTAACCATTTGAGAAATGTGTTTACTATAAACAACTCAAATAATAACGAATCTGATTTGCCACCACTTGTTATAAGGCCTCCTGTACCCCTAAGACTAAACTTTCGTGATGTCCAAAACGCTATTGGTACTCTGAACCTTAGAAAGGCTCCAGGTATGGATAAAATCAGCAATAAAATGCTTATGGAGTTACCTCGTGTAGCAAGAAGAATTATCCTCTTTATTTTCAACGCTATTTTACGCCTAGAATACTATCCTGCAGATTGGAAGGTGTCTATGATCACTATGATTCCTAAGTCAGGGAAGGACCACACCAAAGTGGAGTCATATAGGCCAATTAGCCTACTGCCGACAATTTCTAAACTGTTCGAAAAATTGTTAACGACTAAGATGACTCCAATTCTGAATGACACTGAATGTATTCCAAATCATCAATTCGGATTCAGAGCTAAACACAGTACCATCGAACAAACTCACAGATTGGTAAATGCGATAAGAGGGTCGTTTGAAGATAAAAAATACTGCTCCGCCCTTTTCATTGATGTGTCCCAAGCGTTCGACAAAGTTTGGCATGACGGTTTAATGCACAAAATTAAATTAACTCTGCCTGCTAACACCCATAAACTCATGGAAAGTTATTTATACGGTCGCAAATTTAAAATCAAAGAAGGCAATTTTTTAAGTACCGCTCAGCCAATTGAATCAGGTGTGCCACAGGGTAGCATACTGGGCCCTACTTTATATTTGATTTATGCCTCCGACATGCCGTCAGACCCCAAAATCCACACGTCAACTTTTGCAGACGATACAGCCTTTGTCAGCGTCCATAAGGACCACCAAGTTGCATCACAGAATTTGCAGAATTATGTTTATAAACTAGAGAATTGGCTAGAGCTTTGGAAAATCAGGGTAAATGAACAAAAATGTATTCATATCACTTTCACATTGCGAAAAGATACCTGCTCGTCCATCAGAATAAATAATCAAATTATTCCTCAACATAATGAAGTCAAATACCTCGGCATTCACCTCGACCGCCGTTTAACTTGGAAGTCTCATATTGAAGCGAAACTTACACAGTGCAACTTAATTGGTTAATCGGCAGAAACTCTACATTGAAATTGGATTGCAAACTTTTGTTGTACAATGCAATTCTAAAGCCAATCTGGTGTTATGGAATTCAATTATGGGGTACTGCCTCAGCATCAAACATTGAAAAAATTCAAAGGGGTCAAAATAAAATTCTACGTATAATTACTGCAGCTCCATGGTATGTTAAAAATTCTCGAATCCACAAAGATCTAGGCGTGCCATTAGTAAAAGTCGAATTTACAAAATATGCGTCAAAGTATGTCAGCAAACTTGAACACCATCCAAACCCACTTGCACGAGACATCCTTAACTTTAGTGGCCACAATCGGTTGAGAAGGAGGGATACCCTTGCTTTAACTCAAGCGCAAAATAGATGACTGGATCAGTTGATGTGAAATTTTTTTAGTATCATAAAAATTTTTGTCTAGCACTGGCTGGGCTTATTATTTTCTTTTTAGTATTAAGATTTGAATACTTAGTGTCATTTCAAATATGAAGATTCAATAAATAATTAAATGCAAAAAAAAAAAAAAAAAAAAAAAAAGTACATTTGTGGCAAACATTGAAATACTTAAAGACACTTTAACTCCAACTAAACATGCTTCATTTTTCAATTTTGTGTACAAAAGTAAAATTACAAGTAAAGTACAGACCAAATCTTAGTTCCTACTGACATATACTCCTTAATTTCAACTTTGAAAGAAACATACAAAACAAAAAAGTCACCAAATGTAATTCTAAACGAGTTGACAAAAATCACTCAGGTGGACACTATCAGAAAATTTGCAGACAAAGTAGAAGCATTAACCATGGAATTAAATGAAATCCAAAGAGAAGAACACAGAGACATAATTAGTAAAACAAATGCAGTAATAGCATTTAACTCATTTAAAAATGGATTGAAAAACCAAGATATAATTAAGACAATAGAAACCAGTAGGCTTAAGACACTTAACGAAGCCATTGAGATAGCTATAGAAACCTCCACAGACCTAAAACAAGATCAAATAATGTTCCAAACAACACAGAACAGAAACAATTACAACAACAACATAAGAAACTGAAACAATAATTATTCTACAAATAGATATAATAACCAAAATAATAGAAATAATAACAGAAACAACTACAACAATAGAGGAAATTTCAATAGGACGAACAATCACACAAACAACAATACTATAGAAACAATAACAATTATAATGGCGACAATAAATATCGTAATAGAAACCATTATAGTGACAATAATAACTATCGAAACAATTACAATAATACTGGACGTAACAAGACAAATCGTAATAATAATCACAACAACTATAATAGAAACCATAATGTCAATCATATGGAACAAGACCAGGGAAACTCCCATGGTCCGGAGACCATAGAATACCAAGGTCCTCCGGAAAGAAATCAATAACGACAAGAACGATTTTTAGCATTTCATCTGATCTAAAAAATTATGTAAAACTAAATATAAAAAATACACACCGTGTACTAACATTTTTGATAGATACAGGTGCAGACATTTCAATATGCAAAGAAGATTTATTAAACAACTATGAAGAAGATCCAGATGATTATTGCTGTTTAACAGGGATTACAAAAGAAAAAATTAAATCCTTAGGTTCCACTAACATAACTATACAGATAGACGATACGCTAATTAAACATAAAATGCAATTAATTCATGAAAATTTTCCTATCCACACAGATGGTATACTTGGAGGAGATTTTTTATTAAAATACAATTGTAATATAGACTACCAGCCAAGGTGAATTTAAATACTAGGTGACAGCGTAGCGCCAGCTGATTATTCATGGTGAATTTGAAAATGTCAAAAAGTTATATAAAAAAAAAACTTTTTGACAGTGACGAAAGTTTTTCATATAGAAAAATGCCTGTTGTTCTTGCCTTGTTGTAATTGTTGTAGCAATGCTGTCACCTGGTATTTAATTTCACCATGCTACCAGCTGTACCCTGCGCGCGTTGCTACGCTACCATTTAAAATAAATTTGAAAGAAAGACATTACAGAAATATTCAATTCATTTTGAGTAATTTTATTGATTTTTCTCATTTTGAAAAAAAGTAGGCGGCCGAAAGTAGTATTCTTAGGCATGCCGGAGTCTTAGTTGTATTTTGTCTGGCCTTCCCGGCACGCGTGAAAGGGGGCATGGAGTATGAACCTTAATTTTTACCTAACCTAGAATAACATGTGTATTCGATTTGAAGTAAATATGTTAAAATCGGTGTAGAATCACACAATTTAAAAAAGTAGGAGTGGTCAAAATAAATAAGAAGCTTTGGCACATACAATTTTTGTTTTTATCTCGCCTTCAGTAAGATGTGTGCACAATTTATATGACGTAAATCTGTAAAAACCAATGCAGAAGCAATTACTCCATTCAAAAAATTGGGCGTTAGAGTAGGTGCGGTCGTACCAACTCAGAAACCTTCCCGGTCTCTATCAAAATCCTGAATTTCAAAATCCCGAATCGCGCGATTAAATTAATAAATAAATTTTTCAATCATAATTAAATTAAGAATAAATTAGATAAGAAAAATTAATAAAAAATTAAACTGTACAATTAGTCGCGATATTAAAATTAATAAATAAATTTTTCAATCGTAGTTCACATAAATATAGTATGTACATACTTCAAATATGAAAAAATTAGATAAGAAAAATTAATAAAAGTCGGCACTTTTAACGAATACGCAAAATGAGTCTGGAAATTTTAATATCAAACAAAGGTAAACAAAAACTTTATTTGAATGGCTATTCCTACCATTTGGAGAAAGCAACAGAAAAAGTGTCCTACTGGTGTTGTGCAAATAGAAAAGAAAAGTTTTGTAAAAGTCGTTTGCACACAATCATAGTGAACAATGAAAATTTATTAAAAAAGGAGCCTTCTGACCACAGTCATGAGCCCGCGGCTAATGAAAAACATGTGATGCTTTGTAACAACTCGTTAAAAATAAAGGCAAAAAACAGTATGGAAAAGCCACCTTCTCAAATTATAACAGATACTATTGCTGACACCAATAAAAATTGTCGTGTTTATTTGCCAACCAAAGTTGCGCAAAAAGGTAAAATCAAGCGCATTCGTTCAAATAAAGTACAAGAGCCGCAAACATTGGACGAAATCAACATTCCGGAAAACTTAAAATTCTTGGAAGGCGAACTTTTTGTTTTAGATGAAAAGGTATTCGGCGGAGAGAAAAACATTTTATTGGGTACACAGTCAGTATTATGGAACTGGGGAGGCAAACTGCCTCCCAAGTTGTTTTCGTGCCATGAAGATGAAAAAATTTTTTGGTGCAATGAAGATGAAAATTTTTTTGTTTTGTAGACAAGAAGAATTTTTCGTTGCTTTGTTTTGTTAAATTGGTTTCGTTTTTTTTTTATTTGCTTTAGTTGCAGTTCTGTGTTTTTTCGTTGTTTTGTTTGTTGAATTAATTTGATTTTTTATTGCTTTAGTTAGGGAGGTAAATATTATTTCATTTAGTCTGCATTAGTATCAATCAAGAATGATAAAATAAAGATTACGCCATGCGCATGATTTCCCGTTATGTGACGTAGTAGGGCCATTCTAAGGGTTACCAATAATGTTTCATGTGTTAGAATTAAAATTTCTTGCGAACAATTTATGTTTTATGTGATAGTTGGCAACCTTGCAATTGAAATCTCTGAGAGTTCTAAAATAAAATCTGTGTGAAAAAGAAAAACAAACAAAAACAAAACAACAAAAAATATAAACATGAAGAGTGCAGTGAGCAAATGCAAGCAAAACATGAGTAAAAACAAGTAAGAGTGCTATATTCGGCTTTGCCGAATCTTAAATACCCTTCACCTAAGCGTAATAAGAAATACAGAAACTACACTAGACTAGAATATCCTAATTCTGTGTTTTCTATTCAGTCTTAGTGCAAATTTTATTAGTATTTGATATATTGTTTGAAAGACAATTTTACGACCAACATAATTTATGTTAAATATTTTGAAATTTTGTCTAATTTTCACCATTTTTAATTGATTTAATTACCAATTCTTACCATAATTTGCAGAGTCTGTCTGATGTTCATAATAATCTTGAGTGTAACTTAACAAACAGAGTATAAACAAGTAAGAGTGCTATATTCGGCTGTGCCGAATCTTAAATACCCTTCACCTAAACGTAGTAAGAAATACAGAAACTACACTAGACTAGAATATCCTAATTCTGTGTTTTCTATTCAGTCTTAGTGCAAATTTTATTAGTATTTGATATATTGTTTGAAAGACAATTTTACGACCAACATAATTTATGTTAAATATTTTCAAATGTTGTCTAATTTTTACCATTTTTAATTGATTTAATTACCAATTCTTACCATAATTTACAGAGTCTGTCTGATGTTCATAATAATCTTGAGTGTAACTTAACAAACAGAGTATAAAAAAGGGGTACAATTCGGTTTTAGTGATTTTGTTAAAAAAAAAAACAAATAGGGATTTTAGAAGAGATACCAGCAAAAAAAAAAATTTTGGCGGCCACGCCTATTTTCGAGGGGGCGGGCCCTTAAAGTTGAAAATATATAGGCCTATATCTCGGGAACTACTGGGTGTCTGATAATTTGTAATACATTAAATAAAAGGTATTAAAAATACCTTTCCAACGATATATATCATGATTATAAAATGTGGACCGAATATGGGTTAAATCCGAAAAGAATATTTTTTGACCCGAATTTATTTGTTTTTTGGAAATGCAGGTATGACAAATTATGGGCCGATTTTCTTATATTTTGGAACAGTTATTTTCATGCATATGGGGATATTTCACGTAGAATTTCAACGTAATAACGGTATATTTAAGATATATATTAGTATTAACGTGGATTTCGGTAGTGGACCTTAAGTGGGGGATATAGTCAAATGTGGACCGTTCTTCTTAAAATAAAGCAGTTTAATTTTGGCTTGTATGTCAATGATCCGTGTAAAATTTTGGATTGGTACCCTTATTTATAAGCGATTTATGAGTGTTAAAGTGATTTTCGGAAGAGGGCTTTATATGGGGCATACGGTTAAAAATAGACCGAAATTAACAAAATTGTGTGGAATGATGTTTGCATATATGTAAATGATCTGTACAAAGTTTTGAGTCGGTAACGATATTTATACAATATATATAGGGAAAAATGTCTTTTTCAGATGTGGTCCTTGTATGGGAGCTATGACCAGTTGTGGGCCGATCACCATAAAATTTAGTACAATAATTTATTTGCCTATAAAGAGTATTTATGTAAAATTTGACCCGTTTAACATTATTTATATCTGTTTTATATGTATTTAAGTGAATTTTGGAAGTGGACTTTATATGGGGTCTATGGTCAAACATGGACCGAACTAAAAAAAATTTCGTTTTGCGATTTATTTTTGCACAAAACTTAGTTTTGCTGAATTTTGTCTTGATATTCCAATTTTATAGGCATTTATGTATAATTGAGCAATATTTCGGGAATATATATATTTGTATGGGGGCTATGAGAATTCATGGACCGATTTTTACTATTTTCCGCACACTTTCTTCTTTTATAGTACAAACAACGTATACAAAATTTCATGGTATTATCTGCAATATATTTCAAAATATTGCAATAAAATGGACGAAAAATATCAAATTTTTATAGAGGTGGTCTCACATATTTGTTCATAACTCTGGTTGACCTACACCGATTTTGCTGATTTTAAATAGCAAACTTCTCGAAAGCACTTCTGACAGAATTATTGAAGGTTTGGATCCCGAACATATCTTGGGACTTCAAAAAACTGATTTCAACATCCAGACAGACAGACAGACAGACAGACGGACATGGCTTAATCGACTTCGCTATCTATAAGGATCCAGAATATATATACTTTATAGGGTCGGAAAATTATATTGTGGAAATTTCACACGGAATGACAAACTTATATATACCCTTCTCACGATGGTGAAGGGTATAAAAAGGGGTACAATTCGGTTTTAGTGATTTTGCTTAAAAAAAAAAAACAAAATCAAATAGGGCTTTTAGAGGAGATACCAGCAAAAAAAAATTTGTTGGCGGTCACGCCTATTTTCGGGGGGGCGGGCCCTTAAAGTTAAAAATATATAGGCCTATATCTCGGGAACTACTGGGTGTCTGATAATTTGTAATACATTAAATAAAAGGTATTAAAAATACCTTTCCAACGATATATATCATGATTATAAAATGTGGACCGAATATGGGTTAAATCCGAAAAGAATATTTTTTGACCCGAATTTATTTGTTTTTTGGAAATGGTTCTATATGGCAGGTATGACAAATTATGGGCCGATCTTCTTATATTTTGGAACAGTTATTTTCATGCATATGAGGATATTTCACGTCGAATTTCATCATAATAACGATATATTTAAGATATATATTAGTATTAACGTGGATTTCGGTAGTGGGTCTTATGTGGGGGATATAGTCAAATATGTACCGATATTCTCAAAATCCAGCAGTTTGATTTAGGCATGTATGTAAATGATTCGTGTAAAATTTTGGATTGGTACCCTTATTTATAAGCGATTTATGAGTATTAAAGTGATTTTCGGAAGAGGGCTTTATATGGGGCATACGGTTAAAAATAGACCGAAATTCACAAAATTTTGTGGGATGATTTTTGTATATATTAAAATGATCTGTGCAAAGTTTTGAGTCGGTACCGATATTTATACAATATATATAGGGAAAAATCTCTTTTTCAGATGTGGTCCTTGTATGGGAGCTATGACCAGTTCTGAGCCGACCACCATAAAATTTAGTACAGCAATTTATTTGCCTATAAAGAGTATTTATGTCAAATTTTAGCCGTTTAACATTATTTATGTCTGTTTTATATGTATTTAAGTGAATTTTGTAAGTGGACTTTATATGGGGTCTATGGTCAAATATGGACCGAACTAAAAAAAATTTCTTTTTGCGATTTCTTTTTGCACAGAACTTAGTTTTGCTGAATTTTGTCTTGATATTCCAATTTTATAGGCATTTATGTATAATTGAGCAATATTTCGGGAAGATTTTTGTATGGGGGCTATGACCATTTCTGGGCCGACCACCATAAAATTTGGTACAATGATTTATTTGCCTATAAAGAGTGTTTATGTCAAATTTTAGCCGTTTAACATTATTTATATCTGTTTTATATGTATTTAAGTGAATTTTGTAAGTGGACTTTATATTGGGTCTATGGTCAAATATGGACCGAACTAAAAAAAAATTCGGTTTGTGATTTCTTTTTGTACAGAACTTAGTTTTGCTGAATTTTGTCTTGATATTCCAATTTTATAGGCATTTATGTATAATTGAGCAATATTTCGGGAAGATTTTTGTATGGGGGCTATGACCATTTCTGGGCCGACCACCATAAAATTTGGTACAATAATTTATTTGCCTATAAAGAGTGTTTGTGTCAAATTTTAGCCGTTTAACATTATTTATATCTGTTTTATATGTATTTAAGTGAATTTTGTAAGTGGACTTTATATGGGGTCTATGGTCAAATATGGACCGAATTAAAAAAAATTTCGGTTTGTGATTTCTTTTTGTATAAAACTTATTTTTGCTGAATTTTGTCTTGATATTCCAATTTTATAGGCATTTATTTATCATTAAGCCATATTTCGGGAATATATATATTTGTATGGGGGATACGAGAAATCATGGACCGATTCTTACTATTTTCCGCACACTTTCTTCTTTTATAGTACAAACAACGTATACAAAATATAATGGTATTATCTGCAATATATTTCAAAATATTGCAATAAAATGGACGAAAAATATCAAATTTTTATAGAGGTGGTCTCAAATATTGGTTCATAACTCTGGTTGACCTAAACCGATTTTGCTGATTTTAAATAGCAAACTTCTCGAAAGCACTTCTGACAGAATTATTGAAGGTTTGGATCCCGAACATATCTTGGGACTTCAAAAAACTGATTTCAACATCCAGACAGACAGACAGACAGACGGACATGGCTTAATCGACTTCGCTATCTATAAGGATCCAGAATATATATACTTTATAGGGTCGGAAAATTATATTGTGGAAATTTCACACGGAATGACAAACTTATATATACCCTTCTCACGATGGTGAAGGGTATAAAAACAAGTGAGAAAAAATTAGCCAATAGAAACACAGAATGTGTGACGTCACAGGGCCTAAATGCGCAGAACATTTTAAAATTTTACGCGTTGGCGTAATCTTTATTTTATCATTCTTGGTATCAATAACATTTTGTAAACTTTGAGTGTTAGTAGAGAAAATTAATCTTTCTGAAAATATTTGAGTAAAACTCAAGAAGGCAAACTGCCTCCACAGTTCTTTTCGTGGCATGAAGATGAAAAAAAAAATTTTGGTACAATGAAGATCAAAATTTTTTTGGTGATGTTTTGCGTTTGAGTAAATTAAAAACTTCCAGAAAAAAAAGAAATGTTGAAACAAGCAATTAGTATAGAATGCAACTTGATTTATTTAGAGACAAACCAATATTAATTCTTTGAATCGAAAGATTGCCAATTTTCTTTCATTTGCTCAAAAACAAATAATATTTTTTTACAAAAGCAATACATAACTTAAAACTGGTTTTGAGTAATTGAGAACTATACTGTTTTTATATACAAGTATTCACTCACAAACAGTATGAGTACATACATATGTCAATATTTCTTAAAGATATGTATTTAGAATCAGAAAATAATGATAACAGTAACAGAATAACAATATGTTTTATGTTAAAATTATAAATAGAAATAACTTTTTTATTGTTGCAGCAATATTCTCCCCCACTAAGGACGACAGTACTTAAACCATATATCCGCATATCAATGTATTAGCTCGAAGGCTCTGAATTATAAGCATCATTAGTTGGCAAAAATGCAATTTTCGAAATTGGTCGCTTATAGTATTTTCCATTGGAGAAAAGTGTAACTACCCTTACACAATTATCTTTGCCGGGATGCACGTCATGAATGCGAGCCAATGGCCATTCACCAGGGGAATACCTTTCATCAAGAACTAGCACCAAATCCCCTTTCTCAGCATTTTTATTAAGTTTTAGCCATTTTGGTCTAGCTTGGAGTCTTGATAGCCATTCGCTAGTCCAGCGACGCCAAAAATGTTGCTTTAGGCATTCAACAGCTTTCCATCTTTTAAGATGGTCTATATTTACATCAAGTAGATCTTCTTCTGGGATACAAACTAGAGGTTCACCAATTAAAAAATGTGCGGGCGTAAGGGCATTACAATCCGTGGGATCACAATTGAGTTAACAAAGTGGCCTAGAATTTAAACATCATTCAATCTGAGTTAAGAGTGTAGTCAATTCTTCAAATGTGAGTATGCGGTTCGCCATAATCCTTTTTAAATGATATTTAGTAGATTTCACACCAGCCTCCCAGAGGCCACCAAAATTAGGAGATGCTGGTGGTATGAAATGCCAGGTAGTTCCATTTGAAGCAAGCTGTTCCATCACGTCTTGTGGTGTTGAAGATTTATATCGATTGTATGCAATTTGTAGTTCTTTATTAGCGCCGATAAAATTGGTACCACAATCAGAATATAGATCCGTACACATACCACGGCGAACAAAAAAAACGGCGATAAGCAGCTATAAAAGCATCAGTTGAAAGGTTCGTGACTGCTTCTAAATGGATGGCTTTTGTTACCATACAAATAAATAAACAAATATAGCCCTTAGTAGTTACGGAATTGCGAGCTGTGGACTGTTTTATGGTTATTGGGCCAGCGTAATCAACTCCACTATGCTTAAATGGTCTCGTCGGCTTCAGACGAACGCTTGGTAAATTTCCCATCATTTGTTGTGCGGCCTTTGCATTATATTTACGGTGACCATCCGTCCTGTATTTTACAGGACAGTCCTGTTTTTTAACATGCTGTCCCTTGAGATTTTTTTGTAAATACAGGACAGTACATTGTCCCTTATTTCCTAATTTGATATGCAAATGTCCTCTTTTTAGCATATACATTACACGAACATTAATACAAAATTATCATAAAAATCCAACTGTATACTTTCCCTACATTTCCAAAAGTGAAAAATTTGTTTACTGGGATATGGGAAATTTCCTATAATCTGGCAGTTAGAATTGAAAATTTCAAAGAAATATGTGAAGATATTGAAATAGAATATAAAAAGTTACTAGGACATAGCAGAACTCGATGGTTAACTTTAATGCCTGCTTTGGAAAGAATCATAAAACTTTTTGAAGCTTTAAAAGTATATTTTATGTCTCAACTAAAACGTCCGACAATATTACGAAATTTTTTATGAATCCTTGTGCTGAATTATGGTTATCTTTTGCATATAGCCAAGCTTCAACATTTCATAAAGCTATTCTTAACATAGAATCACAAAATATTTCAATGCCTGAGGCTTCAACTATTTTAAAAGATTTAAATTTAAATTGGTCGAACGGAAAATGGAACTATTTTTACCCCTTACCGTCAAAAATATTATTCTCCAATTACAGAAAAGTAATGATTTTGATAAAACAATAACTAAAGAACATATAACAAATTTTTACCAAACATGCATTGATTACCTAAATCAGTGGGATAAAGCTTTTAGAGATGTAGAAATTTTAGACTGGATATTGTTAAGAAATATGTTATCTTGGGACAAGATTGAAAAAACTTTATCCTATCTAAATGAATTTAGAAATGATTTAAAAATAAATAATGAAGATTTATTTGATGAAGTGAGCTGCGTGAAAAATTTTGCAAATTTTGAAAAAATAGAAGAATGGAGGGTAAAAAATATATCAGTAGACGAAAGATGGATTGAAATTTTTAATCACTTTAAGACAAATGTCTCGATAGCAGCTTCAAATGCTGCTATCGAGAGAGTGTTTTCAATAATGAATAATATTTGGACCACCGAAAAATCGCAATTAAAAGTAAATACTTTAAGATCATTATTAATTACAAAATGCAATTTTAAAATGAATTTCTCAGAATTTAAAGGATTTTTAATTAACAATACAGATGTTTAAAAAAAATCCATTCTGTGGAAAAATATCAAACTTCATAACTAAATTTATCATTTATGTAGTTTTTTCTATTTTTTTTTTGTTAGCCTTAGTCAAGGAGACTGTTTATAAAACCAAATTTATTTTTTTAAATTATAATATATAAAAACTTTTTATTTAACTTTTTATTCTAGTCAAGAAGACTTGTTTTTGTTGTTACTTAATTTTATAATAATAATAATACATATATTATATGATTATTTTTTCAGTTTTTCTTTTAATTTTTAACATAATTTTGTATTTGTCCTGTATTTTCCTTTCCCAAAAATGGTCACCGTAATTATATTTAAAGCATGTAGTGCAGTTTCGAAGTACCTGTTTAGCTAGATTTTTTCCATGAAGTATCCAATACTCTCGAGAAACATAAGACTGTATTTGATTAAAACCATCATGCAGGGTTTTGATATGTGCATCTAAAAATATTAAACATGAAATTGGATTTTGTTTTTTTAATAAGATAGGGTGTTTAGAGCCAAAGTTTAGTTCAGAGTTTTGTATTCTACCACCAACTCTTAGGATTTGGAACGAGTTTAAAAATGGAACTAAACGTGTAATTGGATTTCTTGAGGAAAGGTGCCCATTCTTATTAAGGTCAAATAGTTCATTGGGAAAATCAACTTGTTGCGAAATTCGTATGAGATCAAGAAGAGCGGCGTTTAATTCTTTTGTAGTAAGAAATCCCGTCATCTTGCTGTAGCCTTTTTCTAAAGATATATCTTTGTAATATTTGAAAATGAAATTATTTTTGAAACGAATTACATAAGCTGTTACGCGAACGAGTTTGCTCAGAGAAGAAAATTTTGTTAAAAGTTCTGGATAATCTTTGATTTCGACTTCAGTTGCATGGGTGTTTATAATTGGAATATTCTCAATATCATGAACAGCGATATTTGGTTGTTTTGGCCAATTTGAGCGCTCCTCACTGAGCCAGCTTGGGCCACTCCACCATAAATTATGTTCCACTAATTCCTTTGCCGCTATTCCTCTTGAGGCACAGTCAGCGGGATTATCACGTGTTGAGACATATTTCCATTGATCTGTAGTTGATTTCCGTTGGATTTCTGCCACCCTATTGCCCACAAACACGGGCCATCTAGATGACTGTCCACGAATCCTTGAAAGTACTGTTGTGCTATCAGTCCAGTAAATAATGTCAGATACAGTATGGTCGATACAAGACGTTATCTTATGTACCAAATTGACTAATAAACTAGCTCCACACAACTCCATTCTAGGTATTGTTTGCCGTTTTAATGGACTAACTTTCGTTTTTGCCTGGATAACACTGATTTTTATAACACCATCACTGGAAATCGTTCTTGAGTAAACCACAGCTGCATAGCCAGTTTTGATGAATCGCAAAATCCATGTATTTCAAGCTTTATGTTTCTGTTTAAGGCAATCCATCTACAAATTTTGATTTTTTCAAGCTCCTTAAGATTTTTACGATATTCTATCCACTTAATTGCCAACGACTCAGGTAAACAATCATTCCAGTCTATGCCCAATAACCATAAGTTTTGAAATTCAATTTTTGCTAATATAGTTGTGGGAGCTAACCAGCCAAGAGGGTCGTAAAGTTTAGCAGCATCTGACAACAAACTTCTCTTAGTAACTTTTGTAGTATTATTTTCAAAATTTATTTCAAAGGTAAAGCAATCATCAGTAATATTCCATTCCAAACCAAGTGCCTTGACAGTATTTGAGTCTGAATTAAGTTCAAAAACACTAGAATTCTCTCTTAGTTCTTCAGGTATTTGCGACAGAAGTTCCTTGGAATTTGTAGTCCACTTCCTCAAATTAAATTTTGCAGTATTTAACAATTGGCATAATTGTTTATGCAGTTTTAAAGCGTCATCCAAATTGTCGGCTCCAGAGATAACATCATCTACGTAGGTGTCAGTATTTAATACCTTACAGGCCAATGGATATTTCTCATATTCGTCGGATGATAATTATTTGAGAACTCTTATTGAAAGAAATGGGGCAGGTTTTGTACCATACGTAACTGTAGTTAGCTTATAAATAAAAATTTGACCAGTTTCTGGACATTTCCATAAAATTTGCTGATATTTCTGTTCATTATCTGTAATTTTTATCTGTCTGAACATTTTTTCTATATCTGCCCTAAAACCTATTTGAAAACGTCTCCACCTAATAAGCAAGGTTGGAAGGTCGTTTTGCATTGCAGGTCCAGCTGCTAGTTCATCATTAAGATATGGTTGATTTGATCGTTTAGAACTGCCATCGAACACAACTCTCAGTTTAGTAGTAGAACTGCTCTCTTTCAATATACCATGGTGTGGTAAAAATAAACCGTTTGGTTCTAAATCATTTGGATACACACCAACCTTTACCATATGACCGAGCTTCTCATAATCATTCATAAACTCTCTATAAAGTTTTCCAAATTCAGGATTTGAGGAACATTTAACTACTACACTTTTTAATCGAGAAAGAGCTGAGTAATCGGTATGATAAAAACTAGGTAAATGCTTTCCTTTAAGTACAGAATTGAATGGTAAAGAAACCGTGTAGCGTCCAGTTGAGTCACTAGTTGTTGTCTCTCTAAAGTGTTGTTCACATAAATCTTCTTCTTCCGTTAAAGAACGTTGCTCCAAAAGTTCCTCTTGTTCCCAGAATGCACGCAGTTGTTGATCCAATGAGCAAATATTGATTGTTATATTGTTTTGATATAGTAAAGGTCTAGTGGGGCCAGAAACTATCCATCCAAAATGAGACTGTTGGATAAAAATGCTATCTTTGAATTTATACTGCTTAGGCAACACAATATCATCATAAATATCACCTCCAAGTAAAATATCTATTGAACCAGATGTTGAGAAATGCGGATCAGCAAGTTGATAGTCCTGCAAGTTTGGCAGAGAATTTACATCAAGAGACAATGGTTGATAAGTTGTTATATTTACATTTGATTTTAAAATCAGGCTCCAATTTTGAGAGAAGAGTAAATTCTACATATTTTTTAGACACATATGGTGTATCACCACCAATTCCGCTAATTTGCGCATAAGTCCGATGCATAGGAAGCTTTAAGGTCTCGACAGCCTTTCTTGTTATCAAAGTCGCTTGGGCACATTGATCGAGAAGTGAACGAATGGTATAAGTATCATTATTTGTTTTTAAAACAACTTGAACTGTGGCCAAGAGTACTTGAGGGATATTTGTGGTTTTGACTGTACCGCAGTGACAACCAATATTGTTAGAGGGAGTATCCGTATTTTGAGCAGAAGCATTGGAAACACCTGGAGAGGGTTTAGACGATTCTGAATTTGATCGATTTTGGTCGGCATTATAATCGGGCGTGTGAAGGGTATTGTGTAGCACCGTATGATGGTTCTGTTGACAAATTTGACAACGAGACGGTGAACGACAATGATAACTAAAATGACCTATGCTCAAGCAGTTTCTGCAAATTCTCATAGTGTTTATAAATTCTTGTTTGGCGACTGGTGTCATGACAATAAATTTAAAGCACTTTACTAAGAGATGACGTTTGTTACAACATGGGCAATTAGAATCATTTGTAGATACATCTGAAGTTGTCAAATGAATATTACGACGTTGTACATATTTTGTTCTGGCTTGCAAAGAATTCGTTCTCGAAGATGACATATAATTAATTTGATCAGATTCATTAATTGACTCTAAAGTACGGAACGTTGTTTCTAAAAATGTAAATAACTCTTGTAACGAAGGTATTTCGGTTGAGCCCTTTAATGATTGTTCCCATTCTTTACGACTTTGTTTATCAAGTTTGCTTACTGTGAGATATATAAGTATAGAATCCCAAGTTTTTATAGAAATGTCTAAAGTACTAAGTAGAGCAATACAATTATGGGTCGTATCCAAAATAGTTTGGATACTTTCAGCAGTCCCATTTGAGTGTGGTATTAAAAACAATTTTCCAAATATATGGTCAACAATCTTGCGTTTATTATGATATCGTCGGTTTAGAGCGTCCCAAGCTAGGTTGTAATTATCATCTGATGCTGGATATTCATTTATAATACCTAGAGGAGTATCTGAACAGGATGATTTTAAGAAGTGATATTTTTGAATGTTTGTTAATGCTTGGTTATTATGCACCAGTGAAGTGAACATATCGCGATATGAAATCCACGAGAGATAATCACCGGAAAATGTAGGAATGTCAATTTTTGGTAATCGAGCTTCAACGGGTAAAATCTCGTTTCGAGTATTTGAGGGAGCAGAAAAGGTAGAATGAAAACCTGGTGACTGTGCAGTTGAAGTCTCATTAATGAAATCATATAACAGTCCTCTAAATGTGAACGACAGGTCTTGAAATTGATAAAATATTTCATCAGAAAAATATGGGACATCTTTGGTATTTATCGTGTTTTCACGAACAATACATTGCAGTGTTTCATGAGAATCTTTAAATTTTTCCGTAACTAATTCAACTTCTTTAAACACCATTTGAGCATAACCGTGTGTTTTCCTATCCTTAACTTCATAACTTTTAATAATTCGCTTTAGATTATCCAAACTAGCCTTTTGCTCTTCAACCAAAGCTAATATTTCAGCCATTTTACATTTCACAATTTAATTTCATTTATATGTACATACAGTTTTTTTTGTTTTTAGAGACAGCTACAGCAACGCAGGATTTGACAAACCGCAGATTGGTTTTTTTTCAAAATGCAAGGCAATAACTTCCAAGAATTAGAGGGTTCTTCCAGCACCACAGATTTACAGGTTGGATTTGACGACCACAGCACGCAATAGTAAATGATTGCTTCAATTGTAATTTAATTGTTTAAAATTAGGGACTGTTCCCGGGTTTCGGCACCAATGTTTTGCGTTTGAGGAAATTAAAAACTTCCAGAAAAAAAAGAAATGTTGAAACAAGCAATTAGTATAGAATGCAACTTCATTTATTTAGAGACAAACCAATATTAATTCTTTGAATCGAAAGATTGCCAATTTTCTTTCATTTGCTCAAAAACAAATAATATTTTTTTACAAAAGCAATACATAACATAAAACTGGTTTTGAGTAATTGAGAACTATACTGTTTTTATATACAAGTATTCACTCACAAACAGTATGAGTACATACATATGTCAATATTTCTTAAAGATATGTATTTAGAATCAGAAAATAATGATAACAGTAACAGAATAACAATATGTTTTATGTTAAAATTATAAATAGAAATAACTTCTTTATTGTTGCAGCAACAGGTGATTTAGTCTGCATTAGGAGCAATAACATTTTGTAAACTTTGAGTGTTAGTAGAGAAAATTAATTTTTTTCTGAAAATATTTGAGTAAAACTCAAAATTAAAAATTTTTTTATTCAAAAATTGATATAAAAAGTCATTCTGTAGATTGTTTTTTGTCATTAATCGTATTATTATATTCGAGAATACTTAAAATAATGGTAAGTATGTTCTGACTCAGAATATTTTCATTGTACTAAATTAACAACAAATTTTCAGATGTTCGAACAAATTATTAACATAGCATTGGGTATTAAGCCAGAGTGCACAAGAATCGATGACATCCCTTTAAACCAGCCCTACAAAATCTTAAGTTTTGAATGGAAAGAATCACAATATGGATCGAAAACCGTTGCATATTTGGAAAACAAAAAATGGTTTTATCTTCCACAAAGAATTACCAAATATTTAAATAAAGAGGATCCATATTTAACTAAAATGAATGATGTAAAGTGGACAATTATTTATAAAGGTCGTCAATCATTAAATGGTCCTGCAATAATTGAATTGAATTTTACAAAAAACTAAATAAATAAAACACATTTTTTTTAATTGTTATAAATTTGTATAATTTTTTTATTTTTGTTAAACAAATATATTTATAGTTATTAATTACAACTTAATATTTAATAAAAACTCATCGTCCTCTTCCATAAACTTTTTGTAGATGTCATCATCTTCTTTAGTTGATATTTCGGCTGTTGTTCTCTCCGCTGGTATTTCCAGCCCTCCATCTGGTATGTATGATTTTGCTTTGTAAAAAGCAAAATTATGTTTGGTTAGGATATGTCGCCTTTTGTTAGCTTTATTGGAAAAGGTAACGTAGGCGCAGAACTCGCACTTTAGGGAATTCATGTTTTAAATAAAATTTTTCTGAACAAATATTTATTACAACACCTTAAACTTTTAAAATTAAAAAAAGAGGTTCTTTGAAAAGCGCAATTTTAACTTACTTTGCATTTAACCTTGATAATATGCAATTTCATAAAGATATTTTGCTTAAGCAATTAAATTTATATTTCATATTTTTTTACATACATATACAAAAAATGTTTCGCGTGCCTAAATTATTATGAAACTTAAAACACCAAAATACTAAAAAAAATATATGGTTATCAATTTGTTTATGTTTGAATAGCACATTGTATCAAAATAAGTTAATGAACCTGAGAATATTGTCAAAGAAAACCCCAAAGAAAAAAATATTTTATTTAATTTTGTTGTCGATGGTCATGGGCAATATCAGAAAACAGTTGAAAACTATATTAATAAAAACATAAATGTAAAGTAAAATCATATATTGTTAAATCAACTGTTAAACAAATTAAACAAAATGGATTTGAACAGAACCCAAAAAGGAATTATTGGAAATAAAGGAGGTACTCATCCTACCACCCCTCGATATGTCACTTTTTCTATCATTATATGATGGCAAGGATCAATTACTTTTGGATGTTTCACTTTTACTTGAAAAGGAAATCGGGAAAAAATAAAAAACCATAATTTATTAATTTAATTATTATTATTGTTTATTTTTGTAACTATTAAAAATAGTCTTAAAATAAAATATGATGAAAATATCCTAATTTATTCGTTTTATTTATTTTTTAAAATTACTGGAAAATATTCTTAAATAAATTTACAACTAATTATTAAAATAATTGAATAAAGTTAAAATTTGTTTGAAACTTATTTTTTGCATCTTAAATAAATAAAAATACAGCAATAGACTCCACATTAAATTGAAGATTCGCTTTGGATACGTATTTTATTACATATGAAAGTTTTGGAATTTCTACTTAAAAACGAAATGAAAGGTTTAATTAGCGGTTGACCAGCAGAGCAAAAGAATTCAGCTGGTTTATTTTCAGGTAAGTAAAAAGCAACCCAGTGCTGTCCAGGCTTATAAGAAGGATCAGTATTAGCAATATAAAATAATGGCTTGATAACTGCTTTTGTTGGTAATTTATTACATGGAAAAGCACCTTTAAACTTATTTTGTGTTGTAGAATTTGAATTTAAAGTGTGTATAATTTTTGTTGAATTCATAGCGTTTGAATAATATTCCGAGATTTATCTATTTCTATTATACTATCAAATTCGCAATATTTTTTTTTTTTTTTGTTTTTTTTTTTGCATATTCTTTTTTATTGTATCTTCATTTTAAATGAACTAACAATAGGTATTCAAATCCTAAAACTAAAGTTAATTAAGATAAGTCCAGCCAATGCTAGACAAAATCTAGTTTTCAAATTCGATAGGATATAATGAGCAACTTGTATTTATTCATCTGAGAGCGGTGGTGTCCCTCCTTCTCAAACGGCTATGACCGGGATGTTGTAAGATGTCTCGAGCGAGGGGATTTGGATGAGTTTCCAGCTTACCCAAATAAAGGGCCACGTGTTTAGTTATTTCCCATTTGACAAGTGGAACATCAAGATCGTTGTGTATGTTGTTGTTTTTAATATACCAAGGAGCGGTAGTTATCATTCGTAGAATTTTGTTTTGACGGCGTTGAATTTTCTCAATATTGGAGTTGGAGGCAGTGCCCCATAACTGGATACCATAGCACCAAATTGGCTTTAAGATTGAGTTGTAGAGTAGAAGCTTACAATCGAGCCGAAGGACGGAGTTTCTGCCAATGAGCCAATGAATTTGGGCTGCTTTCAGTTTCATTTGAGTCAGCTTAGCATCTATATGTGGTTTCCATGTGAGGCGACGGTCCAGATGAATACCAAGATATTTCACGTGTGAGTTTTGAGGCACTATATGGTCATTAATACGAATAGGGGGACATGATTCCCTACGTAGAGTAAATGTTACGTGGGTGCATTTCTGTTCATTTATTTTTATTCCCCATTGTCTTGCCCATTTCTCCACTTGCGTTACGTGGTGCTGTAATTGAATCGAGGCATCTTTTGGATCTTTGTGAGTACTGAAAAATGTCGTATCATCAGCAAATGTTGACGTGTGCATTTCATTGTTTGTTGGCATGTCTGCTGTGTACAGCAAGTATAGAATTGGTCCTAAGATACTACCTTGAGGGACGCCAGCACCTTAAATAATCACCTTCTTTAATCATAAACTGAAGGTCGATTAAGTATTTCCATAGTAGGTGTTGAAGATTCACCGGCAAGTTCTGCTTTAATTTAGATATCAGGCCTTCATGCCATACTTTGTCGAAAGCTTGAGAGACGTCAATAAAGAGTGCCGAACAGTATCTCTTTTCCTCAAAGGTTTTTCTTATGACTTGTACCAATCTATGTGTTTGTTCTATTGTACTGTGTTGACGTCTGAAGCCAAACTGGTGATTGGGAATGCAGTTGTTTTCATTCAAAATCGGAGTCAGCTTGGTTATAAGTAATTTCTCGACTAATTTGGACATAGTTGGTAATAGACTTATTGGCCTATACGACTCAACTTTGCAAGGATCTTTTCCCGGCTTAGGAATCATCTTTACTAGTGCAATTTTCCAAACCGGAGGGTAGTACTCAAGCCGTAAGATGGCATTAAAAACAAAGAGGATTAATCTTTTTGCAATACGAGGCAGCTCAAAAATCATTTTATTGCTGATTTTATCAAACCCAGGTGCTTTTTTAACATTTAAATTATCAATAGCCTCAACAACCTCCAGATATTGAAATCTTATTTGTACAGGTGGTCTGGCAACAACAGGCGGTAGTTGGCCAATGTCAGTATCCATATTGGGAGTGAATACATTTTTTAAATGGCTTACGAAAAGGTTGCCTTTTTCTTCGTTATTTCGTGCCCAAGATCCGTTCAAAGTACGCAGTGGAGGTTTTGCGATTACGGGTTTTCTCAGATTCGGACTGCACGCCATAATGAATAATTTGACTGGGAAGTTGCGTGTAGACCTTCCAGATGTTGTTTGAGAGTCTGCTTTTTGCGCTTCTAGCAAGATCCTAAGATTTTTGGTACATTCTTTCAACCTAGTTTTAAGTTGGGGCGATCTGTGTTGTTGCCACTCTCTTCGGACTCTCCTTTTTTCAGACAATAGTTGCTCAACATCTGCAGAAACAACTCTGTTGTACCTATTCGGGCGGTAAGTGGAAGAAGCATGTTCTGCGGCTTTCTCGACATGTTCATTAAGACTTTTTATACAGGCATCGATGTCTTCAGCAGTTTTTAACGGGAGTTTTTCTGTGCAGTGAGTGCTGATGTATTTTTTGTATTTTAACCAATTCAGACGTTTGACAAGAAGTAAGGCATCAGTTACGATTTGCTGAGGACTTCTGATGGTGATTACAGTGGGTGAGTGATCTGAAGAAAGATCCAGTGAAGCCTCGACTTAAATGAGTTCCGGGGATACCCCTTTCGCCACGCCGAAATCGATAACGTCAGGAATTTTTTGCTGGTCAGTTAGCCAATAAGTTGGTTGACCAGTTGAAATCACATTCAGTCCCATTTCAGACAGGGAGTCGTACAAGATACGACCTTTAGGGCTAACGAGTCGTGAGCCCCAGGATGTATGCTTAGCATTGTAGTCGCCAGCCGCTATGAAACGGCTACCTAGTGATTTGTAAAAATCTCTATACTGATCTTTTGTTATTGAAAATCTGGGCGGACAGTAAACTGACGAAATCACGAAGTTTTGACAAAAGTTCTCAATACAGATGTTTGTTGCTTGAAGATAGCACTCTGAAAGACCACCCAATGAATGGTGTTTGATTCGCGATTTGACCAATATTGCCGAGCCACCACATGATCTATCTCTGGGGTCCTTGGTGTCGTAGAATGTATAACCACTTATTTTAAAAATGCTTCTCGACGTCATATGAGTCTCGGAAATCAGCATTACATCAATTTTCTTATTAAAAAGAAAATATTCAAGTTCATTTTTGTGTTGGCGTATGCCGTTTGCGTTCCAGAAACATATTTTGAGACAGTTCATGGTCTATTAAGTATGTATTAAGTATGGCCTGCAGTAGCGTGGACTGCATTTTTTGCATCTCCTGCATCATACTTGGCATGCTTGTCATGAAATGGTTCATGGATTGCACCAGATTCTCCATTATACCTTCAAGACGGCTAAAATTGTGGCTGTTTGTATCATTTATTGGTGATTCATTTTGCAGTGTTGGTTGGTTAGATCTTAGCACGTTGGCATATAAGTGGATGCTTGTGCTACGGGGGGAATAATTGTAATAGGTACTTTTGTCGTCTGAGTAGGGGTAGAAGCGGGTTTGTTGATCAAGGAGCGTTTAACGACCTCGAAAACAGGGCAACCCCTGTAGTTGGCAGTGTGGTTTCCACCGCAATTGCTGCATCTTTTTACCCTGGAATCATCCTTAGGTTTATCGCACTTTGAGGTGTCATGAAGATCCCCACAAACAACACAAACAGTAGGCAACTTACAATAAGATTTAGTGTGACTATATTCTTGGCAGTTCGAACACTGTACTGGGCCAGATCGCTTATGAGGTTCTTCCACTGTAACTCTTCGGTGCATTATGAATTTCAAGTCATATATAGGATGTGTTTTATTTTTCTTCAGCTTAACATCACCAGGTTCTAACTCCACTCTAAATAATGGTTGAGGGATCCTATCTCTGTTTCTTATATTTGATACTGCCTTGATTTTAAAGCCTTTGTCGGCCAAACTGCTCTTGATCTTCTCAGGATCAACAAAAGAATCAATTCCCTTAATTACGACTTGTAGACCTTTTGCGCTTTTAAGTTGATATGTGTAAAAATTCTTTTTGCGTTTTTCAAATTCCGAAACTATTCTCCGATAGTCGTTTTCATTATTAACCTGAATCTTTGTTTCATTAATATTGCCACGCTTAATTGGAGTCACATAAAAAGAATTTTCACCAATTAATGAAACTAATATTTTTATAAGTTCGTTTGAGTTTTTTTCTCTTAAATAGGTGGAGGTGGTTTTACTGGCTTATTCACAGCGTTAGGGACATCATTTTTGTCTTGGAGGATGGCAAAACGATTTTGCGAGCGTGGCTCTTCAGCATTCTTTGATAATTTTGCGGCTGGTGTATTTTCGGCAGATTTTGGGCTTCTGCCTCTCTTCGATACTGTTATATAACGGTCCATTCCTACCTGTGTTTTTTGTTTTTCTTCAACAGCAACTATAGGAGCGGTCTTATTTGTAGGACTTAATGTGCCTTTTGCAGCTGTTGACGTCTCTCCAATATTTGATAACGAGGACCGTGAAGAAGACGGTCCTTCAGTGATTTTTCTATTTAAATTAAATATGCTTTGGGCTAAGTTTGTGCCCTGTTCAACACATTTATTCAAGTTTGGGGCACTTGCACTTAAATTCAGATTTGTGCTTATTTTTGGTTTCACAGTTAAGTAGTTTTTATTAAATTCGGGATTTTTAATGTTCTCATTACTAACACTTGCCGAGCTCAACACGAAATAAGCATTTCGGCTCTGAGGCCCACTCGCACTGTTAGAATTGTTACTCATTCACTGTCTCACTGAATTTAATTTTCTAGTTTTCAAATAATTAAAAATAAATTATTACAATTTATTAATTTTTTATTGCACCTAGTGCAATTATTTGACTTTGTAAAGTTTTTCACCTATTACGAGTTTTTTTTCACTTTTTTATTTAATTTAACTTTTTATACTTTTTCACCTATTACGATTTTTTCACCGAAAATTCAGCCGCACTAAAAGTAACACGTCCGAACAGTTCGATGTATCAAGCACCACTGTCACTTGACTGGTAAATATAGAGGTGCAGCCCATAACTCTTGCAATCTTCTTTATAGAACAGCTAATTTTATACCAGTATTCTTTCATAACTTTTCTTCTTATGACTGTCACCTATTCATGAAAGAACTCTCAAACTTTGAAGGTGATATAAAAGTAATTCCCCTTAACAAAGAATTATATATATCTTTATCAAAGTATATACCAATCAATGAAAAGGAGTGTTTTGAAATTCGCTTTTTAGATTCTTGTAGATTTATGGCTTCTAGTTTAGAATCACTTGCGAATAATTTAAATGATGATGATTACCATATTTTCAAAAAAGTGTTCATACAAAAGCAAGATTTTAATCTGATTAGAAGAAAAGGAGTGTTTCTATATTCTTACATTGATTCAATGGAGCGTTTTAATGAACAAAGTCTTCCCACTAGAGATAAATTTTATAATATATTGAATAACTCTGAATGCACAATTGAAGACTATGAGCATGCCCAAACTATTTGGGCCGATCTTCTTAAATTTTGGAACAGTTATTTTCATGCATATGAGGATATTTCACGTCGAATTTCAACATAATAACGGTATATTTAAGATATATATTAGTATTAACGTGGATTTCGGTAGTGGACCTTATGTGGGGGATATAGTCAAATATGGACCGATATTCTCAAAATCCAGCAGTTTGAATTAGGCATGTATGTAAATGATCCGTGTAAAATTTTGGATTGGTACCCTTATTTATAAGCGATTTATGAGTGTTAAAGTGATTTTCGGAAGAGGGCTTTATATGGGGCATACGGTTAAAAATAGACCGAAATTAACAAAATTGTGTGGTATGATTTTTGTATATATGTAAATGATCTGTACAAAGTTTTGAGTCGGTAACGATATTTATACAATATATATAGGGAAAAATGTCTTTTTCAGTTGTGGGCCGACCACCATAAAATTTAGTACAACAATTTATTTGCCTATAAAGAGTCTTTATGTAAAATTTTAGCCGTTTAGCATTATTCATATCTGTTTTATACGTATTTAAATGAATTTTGGAAGTTGACTTTATATGGGGTCTATGGTCAAACATGGACCGAACTTATTTGTAATGTAAAACTTATTTTAGCTGAATTTTGTCTTGATATCCCAATTTTATAGGCATTTATTTATCATTAAGCCATATTTCGGGAATATATATATTTGTATGGGGGCTATGAGAAATCATGGACCGATTCTTACTATTTTCCGCACACTTTCTTCTTTTGTCATACAAACAACGTATACAAAATTTCATGGTATTATCTGCAATATATTTCAAAATATTGCAATAAAATGGACGAAAAATATCAAATTTTTATGGAGGTGGTCTCACATATTGGTTCATAACTCTGGTTGACCTAAACCGATTTTGCTGATTTTAAATAGCAAACTTCTCGAAAGCACTTCTGACAGAATTATTGAAGGTTTGGATCCCGAGTATATCTGGGGACTTCAAAAAACTGATTTCAACAGACAGACAGACAGACAGACGGACATGGCTTAATCGACTTCGCTATCTATAAGGATCCAGAATATATATACTTTATAGGGTCGGAAAATTTTTTTGTGGAAATTACACACGGAATGACAAACTTATATATACCCTTCTCACGATGGTGAAGGGTATAAAAACAGATGTTCTGCTTTTAACTGACATTTTTCAAAATTTTAGAAAAATTTGCAAAAATATTTATAAACTCGATCCATGTCAGTATTATACTGTACCAGGATTATCATAGGATGCTATGCTAAAAACGACAAAAATCGAGTTAGAACTACTTACTGATATAAATATGTATAATTTTATACAAAATGGCATCAGGGGTGGTTTGGAGCAATGCTCTAAAAGATATTCGAAAGCAAATAATAAATATTTGGAAGATTTTGATAATAGTAAACCATCGGAATTTTTAATGTACCTAGATGCCAATAACTTATACGGTTGGGCAATGTCTGAATATCTCCCATATGGAGAATTTGAATGGATTTATGATGAGGAATCATTAAATTATCTAGATGTAACTAATATATCAGATACATCATCTATTGGTTCATTTTTGGAGGTAGATTTAGACTATCCTCAACACTTACATGAATCACACAACGATCTTCCGTTTTGTCCAGAAAACAAAATTGTTGGTGATTCCAAATGTAGAAAGCTTATTGCAGACTTGACATGTAAATTAAAATATCAAATCCATTACAGAGTTCTTAAACAATGTTTGAAGAATAGTTTATTATTAAAAAAAAACCCATAAGGCATTAAAATTTAAACAATCACCATGGTTAAATGAGTACATAGAGCTAAACACTTACCATAGAACACAAGCAAAAAATTCCTTCGAAAAAGATTTTTTTAAACTGCTCAATAATTCCGTTTATGGAAAAACCATGGAAAATGTGCATAAACGCAAAGATGTAAAAATTGTTACAAATTGGGAAACAACAAGATGCAATCATTTAGGAGCTAGAGCACTAATATCTAAACCAAATTTCTCAAGTATCATTAAATTTTCTGAAAATATGTTTGCAGTTCAGCTAAAAGTTGTGCAAATAACTTGCAGCCTGTTTGTAGAACACGACAAAACTAACTCGCGACCAGCCAATTGATGGACGAATACGTAATAAAATGCGTTTGTATAACGCGACTTGATTTGGTCGCGCAGCTTACGTCAATTCGCGTATATGTCAAATGTGTATGAAATCGTACTATTGCCAACATGTTAAAAAATACTTTTTGTTTATATTTTTTCATACGAAATTCTATTTTCAGCTTAAAAGAACGGCAACCCTATTTTCGTGCGTAAATAAAACACAGCTGATAAATAAACATACGTACATAAATAAACAAAACAAATTGTGTTTAAAAATTTTATAATTTCTTTGTTATGTTATCGTCCGTGGAATTGGCATTCTCCAGTGACTCTAGCGAGAGTGAAAATGAAGACACCCGCTTATGCCGAAGAAATATAAGAGATGCTTCTAATGTTCTGGAAATTCCGGAAGAACGGTAAGTTTTTATCAGTAAAAAAAAACTTGTAGTAATATCAGAGTTTAATAATATTTTTTGTATAGCTTTGTAGCAAACTTTCGCGTAAATAAGGAATTATTTAAAGTATTGCTGGGTGAGATGGCACCAAAATTAATAGCCTGGTATAGAAATACCCACATTTTGCCAACAACTACACTTGCAACATTCCTTTCGTTTGTTGCTACTGGTGGCTACCAAGCATCAATTGGCAATGAGTGGGCGAGTTCAATGTGCAAGTCTGAAGTTTCCAAAGCAATAGATCAATGCTTAGATATTTTTGAAGAAGTTCTTTGTGGTAAATGGATTGTTTTAGCTAAAAGTAGAGAGGAGGAAAATAAAGCTAAAGAAACCTTTTATAATAAAGGTGGTATGCCCGGCATTGTAGGGTGCGTTGATGGTACCCATATACGCATTAAGTCTCCGGGAAAAAATTTAATGCATTTATACCACAATTATAAAGGTTTTTACAGTATTAACGCAATGGTGGCAAGTATTGCTTTTATATTTGCATTTATAAATAAGTTTTTTTTAATACCATTTTAATAAACTACTTTTCAGATATGTGATCAAAATATGGTTATCACATTCGTAGACGCCAGACATCCCGGACGTAATCATGACGCCTTCGTGTGGGAACAGAGTGCAGCCCATAATTATTTTAAAAACAATTATTTAAACGGAAAAAAAAATACCTGGCTTTTTGGTATGTAATCAAAAATGTTTTTAATATACCATTTTACAATAGAATTCTATTATTAAAGACATATACATATATATACATATGTATATATATGCGTACATATGTATTTTTAAATATAATTATTTATTATTTTTTGCAGGTGATGGTGGTTACAAATTGCAGCCGTAGATGATGAAGCCCTATAGAACTCCAACAGCACCTCATGAAAAAAATTCAACGAAAAACATGTCAGCTGAGGAATGTAGTTGAACGCTGTTTTGGTGTTTTAAAAAATCGTTTTAGGTGCTTGATTGGTTCAAGAGGTCTTCATTATTCTCCTGCAAAAGTAACCAAAATCGTAAATGTCTGTTGTGCACTACACAATATGTGTATATTTTACAAAAATAATTGGACACAACTTGACTGCACATCAACAAACGAGGCTGATGACCAAGACGAAGAAGCGGAGGAAGATTCCTATGAGAATTTAATTGTCTCCAACTCTATAAGGGATAGAATCGCTCGTAGCTTATAAGACCATTCTTACTATGTATGTATGAAACAAAAAAAAAGAAATAAAATAAAGTAGTAGTGACTATACTGTTTTTATTGATTTTCTATTTCACTTATCCGAGATGTGCCATATAATATCGACTAACGATTTTGTCATCATCTGCATTGAATTGCTTATTGCTTGAAGAGATTTGGCTTGTGTTTTTAGGGCTTCCGTACATTCTTTTACTGCTGCTGCCACTTCTTTTGAACTTTCGGCTTGCATTTTAATTGCATGTAGGGTCTGGGATTGAATCTCACACTGTTGACGCAAAAGTTTCAGGCGTTCTTGCCCTTCCGAACCAGCCGCATTATCACAATGCTTTCTCTTCCTCTGTGATAATACTGTTGGTTTCGGAGTAGAAGTAGTCATACGGTATGGTTTTGCGTTATGTGATGTTGTTAGCAGGCTCTCAGATTTTTCACTACAGGGTAACAACCGCCACGTTTTGGCTTCTTCTGGGTGGTGTTAGGACAAACACTTTTTGTTTAGCAGCAGCAGTTATTTTTTGGGGAATGCCAAAAACTTTTCCACTTGGGGCAGCTGCAACCGAAATATGGCATATTCTGTCGATGTCCACTTCCAGCTCAGTTAAATTGCTAACGCGGCAAGGTCCACCACCAGTTTCATGCAGATTTTTGTTGTTGTCTGCAATTTTCTTTTTTAATCGGCCCTTAAGGTCTATCCAGACCTGAAATGGAGGCAATTCAAAGTTGTAAGCATGTGCATATGTATGTCCATACATACATATGTACGTATGTTTGCAATTAATGGGTCGATTATAGATGGCAACCAAACTTTAGTTGCGTTGTCAGAGGGCAACCACAAATTTCTGGTTCCCAATGTGGCAACAGAAAATGATAGCTCTCAGTTGCCATCTGTAATACCATTTTGGAAACTGACAACGCAACTTTAGTTCAGTTGCCATCCATAATCGAACCATAAATAAAATATTTAAGAATACATACTTTCTTCCACTCGCTGCCAGTTCTTAATGGAGGGCCGTAAGCATTGATTTTGCTTGCCACCGTGTCCCATGTGCACTCTATATCAAATTTGCTGCTACCAAACCGGGGAGCTTCTGTGGCCAAGTGTGGAAACTCCTCCATGCAAGCTACCAATTGGCTAAACTGCAGGCATGTTGTCATTTTGATGCTAAAAATTTAAACAATCAAAGCAATTACATTTTTAATAAAAGTTTACTTACCTTTTTTTTGTTTGAATTTCCATTTTTATTTTTGTTTTATTAATTTTGTCCAAGCACGAGTTCTGTTTTTTGTTCGTCTAACTTTGACATTTATGACGAGCCAAACCGTGATACACAAACCAAAATTAGTTGACAGCTGTTACGTTTTTAATAACAATCGTCAACAGTCGCGATCTAAAACCCAAAAAAATAAAAACGCTAATATGTTAGCTATTATTATCAGCGGGTCGCGTTCTACAAACAGGTTGTTGCAATAAACCCATTTATTTAGGTTTTGCTGTTCTAGAACTATCTAAATGGAAAATGTATGATTTCCATTATCAATACATGAAACCAAAATTTCAATCTAATTTAGCACTTAATTATATGGACACTGACTCATTTATATATACCATAAAAACGGAAGATTTTTATAGTGATATTCGTGAAGATATTGCATTAAGATTTGATACATCTGAGTATCAGCATAATAACAAGTTTAATCTCCCAATATTAAACAAAAAAGTTCTTGGTATGATGAAGGATGAGAATCATGGAAAAATAATGAAGGAGTTTGTGGGACTTCGATCAAAAATGTATTCATATAAAACAGTTGATATGAATGAAGTAAAAAAATCAAAAAGTGTAAAAAAATCTTGTATAAAAAATTTTTCTCTTATAGATTATAAAAAATCATTGTTTGAAAGAAAAATTATTTCTGATTCAATGAATACATTTAGATCAAAGTTTCATCAGTTGTATACACAGAAGTTGTATAAAGTTGTCTTGAGTTATGCGGATGATAAAAGAATTATTGCATCCGATCAAGTAAATACATATGCTCGTGGATATTACAAACTGAAATCTGACTATGAAAACTTTTTTATGGATGAAGACGATGATATATTTTTAGATATTGATGATGATTATACAAATTTCTTAAAACATTCATCTGATGATGAATATTTAATGAATATAGATGTTTAATTCATATATTTAATAAAAGTACTGTACATATTTATATATAGTTATTTATTTATTTATTAATATTTATGTTAAATGAATAATATGCATGTATAGGGTGTTTTTTACAGGTTTGTTTTTCGAAAAGAGATAAAACTGGCATTTTGTGGTCAAATCTGGCAACTCTAATGTCATTTATGTTCAGTTTGGTTTGCCATTTCATCATGAACAGGTTGACAAAAGAACAACGCTTGCAAATCGTGCTAATTTATTTCGAAAATAACGGTTTAGTTCGCGAAGTTTACCGCAAGCTCATCAGAGCAATTAATTCGGTTAACCATGGATCGTTTTCGCACTACGTTTACTCTATGTGATAATACGCATCCGCAGAGACGTCGAACAGTGCGCACTGAAGAAACAATTGCCGCTGTAGAGCAAAGTGTTGAAGAGGACCCGAATGAATCGATTCGCCACCGTGCACAGCAATTGCACGTATAGAGCCATGATAACCGACTATTTTGTTCCCGAATTGGTTGGCATGAATGTGGATGAGTTGTGGTTCCAACAAGACGGCGCTACATGCCACACAGCGCACGTCACAATCGATTTATTGAAGGAAACATTCGATGAGCGCATAATTTCGCGGAATAGACCTGTCAATTGGCCACCAAGATCGTGTGATTTGACACCATTGGATTATTTTCTTTGGGGATATGTGAAGTCGCTCGTCTACGCCAACAAACCAGAAACGTTAGGGGAATTGGAAGCCAACATTCGTGGCGTTATTGCCGACATACGGCCCCATATGCTCGAAAAAGTGGTTGAAAATTGGACCTGTAGAATTGGCTTTATTCGAGCCAGCCGCGGCGGCCACATGCCTGAAATCATATTTAAACATTAATGGCATAAAATTATCCTTCCAATAAAGCGAAATTGATGGTCATTGAAACGATTTTCTTGTGTTTTATTTCAATTCGAAGTTCTATACCTCTAAAAAAAAACACCCTGTATATACTTAAATATATTTCAACATATGTAAATAATAAAACAATTTTATACATATATTTTAATTATTAAATGTGTTTTATTTTAAATATTTTGCCACGGTACATTTTCAGTTTCATAATCTAATTTTTTTCGATTTCTAGTCATTCGTGGAGAATATTGATATGGTAAAGTTGATTGCTTCAAATTTTTATGATTTTCATCTTTTAATAATATTCTTATTTTTGGTGATCCCTTATTTGAAAAATTTTTAAGTCGTTTAGCTACTGAAGATGCTGAAGTAGGATTGAATTTTTGTATTGTATCCATATCAACTTGATCATTAATATCATCATTAGCATAAACATCCTCAGGTAAATTTATATTCGATTGTATTCCAATACTAGTTGACTATGGATTCATTGTTTGAGTTTCAGTATGTTTTTTATATATTTGTCTTGTTTGGGTTTCATTATCGCGTAAATTATTTTTTGCATTACTTGTATTCTGAAATAATGTTTTTTGCTTTCCAATTAAAAATTTGGAAAGCTCTTGTTTAATATAATACCATTTGTTAATATCTTTAAGTGTATGCGATGCATAAATTGGTAAAAGTTTTCGATGTAAAAAACCAGAATCAGAATATTTTGTTTGAAATTTATCATAAGTTGATGGATTAAGAACGATAAGTTTTGATAAATTATTTGACATTTTCTAAAATTTTCCCAATGATTCCACTTAATACTGAAGAAATTATGACTGGTAAAAATCCACCCTTTTTATTTTATTTTATCAAGAACTGTTCTATTTATTTTATGGTTTTTGTTAATAACGTTAAAAAGAATTTCATATATAGTTTTAATAACCACATCATCTACATGTTTTAGTATTGCATTTCGTAGTTTAGGCTCTGCTTTTTTAAGGACGTAAAGAATATGCTTGTTCTCCTTTAATAATTTTAGATTGGAGCTCATTATTTATATTTGCAAATATTGAGTAATGACTATTATTGAAAATATCAGTTCTAAATCTTAAGGCGTTGTGTATTTGTTGAGTAAGGTCTATTAATAAATAACCATGAGCATGTTGTGTACATTTATTATATACATCAATCAAAGCTTTCGAATTTTCAGGATATACTTGACGAGCTAAATGTTGAAATTGTAACTTGTCTCTAGGATTTTTAAACATTACTACATATTTTGAATTTAAGGAAATATCTCTTGAATAAGCGCCTTTATGAAAAATGTTTTGTGTTACTAAGATTACAGCTTAGTTTCGATGATGGGATCCCTTAGTAAAGAGTTCACAAATTTGTTTACTAGATGTTTCAAGCATTAAATCATCTAATATTATCAAAGTTGACTCTTTCTCATTAGTATTAAAATTCTCCGGAATTCCTTCAATAAACTCTATATTTTTAATTTTTGGAAGTGAATTTTTTTCAGCAAAACACCATATAATTCGATCTATATCTTCGGATATTAAGTGTTGATTTTTTAACAAATTTAAAATAAATGTAGATTTTCCACATCCTAAGGGACCGCAAACCATCATTGTGAATGGATTTATAAACTGTTGAAACATGTTTACACTTTCATAAACAACATTTAAATAAATCAAAGCTGCACTTTTTTATTATAAATATGAGTAAACAAGTTCTTGTTAACGAACTTCATCATCAAGCAAGGAAAAACTTTAAACGACGTCGAGTTATTCAAAGGGGTATTTTAGATACATGGCAAATAGACTTAGTGGAGATGATACCATATGCAAAGTTTAATAAAGGTTTTAAATATATGCTAACTGTTATAGATGTTTTCTCAAAGTATGCATATGCATTACCAGTAAAAACCAAAACCGGTGCAGAGATTTCAAAAGCATTTAAAAACATTGTAAAATTAAACAATAACAAGTCCCCAAAAAATATCCATTCTGATCAAGGAAAAGAATTTTATAATACAAATTTCAAAACTCTTATGAAAGAACTTAACATTAATCATTATCATACTTTTTCAAATATGAAGTCTTCAATAGTTGAACGATTTAATAGAACACTAAAAAATAAAATGTGGAAAAAATTTAGTATGCAAGGAAATTATAAATGGATAAATATATTAGATAAAATATTACTAGAATATAATTCATCTTATCATCATACTATAAAAATGGCTCCTAAATCTGTTAACCAAAAAAATGAGAAAAAGCTTCTAAATAGTGTGTACAACAACTTAAAAATTTTCAAAAAAGGAAAATATAATTTAAATGATTTTGTACGAATAAGCAAATATAAAAATGTTTTCGAGAAAGGTTATACACCAAATTGGTATGCAGAAGTTTTTTAGAATAAATAAAATTTATGTTACAAATCCTATACCATATCAGCTTGTTGATCTACATGGAAATATAATAAAAGGAGGATTTTATGACGAAGAATTATTAAAAACTAAAGTTCCTAACATTTTTTTGGTTGAAAAGGTCTTAAAGCGCCGTGGGGAAAAACTATTTGTAAAATGGTTAGGTTTCGGGAAGGAGTACAATTCGTGGATTAATCAAAATGACATTACTTCATAACTTAAACATATATGATTGTAGTCAACAAATTATTTCATCATTTCCTCTAAAGATGTCTTCAAGTATAGAAGAAAATGATATTTATGTTACTTTATTAAGTAATGATTCATCGGATATTTATAAGAACTCTCCGAGTACATTTACAAACTTGTTAAAACAATCATTGAACTTAAATAATGAATGGATGGTTGGATTATCAGATATTTCATTTTCATTGATGAATAAACAGAACATAATTAATAAAAATACTATAAATCGTAAAAGACGTAATATTTCAAATTTGGACAATAAATCTTCAAATTATCAAATAACTAAAATATCAGAGCTGAATACCAATACAGAACATGATAATATGAAATTAAAATTTAAGGAGCATATTTCAAATTTAAAAAAAAAATCTTTAAATCATCAAATAACTAAAACATCAACGCCTAATACCAATACAGAGCACGACAATATCAAATTAAAATTTAAGGAACTTATGGATATATCAAATGAGCATGAAGAAATAAATTCAAATATTAATAATATAACTTCGAAACATTTAACTAACTTAAATAACATTACTCCAGAAAATATTATATCGTTTAAAGAAAAAGACAACAGAAATATAAATAGAGTAACCGCTGAAATTAGTACCAAGGAAACGGAGAATAATAAAAAGGATTCCAAGTTAATTCAAGAATTAGAAAATGATAGAGAACATTCTATTTTATCGTCAACAAATTATATTTTGGAAAGATCTTTAAATAAATTCCCAAATAATGTTTCTCATTATTTTAATAAAGGGAATCACCAGATGTAAACGAAAATATATTTATTTACACAGATATAATTAAACCTCGACATGTGGGGAGTAAATAAACAAAATGTTTGAAAATATTTTCTATATCATCATTAAAAAACTATATACATTTTAATAGAATTGATTATTTTCCTATTGAAACTTTTAATATCAATGATATTTCTATAATGATTCGAAATGACGAAGGAAAAAATATTGATTTAGAGGAATATATTCCCGTTTATTGTACTTTACACTTCAAAAATATATATAAAAAGATGATACATTAAAAAGATAACTCATAACCATGGATGTGTTGTATACAAATTACTACAATAATCAGTCTGGAAGTAATGTACAAAACATTGGTGAAATATATCATACACCAAGATTTGTACAACATGGACGTGGTATTGGATCACTTTTTTCATCATTATTCTCACATCTAAAACCTTTATTGAAAACAGGGTTGAATATTTTAAAAAATAAATCATTAGATATTGGAAAGGAAATGTTAGAGGAAATTGGGACAAAACCTGTAAAAGAAATTTTATTAAATCAAGGACGAAAAGTCATAAACAATATTAAAGAAGCTACTATTGATAAAATAAAAACATTACAAAAGGGCAAAGGCAAACGTTTTAAACGTTTAAAGCAAAGACATCAGATTAAATCAAAACGTTGTAGAAGAAAGAACTTTAAAGATATTTTTGGAAATTTAAAATGTCTGGATTTATAGAATGTATGAAAAGTGAATTAGATTTATTTGAGTCTCCCCCTATTCAAACGAGTATCATTAAAACAGAAGAAATATGTTACAATCCAAGCGCATCATTGGATAACTCTAGTACTATTGAATTTGTTTCATTGGGAAATAGCGAAACATATAGAGATCTCAATAGTATTTACCTAAGACTAGTGGTTGAATTTAAAGGAAATGGAGGTGTTGTTAATAACCTACTGCATTCCTTATTTAGAAATTGTACAGTCCATCTTAACAATAAAAATGTATGTCAACCAGACAATATCATTATAGAGTATATATGGAAACATTGTTAAATTATGGAAATGATGCTAGATCTACACATCTCGAATCATGTGGTTGGGCTACTGATACGAATAAAATCAATTCATTAATTGAAAAAGATGACCCCGGATTAGACAAAAGAAAAAAAATATTCAAAGATGGAAAAAAGTAGAGCTTTTTGGAAAACTACATATAGATGTATTTAATCAACAAAAATATTTACTTAATGATGTAGATCTTAAAGTGGCATTAAATTTAGAGAAGGCAGACTTCTATATTTTAGAAGGAGATAAAAATGAATCTCAAATAAAAATACACGAAGCTAATTTATACATTAATCACCTTGCTATTAATAATATATATTAATGGCTCATCATAATGTATTACAATCAAAAAATGCTATTTATCCATATAAAAGAATTGAAATGAACATTCACTATACATCCTGGAAATCATTCATTATCTCTGGATAATGTTGTACTTGGGCAATTACCAAATTTTTTAATTTTTGGTATGGTTTCTAACAAAGCATATACTGGCGATAAAAAAGAAAATCCATTTAACTTTCAACATTTTAACTTACAAAGATTTAACTTGGTTGTTAATGATGTACAATTTCCCGCACAGCCCATTGAATTTAACTATAATAATGGTGGAATAATAAGCACTCGTGGTTATCAAACACTATTTAAAGGAACTGGAATTCATCATTTTGATAAAGGTCATCAAATAACAAAAGAATTATTTGATAGCGGATATTTTTTGTTATCATTTGATTTAACGCCAGATCATAATAACAATTCAAATTGTGGCAATTTAATTAACCAAGGAACAATTCGCATTGAAGGACGTTTTGGAAAACCAATTTCTGAAGCAATTACCTGTTTAGTATATTGCGAATTTGATAGTATAATAGAAATAGATAAATCTCGGAATATTATTCAAACGCTATGAATTCAACAAAAATTATACACACTTTAAATTCAAATTCTACAACACAAAATAAGTTTAAAGGTGCTTTTCCATGTAATAAATTACCAACAAAAGCAGTTATCAAGCCATTATTTTATATTGCTAATACTGATCCTTCTTATAAGCCTGGACAGCACTGGGTTGCTTTTTACTTCCCTGAAAATAAACCAGCTGAATTCTTTTGCTCTGCTGGTCAACCGCTAATTAAACCTTTCATTTCGTTTTTAAGTAGAAATTCCAAAACTTTCATATGTAATAAAATACGTATCCAAAGCGAATCTTCAATTTTATGTGGAGTCTATTGCTGTATTTTTATTTATTTAAGATGCAAAAAATAAGTTTCAAACAAATTTTAACTTTATTCAATTATTTTAATTTGTATCAAAATGATATATTAGTTGTAAATTTATTTAAGAATATTTTCCAGTAATCTATATATATAAAAGAAAGTGACGTTAGTTACTAGCTTTATAACTAAAGAACGCCAGGACCGATTGCAACGCTTCGCACGAATTCAGGCTGGTCTCAGGCCAGAGAAGAAGAATACCCGGAAAAAATTCAGAAATTGACCATGCCTACTTTTTTTTTTAAATTAATGTTTTTATGTGTGAGTGTGTATATGTACTTTATAGAATCGTAAATGATCATGTGATGATCTTCGGCAAAGTTGTTGTGCATGAGCCCGGGAAGGTTTGTAAGTTGTTACGCGCGCTTTGTCAATTCGCTTGTTACTTTAAAATAGTAGATATAAAAAAAAAACAACTGAAGTCAATGGCATGTAAAAGAATGTTTTGGCTAGCTCTGCCATCAGTGGCGTGGTTCTTGACCCGAGTGTTTTGACGCGTAATCATAGCAAAATTCATGCCATTATTAAATTGCCACACAAACAAATATATTTAAAAGAGAAATGCTTAAAATCGCTGTTAATTCAAAAGAAACGTAAAATTTGTAAAATTGTAAAAGACAAGAGGGTTCAAACGAGGACAATACCATTAAAGTGACATGGTGTTGGTCACTTGGAGTGCACTTTTCCCACCCAACTAGTTAATTATGACTACGCCTGTGGTAACATAACACTCATATTTTTTTTGTTACCCCTTATGTTTTCCTATCACTGTTCACACATACCTACCAACCTGTATAACCTTCGTCCTTTTTAACACAAAAAACTTAGTGCATTTCAAATTTCATTTTTAAATTCAAGTGTTCAATTTTATTATAAAAAATAATAGCTAAAAAAAAATAATAATAATTTATAATAATAATAATTATTAATAATAATAATAATAATAATAATCTTAAAAATAATAATAATATATGTACTTAAATGTTTGTTTGGCTAATATGTTGTCATCGTTGTTGTTGTTGCGGTTGTAGCTGTAGAGGATGCAGCTGTTGTTGTCGCTGTTGATGTTGTATCTGTAGAGGATGCAGCTGTTGTTGTCGCTGTTGATGTTGTTGTTGGTTTCAAAACTTTTTATTTTTATATATGTTTAATTAGTGTTTAAATATTAATTGTTGGTGTTGTTTGTGTAAAACATTTTTAAGTTTATGTATGTTTTTACTTTTTGTTTTATATAAAAGTTTGTTTTGTTTTCTATCAACTTTTAAATTTTTCTTTAAAAATCACTAATGTTTTCTTTTATTTTATGTTTAATGTTTTTTTGTTTTACATAAATTTTAGTTTTGTTTTCATTAAGTTTTCAATTAATGTTTCTCTTTGTTTTAAATTTGTTGTTTTTTTCTTGTTCGGACACTTAGGTTTTGTCTTTAGTTACTAGGAAAAATCATTTATTACTATCTGTTACTCTATATGTGTAAAATCACTTCCACATACTTTTTGCATTTTAATTGTTTTGTCACTTTTGTTTGTTAAATTGTAGGTTTGTTTGTTAGACACTTTGGTCTTGTGTTGTGTGTCAACTTTTGTTTTATTTGTTAGTGTTTTCTTGTTTTGTTTTTTTTTTTATTTTAACTTTTCTTAACAAATCACTAAAATTTTGTTTCATGTTTAGTTAATTTATTCATGTTCATTGTAGGTTTAACTTTTAACTGTTTTTTCAATTCATGTTTAATTCTATTTTATGTTTAATTTATTTATGTACATTTTAAGTTTAATGTTTGTTTTTCTTTTAACCTTTTTGTTTGACAAATCACTAATGTTATAATTATATTTTATGTCTAGTGTTTTTTTTTTTTGTTAAATTGTAGGTTTGTTTGTTTGACACTTGGTTTTTAATTTGGTGTGGTGTATCACCTTTTGTTTGATTTAATATTTGTTGTGGTCTTTTTAACGACAATATCGATTACGTTGCATTTGCACAAACGTATATTTAATGAAATAAACCGAACTAATAAAATTAAATAGATAAACAGGAGTTGTATCAAAACTCTTCTCGGAATTTCTAACAATTTATTTCCATTTTGTTAACAGCACTTTGCTCTACTCTTGCCTTCTTTGCTTTTCTTATTGTTGGGTTTTTTCCTTCTTCTTTTTCTTGTACTTGTCTTGCACTTTTTTCTTCTTCAATTATTACACTTCAAATTGTTATTGGAGTTTTCGTAATTTTTTTTTTTGTAATTCTTTGTGTTATTATTTTCATACAATTTGTTTATATTAATCACATAAATTTTTTTTTTTTTTTTAAATTTTGGTGTTAATAGATTGAATGTTTAATTATACTTTTGTTATGTTATTAAATATAATTAAAAATTTATTGTTTTCGAGTCTACAATTAAATATCAACTTTTCAACTTAAATTTTTTTTTATGTTTTTTTTTTTCACAATATAATTTTTTTTTAAATACTTTTTTTTTCACAATTTGATGACCAGCTTCTTTTACTGACTATGCCCAACTGACTTCTTTTTCTTTTTCGCCACTTGTTATATTAAAAGAATGCGCATTCCATTTAACATAACAAAAAAAATGTAACGGTTTACACATTCTTGGCATACTTGTCATTCCATTTATGTTGTTGTTGTTGTGAGAGATACATACTACATACATATAATAAACAAAACTCTACACTGCTGATGCTAGTTATTTCCTACATGTTAAATGTTCTACGCAGCTTGTAAGTATATATGTATTTTGAGAGAAGAGAACATTAACGGAAAATATATGTATGCTCACAACAACAACGCTACATTGATTTGTTTTCTAGAATGTTCTTTTGTTTTTCTGTTGTGAAATAAAATTCCTGACAACAAAAAAACAGAATGGAATTTCAAATATGCCATGCAAGAAAAAATTTACATACATACATACATGTTATGTATATAACGATGCGCAATTTAATAAAACCGTTAAAATGGTTCAATTTGTTAAATGAGGGTGGAAATATTTTCTAAATCCCTAACAAAGTTGGTACAACCACGCCCACTCTAACGCCTACTTTTTTTATTTAATTCTAAATGGGTTTTTACAGATTTACTTCAAATTGTATATACATCTTACTGTAGGCCAGGTAGAAATACAAATTTTATGTCCCGCTGGAGCGATCTGCCTGAAATTTTCACATCACACCACTAAGTATTTATAGAATACTTCTTTTTTGCGACCACGCCTTCTTTTTTAAATTGTGTAATTGATTCTACTCTGATTTTAACATATTCACTTTAAATTGAATATCTTACTCTAGGCGAGATCAAAAATTAAGATTCATACTCCACGCCTCCTTTCACGTCCCATCTCTAGCGATCTTTTTTGACCGCCTACTTTTTTTTAAATTGATGCCGTAGCAACGCCCGCAGTGTACAGCTTTAAAATTGTGTAATCGATTCTACAAGGGTTTTAAAAGACTTACTTCAAATTGTATCACCCATTACTTTTAATTATTATCTTCTAAAATCCAAAAATCAAATGTCGTTCTTTTGTATATCACAATTTTTTCGACAATTGTTTTTCCACCTAATGTGATTGAAAACTTTTTTTGTTCATTTTTTTTTACAAAAACAAATTCTGGTTCTGCTATTGCCAGTAGATGTGCATAAACTTTTGACACCTGATTTATTTTTGTAGTATTTAAAAATTTTCAACCTTTTTTAAAAGTGATTTCAAAAGGTAAGTTCCCTAAATGATTTTGTGACATTGTTTTTGTGACATTAACTGCTTTTGTGACATTAATTTCTCAGTGTTATTCATAATGCCGCGACCCAGAAGATCTGATCTTTCGCACCGAACCCGTAATGCAATTACAAACCGGAATATTACCAATCGATTGAATACGGATGAACAAGAAATCGCACGAGATCAGCGCCGTGTTAGTATGGCCCGAGTTCGCGTAACGCAAACACAAGAAGAAAGACAGGTGACAAATGAAACGGCTCGATTAGCAATGAGAAATCATGGATTAAATCAAGCAATTCAACAACGTGAAAATCTAAATCAACGCGTAAGAAGAAGAGCTTCAAGTGTTGATTTGAATCGAGTAGCGTTTCATTACGATTACACTTTTGAGTACAGCTCGCATCCTTCCGTTCAAATTGCCCAATGGAGATTGTGTGCAACCATTGCGGTGCATTAAAGTTCACCGGAGAATCGCCTGGGTTGTGCTGTCTCAGTGGTAAGGTCAAATTACCACCATTGCCTTCACCATTGGTATGACCACACCTACTCTAACGCCCACTTTTTTTAATTGATTAATTGCTTCTGCATGGGTTTTTACAGATTTACTTCATACAGATTGTATCCACATCTTACTGAAAGCGAGGTAAAAATAAAAAAATTAATGGTTGCATGGTTTTTCAGTCTGCGGGCGCAGGGGCGTGGCAAAATCCAATTTTCATATTGCATCACCAATGACATACATATATTTTGCTTTTTTTATTTTATTTTATTTTTTTTCAAAGCCGTTTTTCAAAACGAGATATCAAACTCTTAAATCGGTTATGTAGTTCCGAAGATATTTGCAAAAAACTTATGTTGTTAACGATCCAATATCAAAATTTTAAAACTTTCAAAATGTTGCATTCAAAAATCCGAGTTTTCGGTTTATTTACATCATTCGATAACAGAAGATATTCCGCGCTTACTAAGGTGCAACATTATACAATAAGTTAAAAATAATATTATATCATCAATTGATGATAAAAAACTTTATGTACCCTTGCATTTAAGATACCTACATTTTGTGCACATTTGTGAGTGTTTTTCAAACGCTGATAAAAAATAACGGTACATTCAAACAAATTGCTCGAAGCGCTTGATCGGACTCTACGTGATTTTCGAGGATACTACAAACCGATGGGAGGCGCTCTTATTCTTTTTGTTGGTGATTTTCGTCAAACTTTGCCCGTTATCAATGACCGCAGATGAGCTGAACGCATGCTTGAAAGCTTCATATCTAAGAAACCGAGTGGAGTAAATCACGCTATTGACGAACATACGTGTGCATTTGTTGCAAGACCCGTCTGCCCAAACATTCTCAGAACAACTTTTTGACATCGGAAATTGAAAAATTCCAATTAATCGCGCCACGAACGAGATTTCGTTCCCGCCTAACTTCTGTCGAATGCAAATGAATATTCAAGCCGTTGTCGACAAGGTTTTCCCAAGTCTAACAATCTTCTACAAAAAATCGGATTGGCTGTGGGAACGTGCAATTTTGGCACCAACAAATTACGATGCCAACAAGCTCAATGAGCAAATTCAATTGAAACTGCTTGATGAAGAACAAGCCGTCAATTATCCCACTGAATTTTTAAATTCACTGGAATCACCTGGAATGCCACCGCATGTGATAACATTAAACGTTGGATCACCGGTAATTCTTATTCGCAACTTAAACGCACCAAAGTTATGCAACGAAACCACATTGACCATCAAAAAATGCTCACCAAATTTAATCGAGGCAACAATCATCGGTGGCAGATTCAAAGGCGAAGATGTACTTATTCCAAGAATTCGGATGATTTTCAACGATTTACCATTCAAATTCAAGCGGCTCCAATTCCCTTTGCGTCTTACCTGTACTATTGCCATCAATAAAGCAAGAGTCAGTCACATCATTAACTATTGCTGGCTTAATTTTGGAAAATTTATGTTTTCCACACGGCACGCCAAAAAACATTGTACATCCGCTAAGATGAAGTAATAAATAAATATAATTTCCAATTTGCCTTAAATAAATGCGTTTCTTTTTTGATTGAGCCCATGCCTAGACCATATGTAAGTTATTCTGTAACAAATCTTTATGATAGATATTCCATACATTTCGTACATTTCTTTAAAAGCTTAATTTAAATCGTGTGGTAATACAACACTAATGTTTGCTTAGGGCCAGCAACGCGGACCGGGTCAGCTAGTTTTAAAAAATAAATAAAACAAATAAATTAGGATATTTTCATTATATTTTATTTTAAGACTATTTTAAATAGTTACAAAAATAAACAATAATATTAATTAAATTAATAAATTATGGTGTTTTATTTTTTCCCGATTTCCTTTTCAAGTAAAAATGAAACATCCAAAAGTAATTGATCCTTGCCATCATATAATGATAGAAAAAGTGACATATCGAGGGGTGGTAAGATGAGTACCTCCTTTATTTCCAATAATTCCTTTTTGGGTTCTGTTTGCTTTTTTCTGTTCAAATCCATTTTGTTTAATTTGTTTAACAGTTGATTTAACAATATATGATTTTACTTTACATTTATGTTTTTATTAATATAGTTTTCAACTGTTTTCTGATATTGCCCATGACCCTCGACAACAAAATTAAATAAAATATTTTTTTCTTTGGGGTTTTGTTTGACAATATTCTCAGGTTCATTAACTTATTTTGATATTCAAACATAAACAAATTGCTAACTATATATTTTTTTTAGTATTTTGGTGTTTTAAGTTTCATAATAATTTAGGCACGCGAAACATTTTTTGTATATGTATGTAAAAAATTATGAAATATAAATTTAATTGCTTAAGCAAAATATCTTTATGAAATTGCATATTATCAAGGTCAAATGCAAAGTAAGTTAAAATTGCGCTATTCAAAGAACCTCTTTTTTTAATTTTAAAAGTTTAAGGTGTTGTAATAAATATTTGTTCAGAAAAATTTTATTTAAAACATGAATTCCCTAAAGTGCGAGTTCTGCGCCTACGTTACCTTTTCCAATAAAGCTAACAAAAGGCGACATTTCCTAGCCAAACATAATTTTGCTTTTTACAAAGCAAAATCATACATACCTGACGGAGGGCAGGAAATACCAGCGGAGAGAACAACAGCCGAAATATCAACTAAAGAAGATGATGACATCTACAAAAAGTTTATGGAAGAGGACGATGAGTTTTTATTAAATATTAAGTTGTAATTAATAACTATAAATATATTTGTTTAACAAAAATAAAAAAATTATACAAATTTATAACAATTAAAAAAAATGTGTTTTATTTATTTAGTTTTTTGTAAAATTCAATTCAAATATTGCAGGACCATTTAATGATTGACGACCTTTTTAAATAATTGTCCACTTTACATCATTCATTTTAGTTAAATATGGATCCTCTTTATTTAAATATTTGGTAATTCTTTGTGGAAGATAAAATCATTTATTGTTTTCCAAATATGCAAAGGTTTTTGATCCATATTGTGATTCTTTCCATTCAAAAGTTAAGATTTTGTAGGGCTGGTTTAAAGGGATGTCATCGATTCTTGTGTACTCTGGCTTAATATCCAATGCTATGTTAAAGGCCTTATGACACTACATTTTTAATGCATTGTTCAAGTTTTGGTAAACAGTTGTTACGTGTCCCTACAAGGCGCTATCGTTGTGTTGCCAGCTAGCTCAAGCGATTACAGAGGGCAGGTTCCAACCCACAACTATAGCCCAGAGACAAGCACAAAAAAAATATTTCAAGGTAAAAAAAAAAAAATATACAAGCGTACTAACACAAGAAACAAACAACAGGAAACATCAGAGACGAAGGATCAGCTGTTAATGTCCCTCACTTGCCCACCCAACCTAGGATACCAATCTCCAAATGATTGCCTTTTTGGTATCCCCACAGTCATCACATTTACACCACAATACTTACTTCACATCTCACCTAACCCCTGGAATTTAAATTAGCACACAAACATTATTTCATTTACACTTAAGACATAATTTACATATTTATTAACAACAAAATTTACGAACTAATTAAAACCTATATTATGTATTTTTAATCTATATACTTATGTACTATTATTTTGGCTATCAGATAAAAATAAAATACTAATTAAATTACTAAATGTTTTCTTTTTGTCTTCCTATAAAAATAATACTATCGCTCACTTTCGAGCTAAACGGGTCAAATATTCTTTACAATCAAAACGAATGGATTTTTTTTTTATCCTATAATATATAGAAGTTTCAGACTTAGATTTTACAAATTCGGTTATTTATATACGTGCCATAAATACTAAAAAAAGGTACTTCTCTTTTTGTTTATAGAGTAAACAAAAGGAAATAAAAATCAATAGATTCCACAAACTAAAATCCCAACTTCCGTGAAACTAAAAAAAGCAAACCTGTTAAGTATATAGATACTGAGGATTACCCAACACTGGTTTTAATTTCTTTATATGACCTACCTAAAGGAGCTCACTTAAGTGGTTTTTTTTTCTTTGCTTTATCTTCGCTAAGAATGCACAATGGTCCTGCTAAGTATCTATCCTAACAAATTTCTTCCTAATTCCGGAGGGGACAATAACTGTAATTACTTTAAACAAAAAAACAGAGATACCTTTCTTCGTACTCTGGCACTAACAATACTATTAATTAATTTATGTCACTAATAATTGAATTCTTAATAATAATAATATAATTAAAACTGATTATAGTAAAGAAAAATATATAAAAACATAGAAAACGATACAAAAAAAAAACTATTTTTATAATTTAGTATTGGTTTACAATTTCCTTACTCTCTTAGTTTTGGAATTTTATACAGGGACAACTACTTCTGGATACCTTAAGTGACCAACCAGCTTATTTCCTTTAAATCCTTATGTCGGTAAAATACAGTAAATGGCCGATTGTCCGTTAATTTCACCGCACAAATGTATATATAATACAACGGAACAGCTTCAGTTATATATGTTAAAAAAAAACGGCTTCACAGGTACCCTCAGCGACAAGGTTAGTGTGCGGGGTTTTTAAATTACACAGCTTATAACCACCTTATCCTGTTTTCCTAGTTTTATTTTCTGCCAACTATGCTTTCAATTTTCCTTGTGTTAATATCCAAACTCTTACTTTTTTTTTCTCCTTAAATTTGATGCTGACGAATTCACTTCTTCTCGTATAATCTCCTTTTTTTTCTTTACATTTATGTTTTTATTAATATAGTTTTCAACTGTTTTCTGATATTGCCCATGACCCTCGACAACAAAATTAAATAAAATATTTTTTTCTTTGGGGTTTTCTTTGACAATATTCTCAGGTTCATTAACTTATTTTGATATTCAAACATAAACAAATTGCTAACTATATATTTTTTTTAGTATTTTGGTGTTTTAAGTTTCATAATAATTTAGGCACGCGAAACATTTTTTGTATATGTATGTAAAAAATTATGAAATATAAATTTAATTGCTTAAGCAAAATATCTTTATGAAATTGCATATTATCAAGGTCAAATGCAAAGTAAGTTAAAATTGCGCTATTCAAAGAACCTCTTTTTTTAATTTTAAAAGTTTAAGGTGTTGTAATAAATATTTGTTCAGAAAAATTTTATTTAAAACATGAATTCCCTAAAGTGCGAGTTCTGCGCCTACGTTACCTTTTCCAATAAAGCTAACAAAAGGCGACATTTCCTAGCCAAACATAATTTTGCTTTTTACAAAGCAAAATCATACATACCTGACGGAGGGCAGGAAATACCAGCGGAGAGAACAACAGCCGAAATATCAACTAAAGAAGATGATGACATCTACAAAAAGTTTATGGAAGAGGACGATGAGTTTTTATTAAATATTAAGTTGTAATTAATAACTATAAATATATTTCTTTAACAAAAATAAAAAAATTATACAAATTTATAACAATTAAAAAAATGTGTTTTATTTATTTAGTTTTTTGTAAAATTCAATTCAAATATTGCAGGACCATTTAATGATTGACGACCTTTTTAAATAATTGTCCACTTTACATCATTCATTTTAGTTAAATATGGATCCTCTTTATTTAAATATTTGGTAATTCTTTGTGGAAGATAAAATCATTTATTGTTTTCCAAATATGCAAAGGTTTTTGATCCATATTGTGATTCTTTCCATTCAAAAGTTAAGATTTTGTAGGGCTGGTTTAAAGGGATGTCATCGATTCTTGTGTACTCTGGCTTAATATCCAATGCTATGTTAAAGGCCTTATGACACTACATTTTTAATGCATTGTTCAAGTTTTGGTAAACAGTTGTTACGTGTCCCTACAAGGCGCTATCGTTGTGTTGCCAGCTAGCTCAAGCGATTACAGAGGGCAGGTTCCAACCCACAACTATAGCCCAGAGACAAGCACAAAAAAAATATTTCAAGGTAAAAAAAAAAAAATATACAAGCGTACTAACACAAGAAACAAACAACAGGAAACATCAGAGACGAAGGATCAGCTGTTAATGTCCCTCACTTGCCCACCCAACCTAGGATACCAATCTCCAAATGATTGCCTTTTTGGTATCCCCACAGTCATCACATTTACACCACAATACTTACTTCACATCTCACCTAACCCCTGGAATTTAAATTAGCACACAAACATTATTTCATTTACACTTAAGACATAATTTACATATTTATTAACAACAAAATTTACGAACTAATTAAAACCTATATTATGTATTTTTAATCTATATACTTATGTACTATTATTTTGGCTATCAGATAAAAATAAAATACTAATTAAATTACTAAATGTTTTCTTTTTGTCTTCCTATAAAAATAATACTATCGCTCACTTTCGAGCTAAACGGGTCAAATATTCTTTACAATCAAAACGAATGGATTTTTTTTTTATCCTATAATATATAGAAGTTTCAGACTTAGATTTTACAAATTCGGTTATTTATATACGTGCCATAAATACTAAAAAAAGGTACTTCTCTTTTTGTTTATAGAGTAAACAAAAGGAAATAAAAATCAATAGATTCCACAAACTAAAATCCCAACTTCCGTGAAACTAAAAAAAGCAAACCTGTTAAGTATATAGATACTGAGGATTACCCAACACTGGTTTTAATTTCTTTATATGACCTACCTAAAGGAGCTCACTTAAGTGGTTTTTTTTTCTTTGCTTTATCTTCGCTAAGAATGCACAATGGTCCTGCTAAGTATCTATCCTAACAAATTTCTTCCTAATTCCGGAGGGGACAATAACTGTAATTACTTTAAACAAAAAAACAGAGATACCTTTCTTCGTACTCTGGCACTAACAATACTATTAATTAATTTATGTCACTAATAATTGAATTCTTAATAATAATAATATAATTAAAACTGATTATAGTAAAGAAAAATATATAAAAACATAGAAAACGATACAAAAAAAAAACTATTTTTATAATTTAGTATTGGTTTACAATTTCCTTACTCTCTTAGTTTTGGAATTTTATACAGGGACAACTACTTCTGGATACCTTAAGTGACCAACCAGCTTATTTCCTTTAAATCCTTATGTCGGTAAAATACAGTAAATGGCCGATTGTCCGTTAATTTCACCGCACAAATGTATATATAATACAACGGAACAGCTTCAGTTATATATGTTAAAAAAAAACGGCTTCACAGGTACCCTCAGCGACAAGGTTAGTGTGCGGTGTTTTTAAATTACACAGCTTATAACCACCTTATCCTGTTTTCCTAGTTTTATTTTCTGCCAACTATGCTTTCAATTTTCCTTGTGTTAATATCCAAACTCTTACTTTTTTTTCTCCTTAAATTTGATGCTGACGAATTCACTTCTTCTCGTATAATCTCCTTTTTTTTCTTTACATTTATGTTTTTATTAATATAGTTTTCAACTGTTTTCTGATATTGCCCATGACCCTCGACAACAAAATTAAATAAAATATTTTTTTCTTTGGGGTTTTCTTTGACAATATTCTCAGGTTCATTAACTTATTTTGATATTCAAACATAAACAAATTGCTAACTATATATTTTTTTTAGTATTTTGGTGTTTTAAGTTTCATAATAATTTAGGCACGCGAAACATTTTTTGTATATGTATGTAAAAAATTATGAAATATAAATTTAATTGCTTAAGCAAAATATCTTTATGAAATTGCATATTATCAAGGTCAAATGCAAAGTAAGTTAAAATTGCGCTATTCAAAGAACCTCTTTTTTTAATTTTAAAAGTTTAAGGTGTTGTAATAAATATTTGTTCAGAAAAATTTTATTTAAAACATGAATTCCCTAAAGTGCGAGTTCTGCGCCTACGTTACCTTTTCCAATAAAGCTAACAAAAGGCGACATTTCCTAGCCAAACATAATTTTGCTTTTTACAAAGCAAAATCATACATACCTGACGGAGGGCAGGAAATACCAGCGGAGAGAACAACAGCCGAAATATCAACTAAAGAAGATGATGACATCTACAAAAAGTTTATGGAAGAGGACGATGAGTTTTTATTAAATATTAAGTTGTAATTAATAACTATAAATATATTTGTTTAACAAAAATAAAAAAATTATACAAATTTATAACAATTAAAAAAAATGTGTTTTATTTATTTAGTTTTTTGTAAAATTCAATTCAAATATTGCAGGACCATTTAATGATTGACGACCTTTTTAAATAATTGTCCACTTTACATCATTCATTTTAGTTAAATATGGATCCTCTTTATTTAAATATTTGGTAATTCTTTGTGGAAGATAAAATCATTTATTGTTTTCCAAATATGCAAAGGTTTTTGATCCATATTGTGATTCTTTCCATTCAAAAGTTAAGATTTTGTAGGGCTGGTTTAAAGGGATGTCATCGATTCTTGTGTACTCTGGCTTAATATCCAATGCTATGTTAAAGGCCTTATGACACTACATTTTTAATGCATTGTTCAAGTTTTGGTAAACAGTTGTTACGTGTCCCTACAAGGCGCTATCGTTGTGTTGCCAGCTAGCTCAAGCGATTACAGAGGGCAGGTTCCAACCCACAACTATAGCCCAGAGACAAGCACAAAAAAAATATTTCAAGGTAAAAAAAAAAAAATATACAAGCGTACTAACACAAGAAACAAACAACAGGAAACATCAGAGACGAAGGATTAGCTGTTAATGTCCCTCACTTGCCCACCCAACCTAGGATACCAATCTCCAAATGATTGCCTTTTTGGTATCCCCACAGTCATCACATTTACACCACAATACTTACTTCACATCTCACCTAACCCCTGGAATTTAAATTAGCACACAAACATTATTTCATTTACACTTAAGACATAATTTACATATTTATTAACAACAAAATTTACGAACTAATTAAAACCTATATTATGTATTTTTAATCTATATACTTATGTACTATTATTTTGGCTATCAGATAAAAATAAAATACTAATTAAATTACTAAATGTTTTCTTTTTGTCTTCCTATAAAAATAATACTATCGCTCACTTTCGAGCTAAACGGGTCAAATATTCTTTACAATCAAAACGAATGGATTTTTTTTTTATCCTATAATATATAGAAGTTTCAGACTTAGATTTTACAAATTCGGTTATTTATATACGTGCCATAAATACTAAAAAAAGGTACTTCTCTTTTTGTTTATAGAGTAAACAAAAGGAAATAAAAATCAATAGATTCCACAAACTAAAATCCCAACTTCCGTGAAACTAAAAAAAGCAAACCTGTTAAGTATATAGATACTGAGGATTACCCAACACTGGTTTTAATTTCTTTATATGACCTACCTAAAGGAGCTCACTTAAGTGTTTTTTTTTTCTTTGCTTTATCTTCGCTAAGAATGCACAATGGTCCTGCTAAGTATCTATCCTAACAAATTTCTTCCTAATTCCGGAGGGGACAATAACTGTAATTACTTTAAACAAAAAAACAGAGATACCTTTCTTCGTACTCTGGCACTAACAATACTATTAATTAATTTATGTCACTAATAATTGAATTCTTAATAATAATAATATAATTAAAACTGATTATAGTAAAGAAAAATATATAAAAACATAGAAAACGATACAAAAAAAAAACTATTTTTATAATTTAGTATTGGTTTACAATTTCCTTACTCTCTTAGTTTTGGAATTTTATACAGGGACAACTACTTCTGGATACCTTAAGTGACCAACCAGCTTATTTCCTTTAAATCCTTATGTCGGTAAAATACAGTAAATGGCCGATTGTCCGTTAATTTCACCGCACAAATGTATATATAATACAACGGAACAGCTTCAGTTATATATGTTAAAAAAAAACGGCTTCACAGGTACCCTCAGCGACAAGGTTAGTGTGCGGGGTTTTTAAATTACACAGCTTATAACCACCTTATCCTGTTTTCCTAGTTTTATTTTCTGCCAACTATGCTTTCAATTTTCCTTGTGTTAATATCCAAACTCTTACTTTTTTTTTTCTCCTTAAATTTGATGCTGACGAATTCACTTCTTCTCGTATAATCTCCTTTTTTTTCTTTAATTTTTTCTCTACACCTAAATAACTTTTTCAATTCCAACAATCCTCAAAAAAAAAAACTGCTAGAAAACATTAAATTCCATTTGGCAAATCCTTTTTTTTATTATTAAAGTCTAAGAAAACCTGATAAATACAGATATGTTATGGTGCTATTCTTTTGCCCTTTTCATGAATGGATTGATTCTAGAAATGCAACCCTGCTTTTCATTCATAAAAATTTGTTCTCTGGCAACCTTGCTATGTTGTATTTCTTTTTTTAGCACACACCAGTTACACTTACTACTTTGACAACTTTACAATCCACACAAACAATAGAAAACACAAAAAACTACAATACACAAAAATTGCTATTCATTTTGGTAAGTATTTCCTTTATTTAGAATTAAATATTAATTAGCTACTTTTATCTTACAGGCAATATCTACATACAACAGAGAACCACATCAAACATGAATTGGAGACGGAGACTACAAGAAAAATTAACTTCGCCATAAATGCAAGCGACACCACAGATACAACAAAAGATAAACTTAGCAGACAAGACAAACGATGGTGAAGGGTTCAGAGCCAAATGTGCATCCATTAGGATTATTTGGTCCACAGGCAACACGCAACACAGTACAAATATAATGTAATAGAAAAATTTACTAAGTGCAAAGAGTTCAGCAGTATTAACATAAATGGCAAACTGTCAAACATTTTACTAAAGTTATCGATAAAAAATTAAGTTATGTCAAAAAAAAATGTAAAATTGTTCAACTTAAAATTGACATTTAAGCTTGAAATATTAAAAGTGTTGCTGAATCAGCGGTTTATGGGCAAATGTGGCGATTGACCATTTTTTTGTTCGTTTTGTTTTTATGTTTCTCATAAACAAAAAGTTGACAACATTTAATAAAAGAAACTAAAAGGCTTTTTTGTTTACATTTTTTATAGTTTGCTTTTTCTAACATTTTCTGTTTCTTTCTATCAATTCTATATCAATTCAATGAACAAAAAATGTAGTGTCATAAGGGCTTAATAATTTGTTCGAACATCTTAAAATTTGTTGTTAATTTAGTACAATGAAAATATTCTGAGTCAGAACATACTTACCATTATTTAAGTATTCTCGAATATAATAATACGATTAATGGCAAAAAACAAATGACTTTTTATATCAATTTTTGAATAAGAAAAATTTTTAATTTTGAGTTTTACTCAAATATTTTCGGAAAAATTTAATTTTCTCTACTAATACTCAAAGTTTACAAAATTTTAGTCCTCCTAATGCATTACAAATTACTACAAAAAAAATTTAACTAAAGCAATAAAAAATCAAATTAATTCAACAAACAAAACAACGAAAAAACAAAACTGCAACTAAAGCAAATAAAAAAAAACGAAACCAATTTAACAAAACAAAGCAACGAAAAATTCTTCTTGTCTACAAAATCGGTAAAAGCAATTCCATCTGGGTTCAATGCTTTTATAAAATTTTTTACAATACCCAGTTTGATGTGGAGTGGAGGAAGCAAAATCTTTTCCATATGACATTGAATGGGTTGAGGAACTCTTATTTATACTGCAATTTTTTTATCAAAGTACCTGGAACAGATAGAAACAGAAATCGTCCCGGCTTTGGTTTTTTTACAAATTATGTTCATGAAGGTCTTGACAGGTACTTTGATAAAAAAAATTACAGTATAAATAAGAGTTCCTCAACCCATTCAATGTCATATGGAAAAGATTTTGCTTCCTCCACTCCACATCAAACTGGGTATTGTAAAAAATTTTATAAAAGCATTGAACCCAGATGGAATTGCTTTTACCGAATTGCGCCGAATTTTTCCACGATTAAGCGGCATGAAAGTAAAAGAAGGTATGAACTCTAGCTACTTTATTAAATTAGATTTATATTTCATATCATAATGTTTTTATTTTACAGGAATTCTTAATGGACCGGACATTCGTCGTCTAATGAAGGACCAACAATTTGAACTTGCATTGAGTGATATGGAGCTATTGGGCTGGAATTCTGTGAAATAGAAAATGTATTAGGAAATCATCGGTCTGAAAATTGGCGAATTTTAATTGGAGATATGCTAACCGCATTTAAAAACTTAAACGTCAAAATGTCATTGAAAATACATTTTTTGCATTGTCATGCAGAAAAATTTAATGAACAATCACCAGCCGAGTCTGATGAACATGGCGAGAGATTTCACCAAGTAACAGCCAGACTCGAACACTGGTATAGTGGCAAACAACTTGATTCGCTATTAGAGGATATTTGTTGGAATCTGCAGGAGGAAGAAGAATAAATTTGTAAATAAAAACTTAAACTTTAATTAACAACAAAAATAAATGTTTTAATTTTTGAAGTTTCGTCTGGTTATTATATATTTCATCTTTTGTGAATAAAATCAAAAGTTGTAGACAGATTTTAATTACTTATGTCCTGTTTTGTTTGGAACTTTGTGTGCTATACCTGCAGGAAAAATTAGAAGCACAGCTGCGTTTTCCAATTTTTTATGCCGTTTTAAAAAACAAAATTTTTGAAATTTTGCTAAAAAAAAACTATTTTTTTTGGTCAAAAAAAAAATTATGTTTCTACAACGACTGCGCATATTGGAAAAAAGTTTAACCTCACTTAAAGAAAATTTCATTGCGGAATTTCGTTTTTATTAGTTTTTTCAATAAACTGAACCGTTTTTGAGTTACGCGAATATATGTTGTGCAACCTCCTCCATTTTCGAAATAACGGTATATTTCGAAAAAACGAACTAACCTAAAAAAAACGGTTAGCACCACTGGATTCAGCGTACCCGAATTAGGTTAACCCGCCAGGTGCCCCGTTTGTCACATTTTCCAACTAGCACAGTGTTATTTTTTCAGAAGATATGTTTTTTAAAAACACGACCTCTTGGTGTCGTGAGTAGTAGTCTATTAAAACCAAAACATACTCATTATTTGGCAGCGGTCCAAGTAAATCCGTTGCCACACATTGCCATGGACCGTTTGGAAAGGCATGCCTCTGCATGGCAAGTGGATTAGATACTCGCGAAACAAGCAAGCAGTCACGACTTCTTTGTCAATCAGTGGCCACCAGACTTTAGCTCTTAGCCTACGTTTCATGGCTGACTCTCCTGGGTGCCCCTTATGGGCCAGCTGAAGTACTCTTTCACGCAAAGACTTCGGTATCACTATACGAGTTCCTCGCAAGACAATGTTACCAATAGACGAAAGCTCTGATCGGAACGGATAATATTCTGGATATGTGTTATAACATTTCCTATTTCTTCATCTTCAGCACTTTCCTTAGATATAACAGTAATGCCAAGGGAATAAGGTTTGACACAATATGAAATATGCTATCTTCACAATTTCCATCAAATGAACTTGAGTCAGTAATTCTGCAGAGTAGAGCTGTCAAACTATCGATAGCACTACCGATAGTATCGATGTTTTTTTTTTTGCGTTAATATCGATTGTTTTTAATCACTATCGATAGTATCGACAAAAAAATGCCATCACTTTAACATATGTTGAGACTGCTAATTTGGGAAAGTACACAATAGAACAATAAGAATTATATTAAGCTTGTTTCCGCATATGTAAATATAAATTGAAGTTGAGGTTCTGCAATCATGGATAAATACGTGAAGAAATCAAAAAGTAAGTAATAGTTTAAAATACACAAAAGGCTTTCCGTTATTCGTATGTACTCGTATATTTTTCTATAACAAAAATAGCTGCCAGCACAGAGAATATAAATGGAAATGGAAACAACGAAAGTGGTAGCGAATCTGATAATGAAGCAGAAATGAAAACTAGAAGGATGTCCTCAGAAGTGTGGGTCTTTTTTGAAAAATCCAAGGATGGTAAATACGCTAAATGTCGTTCCTGCTCTCGAATTTACAAAACCAGCGGCAACACGTCGAACCTTTTTGATCATCTTAAACGTGCTCATCCCACATTTAGAGAATTGCCAAAGCCAGGAAAAACAATAGATTCCTTTTTAAAAAAAAACTGCTGAATACGAATCCACGTCAAAACGTAAAAAAACAATTGACAGAGCCTTAACGATTATGATTGCTTGCGACGTTCAACCGTTTAGCATTGTTAAGGATAAAGGATTTCGGGACTTTGTGAAATGTTTAGATCCTCGCTATGCTTTACCATCACGTAATACCCTACAAAATGTACATATGGGTGATTTGTACAGAGAAACAAAAGGTAAATTGCAATTAATCCTTAATTAAGTGGAATACTGCGCAATTACAACAGATTATTGGACATCACGTGCAAATGAAGGATACCTGACTGTTACATGCCACTTTATTACGAAAGAATTAATTTTACGTGCAACAGTTTTATCAACAAAAAAACTTCTACTGGCTACCAACCACTGTGCAGATATCATAGCATCTTCATTGCGCTCTGTGTTTGATGAATGGAACATTATGAAAAAGGGAATAGCTATCGTAACAGATAATGCAACTTCCATGATAAAAGCATGCGAACTGCTGCAAAATAGAAATCTTCCTTGCTACGCACATACTGTCAATCTAGTAGTTCAAGACTGTTTAGCTCAAACAAATATAAAAGATGTTCTAACTAAATGTAAGCGGATCGTGGCATTTTTTAAGTCAAGTACTATATCCTACGAAAAGTTCAAAGCCGCACAAGGTACAGGCAAACCGTATAGTCTACTACAGGAGGTACCCACGCGATGGAATAGCGCTTACAGGATGATTGAGAGAATTTTGCTGACAAACGAATGTATTTCTACAGTTCTCTTGGCAACTTCAAAAGCTCCATTGCCTCTGACGGCGGATGAAATCGACCTATTGGAAGATCTCAAAGAGATACTTTCACCGTTTGATAATGCCACAGTACAAACGTCATCGAGTTTCTCCGTTACGGTTTCGCTCATAATACCTCTAACATTTGGCATTTTTCAACGCATTGAAGAATTTAAAAAAAAAATTAAGACATCGGAAGGGTTGCAGACGTGTCTATTCTTGACCGAGCGAATAAAGAAGAGGCTATTTCCATACGAAGAGCGTACGTTAACAAGATTGGGAACATTATTGGATCCTAGGTTTAAAAAAGGTTTCTGATCCGTTTTTAATGCAGGTCAAGCAACAAAAACCCTAGAAAATGAAATTTCTGGTATATGTCAGGTAACTCTTGCTGGCAAAACATATTATTTTCGGGTCGTCGTTAGTATCAAACTGTATAAGGACTGCGCCTAAATCAACCGGGCTAGCATCAGCTACTAACCTGGTTCTCCTCTTTGGGTCAAAGTACGATAAATTTGGAATTTGCGACAGCTTTATTTTAAGATGTTGAAAAGCGGTTTCCTGATTTGGACTCCATACAAATTTTGTGTGCAATTTTAACAACATCCTTAGTGGTTGGGTGACGTTTGCCAAATCAGGTATAAATCTTCCAACATATGTAATCAGACCCAAAAAACTTCTAACTTCTTCCCTAGTGTTTGGAGCACGAAAATCTGCAATGACTGTAATTTTTTCAGAAAGAATATGTCCCAAAAATTTTAATATTTGCACCTCTTAATTTTGTCATAACCGAATCAAATGTAGGCAAAGGATAATTTTCGCTCAACACCGCTTTATTAGCTCGACGCATATCAATGCATAACCTCATGTCACCATTTCCCTTGAATACGATAACCACTGGTGAAGTCCATGGACTTGGTCTGTAGACAGGTTCAATTATGTCTAGATTAATTGCTTCTTCTAGTTTATCTGCCACTTTTTCCTCAAGAGCAATGGTATCCTTCGGAGTGGTTGTTGCACAGTTTTAACAGACCTATCGATGGCCAATTTAACCTGAATATTCTTCATTTTCGGAAATGGTTGTGTAATTTCAATGTGATTAACATTTAACCCAAGCCGTAATACCTTAAGTTTAATTGCTATCTCGCGACCTAATAGTGACTGACTTCCATTTTATATGACGTAAAATGTAGCAATCATCTCCGAATTGTTTTTTGCTGCGATTGGAGAGTCAAAAACGCAAATAACTTTTAGGATATGACTAGAAGCATATGCCTTAAATTGGTTTGATGAATTACATCTGGTATTCCACATAACCGCTTTTTCATTTTTCAACATCATCCAATCGTTTTCACTTAGGAGATTGAATCGTGGCCCGGAGTCGATTACCAATGATAGACATTGTCCACCGACACGGCATTCTATTATTTCATCACTTTGGCAGTTGTCATCGATTTTGAAACAGGTAAATTCGTGCAATGCGTCTTCATTACCTGAACCATCCCCTTCTTCGTTTTGTATACAACGTACTTTTGCTTGTTTAATGTTGTGCCTTTTTCCATCACTATCTTCATATTCGGAAAACCTTCTTTTCAAGTTTTTAGTTTTGCACTTGACAGCAAAATGTCCCACAAAGGAGCATTTATTGCAACTTGCATGTCGAGCTGGGCAACTTAACGACTTACCAACGTGACCACTTCGCCCACATCTAACATACATTCCACTTCAGAATTTTGGGAGAAACTCTTTCTCGAAGTAATCTTATTGACAACTTCCTCGTCGACTTTTGCCAGCATGCTTTGTGATTGTTTATTAATTTGCTCATATACCTGGCAAGCTTCAATGACGTCAATAAGGCTCTGCTCTTTTTCAGCTCCATAGGAGCCCATGAATCGATTATCTTTGATACAGATTTCTTCTATTTCTGTTTTGGTCGTTCCGAAGGAACATTTTGCGACTTGCTGCCTTAAGCGTAATAAAAATTGTCTGTTTGTATTTCCTTATTAAGCTAATACGGCCTATAATCTTTTATGTAATTAAAAATACAATTTTAATACATTTTTTCCCGACGTTTCGTCAATTTTTTGTCGACTTCTTCTGGGGATCGTCTATTTAATAAAAACATGACATTAATTAACAGTTTTTTACCAAATAACATTTAGAACTTACATTTTTTTAAATATTATAAATATTATTACATTAAAAGAGCAATTTTAAAACAAGAGTTTCCATTTAACATATATAATGCAAAAACAAAAAACATAAAATTATTATTAAACACATAATATTTAAATATTTTAACTCAGTTTATTTGATGGCTACCCTATAACTAGCACATATGTTATTAGTATCTTCTTTCAAATTCATCGTATTATTTATGTTTTGCTGAATTCTCAAGCTCTCTTTCGTAAATCTCTTTCTCATATTTCCATCCTTGTCTAATATCCTAATATGTTGAAAATCTGGGGTATGATGTGACCTGATCATATGCATGGCTAATGCTGTTGTTTCTTTCTGTCGCGTAATATCCATTTTGTGTTCTCCTATTCTTGTTGATAAAGCTCTCTTTGTTGTTCCTATATACACCTGATTACAGAGTTCTTCGTTATTCCCTTTACATCTTATTTCATAAACAACGTTATTTTGTTGTAGTTTTTCTATTGGCGCTTTTATTTTAGTGAATATTTCATTTGTTGTTTTGTTAGGCTTATACGCAAAACATATGTTATTTAGTTTCAGTGTTGTCATCATGTTTCTTTTGTCAGTAAGGCTAGGGATGTATGGTACACTATAGAATTTTTTGTTTTCCATTCCATCAGTGTTGTCAATTTTCTTATTTTTGTTCAATGGATTAAATGCGTCGTCTATTAAAGAATTAATTAATTTTTTAGGAAAACTATTTTGTGTCAATATTTCTTTTATTATGTTTATATTTTTGTCGTAGAATATTTCGTCACTAATCTTAAGTACCCTTTTTATGAAATTTCTCGCTGTATTTATAATCTGGCCTCTGGGTTGTGTGGTGTTGAAATTCATGAGTCTGCCTGACGCTGTTTCCTTAGAGTACCAATTAAAAATAATATTGTCCTTATTTCTCCGTAGTTTTGTGTCGAGGTATGCTATTTCATTGTTTTTTTCTATTTCGATGGTGAATTTAATTTTTTGATGGTGAGAATTTAAAGTTTCAAGAATTTCGTCCTTATCGTCCTTGTTGATGATAGCGAAAATGTCGTCCACATATTTTGCTATGTATTTAATATTGATATTTTTATTTTTTAATTTCATTATTGCATCGTCCAGTAAATTATCAAGAACAATATCCGCTATTGTAGGAGAGAGCGGGTTACCCATTGGCATACCAAATATCTGTTTAATTATTTTTTTACCATAAACAAAGTAATTATTATCCGTTAGACAGAATTTCAAAATTTCTAAAAATGTCGGCTTAGGAATGTTTGTAAATTTCTTTATTGTTAGCCATTTTTCCATAATATTCTTAATAGCTGTGTGTACCGGAATATTTGTGAACAGTGAGATGACATCAAAAGATACTAATATATCATGAGGCTCAAGTTCTATATTACATATACGATTTTTTAATTCAAATGAATTTTTGATGTTATATTCTTCAGATATAATATGTTTAAGGATATTTCCTAAATATTTGGACAAATTATAACATGGTACTTGTATTGATGACACAATTGGCCTAAGAGGGGTTTCCGGTTTATGGATTTTTGGTAATCCGTATATTCTTGAGGCAACAGCTGCATGACAAGTAAGATTACGTTTTTGCCATATGTCAATGAATCTATTCTTTTCCAAGTTTGATATGATGTCGTTATTCTGTCTTTGAAGTTTTTGAGTCGGATCTATTCTTAATGTTCTGTAAGTATCTCTGTTTTCTAGAAGAGTTTCCATTTTCTGTTCATAACATTTTCTGTACATGGCCACCGTTTTGTTACCTTTATCTGCTTTTATTATGATCATATCTTGGTGCTTTTTTAAAAATTTTTTAGTTTTTTCAAAAACAGTTAAAATAAATTTTTCCCTAGGAGTGTTCTTAATTTTTCTTTTAAAACCAATTATACTATTTGCCAGCTTAGTTCTTGCTATATCCTTTTCCTTGTCTGTATTTTCGTCCATGTCTTGGATGCATTGTTCTATATCTGCGATTATATTTATTGGAGAAAAATTATTGTCCGTTACTGGTAATGCAAACTTATTTCCTAACGAGAGAATCCATTTACATTCCATAGGTATATTTATTGTTGTTTTATTTTCAAACCAATGATTATTAAAAATTAGTCCGTATGACTTGAACTGTTTTTCTTTAAGTGTATTTAATTTAATCAGCTGTTTTGTCTTCACTTCTTCTCTTATGTGTTTTGTTCTGTCCGTTTGTTTGCTAATGAAATTTCTGTAGTCATCATCTGTTAACATTTCCTCAATACCAGCACTCATGTGATAAATTTTTCTTTTTGTCAATTTGATATTTGTGGTTGTTTGTGAAATCTCCAAATTGAGAATTTTTTTATGAAAATTATGTTCCATCTTACCCAATTGGTTTACTATTGTGCGGCATTTAAATAATTGTTTAACTTGAGTTGTTGTGTTTTTTGTATGTGTTGGAATTATACCATAACCTCTGCAAGATAATAAAAATGTTAACCTTTCTTGTTGTTGTGCTAATCTTTTCACTTCGTTACAATACTCCTTCATCACCCTGCATATTCCGTCGTTATATTTGAATTGTATATGTTTAAAAAAACCCTTCATGTTTTGTTTGGTAAAGTTTTAATGTGTGGTCTCAATTAAATAATTTATTTTCGGCAAGCTCTCCGATATATTGCTATGTTGTTTTTTATTTGGCCAATTTTCCTTTGTCTGTTTGTATTTCCTTATTAAGCTAATACGGCCTATAATCTTTTATGTAATTAAAAATACAATTTTAATACATTTTTTCCCGACGTTTCGTCAATTTTTTGTCGACTTCTTCTGGGGATCGTCTATTTAATAAAAACATGACATTAATTAACAGTTTTTTACCAAATAACATTTAGAACTTACATTTTTTTAAATATTATAAATATTATTACATTAAAAGAGCAATTTTAAAACAAGAGTTTCCATTTAACATATATAATGCAAAAACAAAAAACATAAAATTATTATTAAACACATAATATTTAAATATTTTAACTCAGTTTATTTGATGGCTACCCTATAACTAGCACATATGTTATTAGTATCTTCTTTCAAATTCATCGTATTATTTATGTTTTGCTGAATTCTCAAGCTCTCTTTCGTAAATCTCTTTCTCATATTTCCATCCTTGTCTAATATCCTAATATGTTGAAAATCTGGGGTATGATGTGACCTGATCATATGCATGGCTAATGCTGTTGTTTCTTTCTGTCGCGTAATATCCATTTTGTGTTCTCCTATTCTTGTTGATAAAGCTCTCTTTGTTGTTCCTATATACACCTGATTACAGAGTTTTTCGTTATTCCCTTTACATCTTATTTCATAAACAACGTTATTTTGTTGTTGTTTTTCTATTGGCGCTTTTATTTTAGTGAATATTTCATTTGTTGTTTTGTTAGGCTTATACGCAAAACATATGTTATTTAGTTTCAGTGTTGTCATCATGTTTCTTTTGTCAGTAAGGCTAGGGATGTATGGTACACTATAGAATTTTTTGTTTTCCATTCCATCAGTGTTGTCAATTTTCTTATTTTTGTTCAATGGATTAAATGCGTCGTCTATTAAAGAATTAATTAATTTTTTAGGAAAACTATTTTGTGTCAATATTTCTTTTATTATGTTTATATTTTTGTCGTAGAATATTTCGTCACTAATCTTCAGTACCCTTTTTATGAAATTTCTCGCTGTATTTATAATCTGGCCTCTGGGTTGTGTGGTGTTGAAATTCATGAGTCTGCCTGACGCTGTTTCCTTAGAGTACCAATTAAAAATAATATTGTCCTTATTTCTCCGTAGTTTTGTGTCGAGGTATGCTATTTCATTGTTTTTTTCTATTTCGATGGTGAATTTAATTTTTTGATGGTGAGAATTTAAAGTTTCAAGAATTTCGTCCTTATCGTCCTTGTTGATGATAGCGAAAATGTCGTCCACATATTTTGCTATGTATTTAATATTGATATTTTTATTTTTTAATTTCATTATTGCATCGTCCAGTAAATTATCAAGAACAATATCCGCTATTGTAGGAGAGAGCGGGTTACCCATTGGCATACCAAATATCTGTTTAATTATTTTTTTACCATAAACAAAGTAATTATTATCCGTTAGACAGAATTTCAAAATTTCTAAAAATGTCGGCTTAGGAATGTTTGTAAATTTCTTTATTGTTAGCCATTTTTCCATAATATTCTTAATAGCTGTGTGTACCGGAATATTTGTGAACAGTGAGATGACATCAAAAGATACTAATATATCATGAGGCTCAAGTTCTATATTACATAGACGATTTTTTAATTCAAATGAATTTTTGATGTTATATTCTTCAGATATAATATGTTTAAGGATATTTCCTAAATATTTGGACAAATTATAACATGGTACTTGTATTGATGACACAATTGGCCTAAGAGGGGTTTCCGGTTTATGGATTTTTGGTAATCCGTATATTCTTGGGGCAACAGCTGCATGACAAGTAAGATTACGTTTTTGCCATATGTCAATGAATCTATTCTTTTCCAAGTTTGATATGATGTCGTTATTCTGTCTTTGAAGTTTTTGAGTCGGATCTATTCTTAATGTTCTGTAAGTATCTCTGTTTTCTATCAATATTAAATACATAGCAATATTAAATACATAGCAAAATATGTGGACGACATTTTCGCTATCATCAACAAGGACGATAAGGACGAAATTCTTGAAACTTTAAATTCTCACCATCAAAAAATTAAATTCACCATCGAAATAGAAAAAAACAATGAAATAGCATACCTCGACACAAAACTACGGAGAAATAAGGACAATATTATTTTTAATTGGTACTCTAAGGAAACAGCGTCAGGCAGACTCATGAATTTCAACACCACACAACCCAGAGGCCAGATTATAAATACAGCGAGAAATTTCATAAAAAGGGTACTGAAGATTAGTGACGAAATATTCTACGACAAAAATATAAACATAATAAAAGAAATATTGACACAAAATAGTTTTCCTAAAAAATTAATTAATTCTTTAATAGACGACGCATTTAATCCATTGAACAAAAATAAGAAAATTGACAACACTGATGGAATGGAAAACAAAAAATTCTATAGTGTACCATACATCCCTAGCCTTACTGACAAAAGAAACATGATGACAACACTGAAACTAAATAACATATGTTTTGCGTATAAGCCTAACAAAACAACAAATGAAATATTCACTAAAATAAAAGCGCCAATAGAAAAACAACAACAAAATAACGTTGTTTATGAAATAAGATGTAAAGGGAATAACGAAGAACTCTGTAATCAGGTGTATATAGGAACAACAAAGAGAGCTTTATCAACAAGAATAGGAGAACACAAAATGGATATTACGCGACAGAAAGAAACAACAGCATTAGCCATGCATATGATCAGGTCACATCATACCCCAGATTTTCAACATATTAGGATATTAGACAAGGATGGAAATATGAGAAAGAGATTTACGAAAGAGAGCTTGAGAATTCAGCAAAACATAAATAATACGATGAATTTGAAAGAAGATACTAATAACATATGTGCTAGTTATAGGGTAGCCATCAAATAAACTGAGTTAAAATATTTAAATATTATGTGTTTAATAATAATTTTATGTTTTTTGTTTTTGCATTATATATGTTAAATGGAAACTCTTGTTTTAAAATTGCTCTTTTAATGTAATAATATTTATAATATTTAAAAAAATGTAAGTTCTAAATGTTATTTGGTAAAAAACTGTTAATTAATGTCATGTTTTTATTAAATAGACGATCCCCAGAAGAAGTCGACAAAAAATTGACGAAACGTCGGGGAAAAAATGTATTAAAATTGTATTTTTAATTACATAAAAGATTATAGGCCGTATTAGCTTAATAAGGAAATACAAACAGACAAAGGAAAATTGGCCAAATAAAAAACAACATAGTAATAAAAATTTGTTTAAAGATTCCCCCTCGGAAGGTCTTAAAATTCTGTAAAGATGCCTTTCAAAGGTTGAATTTCTTTTGGGAGAAAAATATTCATCCAGCTTTTTGACTAATACCGTAAATACAGTTTCATTAGCTATTGTAGTTCCATCAACTAATGCCCCTGGGAGATTGTAGACGACTTCTTGTAGTTGTGGGCCTCCTAAATGAAGCAACTTATTTTTCTTTTTGACTGGATCGTTTATTTCCTCCGACGCAAGGTACAACTTAAAAGATCGGAACCACTTTTTCCATTCTATCCGCACCAACGATTTGTCAATAGCATCACACATAAATGGCTTTATGTCTGACATTGTTGTGATTTATAACAAGCAATGCTTCCTATATTATGCCTGAGAAAAAACCAGAAGAAGAAAACAAAATATTTTATAGCCAGGTGCTACCCCATTTTAATGTAATCAATTTACATACCAATGCACAATTTAATGTACCGTTAAACTTTTTTTATGTCGGTTCCACAATTGAATGTGCGGCTAATTTCACAATTTAATGTAATTTAATGTAAGCCTCTTCCTGCTCAATTTACTGATCAACTTTTTTATTTTATTTATTTAATGTGTTTATGTTTATCCTGAACAACAAGATTAAATCTTATAATTATAGTACAGGAATTTTAGATTTTAAAGTTAAATTTAAAGTTAATTGAAATAAAGTTATGAATATAAATAAAGAAGACAAAGTACGAAAATAAGTAAAAAATAATTGTCGATAAGTATAATTTACGATTGAAACAATTAGTACACAATAAAAAATGTGAAAGGTTAAAATAAAAAAGAAAGAAGAAAAAAATATCAATAAAAATATGAAAACAGTAGTAAAATGGAAATAAAATTAAATTAAAGTTGTATGTACAAGTACCCATATAAAAATCAAAGTTAGGAAGTTTGTTTAAAAAACAAAATAATTTAAAAATCACTTAAAGAGTTCAAAAAGATTTTTCTTAAATGCGTTTGCATTACTAAGGAGCTGAATGTTATGAGGGAGAAAATTCCAAAGACGAACAGCATGTATAAAGAATTGCCACTCGGAAACAAGACTGCAACGTCTCACAGTGGGATTTTTTGTGCAATAAGTCATTTTTTCGACACATAAAATTTAAAAATGTAATGATGCAGTTTTGTAGAAAATTGATTCAGTATGAAGAATCCATAAACAGTATTCCAAAAAAACGTTTATTTGTCTTTGAAATAATGAAGTAAAGTCACATGTAAATTTTGGTCCAAAATATTGAAAACTGTTTACGCATTTCTAAAGTGTTTGTACGTAAGATAATTTTATTGCTCTGATTTAAATAGTGATTTTCTTCAAATATAGCCTTTTCTGCGTATGTAAAAAAAAATTATAAAATTCGCTCATATGGTTTAAAAGATATGATAGAATAAAATTTGTTCTATAATGTGCCGTGATTACAAACTTCCTTGGAAAAAAAGGTTGCTCGGTCGTGCTCGGTGCTCTCGCTATAATAAAATGAAAGGTAAGACTCCATACTATCATTTAAAAAAAAATTTAAATAATTAATAATCTTTTATAAAATCATAAAATTGGTTTCCGATTTCATGAAATTTTTAATTTTAAAAAATTACAAAAATATATTGCATAATTTTAGGCACGTGCGTTATAATGACATTAAGTTACAACAATAACTTATTTAGAATAGATTAAAAACAAAACCATATGATTTAACAACAATAAAAATAAAACAATTTGTGAAAATATCGAAGTGGAAAAGATATTATTAAAATGAGTTTATTTTCTGTGTTATATAGTGAACTGAGTTACGAACTCATTAATTGCAATGCAAGTTTGGAATTAATAACCGATTTCATTACATCAAAAAATGCAATGCTTCAGGATGAAGAAATCGGTATAGTGAAAAGAGCAATTCAAAAGAGGTTTCTTGGTCATTTCAAAAAACGGTGGCAAGATGGAACAGATGGGTATACGAGTGGATGCAGTCCAACAAGGAACTGGGTCTACTAACGATGGAAATACGTCCAGGCGTTTCTTTTCTAACCCCGCACTTGTTGCCGATGTGACTGGTGTAGAGGAGCAACTAATTGATCGATTTCGCATTATACTACAAATAATAACTTGTGGCAAAAAAGTTAATTCCTTGAAGTTCAAGAATTTTGCTCAAGATACAGCAAAACTTTTTGTTGAAAAATATAGTTGGTATTATATGCCAGTAACAGTACACAAAATACTAATACACGGAAAGGATATCATAGATGCGGCAATACTTCCTATTGGCAGCTTTCTGAAGAAGCCGAAGAAGCCAGAAATAAAGATTATAGAAATTATAGATTAAGGTTCTCCAGAAAATGTGATAGAGTTGCAACAAATACAGATGTTTTTCATCGACTTTTAGTATCATCAGATCCTTTTAGAAGTAGCATTAGATGTCAACCCCGTAAACAGGTTATGGAACTTGATGATATAGTTACAGAAATGATAGATGATGAATAAAAGTCTATATTTAAATGCATGTATTGAAATTTATTTATAAAATAATTAGTTTTGGTAATGAAACAAAAAGTTGTGGGAAAAAATATAATATGGATTATATGGGCGGTGGGTAGAGGGCGTGGCCAATTTTGATGAAACTTTTTATTTTTCTTAATTGAGCTAACCAAAGGCTCTGTGCCAAATTTCAAAAACTTTGGGCCAAAAATTAATTTTGGGTTCTATGGGCGGTGGGTAGTGGGCGTGGCCAATTTTGATGAAACTTTACTTTTTTCTTAATTAAGCTAACCAAAGGCTCTGTGCCAAATTTCAACATTCTACGAGCACTATACACGTATCGAACTACATTATTGAAAACTACATTTAACTTCTGCTTACTTACGGAATCACAGCTGGCGAAAAGCTCACAGCCATAAAGTAAACCGGGCATAATGTACGTTTTTGCTAATAGCATTCTTATAAAATGTTGGGTTCGCCAGAGTGATCGTAGTTTAGCATACGTTTGACCTACAATAGCATTAACATGATTTGACCAAGTCAACCTATCATTGAAAACTATCCCAAGGTTTTTTGAGTGTGACACAATTTCTATAGGTACGTTATTCAGAAGTATGTTGAGTAGAAAATCTGTGCAGAACGTCTCTTTTGTATTAGCAAACATTTAGATTTTTTTGGGTTGAGACAAAGCCCATTTGCCGTTGCCCAGCAATGTATACTTGGAGACAAGCAGCAATGATTGCAGGGTTCAGAATGCGCAATATAGCTAATCTATTGATGATGCATAAGCCTCTTCTGTATCCAATGACCGTCTATGCGCGGTGACACCCTACACGAGGTGTCTCTGTTGTAATAGCAGAACATGGCGGATCTAGAGCGGACACTCGATAAAAACCCGTAATTCCGGATGTTATCCGCACCGTGTCCATGGAATGAATGGCACCACGTTAATGTGTCTTAAAACGGTGGCCTCTGGACAAGGGCATTGTCCAGTTGTATTATGCCCATCTGCAACATGGGGCTCTGTTGCATGATGTTTTGTTTTCTCCCCAGTAATTGATAATTTCTTTACAGATGGAACAATCTATTAAACAGAAAAACGAAGATAAATCAGAACAGGTCGCCATGGACCTTACTGAATCTGTTGAAGGCTCAAACGTGCCTAACACGTCAACAGTAATATCGGCTAATACCTTAGCGTTGGGGGACTCCTGTCCCAAATCCACTGAGGTAGCCATCACAACGGATGAAGAGGATGCGTTATTGGAGTTAACGCCTAACACGCAACCCACTACATCCGCCAATACCGTTGCCATGGTGCAACAGACTAAAAGTGCAAATGATAGACCAAAATTATGTGGGGCTGCACGCAAACGTCTAAAGCTCTTTATGGAGCAAGGTATGGACATCGATGAGGCAAGAAGACTGTGCCTAAAGCCGATGAAAGAAGTTCGCAGTGACATGCGAGACCTTAAAATCCCCAGGAAAAGAGGTAGGTCAGATGGATCATCTCCTGATAAACCTAACCCTCCTAAAAGAGTAGCTAGTGCAACTGCAGATGGTATACCTGGTACCAAAAGCATAAACACACCTAATCCTACTCTACCCTCGTACAGGGATATGGTCCAAATTGTGCGGCTAGGGGTAATTCCATCAGATTTCCCAATGACTATATGGTCTGATGACAAGCTAAAGCTTATACAGACAGCAGTCCTGGACAAAATTGTGGAGCTGAAAAAAGGCTCAATAAAACCACAATTTGCAGGCTGTACGTTCAAACCAGGCTGGCTTGTTTTTAACTGCAAGGGAAACGATTCAGCTCAATGGATCAAGGATCATGTTCCCACACTGAAACCTTGGGATGATGCGGCAATAAAGGTTGTGTCAGAGGAGGATGTTCCACGAACGGAGAAATTCGTTGGATATTTTCCCGAATCACCTGATATACCCAACAACAGAATTCTATCACTCATAGAAGGTCAGAATGGTGACCTAATGGTAGAATTCTGGAAGATATTGAATCGGGTCAGTAAGGGTAGCATTGCTGAAATCACCTTTGCAATTGACCCTAAATCGGCTTCCCAACTAAAGGAGAGAAACTACCACATTGGCTATGGGTATGGCACAGTGCACATGAGGCCTACAAATCGCCAACACAGGGCGAACGACCTACCCATGAGGGCAAAAGTGAGTGACAGAACAAGTCAAATAGTTTCTAGCAAAAAGGACATTAAATGCCCTAAATTGCAAATAGACTTACCTTCTTGTTCTGGTACAACCACCAAGCCCGACACGCAAAAGAAGGATGTACCCTACTCAACCGGAAAGGTTCGTCAATACCTAAAGGACAACATTGTCCTTAAAAAGTCCACTGACGAACCAACCAGTTCGAGAAAAGGTATAACTTCTTCTACGAACAGGCCAATCTCGAGCAAAATAAAGAGAAACTCTGGTAACAGACCGCGAAAAGGCGACAGTGCCTCAGCAGAGGAAGCAGCTTTACAAAGCACCAACCGCGGTAGAAAGATGGCTGCGCGGTCCAGGAAACAGTCTAATGTTTCCCACCGCTAGTAAACATATAGCCAAGAGGCACTTGAAGTGCCTGCAGGTGAACTTACATCACGCCAAGGCAGCGTCCGATTTGCTATGCCGTAGGTTCACCAAAGACCTCCTGGATATCTGTTTTATTCAGGAACCATGGATCAACTCAGGGGTAATCAAGGGACTCCATTGCGATCATGGTAAGCTTATTTATGATTCAAATGCGATAAGGCCCAGAGCGGCACTGCTCGTCAGAAAGGATCTAACATTTTTGACTATCTCAGAATTCGTTCATGAGGATCTTGTGGCGATACGGGCAAATATTCCATCGATAGGAGCCGAACATGATGTAATCATTGCCTCTGCCTACATGCCAGGGGATGATACGATGGCGCCTTCATCGGAGGTTTTCAAACTGGTAGACTATTGCCAAAAGAAAAATCTGGGTTGGATTATTTGCTGTGATGCCAACGCTCATCATACGGTTTGGGGTAGCAGTAATATCAACAAACGAGGTGAGTCTTTATTAGAATTCATTTGCAATTACAATGTAAATATAGCAAACAGGGGTGATGAACCTACCTTTAGGAATATTATTAGACAGGAGGTTTTGGATCTCACATTATCTAGTAATAACCTATCATATGCCATAAGAAATTGGCACGTCTCTGATGATATTTCTATGTCTGACCATCGGTATATATTGTTCGACATTGAAGGATCTTTGACGTATGAAGCGAAATATCGTAATCCCAAAAATACGAATTGGGAACTTTTTCGCTTTCACTTACGTAACACTGAAAATTTCAATAGGGACTTAATATTTGGTAAATCGGAAATCGATTTTGAGGCAAAAGAATTAAGTTCGAACATTCGTACTGCTTTCGAATCTAGTTCTCAGTTAAAGTCTAGGAGGCCGAAGAGGCATGTACCCTGGTGGCATAATGGGCTTGAAAAACTAAGGGCTAAGGCTAGACATCTATTCAACAGAGCCAAACTTACAGGTGACTGGATCACCTATAAAACGGCTATCACTGAATACAATAAGGAAATCAGGAGGTCAAAAAGATCAACGTGGCGTAGCTACTGCGAGGAAATTGATAATCTCCCGGAAACTATTCGGCTACAAAAGACCTTATCTCGGGATCATACTAATGGTCTCTGTATGCTGAAACGTCCAGATGGTACGTACACTGAGTCACCGGAGGAGACCTGTAAACTTCTACTAGATACTCACTTTCCCGGTTCATTGCCTTTCAAGGAAACTGCGACTTTCACAAGGGTTCTCTCAATATCCAATAGAAAGCGTCGGTTAGCAGGCAGGATGTTTAGTACAGAGCGGGTAAAATGGGCGATATCTAAATTTAGCCCATTTAAATCCCCAGGAACAGATGGAATTTTTCCATGCTTTCTACAACAAGGTAATAACATTATCGTCCCTCAACTATCGAGAATCTTCATATCAAGTTTAATGGCATGTCATGTGCCAACGACTTGGCGTGAAGTTAAAGTGGTATTTATACCTAAGGCTGGGGGAAAATCTGAACAACTGCCAAAGTCGTACAGACCAATTAGTCTCAGCTCGTTTTTCCTGAAAACGATGGAGAAACTACTCGATAGTTATATTAGGGATAACTATCTCTTGATGAATCCAATACATCGTTTCCAGTTTGCCTACCAACCTGGTAAATCTACGGTGACTGCCATTCATCAATTAACGACGCAAATCGAAAAGGCCATTGGTGCCAATAACATATCACTTTGTGCGTTTATTGACATTCAGGGGGCCTTCGACAACACGTCATATAGTGCTATTGATTTATCACTGTATAGAAAAGGAGTTCCGAATATTATAAGGAAATGGATTTTGGAAATGCTGTCATCCAGGGTTATTAAGTTGGACTTAGGAGGGTCATCGAAAACCATACGGGCAACCAGAGGATGCCCACAAGGTGGCGTATTATCGCCTTTATTGTGGACTCTGGTTATCGATGAACTACTGGAAAAACTTAACAACCTAGGATTCCGTACATATGGCTACGCCGATGACCTAGTAATTTCTATTACTGGGTGGGATGACGTAACGATATCGGAAAGGATGCAGACTGCTCTAAATATAACCAACAAGTGGTGCTTGGATAAGGGTTTAACCATCAACCCAGCCAAGACAATTATTGTGCCATTCACAAAACGTAGAGCTATTAGACTTATAGAGCCTACATTGAATGGCTCATCTATTGGGTTTTCTAAGGAAGTAAAATATCTTGGGGTTACACTTGATAGCTCTCTCACTTGGCGAACACTATCAAAAGAGCTACTAGAGCATTATATGCCTGCCAGCGACTTTTTGGTAAAACGTGGGGGTTAAGACCGAAGATGATTTACTGGTCGTTTATTACAATTATTAGGCCAATAATAACATACGCTGCTTTAGCATGGTGGAAAAAAGTTGAACAGCTGACTGCTAGATCGCAACTTGACAAGATCTATCGGCTCATCTGTATCTCTATTACTGGGTCCATGAAGACCTGCCCCACTCATGCTCTGGGTGCAATCCTACATATCCCACCCCTACATTTATTGATAATGGAGGAGGCCTATAGGAGTGCAGCCAGACTACCGGAGATATCCCGTCTATTGCCGGGAGATCTGGTTGGGCACATGAGCATACTAGGCATCTTTGCGAATGATCCTAGTATTGCAGTATCAGACTATATGTCAAAAACTCTGGTGTTAAATAGAAGGTTTAACGTCCTTATACCTAAAAGGGATGAATGGTTAAATCAGACATGGTGGCAGACTAATGCCGATCAAGTATGGTTTACCGATGGTTCCAAACAGGCTAATGGTGACACTGGGGCTGGCATATATGGGCCCAACTTTCAAAGGGGAATCCCAATGGGTACATTCCCATCTATTTTTCAGGCGGAAATTTATGCCATCCTTATATGCTCTAACGAATGTCTGAGACGCAGAGTTAGGCACAATAGGATTTTTATTATGTCTGATAGCCAAGCTGCTCTCAGATCCTTATCTTCATATGAAATAAGGTCTAGGGTAGTTATGGACTGTTGGACATCATTGAATGAACTCGGCACGCATAATGAACTTACCTTGTGCTGGGTACCAGGTCATGAAGGCCATGCTGGTAATGAACGTGCTGATTGCTTGGCCAATAGAGGTGCTCGACGCCCATTTATAGGCCCGGAACCATTCTTTGGCATTCCACGTGGTTACACTATGGAACGAATTAGTTCTTGGGTAGAATCGGAATTTTCCCGATGTTGGAACAACCTGCCAGGACTTAGACAGTCCAAAAGGTTTATTACTTTGTCTAAACGAAGATCTCAATTATTGCTATCGCTCGGAAAGGGCGAATTGAGATTACTTACTGGATTATTCACAGGACACGGTAGCTTTAGATATCACCAATTTACTCTAGGTAATGTTGCGAATGATCAGTGTAGGTTTTGTGAACTTGAAGCCGAAACCTCTGAACATATTCTTTGCGACTGTCCAATGCTGGCAAAACGCAGAGCAAGATGGCTCGGAAGGGCCTTTATGGCCCCAGGGGATGTAATTGATCTCTCATCTAAAAAAATAATTGGCTTTATACATAGCCTAAATTTAACATGATGAAACTTCAAGGCTGCACAAAAGATCTCATAGGTCGTGGTGCATGAAGCCTCACTTAATAATAATAAATAATAATAATACTTGACAGATCGCTATTCAATTTGGCCACATATTTAGTTAAGTCGTTAAGGGAAAATCCGAGTGTCAATTGCACGTCATCAGCATACATATGGATATTACAATGCGATAACTGCAAAGGGAGGTCATTAATATATAATGAAAATAACAGAGGACACAGGATAGAACACTGTGGTACACCTCTTAATACTGGGAGAACCTTTGAAATGGAGTTGTTTGAGAAAACAGCCTGTGCACGCCCACAATTTAATGTGATTCCTCCCTTTTTTCTGATTGCTGTTTCTTTTATTATTTCTTTGCCACGCTATTCAGATTCAAACAACAACAAAAAGAAATAAAATATAATGGCTGCATTTGTTCAAACTTTTTTATATGTTATATTAACCACTCGTCGCCAATGTAATACCGCTCAAATAAATGGTCGAACACAAAAGTTTTAGTTGTAATAAATGTTTAATCAATTATTTATATTCACAACCATAACCTATATTAACTACCCTGTAGGAAGTCAAGCACATTTTTAAGTAACTTCAAACTGGTTTTTTAATAAACACAACTAGTTGCTTAAGTGACTTTTTTTCTTGTCGTCGACTCATTATTTTAACATAGGCATGTCATAGGCTGTAGTCAATTGGTCACCTCTGCATGACTTTTAAATTGACTACTAATTACTTATTTCCCAACCAATTTATAGTTAATTAAAAAATTGGTTATTAATAATCGGTTTATACTAAATTATTTAAAAACCACTTTTTTTTAAATTAAATTTTAAACAATTTAATTTTAATTATTTTTTGTCAAAATATATACATACATATATATATATACGTATATACAATATATATTTATAAATAGAAATAATTATTAAAATAAAAAAATAAATGACTTAAAATAAAAGTTGTAATGAAAACAAGTAAAATGCAAAGTTTGTACTGCTCATAGAAAGGCTGTTTTCATAAACGCAGTATGCAATGCAACATTTCATTGCATAGAGTTCATAATAGCATTTAGAAATATAATTTAAAAATTTTTGTTTTAAGATGCTCTTTAATAGTCAAATATCTTTATATTTTATGTGATAAAAGTTTTTAAATTATATTCTAAATGTTATTATGAACTCTATGCAATGAAATGTTGCATTGCATAAAAACAGTCAAAATATTATCTTAAGTATTGAACTTATTTAGTTTTTTTTTCAACGCAAACGTTATGAAAATGACGTTTTTTAATTACAGCGAAGGCGTTGCGTAGTTCTTTATCTGGGTCATCACAGAGTGGCCGAACCGCATCCATCAATGCATCAAAAACTTTTTCGTAATCCTTTAAGCGCGTTTTGCCATGACGAGAATCAATTGCAGAGATAAAATTGTCGTTAACGTTTTTGGCAATTTCCCTTTTAGCGATAATTTAATGGCATTGGTCTGTAAAAAAACACGAAAATTTGGAAAATGATAAAAGTAGAGATAAATAAGAACTCACATAAATTTGCTGATTTTCATCAATTATGACGTCATTGAGCGCTTTTAACTCCTCGAGGGTGTTTATTGGAAAAACATTCTTAATAGCCACATTGTTTTTTTCCTGGCGAACAAGGCTTTCGGTCACTACTTTTTGGGTAGACAATGCCATTATGGCTTCATTTTGAGATTGAATTATCCCTTTGAGCTCCTTAATTTCGCCTTGAAATATAAATGTTTATATGAAAAACATGATATTTTTGCAGACAATAAATATTTTTATCTTACATGTCATTTCGGAAAACTTCGCATTCATTTTAGAAAATTTTGCATCAAATTGATACTTACCAGTAGTGCTCAGATAAATGCGCTTCATAATTGCTAGTATATATGTATGTTAATAGATTTGAATTGCTTTAATTTTTAAATTTTCTCTTTTAATTTTTGATATTTTAATTATTTATATATTTTTGTTATTTATTTATTTCTATTATATATATGTATATTTTATTAATTTATTTCTTTTATATTTATTTATGTAGTTAAATATTGTTAGCATATAAAAAGTTTTTATTTGGTTATATTTTAATAGCACCCGTGCAATAATGGAAGCAAAACTACCTTTTCCCCTTTAGGTAAACCAACGAGCTTGCATTCAATTTTTTTTTCTTCAAATATTTCTTCATCGCCTATGCAGCTCGGATCAACAACACACGTTCCCAAAATTGAAAAGGAATCAAATGGCTCATTGAAATAGCTTTCGATTGTTTTAAATTTTTTTCCTACAATAAACCCTACCCCAGTCTCAATAAAACCTGTTATTAAAATAGGAATAAATGGGTGAATGGCACACAAATTATTAGGAGCCTTTTTCGAAAAGAAGTAGTGTTTCGTTGTGAGACTAACAATTTCATCACGTTTTCGATTGAACATTACTTCCTTTTCTTTAATAATTATATTTTCAAATTTTAAATTATTAGATATTTGTTGCAAAATTTTTGATGGTTTTTTTACATACTTCTTTAAAGTTTGAAGATAGTTTTCAAACGGATATCCTGAGAAGTTTGTAAGTGGACCAAATTTTTGAACACATTCACTCAGATGCAACAGACCATGTATATTGTAAGTCACGCTATTTTGACCGAAAATATTAGTAAAATTTTCAACAAAAAGTTCTAGCAGAATTTGGGCGTTCTGTGTATTCTTTTGGCATGTTCTAGGGCATGATAGAAATCTGCAAGCACAGTGAAGTAATAAAAATTCGTAGTACAAATCTTCATGAACTCGATCTTTAAGAACAACAATTCCCGTATTCAGTAAGAACTGCCTGAACTCAGATGCCTTCCAATGAAATATTTCATCCAATCCTCTGGGAGTGCGAGAAAATTCCTTAGGAATATGTTTTTTAAGATCATTTAAATGATCAGAAATTTCATTTTTAATGCCTTCAGTTATTTTAAAAATACATTTATTTGTAATAATCCGAATAAGAAATTTTCTCATCACTCCCAGGTCAACGAGATGCATCGGATCGAGCGGCACCTGACTTACTATTCCTAAATTAAGTTTCTCAAATGGACTTTTTTCTTCATGAAATTTTTTTTGATGGTGTCCTACATATTTTCTGCATGCAAAATCGCTGTCAGAAATAAGCACCCCTGATTTCGTAGAAGAAGTTAAAACGCCACCAACTTTTTCTGCAACTTGATTGCATTTTGTGCATCCATGGCGGCAAGTGTGGCTTACGATGCCACACACAAAAGCTCTTGCCGGCGCACAGTGGCTGAAAATCGTTTTTCATTGGCCAAAATTCTGTAACTTTTGAACCGATCAAAATATTGAAATAATTTTTTTTTTAATAGATAGATATTTAGTTCAGCTTGGCTCAGTTTTAATTACATTAAAATTGATTGATGACTTTTTAAGGACTTCTAGGTCAAAGTTGAACTTTTGATTTTTTTTAACTTTTGGAGTGAAATATGGGTTTATTTTTTTTATTTACATATTAAAAAATTTAATATTTGGAACTTAATAATAATTATAATTATTTTTTGTGATAATGGATTTTTTTTAATGTTACACTCAAAAAAATTTTTACACTCAAAAAAATGTTTACACTAAAAAATAGTAAAATTCACTGGAGATTTTGCTGTTACTACAGAAAAATTTATTCTTTTTTGCTGTCAGATTTGATAATTTTAAAAAACATTTTAAAAATAAAAACTGCAATATATTTTATTAGCATTTGTAACAATAGTAGGTTCCATTTATTATTCTTTTTAACCGACTTCAAAAAGGAGGAGGTTATCAATTCGAATGGTATGTTGCTTTTTTTTATGTTTGTTCCACGATAACCATTTCTGAACCAATTTTAAAAATTCTTTTTTTGTTTGAAAGGGTTTGCTTGCAGGTGGGTCCCATTTAATTTTTATGAAGATCGGACGGACATACGGTTTTTTATTTACCGTTATCTATATTTTTTCTGTGCTTCTCTTATAAATTGTTGAATAACTTCGTGATTTATTTATTTGGAAGATATGGCTTGCAGAAAAATATATTTAAGGTAAAAAAAATGAAAATTTCAGAAATTGATTGAGATATATCGGGGATATATAGCATAAACCGATTTTTAAGAATATATCGAATATGGGTGTCAAAATTTAGATCTGTTAATGGGAAAACATTAGCATAAACCGATTTTTTAGAAGATTAACAAGATTTTCAAAATTCTTTCTTTCAATCAAAAAAGTGCAACAACATTAGTTATATTAAACATTTTTGAAAATTAATCCAACATTTTATTTGGCCGACATTTTGAAGTCGGTTTTTTTTTAAAGAATTATTTACTAATACTATGTTTTTCGTACTTAAATAACAATGAAGGCAATTATAATTATTATTCATTTGAAACAAATATTGATTGCAAATATTCTATATTTTGTTCTGCGCTATTTCTGTTCTTTAGTAGTTTTTTGACTTCTTCATCTAAATCCCGATGTTCCACTTTCTATTGATTTCGAATATTGGATATAAACGGATCTGATGTTGCCAATAATATATTAAATAGATCTTCATTTGTGGAATTTCGTGAAATTTTTCTAGTATTGTGCTCTCTATAAAATCTGTAATCCTTGTTCCTTTTTTCCTGAGCCTCCTCTGATGGATCTCCAAGTGGCACAAAATGATATTTAATGACATCTTCTCCATGATAAAGGATTTTGTGAACTGTTGCAGACATATTTCTCCATGGGTAGTTGGTTGTATATATTTTTGCAGTTTCCTTAGCATAATCTCCAAATTTGTCTAGCGTCAATTTCTTCATTGCACGCAAGTACTTCTAGGATTATTTTAAATCTGAAAATAAGGTTTAAATCCACTCCTGTTATTTCAGATGCTGTTTCTAAATCTGAAAAGAATCTTCGTGCGGTATTGTCATCATTTGTATTGCCTGACCCTTGTTTCGGCTGATCTATAATTAATTCAAATTTCCGATATTCATCTTGAACATGTTGCTTTTTTGAACTTCTTAACTCTTTGTTGGTTCCATTGTTTCTTATGGATCCTGAAGACCCGAAATCCAAATCATAACTGATTTTTAGTATATTTCCATAAGTCGTCATCTGATCCACAGTAAAAAGTCATGAAAAAATATGTGATGCTCTTGGTAGTCACAGCTTAATTCAAGTGCGGCCGAAAGGGTTAATATCAGGTAAAACTAATTAGTATCGCGCCAATATCGGGTTTTTTTTTCTTTAGTGGTTTAATGTCGCGATTATTATTATAAAATTGTTTATGACTTTGGTCGACCCTAACAGTTGATAACAGGTATATTAGAAAGAGATCATATGTTTACTGTAGAACCTATTGTGATATTTTTAGGACTTATTTTTTTCTAATCAAAACAAAGCCATAAAACCCTTTCGCAGGTATTATATTTAATTATTTTAGTTTTACGTAGTCTAAAGTAAAAAAACATAAACCTTTAGGCGAAAAAGTGAAAATTTAATACATCATTGTATACGAGTAACTATAGGGCTGTTTAAATTATCGTAATTTGAATTTTTTTAGAGTAATTTCATTAAAATTAAAAAAGTGTTCTACCGGCGGGTCGTGGCGGGTGCAAAAGTATATATAGAGTTAAAGAAGACACTTTCACCTTTCTTCGGGTGGTATACGTTTCTTGTTCCCTAGAAGTTCTATTCCACTAAAGTTTAAATTTCAGAAAAATATAGTAGTTTCATAAATATTTCAGAACGCCCCTAATATTAAACGCTAGAGCGGTAACCACTTACAACAACTAAAGACTATAATCCTACCAACATTATAAAAAAGACCGTAGGCCATTATCGATGATAGCTTGCGAGTAGTAACCATTTATTTTTGACAAAAAACAAATAAAAAAACACCTTTTTCTGAAATTAAAAAAACAGTTGAGTTTGACAGCATGCCACGCCCACAATTATTAATAGTTTAACCTAATTTTTTGGCTACCTTAATATGGATATATTAGCTCCAAAAAGGTGTACAAATTTTAAAAATCGGTGACAAAAAAAAATTCGACTTTTGGCCAATGAAAAACGATTTTCAGCCACTGTGCGGCGTATCACAAATTATTGCCCTAATTTTCAATGCAATAGATTGTTCCTTAAATTTAAGTCCATTTCGCAACAAAATGTCTAGTTCCTGAATAAACTCATGGAGGAATTCTTCAATATTGTTAGGTTTGCTTCGGCCTAAAAAAACTCCTACTGGAGACAAGCTTGCAATATTGACAACCTTTATCAAAATTGGCCACAATTGGGCTTTTGAACTTTTGAATAAAGGTAGGCCATCAATATTAATATCAAGCAAAACTTCATCACAATCTTTAAGTAAATGCGAAACCCTTTCCAATTGTTTTAAAATTCCAAAATGGGTATATGACCCAGGGGAGATTTGTGATACGATTAAACAATTACTTTTCTTGCAAAATGCATTAGCACTTAATGCCACATCTATGCCTTCTCCTTTTAAAATTGCCAAGAGTTCATCAAAACTTTTGCGCGATGGCTTATTTCTATGATACCACTCTCCTAATTGTTCACGTAAGGATTGTTTTTTGCATTACAACTAAAATAATTAATTTTCACATCATCTTTGCAAAAACTTTTTTCACTTGCAACTTCTACCACCTCCATTATTGCAGGAGCACTTTTTTCATTCTCTTTTCTTAATTTCTGTACATATTTTTCTTTTTCCGCTTTTACTTTTCGCATTAAATGCCTTTTACTGTACATTTTTTTATTTCGATTTTTAATGAACTATTTTATAATGCAACAATATCACTTTTATTATTTTATTATGTATAAACTTTCAATATTTAATTATTTTTTTCTCGCTTGATAACTCTATTAAAATTGAGCACCGTTTACCTCAAAGACCTTGTTTGCTTTGATTGACATGTGACATTTGACTTCATGACAGCTTCTTTTGTTTTCTTTTTTTACATTTTGCATTTATTTATTTCTTACATGTTGTGCTTCCCCCCTTTCAAACTCACTTTTCAAAGAAAACAACAGCGCAAGAGACTTGCGCAATATGTTTGGTTGATATCTGCATGAGATTCAAACTAATTTGTAGTCATTTGCAAAATAATTAGTTTATAATTAATGTTTTTTATCAACTGACTATTTTATTTACTACAGGGTAACTTAGGCTTTTTAATTTACCCGCCGCCATTATTTTTATCTCACACCTTGTTGCCACCAGTCCCAAAAACGTAATACTATGTTTCCACGACGACTTGAATCACCTGCTTCGCCTTCTGAATCATGTTTATGAATCATGCTGTTTACATGGCTAATAAACTTGATTCGATTTGACAGTTGTCTTTAACAAACAAACAGAATAAAAAAACAGAATTTACAATTTGTGGAAAATAATTTTTTTTAATGGACAAACAAAAGTGAGTGGAAATTAGTTAGCTTATTTGAAAAAAAAACATACATTCGTACGTATTTACTTTCTTTACTTCCAGCAACAAAAAAATAATTTGCTTTGTTTACAATAATATTAAATTTTTACAGCTGTGCAGATAAACTTGCGATAAAAATTAGAGAAGAGTGCAATTTTTCGTGCTTCGCAAATAGATTCAATATGAATCTACTTGATTCGCTCTTAAAATTTTGTATGGTGAAGCCAGTTGTTTCGCACATGATTGGGGTGTGAAGCATGAATAGAGAGCGAAGCATGTACCGTGGAAACATAGTATAAGATATAAATCAGTGTTGTCACAACTTTCATTTAGTAATTTGTTATTTTTTTATTTTGTGTATATATGAGGAAGGAAATTGTATTTAAAATGTTTGAGAGTTTTTTTTTTTTTTTTTGTTAATTGCAAATAATTTATAACAATTTGCCTTTAATTTAAAAAAATTGTTGAAGGTGGTTTACATTTATTTTACATTTTGCCAGTATCTTATATTTGTTTAACAAGTTTTTTTTTAAATTTAAAATTAATAAATCATAAATGTTTAGGGAATTTATAATAAAAAAACACTTTTTTTTAAATCCATTTTTCGGTCATAAAAAAACCTTTTTTACAACAACCTTTTACTTTCACACAGAATTGTTTTTTTTTTGCTTTTTGTTTTAAGTTATTTAAATATAAGGAAATTTGTAAATTTTGTTCGGCATAAGGTCATAAGGTAACAAATTTTTAAATGAAAAATATAAAAATATTGTTTTAAAAATTTTTCTATTTTATTTTATTCCCAATATTTCGGTCAACTTTGTTGACCATCTTCAGGGGTTCTATATAAAAATACAAAACATATATTAAACAAATTATTATAAGTTACACAAAGCATTTCAAGCACAAACAAATTATAATTACATTTAAAATAAATAAATAAATTTCACTCTGTGGAGTTTGTTGTCCAGTCGTAAGCTTTTGTCAACTAGTGTTTTTAATGTTTCCCAGCATACTATTTTAGGAGCGCTCCGAAAAAGGAGTCAGAAAAGAGTCCAACAAAAGAGCATTTTCGGAGCGCTCCGAAAAAAGGAGTGAGAAAAGAGTCCAACTAAAGAGCATCTTCGGAGCGAAAGAAAAATTTGCTTGTTACTGTCCTGAGTCGGCACGCAGTATGACTCAGAAATTCCACTTAATTATGTGTGTACCAAAGCGTTGTTCTCCTGCTATTTGTGCTTTGAACAAAAAAAAACATAGCTGCACCACACAAGAATGATAAAAACAAGATTACACAGAGCTCAAGAAAAACCTCATAAAAGACTCTTTTGTGGCATTAGGTAGGTAGGTAGGTAGGAAGGCCGGTGTGAGTCGCCTCACACACTCAACCAGAGACCAATACGGTCCATTGCGATGCCTTAGGAAGAAATTTTAGTATATAGAGTGAAAAGAAAGTGAAGACAGGAAAGTAATATTATAGTATAGAGAGAGAGAAGAGAAAATAGAAGATAGAAAAGAGAAGAAAGAGACCTGACCAACTCCTTACTCCGACATATGTCCTCCATTTGTGCGACTCGCACCCAGTCATCTAACGCGTAGCCAGGCCATTCCCATTACGAATCCTATTAGACTCTCCAGCCCACAGCTAGAGACATCCCCTAATTCGCCTAAGAATCTATTGCCCAGCCATCTCATCCTACTGCCCTGCAGCCTGGGACAGTGGCACAGAATGTGCTCAACTGTCTCCAGCTCATCCGGGTCCTCGCATAATCTGCACATATCCGATAATTCGGATCCCATTCTCACCGCCATCCTGCCAATCATGCAGTGGCCCGTGATAATGCCTATCATGGTCCTAACGCAGATCCTATTCCTGCCCAGCAGCAATTCCGAATCGGACTTTCCAAGCACCGGCCACAGTGTCCGTGACACTTGGCAGTCCGTCCGGCTTCCCCAGGCTTGATTGGTTGCACTTAGTACCCACTCTCTAATTCTTCCATAGTAGAAGCCTATTGGAAGCCCCACAGCCTCCATACGGTTGTTACCTTCTGTGCCTGCGCCCATTCTAGCCAACTCATCAGCCACCTCATTGCCGGCAATATCTGAGTGACCCGGTACCCAACACAATCTAACCGTATACCGCCCTAAGGCTCCCTCTAGAGCCCTCCTACAACTGTCAACTAGCTTAGAGTTCACATAACAGCCCCTTATGGCCAAAAGGGCCGCCTGGCTGTCCACATATATCGTGACCTCCGAGCCCCTGTCAATGTTGTCTCTCATTAGTTCTACGGCCCTCAAGATCCCCAGAACTTCCGCCTGAAAAACACTACAGTCGTCAGGAAGCCTATATGACATTCTGATGTCCAGATCCTCAATGTAGACCCCCGCGCCCGTACCATTTATCTTCGAGCCGTCCGTGAAGATAGCAAATCCATCATATAATTTGCCCCTTCCCAACCAACTCTCCTTGGACGGTAATATCACCTCCGGCAATCGCCTAAAATCTACCATAGTGCTCACATAGTCCGTAGAGCCAGGCAATCCTAGGCAATTCCCATCTGCTTCAATCTCACGCAGGATCCGAGAATGACCCTGCGTGTGACCCTTTAACAGTCCCAGCTCCCTCAGTCTAAGAATGCTTCTGGCAGCCATTCCCATCACATACTTCTCAATGGGCAAAAGATAAAAAATGACGTCCAGAGCCGCTTGAGGAGTGCTTCTCATGGCCCCTGTCATGCCACTTGTTATATTAAAGAATGCGCATTCCATTTAACATAAAAAAATGTAACGGTTTACACATTCTTTTCATGTATTTTTCATTCCATTGCACATTCTTTATGTTGTTGTTGTTGTGAGAGATACATACTACACTGCTGATACTAGTTATTTCCTACATGTTAAATGCTCTACGCAGCTTGTAAGTGTATGTATATGTATTTTGAGCGAGGAGAGAACATGAAAGAAAAATATATGAATGCTCACAACAACAACGTTACATTTTTTTGTTTTCTAGAACATTCTTTTGTTTTACTGTTGTAAATGCAAAACAATTCCTGACAACGAGAAAGAATTGTTACCAACAAAAAAAAAAACAGAATGGAATTTCAAATATGTCATGCAAGAAAAAATTATACATACTTAAGGTGTGTTCACATTGTGTGTATTTGTCATATGGAATGTCACTTTTCTATCCACATGTGTTTTCATGTGTATGTCAAAATTTGAGTTTCACATACGGTTTATAATTTACATGTTCAAATGTTGTTATGTTAAGTACATTTGACATAACCTTTTAAAAAAAAAAAATCTTAAAACAGCTGATTGCTGTATGTGTATAATAAAAATTAAATTTATAATTAAATAAAACTGTATTTTAAAATGGAATGAGAGATTTTTGTTTTACTATAAATTATATTTATTAAAATTTCAATTAATTTTTGCCGCCACAAAATTTTTGTTATAAAAAACAGCTGATGTCAGATGGTTTGTCACAAGAAAATAGAACTCGTTCTAAATAAAAAGTGTCATGTGTATTGCACACATAGAAATAACACATGCTATTGTTTGAAGGTGTTCAGACTATATGTAAAAATTTGACATTTGAAAAAGTGACATTCCATATGACAAATACACACAATGTGAACACACCTTTACATGTTATGTGTATAATGCTGCGCAATTCTATAATACCGTTAAAATAGTTCAATTTGTTAAATGAGGGTGGAAATATTTTTTAAATCCCTAACAATTCTTAAGTGATCTTAACAGTATGAAAGCAAAGACTATAAATATATAAAGATGTTGCACGCAGTGTATTTAACATTGACAAAATTTTGTGCTTCCTCATGATGCGGGAGGGAAGACAACAGGGAAAGAAGCACAAAGAAAGAGCGTAACAATCTGTCGTTCTCTTGTTGTGTATGAGATCTTTTAATTCTTATTTATCACCGTATGTGTGCATGTACATATGTATGTATATACATGTGTGTGTGTGTTGTACATTGCATTAAAAAATGTAAAAATAAAATAAAAACCTAACAAAGGATTTTTGTTTCTTGCAATTTTTGTGCAAATAACATTCGTCAATAATGTGACCGATTGTGTAATTGTAGGGTAAGAGTATGTGTTTTATTGTTGTACAGACAAAACTATATCGATTCGCACCGAATTAGGTATAATGCTATTTTTTAGACTATTCAATTATGTATGTTTGTATCTACTTACCATAGGTATATAATTTTTTTTTAAATATTTTATTCTATCATCATCAATTAAAATTTTCTGTTTAATAATTACATTATTTGAGATTTTAGTTAAAGGTATTACAACAAATATAAACTTATGTTTTTAAAAATAAATATACTAATTAAAAAATTTATATTTTCAGTGTTAGGAAAAACCTAGTCATATATAATTTTATAGACAGTTCAATTATGAACTTCTGTCTCTATTTTTGTATAGAATGAAGTTGTAATAACACGACTGTTTTTTTTTTTGTTTAGTATTTATTAAACTTATTTATCAGTGTTGAAAAATTTTAACTTTTTCTATACTTATGTACTTGATAATTTGTATTTGTATGTTTCCCATGTGGAATGCTTCCGTAGTAAAATTAGAACTAGTAATTAAGAATCTTCATTCTGTGTTTATAACATTCGTTATTCTCATCAAACCGTAAGGAATAAATTGTATTTTTGGTGCAACTTACGCATTGCTCGGAATCATTTGTATAATTTTTTGCATGAACAAACATTTCTGATGGATATGACAAATTTGCGCTAATTTATTAAATCTAAACGACATTTAACGCAAGATATTCGTTGAGCTACATATGTATGTAACCAACATAATATCGACTTGATATTAATTCTATTGGCACATTGTTGGATGTAAAACAATCGGCGTCTTCATTAAAATATTCTATATACTATACTTATATGATATACTTCCAGTCCTTATAGTATCTTCTAAAATTGTTTGAAACTCTATAGGTAAAAACATTGCATCATCGTTTGCACAATTTGGTGAGGTGCTAAACTGAGCCATTTTTAAGGATAATAACTTAGCTACTGCCAAATTAAATTCATGAACCGATGGATTTTTTCAGTGTCCACCTTTGGCACTTATATATGAACACAACTTTTTTAAAGGATCTTGGTTTAAATGGCTCGTTAAAATGCAAAGTAAATTTGAATTTAATTAATGTATGTAATAATTAAGTTATTATTTTCATTATTTGCTAGTTTTATTTCTCTCTAAATACGTAATTCTATATAATATATAATAAAAGTTTTTTATTTCGGTGCGAATCAATATAGTTTCATTTCTACAACAATAAAACACGTATTCTTACCCTACAATAACACAAACGGTAACATTGATTTTTCCACAGGTTATTTGCACATACATTTTGTGAAAACAAGACTTCTTTTAGTTTGTATGTTTTTTGATTCGGCAATATATGTATGTACAATGTACATACATATGTATGTATATCAGTGGTACTCAAAAATGAAGATGTTTTGGTGAGAGAATTTTCCCAGCAAACATATTGTGAAACGCTTAAAATAAGAAAAAAAGAAAGAGTTTTAGCCAGATATAAACATCTTAAGAAAAAATATCAGGGACCATTAATAACAATTATCAATATCAAAAAACAATTTAAAAACAGTTATTTTTAGAAAAAACAAAAATAAGTCCATCTAAAAGTTTTTTATTTTTGTGTTCAATTGTAATTGAATCGCGTGTGTTTGCTATGCTTCGTCCAACAAGAAGCAACAACAATGCTTAATAAATTTTGGAAAAAAATGACGATAACCATCCGCATGCATTCTCATCACTTGCTCAACGACGACTGAATGAATGTTTTGAAAAGTCATACACAAGGGGATTTTCGCAAAATCCCATCAATAATTTAGCAGTGGCAGAACAATGTATGGCAGTGCAACATCTTTATATATTTATAGTCTTTGATGAAAGTCTGAGCAGAAAAAGGAAGATCAAATTACACATCATTACATTTTAGCTTCATTCTACTATGTAGTAACTCTCTATACGTATGGGCCCAAACAGTAATGAAACGAAATTGAACGAAACATACGTGTGAGGCTGTAAATATTTTACAGTCGCGGCAATAAAATGTTTCTGTAATACCATAATTTTTATTTCAATGTTTGCTGACATAAATATTTAAAAAATATTAGTATTTATTCATAAAATTAAATTCGATGCTAGTTAAATGCTCATTTATGTAATTTATATAAAGTAGCATGCAATATTTATGTATGCTTCCAGCATAAAATATTTGGAAGATTGGAAATTTAGTACTATTTTATGAACGCTGTGGAGGATTAGTCAAATCTTTGGATTTTTTTGTTTTTTTTTTTTAACTAAAATTGAATTAACACACTCCTAATTGCATATAAGTATATAAAAAAATAACACAATTTACAGAGAGCAAATCTTGTATATAAACGTTTATAAATATGTCTTCTAATTATAAGTTCACAATTAATAAGACCATTTATTTAAAGATTACATAATTTCCATAAAGAGAAATGTAGTTAATTTTCAATTTGTGAAAATTTAATTTTTTTATATTAAGATGAGGTAGATTTGTCATGAAATATTTTAAGTAAATCTTTTGAAATTATGTAAACATTCGATTTCAGTTAAATTGAAAATTTGTTGTATTTGTTTTGATTAAGAATATCTGCAACATTTCCTACAATTATACTCATGTAAAGGCCATGGCAACTCTTGGTAAACAAATACAAGCTTTGTGCGCCATTTATTAATTTTAAAAATTATTTTATAAGAAATCTGACTTTTTAGAAAAAAAGTAGTAAAAAAATTTATAGAAAATATTTTTACATACAATTTATAGTTTTTGCTGGAAAAAAATGTGAGTAGAAATGGTAAAAAATTTGGTTATGGAATTTATGATTTTTTTCTTTTTTTATACTTTTACTGGAACTACAACGTACAAAATGGATCCAAAATTAAATTTGCAAAATACAATTAAACCTTTTTCATATATTTTTCATTTTCATTTAATAACTCTTTTAATTTTAACAAAAAACTAATTTTTTGAAGTTTACGCTTTGACAACATTTTGAAAATGAACTTTCACTGTCCTGTGTAAACAGTAATGCTACAAGTCGAGTGCCATTGCAAAGCCGTGGTGATCGAGATTACGCAGTAAAATAATTAGCACTCCAATTTTAAGTTATAGCACATGTGGTGAAAAGACTGGCACATCAAGCGAATTTAAGAACTCAACAGGATAATTAACGGCCTTACGGGTTGCTTGATTGATTTGACACATTTCAAAGTCATATCTATATCTATACCTATTCCATATGGAAAAATAAGAGGATACTAAAGCGCGTCATATGAGCGATGCATTTCAGTGGGCGAGGCCATGCCCCTTTGTCCACTTACATAGTCAAAAATTTATTATTTCGTAAGAATATCCTATTGTGAAAATTCAATGACGATCGGTCCAGTAGTTAAGACTATATTACGATTTTTAACTTTCCTAAAAAGGGGCGTGGTCCCACCCACTTTTCTCCTGGTACGTATTCCTAATTATGCCAATACCATATGTACCACATATCATTGACGTAGGTCAAAAACTGCTCAAAATATGCCGATTTCAATTTTTGAGTTATATGGGCGGTGCCACCCCCGTTTGTACAATCAAGACTTAATATAGCCTATTATTTCTTCCAGAGTCACAGTAGCATGCTGTGAAAATTTCTTCAAAATCGGCTCAGACGTTTTGGAGTACATACGTTACATACATACATACATTCATTTTTATATATATAGAAGACTAGCTGACCCGGTCCGCGTTGCTGGCCCTAAGCAAACATTAGTGTTGTATTACCACACGATTTAAATTAAGCTTTTAAAGAAATGTACGGCCTTTAAATAAGTTTATGGAATATCTATCATAAAGATTTGTTACAGAATAACTTACATATGGTCTAGGTATGTGCTCAATCAAAAAAGAAACGCATTTATTTAAGGCAAATTGGAAATTATATTTATTTATTACTTCATCTTGGGGCCAGCGGATATACAATGTTTTTTGGCGTGCCGTGTGGAAAACATAAATTTTTCAAAATTAAGCCAGCAATAGTTAATGATTTGACTCTTGCTTTATTGATGGCAATAGTACAGGTAAGACGCAAAGGGTATTGGAGCCGCTTGAATTGGAATGGAATAAGTACATCTTCGCCTTTGAATCTGCCACCGATGATTGTTGCCTCGATTAAATTGGGTGAGCATTTTTTGATGGTCAATGTGGTTTCGTTGCATAACTTTGGTGCGTTTAAGTTGCGAATAAGAATTACCGGTGATCCAACGTTTAATGTTATCACATGCGGTGGCATTCCAGGTGATTCCAATGAATTTAAAAATTCAGTGGGATAATTGACGGCTTGTTCTTCATCAAGCAGTTTCAATTGAATTTGCTCATTGAGCTTGTTGGCATCGTAATTTGTTGGTGCCAAAATTGCACGTTCCCACAGCCAATCCGATTTTTTGTAGAAGATTGTTAGACTTGGGAAAACCTTGTCGACAACGGATTGAATATTCATTTGTATTCGACAGAAGTTAGGCGGGAACGAAATCTCGTTCGTGGCGCGATTAATTGGAATTTTTCAATTTCCGATGTCAAAAAGTTGTTCTGAGAATGTTTGGGCAGACGGGTCTTGCAACAAATGCACACGCATGTTCGTCGATAGCGTGATTTTCTCAACTCGGTTCCAAAGATATGAAGCTTTCAAGCATGCGTTCAGCTCATCTGCGGTCATTGATAACGGGCAAAGTTTGACGAAAATCACCAACAAAAAGAATAATAGCGCCTCCCATCGGTTTGGAGTATCCTCGAAAATCACGTAGAGTCCGATCAAGCGCTTCGAGCAATTTGTTTGAATGTACCGTTATTTTTTATCAGCGTTTGAAAAACACTCACAAATGTGCACAAAATGTAGGTATCTTAAATGTAAGGGTACATAAAGTTTTTTTTATCATCGATTGATGATATAATATTATTTTTAACTTATTGTATAATGTTGCACCTTAGTAAGCGCGCAATATCTTCTGTTATCGAATGATGTAAATAAACCGAAAACTTGGATTTTTGAATGCAACATTTCGAAAGTTTTAAAATTTTGATATTGGATCGTTAATAACATAAGTTTTTTGCAAATATCTTCGAAACTACATAACCGATTTAAGAGTTTGATATCTCGTTTTGAAAAACATGACAACGGCTTTGAAAAAAATTAAATAAAATAAAAAAAAGCAAAATATATGTATGTATGCTCGTATGTCATTGGTGATGCAATATGAAAATTGGATTTTGCCACGCCCCTGCGCCCGCAGACTGAAAAACCATGCAAACATTAATTTTTTTATTTTTACCTCGCCTTCAGTAGAATGTGGATACAATCTGTATGAAGTAAATCTGTAAAAACCCATGCAGAAGCAAATAATCAATTTAAAAAAGTGGGCGTTAGAGTAGGTGTGGTCGTACCAATGGTGAAGGCAATGGTGGTAATTTGACCTTACCACTGAGACAGCACAACCAAGGCGATTCTCCGGTGAACTTTAATGCACCGCAATGGTTGCACACAATCTCCATTGGGCCAATTTGAACGGAAGGATGCGAGCTGTAGTCAAAAGTGCAATCGTAATGAATTCAAATCAACACTTGAAGCTCTTCTTCTTACGCGTTGATTTAGATTTTCACGTTGTTGAATTGCTTGATTTAATCCATGATTTCTCATTGCTAATCGAGCCGTTTCATTTGTCACCTGTCTTTCTTCTTGTGTTTGCGTTACGCGAACTCGGGCCATACTAACACGGCGCTGATCTCGTGCGATTTCTTGTTCATCCGTATTCAATCGATTGGTAATATTCCGATTTGTAATTGCATTACGGGTTCGGTGCGAAAGATCAGATCTTCTGGGTCGCGGCATTATGAATAACACTGAGAAATTAATGTCACAAAAGCAGTTAATGTCACAAAAACAATGTCACAAAATCATTTAGGATACTTACCTTTTGAAATCACTTTTAAAAAAGGTTGAAAATTTTTAAATACTACAAAAATAAATCAGGTGTCAAAAGTTTATGCACACAACGCCATCTATTGGCAATAGCAGAACCAGAATTTGTTTTTGTAAAAAAAATGAACAAAAAAGTTTTCAATCAAATTAGGTGGAAAAACAATTGTAAAAATTGTGATATACAAAAGAACGACATTTGATTTTTGGATTTTAGAAGATAATAATTAAATGTAATGGGTGATACAATTTGAAGTAAGTCTTTTAAAACCCTTGTAGAATCGATTACACAATTTTAAAGCAGGCGTGGTCGAATTCGGCTGTACACTGCGGGCGTTGCTACGGCATCAATTTAAAAAAAGTAGGCGGTCAAAAAAGATCGCTAGAGATAGGACGTGAAAGGAGGCGTGGAGTATAAATCTTAATTTTTGATCTCGCCTAGAGTAGAATCAATTACACAATTTAAAAAAGAAGGCGTTAAAGTAGGCGTGGTCGCAAAAAAGAAGTATTCTATAAATACTTAGTGGTGTGATGTGAAAATTTCAGGCAGATCGCTCCAGCGGTCTGGCTTACCTGGCAAGCGTCTTGCATGTGATGGGGCGTGAAAGTGGGCGTGGCACATAAAATTTTTATTTCTACCTCGCCTACAGTAAGATTTTTTTTTTGCATATTCTTTTTTATTGTATCTTCATTTTAAATGAACTAACAATAGGTATTCAAATTCTAAAACTAAAGTTAATTAAGATAAGTCCAGCCAATGCTAGACAAAATCTAGTTTTCAAATTCGATAGGATATAATGAGCAGCTTGTATTCATCTGAGAGCGGTGGTGTCCCTCCTTCTCAAACGGCTATGACCGGGATGTTGTAAGATGTCTCGAGCGAGGGGATTTGGATGAGTTTCCAGCTTACCCAAATAAAGGGCCACGTGTTTAGTTATTTCCCATTTGACAAGTGGAACATCAAGATCGTTGTGTATGTTGTTGTTTTTAATATACCAAGGAGCGGTAGTTATCATTCGTAAAATTTTGTTTTGACGGCGTTGAATTTTCTCAATATTGGAGTTGGAGGCAGTGCCCCATAACTGGATACCATAGCACCAAATTGGCTTTAAGATTGAGTTGTAGAGTAGAAGCTTACAATCGAGCCGAAGGACGGAGTTTCTGCCAATGAGCCAATGAATTTGGGCTGCTTTCAGTTTCATTTGAGTCAGCTTAGCATCTATATGTGGTTTCCATGTGAGGCGACGGTCCAGATGAATACCAAGATATTTCACGTGTGAGTTTTGAGGCACTATATGGTCAGTAATACGAATAGGGGGGCATGGTTCCCTACGTAGAGTAAATGTTACGTGGGTGCATTTCTGTTCATTTATTTTTATTCCCCATTGTCTTGCCCATTTCTCCACTTGCGTTACGTGGTGCTGTAATTGAATCGAGGCATCTTTTGGATCTTTGTGAGTACTGAAAAATGCCGTATCATCAGCAAATGTTGACGTGTGAATTTCATTGTTTGTTGGCATGTCTGCTGTGTACAGCAAGTATAGAATTGGTCCTAAGATACTACCTTGAGGGACGCCAGCACCTATAGGTTGAGGACGGCTTAAATAATCACCTTCTTTAATCATAAACTGACGGTCGATTAAGTATTTCCATAGTAGGTGTTGAAGATTCACCTTGCCGGTGCTTTAATTTAGATATCAGGCTTTCATGCCATACTTTGTCGAAAGCTTGAGAGACGTCAATAAAGAGTGCCGAACAGTATCTCTTTTCCTCAAAGGTTTTTCTTATGACTTGTACCAATCTATGTGCTTGTTCTATTGTACTGTGTTGACGTCTGAAGCCAAACTGGTGATTGGGAATGCAGTTGTTTTCATTCAAAATCGGAGTCAGCTTGGTTATAAGCAATTTCTCGAATACTTTGGACATAGTTGGTAATAGACTTATTGGCCTATACGACTCAACTTTGCAAGGATCTTTTCCCGGCTTAGGAATCATCTTTACTAGTGCAATTTTCCAAACCGGAGGGTAGTACTCAAGCCGTAAGATGGCATTAAAAAGAAAGAGGATTAATCTTTTTGCAATGCGAGGCAGCTCAAAAATCATTTTATTGCTGATTTTATCAAACCAAGGTGCTTTTTTAACATTTAAATTATCAATAGCCTCAACAACCTCCAGATATTGAAATCTTATTTGTACAGGTGGTCTGGCAACAACAGGCGGTAGTTGGCTAATGTCAGTATCCATATTGGGAGTGAATACATTTTTTAAATGACTTACGAAAAGGTTGCCTTTTTCTTCGTTATTTCGTGCCCAAGATCCGTTCAAAGTACGCAGTGGAGGTTTTGCGATTACGGGTTTTCTTAGATTTCGGACTGCACGCAATAATGAATAATTTGACTGGGAAGTTGCGTCTAGACCTTCCAGATGTTGTTTGAGAGACTCTGCTTTTTGCGCTTCTAGCAAGATCCTAAGATTTTTGGTACATTCTCTCAACCTAGTTTTAAGTTGGGGCGATCTGTGTTGTTGCCACTCTCTTCGGACTCTCCTTTTTTCAGACAATAGTTGCTCAACATCTGCAGAAAAAACTCTGTTGTACCTATTCGGGCGGTAAGTGGAAGAAGCATGTTCTGCGGCTTTCTCGACATGTTCATTAAGACTTTTTATACAGGCATCGATGTCTTCAGCAGTTTTTAACGGGAGTTTCTCTGTGCAGTGAGTGCTGATGTATTTTTTGTATTTTAACCAATTCAGACGTTTTACAAGAAGTAAGGCATCAGTTACGATTTGCTGAGGACTTCTGATGGTGATTACAGTGGGTGAGTGATCTGAAGAAAGATCCAGTGAAGCCTCGACTTCAATGAGTTCCGGGGATACCCTTTCGCCACGCCGAAATCGATAACGTCAGGAATTTTTTGCTGGTCAGTTGGCCAATAAGTTGGTTGACCAGTTGAAATCACATTCAGTCCCATTTCAGACAGGGAGTCGTACAAGATACGACCTTTAGGGCTAACGAGTCGTGAGCCCCAGAATGTATGCTTAGCATTGTAGTCGCCAGCCGCTATGAAACGGCTACCTAGTGATTTGTAAAAATCTCTATACTGATCTTTTGTTATTGAAAATCTGGGCGGACAGTAAACTGACGAAATCACGAGGTTTTGACAAAAGTTCTCAATACAGATGTTTGTTGCTTGAAGATAACACTCTGAAAGACCACCCAATGAATGGTGTTTGATTCGCGATTTGACCAATATTGCCGAGCCACCACATGATCTATCTCTGGGGTCCTTGGTGTCGTAGAATGTATAACCACTTATTTTAAAAATGCTTCTCGACGTCATATGAGTCTCGGAAATCAGCATTGTTCGCTGGGATGTTTTAAATTTATTTTAATAAATAAAAAAGACCAAACGACCTTTAATTTTAAGTAATGTAGTTTTATTTTCAACGATATAAATGACAATGTTTTAATAATTCCCTACAAGAAACAATTGGACCACTAAACAATACAAATTGCATTATAAAAAAAAGGACAGTTAGTTTATGCTCATTGGAAATGAGTATAAAGAACTTAAACAAAAAAAATTACTAAATATATATATGTACGTATTTGTTGTATTATAATTCAATATAATAAACATTACGCACATTTATACATACATACATACAATGCAAGAGACAAAATAACTACAGTGGAATAGGGAATGAGACAATTACAAAAAACGGTAAACAAATATAGTGATGGTACAGTGAACCAGTGATGATAAGGTGATCTGATCCGACATTCTCCCCCCGTTGAAAGGACCAGCTTTCAAAAGTCCTCTGAGGAAGGAACAGGAGCCACCTTATGTATCGGCCTTTTATAGGTGCCAGTTTTGGATTTCAGCTCAACTACACGAACTTTTCCGTCGGAATCCGCTATTACTTGAGTCACTCGTGCAAGGAGCCATTGTTGTGGCGGAGTATTGTCTTCATGGATGATGACTAGTTGACCAACCTCGATGTTTTTCTGCGGCTTGAACCATTTTGATCGTTGTTGAAGTGATAACAGGTAATCACGGGACCACAGCTGCCAGAATTGTTGTTTTAAGAATGAAATTTGTTGCCATCGAGTCAAAACATGTAACTTTTTGCAATCAAAGGTTTCATCAGGAATGGCAATTAACGAGGAACCAATAAGTAAATGACCAGGCGTAAGGGCTTCGCCATCATTTGGATCATTTGACATTGGAGCAATTGGACGCGAATTTAAAATAGCTTCTATTTCGACAATAAGCGTTTGAAGTTCCTCATAAGTTAGACGTGCTTGGGCCACATTTTTTACTAGAATCGTTTTTGCTGATTTTACTGCCGCCTCCCATAAGCCACCAAAATGAGGTGCACGAGGCGGAATAAAACAAAATTCAAATCCATTTTGAGCGGAATACGTCTTGATTTTACCAGTAACTTCATCGGAGAACAACCTTTCTTTAACTTCTTTCAGCTTGTTGTGAGCCCCAGTAAAATTTGTTGCATTATCGCAGAAAATGCGTCGTGGAATGCCACGTCTGCCGACGAACCTCTTTAGGCAAAGCAGAAAATTATTCGTAGAGAGATCGGAAACGAGCTCTAAGTGTGTTGCCTTTGAACTAAAACACACAAATACTGCAATATAAGTTTTGTAGGGTACTTTTCCACGAATACGATATGATGTTAGAAAAGGACCACAAAAATCGACGCCAGTAACGAGAAACGGCCGTTGCGCTCTTAAGCGATCAACTGGCAAATTGCCCATAATTTGTCCCATCAGCTTAGGCTTGTAGTGGAAACAATGTACGCATTTTTGGACAACTTTACGAACTACCTCTCTAGCGTTAACTATCCATAGCTTTTGACGAAGAATGCCAAGCAATACCTTTGGACCAGCATGCAAATGAATACGATGCAAATGCTCAGTGTACAATTTAACAAATCGACTATCCTTTGGCATCAAAGCTGGAAATCGAGCGTCATACGGAATAGGTGCATTTGATAGTCGCCCACCAACTCGAATCAACTTTGTGCCTTTTTGATCCAATTTTATTTCTTGAATAAATGGAGCCAATTTTTGTAGCGATGGCGACACCATTTTGTTGTTGCTTAGCGCCTCGATTTCTGCTGCAAAAGTGCTACTTTGTACATGAGCGATAATTTTCCAAAAGGTAGTTTCCAACTCTTGAGCCTGGAGATGAATGATGTCGCTGGGCTTCTGAGGAGGATTTACTGGGGATCCGTTAAATATACGAAAAATATAAGTAAGAATTCTAATAATTGGGTAATATGAAGAATGCTCATCGACAATTTGATCAATTATGGATCTCGGCGAGTCCTTTATAGTACATGTAAACACAGTCGCTTTTCTTCGTTCCAAAATTTCGGTTGTATTATCTTCTTTACTTTGTGGCCATTGTGAAACGTCATCCAGTAAAAATTTAGGACCGTTGAACCAAATCGTTTCTGGCAATTCAGCTGCGCTACAACCACGGGATACGATATCTGCAGGATTACCTTTTGAGTGAACATGTCGCCATTGAATGCCTCTTGTCTCTTCTTGAAGTTCTGAAACACGGTTTCCCACAAAACAATTAAGTGTTGAAGAGTGCAATCTAAGCCATTGCAAAACGATTTTAGAATCTGTCCAAAAGAAAACAGATGAAACATATTTAGAAATTTTTGATTTAATTTTAGACCACGTTTTACTGAGCAACACCGCAGCGCACAATTCGAGCCGAGGTAACGATTGAGCCTTTATTGGAGCTACTTTCGATTTGGCAATGAGCAAAGTCGTTTTATAAGAGCCATTTTCTAAAATTCGATAGTAAACGCAGCAACCAAACGCTCGTTGCGACGCATCTGCAAAGCCATGTATTTCGCCAAGTGTGCTTGTCGAGGTTAAAACATATCGAGGCACTTTAATATGGTGGATGTTCGACAAATCCTCTTTGATTTGGAACCAAAGTTTCAACAGGTTTGAATTGAGGGGATCATCCCAACCGATATTTTGCACCCATATTTCTTGGAGCAGAATTTTACAACGAATCACAATTGGACTCAAAAGGCCAAGCAAATCAAACATCTTTGCTACAATCGACAATATTGAACGTTTAGTGGGATTACTTACATCGGGCAAATCAAACCGAAACAAAAATGTATCCTGTCTAGGATTCCAGGACATACCAAGTGTTTTAGTGACATCGTCTTCACCATTCTTTATTGCGACTTCTTCATCTGGATTTAAAATGACATCTGGACAATTGCTGTTCCATTTGGCCAGCTGAAGACCATGATTTTCTAAAATTTTTACAATTTCAGTTTTCTTTGAAAGTAACAAGTCGATATCATCAGCGCCAGTGAGGACATCATCCACGTATAAATCCTCACGTAGAACTTGTGAGCCAATTGGATATGACAAAACGTTTTTGTCAGCGATATAGAACAAACTTCGAATTGCTAAGAAAGGAGCTGCTGAAAGCCCATATGTAACGGTGTTTAATTGAAACACGCTTAGTTTGTCTTCTTTATTAGCTCTCCATAGAACCAATTGGAATTTACGATCGCGTTCATCGACTAAAAACTGGCGGTACATTTTAGATATGTCTGCTGTGAGAGCAAATCTATTCAAACGAAACGAAAATAAAGTTGTAATCAAGTCTTGTTGTATAGTAGGGCCAACCATTAGTATTTCATTCAAGGAATGATTCGTCGAAGTACGAGCCGACGCATCGAAAACCACACGAAGTTTTGTTGTTGAGCTTTGAGGCTTCAGAACACAGTGGTGCGGTATAATGTAGTAGGGGTGCGCTATAGGCCGATTGTAGGGTGACATATGACCAAGATCCATATACTCATCCATAAAGTCGACATACATAGACTTTAGACTAAGGTCACGTTCAAGTCTACGTTCAAGTGACAAAAATCTTCTACGAGAAATTTCAAAAGACTCACCCAAACAATCAGGATTCAGCTTAAAAGGCAATCTGACACAAATACGACCTTCATCTGTAGTACTAACATTTTCAACAAAATGGTTTTCGCAAGTTTGCTCTTCTTCAGTAAAAGTTTTGGAACCACTGACATATTCTTCGACTTCCCAAAACTTTCTTAAAGTGTTGTCTAAGGCTTCTGTTGAAGATTCAATTGCTAAGTTGCAGGTAAGAGCCGGCGACGTTGATTCAGCGTTGAATTTACCACCAACAATCCAGCCAAACACAGTATTGACAAGACAAGGTAGGCCATTTCCCAAGGAAATGCGTCCATCGAGCAACAAATCGAAAAATACCTCGGTACTAATGAGCAAATCAATTCTTTGAGGCTTGTAGAACAACGGGTCAGCTAATTGTATAGTTTCAGGAATACTCCAATCAGATGTTTCGATGTACTCGCCAGGCTGCTGGGCGGCAATCGATTTTGTGACTGAAAACGTTGAGGACCACTGGAATGACGTCACTCGAGATTTTATTGTAGCTGACACGGCAAATTTTATTTTTGTTCGAACTTCACCTATTCCAGAAACGTCTTGGCAATTAGGTCGAAATTGTAGCTTTAGTCGCTTTGCAACTTCTTCTGTAATAAAATTAATTTCAGAACAAGAATCAAGTAATACTCTTACCGGATGAAAGGAACCACAACTATCTTTGATCAGCACCACAGCAGTAGGAATAATAGCCCTTTTAAACGAACGAGCCACTAACGAAACAGGATTTGCTGAACTAGTTGAGGGCCCTTGATTAGGCCTAGCATTTGATGTAGATGGTCCTGGTTGATTAGGAACCTCAAAAATGTGTAAAATGGTATGATGAGCTGACTGGCAAACTCGGCAACGAGACTTGGAAAGACATTTTGAGACAAAATGACCCTTTCGTAGACAGTTAATGCATTGACCATTGCTTTTTACATGATGATAACGATCTGCAACTAAAAGCGCCAAAAATGAAGTACACGTAGCAATATAGTGGTCAGTGCTGTTGCAATAAGTGCAGGTTGCATTTGCTTTTGAATTTACAAACGTGTTTGCTGATCGGTTGATTGTCGATTTTGGCTTTGTACCACTTGATTTGTTTGCTGGCTCACTTTTCTTACCATGGCTTTCTAAAAATTGACAACGATGGCTCAATATGCTGTAGCAATTGTCCCAAGAGGGCAACGATTTGAAGTCTTGTTTTTCATCATAATTTTCTCTGGATCCTTCATCCAATTTTGAAAGTACAATATGGATAATAATTGCGTTCATGACATCTTTCTCAGAGCCAAGTGACAAAAGCGAACCACGAATTGCAGAAACGGTGTCGATGATATTACGCAACGAGACACAATCACTTTTAGACATTTGAGAAACATTAAAAAGAGCAGTAATGTGTTCTAAAAAGATAAGTACCTTATTATCGTATCGTTCCTGAAGACGCTCTAGGGCCTTGGTATAATTTTCCTCCGTTACTTGAAAAGGTTCCACAACTGCTAGCGCTGGACCAGAGAGGCAATTCAACAAATAAGTGAATTTATCCACTGACGTAATCGACAAATTATCATGGACCATGTTGTTAAACGTAGTAATAAACCGTTTATAATCAGCATATTTTCCATCGAATCGAGGCAGCTTTAAAGATGGCAACCGACCTTGATTAGAGCCACCAGTAACTGAAGTGTTCAAAAAACTTTGATTCAGTGCAGATGAGGACCGACTTTTATTAATAAGTGATAGCACCTTCGCCTTAGCTGTTATAAAAATTTCCTCTATAGCACCTCTGCCAGAATCGTTTGAATTGTATTTTTCAATTTGTGTTTGAATACTACAAATTTGCTTAAAGTATGACTCTAAAATTTCCAAACGACATTGCAAAATTGTTGAATCAACTTTATCGCCATCTTTTTCTGTCTTCGCTTGTAGGCTAGACATGTTTCGTTTCATTGTGGTCCTCTGTTGTTTTAATGACGCCATGTCAGCGGCGCCAATTTCAGAAACATCATCATTATTGTTCGCCATTTTTCTTTTCAAAAACTAAAATTTTTTAAAACCAAAAATTTATGGGACCACTTGATATGAAACACTTGTATATATGTAAATGCAAAGAGCCAACTTTTATATACACTGAGCACACTGTATTTTTATGATTTTCAAAGAAATGTAGTTGCAAAAAAATAAAAAACCAAAATGTATTTTCAGCACGGTTGCAAAATGATTAAGTTTGGTTTGTATTTTTAATGCACTTATGAACCACAAAAATATTATTTTTCAGCTAAATTATTTCTATGATGAACCACGAACAAATGTTGTAAATGTGGAATCAAATTTCCAAAAATTTAATTTTATTCCTAAAAATTCACGGCAGTGGTTAATGTCGGCCTTAAGAATTCCAAAAATGATGTTTTGTGCAGGAACTGTAGTAGCAGGGGTTATGTTGTGTTGAAAAACGATGAAACTCTGCAGCAGCACAAATTCAACAAACTATATTTTTTATTTTGTAGTGGCTCTACGGGCCATAAATTCTTAAAAAACCGATTTAAATTATTTAATTAATTTAATTTGCAATAACGCACAGGCCGTCCTGTCACGGTCGCCAAAATGTTCGCTGGGATGTTTTAAATTTATTTTAATAAATAAAAAAGACCAAACGACCTTTAATTTTAAGTAATGTAGTTTTATTTTCAACGATATAAATGACAATGTTTTAATAATTCCCTACAAGAAACAATTGGACCACTAAACAATACAAATTGCATTATAAAAAAAAGGACAGTTAGTTTATGCTCATTGGAAATGAGTATAAAGAACTTAAACAAAAAAAATTACTAAATATATATATGTACGTATTTGTTGTATTATAATTCAATATAATAAACATTACGCACATTTATACATACATACATACAATGCAAGAGACAAAATAACTACAGTGGAATAGGGAATGAGACAATTACAAAAAACGGTAAACAAATATAGTGATGGTACAGTGAACCAGTGATGATAAGGTGATCTGATCCGACAAGCATTACATCAATTTTCTTATTAAAAAGAAAATATTCAAGTTCATTTTTGTGTTGGCGTATGCCGTTTGCGTTCCAGAAACATATTTTGAGACAGTTCATGGTCTATTAAGTATGGCCTGCAGTAGCGTGGACTGCATTTTTTGCATCTCCTGCATCATACTTGTCATGCTTGTCATGAAATGGTTCATGGATTGCACCAGATTCTTCATTATACCTTCAAGACGGCTAAAATTGTGGCTGTTTGTATCATTTATTGGTGATTCATTTTGCAGTGTTGGTTGGTTAGATCTTAGCACGTTGGCATATGAAAATTGGCTAGTGGATGCTTGTGCTACGGGGGGAATAATTGTAATAGGTACTTTTGTCGTCTGAGTAGGGGTAGAAGCGGGTTTGTTGATCAAGGAGCGTTTAACGACCTCGAAAACAGGGCAACCCCTGTAGTTGGCAGTGTGGTTTCCACCGCAATTGCTGCATCTTTTTACCCTGGAATCATCCTTAGGTTTATCGCACTTTGAGGTGTCATGAAGATCCCCACAAACAACACAAACAGTAGGCAACTTACAATAAGATTTAGTGTGACTATATTCTTGGCAGTTCGAACACTGTACTGGGCCAGATCGCTTATGAGGTTCTTCCACTGTAACTCTTCGGTGCATTATGAATTTCAAGTCATATATAGGATGTGTTTCATTTTTCTTCAGCTTAACATCACCAGGTTCTAACTCCACTCTAAATAATGGTTGAGGGATCCTATCTCTGTTTCTTATATTTGATACTGCCTTGATTTTAAAGCCTTTGTCGGCCAAACTGCTCTTGATCTCCTCAGGATCAACAAAAGAATCAATTCCCTTATTTACGACTTGTAGACCTTTTGCGCTTTTAAGTTGATACGTGTAAAAATTCTTTTTGCGTTTTTCAAATTCCGAAACTATTCTCCGATAGTCGTTTTCATTATTAACCTGAATCTTTGTTTCATTAATATTGCCACGCTTAATTGGAGTCACATAAAAAGAATTTTCACCAATTAATGAAACTAATATTTTTATAAGTTCGTTTGAGTTTTTTTCTCTTAAATATATTGGAGGTGGTTTTACTGGCTTATTCACAGCGTTAGGGACATCATTTTTGTCTTGGAGGATGGCAAAACGATTTTGCGAGCGTGGCTCTTCAGCATTCTTTGATAATTTTGCGGCTGGTGTAATTTCGGCAGATTTTGGGCTTCTGCCTCTCTTCGATACTGTTATATAACGGTCCATTCCTACCTGTGTTTTTTGTTTTTCTTCAACAGCAACTATAGGAGCGGTCTTATTTGTAGGACTTAATGTGCCTTTTGCAGCTGTTGACGTCTCTCCAATATTTGATAACGAGGACCGTGAAGAAGACGGTCCTTCAGTGATTTTTCTATTTAAATTAAATATGCTTTGGGCTAAGTTTGTGTCCTGTTCAACACATTTATTCAAGTTTGGTGCACTTGCACTTAAATTCAGATTTGTGCTTATTTTTGGTTTCACAGTTAAGTAGTTTTTATTAAATTCGGGATTTTTAATGTTCTCATTACTAACACTTGCCGAGCTCAACACGAAATAAGCATTTCGGCTCTGAGGCCCACTCGCACTGTTAGAATTGTTACTCATTCACTGTCTCACTGTATTTAATTTTCTAGTTTTCAAATAATTAAAAATAAATTATTACAATTTATTAATTTTTTATTGCACCTAGTGCAATTATTTGACTTTGTAAAGTTTTTCACCTATTACGAGTTTTTTTTCACTTTTTTATTTAATTTAACTTTTCATACTTTTTCACCTATTACGATTTTTTCACCGAAAATTCAGCCGCACTAAAAGTAACACGTCCGAACAGTTCGATGTATCAAGCCTACAGTAAGATGTATATACAATATGAAGTAAATCTGTAAAAACCCATTTAGAATTAAATAAAGAAAGTAGACGTTAGAATGGGCGTGGTCGTACCAACTTACAAACCTTCCCGGGCTCATGCACAACAACTTTGCCGAAGATCGGCACATGATCATTTACGATTCTATAAAGTACATACACACACTCACACATAAAAACATTAATTTAAAAAAAAAGTAGGCGTGGTCAATTGCTGAATTTTTTCCAGGTATTCTTCTTCTCTGGCCTGAGACCAGCCTGAATTCGTGCGAATCGTTGCAATCGGTCCTGGCGTTCTTTAGTTATAAAGCTAGTAACTAACGTTACGTAAAATCAGTTAAATATGGAAGGGGGTATCGGTCCGGGACTGTTTGTGCATTTAGGGCCCGGTAGTCACCACAAGGCCTCCAAGATCCATTGCTCTTACGCACCATATGCAACGGGCTTGACCAATTGCTGCAGGACGGCTGGCAAATGCCAGCTTTTCGTAAAAACTCAAATTCGGCTCGGGCCGCTGCCAGTTTTTCGGGAGAAAGCCGTCGTGGTCGTGAAAATACTGGTTGCCCCGTTGTTTCAATACGGTGGTAGATTGTCGACTTCGTTATGGACCCGTAAGCTGATAGTTTCGTAATGTCACTGAACTCTTTCAAGACCTCGCCAAACGGGTCACAGATTTTAGTTACAGGAGCATTAAGTGCACCAGTAACCGCATTATTTATTTAAATCAATGAGGAAGTCGTAAAAACGAACAAAGTCGGCACCTATGATTGGACTCGTAACATCAGCCACTACAAATGTCCAGTCGAAATTTCGAGATAATCCGAGGTCTAGTGTGATACATTTTTCACCAAGAACTCTGATAGACGAACCATTGGCGGCGTACAGTTGAGTTGCGGTCGGCTTCATGTCGTGATTTTTTGTAGTGAGGGGAAGGACGGACACGTCGGCACCTGTGTCCACCAAAAAATATTTTTTTGTTATTTGGTCTCTCACCTGCAAGCAAAACATCTTGCGTTTCGTGTTCGAATTTTCGCTAAGATTCGATACGCGCACCTGACTTCATGCTGGCGTCACTTTGGACGACACCGTGTTGACTGAACGCTGTTCGAAACGACAGGGGCTCCTGCACTTCTGTGCCTTGCGGCCGTACTTACGGTGATACCAACAGTCGGCAGAATCAGCACAATTTTCACCTTGCCGCTTGTCGTTCGTTGAGGACCTGTATCGTGCATGATCTTTAGGGTTTCGGCTTCGGGAACGAAAGCGGGAAGTAAAGCTTTCAAATTTTTTTGTAAGATCTGCAATTGCTGCTCGGAGATCGTTGATGTCGTTGTGTTCGCCCTTCGAAATTGCGCGGATGTTATTGGTTGAAACTGCATCCCAAATGGAGTCAGCAATCTTCGTAAATTCGGCGGCACTGCCACTAGAAGCAGCAATAACAGCTTGGGCGATGTCTGGCAAGCGTTTTATCCAGAGACTTTTTAGTGCGGTTTCTCCCAGAGTGTTTCCAGCAACCCTCTTCATCTCGTAGTACAACTCCGACGGCTTCCTATCGCCCAGCGGTAATTCGGATAGGAGGCGGTTGACGCGTCGTTGCTCGCTGTCTGCGAAATGCTCGATTATTTTCGAGCGCACATACTCGTACCTGTCAATCGTAGGCATTGAAGAAATGATATCTGTAAGCTGGGCGATAACGCTGGGGTCCAACGCTGCCAGCACGTTGCTGTTTTTTGCTTATCGGAGGCGATGCCGGAAGCTGTGAACCAAGAGTCCATCGTGGTGAACCATGGCTCTATGTTTGAGCTGGACATATGTGGTAAAGGAAGTCTGGCGTACACCACTGCAATGTTGTTTAGTTCTGTATCACCTTGATCGTTGGGCACCGATGCCGTAGACTGTAAACCGCTGTCATTCATGTTGAATTCTCAAAAAATATTGTTTTAATGCCTTGAAATAATCCAAAAAATTATACCGTAACCTTTGAAAGTCGTAAAAAAACGCGTGACAATTTTGGAATGTTATAGATGTCTAGCGGTTGTTGTTTTAAATTCCTCGAATTTGCAAAAGGTTTAATCTTCAAATGTTGAATCGCACAACGGGATCACGTCGGGGTCACCAATTTGGTAAATTTTATTGTTTACCTTATTAAAACTCCCGTAGTGTTATTTTTATTTAATTCATTTTATTAAAATACTAAAAAAACTAATTTAAAGTTTATTTTATAAATTTACTAGCTGACCCGGTCCGCATTGCTGGCCCTAAGCAAACATTAGTGTTGTATTACCACACGATTTAAATTAAGTTTTTAAAGAAATGTACGGCCTTTAAATAAATTTATGGAATATCTATCATAAAGATTTGTTACAGAATAACTTGCATATGGTCTAGGTATGGAAAATTATATTTATTTATTACTTCATCTTGGGGCCAGCGGATATTCAATGTTTTTTGTTTTTTGGTGTGCCGTGTGGAAAACAAACTTTCCAAAATTAAGCCAGCAATAGTTAATGATGTGACTCTTGCTTTATTGATGGCAATAGTACAGGTAAGACGCAAAGGGAATTGGAGCCGCTTTAATTGGAATGGTAAATCGTTGGAAATCATCCGAATTCGTTGAATAAGTACATCTTCGCCTTTGAATCTGCCACCGATGATTGTTGCCTCGATTAAATTTGGTGAGCAGTTTTTGATGGTCAATATAGTTCCGTTGCATAACTTTGGTGCGTTTAAGTTGCGAATAAGATATACCGGTGATCCAACGTTTAATGTTAGCACATGCGGTGACATTCCGGGTGGTTCCAATGAATTTAAAAATTCAGTGGGATAATTGACGGCTTGTTCTTCATCCATTACTGTTGTTGAATCGACGATGTCGAAAATAAGTTGAACACCAAAGGTTTCCCTTGGAGTTCAGAATTTGTTAATTTAGCCTAGGTAGAAACACCTTATGCTAATATAAAATGTGTTGATTTGGGCCTGAGTAGAAACACTAAGACCATGTAGTAATAACAAAAGTTAATCTTTGTTTACCTCAATGTCTTTATTTTGGTGGTTCTTTTATACAATTTAATTGCTTACGTCTAACTTAAAATTAATAATTAAAATATTCAATTTCAGTAATTATAAAAAATGCCTTTAGTTGCATTATTGCAATATTGCATAAAATAAGGTAAATGACATTTAGTTTTTTATTGTAACATTAAACGATTGTAGAGGCAATGACTGCAATAAACAATTTCAAGGGCAAATGACTAAATATTGTCGTATATGCAATTTTGTAGTTTTAGTAAATATGTAAAATTATTTTGCTTTCTTTTGGTTTTATTATGGTTAACATTCTCCGCCACGTTGAGCGGATAGCGAAATATAAAAATATGTATATAACAAAAAAAAAGAAAAAACTAAATTAATAAAATAAGAATTAATAATATAAGAGTTAACAAAAATATTGGTTGTTTTTAAACCTCAGAGTTTTGCTGGCGTGGTGTTGGTTGTGGGGCTGAATTTGGCATCATTGGGGACAAGTTGATTGAGGCTCCCTTGTAGCATTTAATTTTCCGGCCTATTAGGATGACTATTATCAATAATGACAGAAGTAATGCCAACGAGCCGATATGCGGATGATGAAGTACCGGATACTTTACTTCTCTTGGAAGATCTTTGATGTCTGATAGCTGTCTTTGGATGGTGGTGAGCTCATCTAATTTGGTATCTAAATCGATGCTTGGTGCTAGTAGCCTCTTGACCTCGGAGGGTTTGCCAATTGCCGTAATATTGCCAAACATGGCAAATGAAGTATGAAGAGTAGTGATACTAGTTTCATGCCCATGGATAGCTAGTAACCTTCCCTTGATGATACAAGTTGGTTTCATGGACAGGAGACCAGATCGGTTGACGGTAAAATGTATGGTTTCAGAGTTGCACACTGCAGTTAGCTCTAATGGATTTGGTGTTGCATAAAGCCAACGATTGATAGTGTTTAGTGCGATAAAATAAACTTTGTTCTGTATGTTCCCGAAACTACATTGTGGGGATGTCTTGTTGTTAAACAGAGCAATTTCGCAGGAATAGCTGCTTGAGTCTTCAGTAACGCTGACTTGTAATGTAGTGCAAAGATATATGTCGCTCCTTGCCACAATACATTTATTGAATTGACGTGTATTTAGAGTCAGATATTCATCTCGGTGGCTGTTCACAGCGAGATATTCAATATTAGTTGTTATAGCAATAGCCGTGTTGTTGATCTCGGTGGGTATAGGGATGACCTTGAAGAGCTCAAAATGTTTCTGGTTCACTAACGGTAGTTCAATCATGAAGATGACACTCTCCTGTGTTACTGTGCCCTTGACGCTCATGATTTTGTATAATTCCAGCAAGTCAGTATCTTCAACTGGTAACGAGCGACCAATAGGAAGGTTGCCTTTTATCTTAGCTATCTCTGTTTTTAATTGTTTTGGTGTGAGGAGAAGTGGACTTATTTTACCGTGATTTGAGTGCGTAAGGGCAGCGACAAGCTCTGTCTCAATTCTTTGTAATTCTGCCGCAAGTGTATTTAATTGGATCGCCATGGACATTAGATTTTGGGTGTGTCGTAAATTTGAGTTCTCGTCTCTAACTGCATTCAAATCATTATAGATGCTTGTCTTGAGCTCTGAGAAATGCAAATGCATCTCATTCTCGCCTTGCTTGAGAATATTAATTGTCGAATTTATTACCGAAGTTTGGTTTTTGAGTAGCAGATGCAAATACTCCTCGTCTTGCTTTACATTAGCTATAGTTTGAGCCATTTGTTCTGCATAATCCGAATCCAGGACTCCAAATAGAGCATGAGCCATATTCCCTACAATATCTAGTGCAGCTCTTCGGTTTCTTCTTGGAGTTAAAAGGTCTGATTCTTGAATGAGATTGTCCCACGTGTGCTGAAGTTCGAGGTAGAGCATTCTACATGATTCAGTAGTTATTGATTGTTCGCATAATTTTGAAAATGTTGTTATTCCGGCTTCCAGAACGTTGTTCCTTTCCCAAATTGGTGTGAGATCGTAATATATAATAAGGGTAGCAGTTACCAATTTTGTTGACCCTATGCCTTCGAAATATAATCCTGGGTTGGAGGAAAATTCCATGACATTGACTGGAGAGGCTAGTATTATCGGCAGTAGAAGGAGCGAAATAAAAAGTGTACTGAAGATTCCTTGCGAAGCATATGATACTACCTTCCGTTTTGGCTGTATAGTATCGCCTTCTGATGAGAGTTGTCTCTTTTGCGATGTTGGCTTGTCATATTCGGAGTGTTCTATGTGAAAATCGTTGAGCAGGGGCGCCAATCTATGAATTGGCCTCTTGAAGGTTCCCTTAGCTGTTTTGACGTCGCAGACCCTAATAAGTCCATCATCTCCCTTGTAAATTCGGCTGATTTTTCCCAGTGGCCATTGTAGTACAGGAGTATTATCTTCCTTGAGAATAACAAGCATGCCTTCAATGACGTTTGGTGAAGGAGACTTCCATTTTCCCCTTTGTTGTAGCTCATGTAAATATTTTTGTGTCCATTCCTTCCAGAATTTGTGTTTAATCTCTGAAGTTATTTTCCACCTTGCATCTAATAGTAATTTTGGAGATTGAGCATTTACATCTACGGCTGATGTTAATGGCTCACCTACTAAAAAATGGCCTGGTGTAAGAGCTTGAAGATCTTCGGAATTTGAAGAGAGAGGAATTAAAGGTCGCGAGTTTAGGATGGCTTCTATTTCAACCACTACTGTTTCCAATTCCTCCTATGTAAGTGATGCAGCGGCCACACTTCTCAGCAGCAGATGTTTGGCTGATTTAACTGCCGCTTCCCAAAGGCCACCGAAATGAGGGGCTCTTGGTGGAATAAATTTAAAAGTAATTGATTGATTGCTGCATACTCGTGTAATTTTTTCTTGGGCTGATTGAGAATATATTGATTCTTCTAATTCAACTAATTTGTTGTTTGCTCCCACGAAGTTAGTAGCATTGTCGCAATATAGTGTCTGACAATGGCCCCTTCTGCTGATAAATCGTCGCAATGATCCTATAAAGGCTTCTGTGGACAGATTGGACACAACTTCCATGTGAATGGCCTTAGTTGCAAAACAGCAAAATACTGCGATATAAGCCTTGTCTGGTCTTTTGCCCCTAATTTTGTGATGTATCCAAATCGGTCCAAAATAATCAACTCCTGAGGTAATGAATGGACGTCCTGGCGTCACTCTGTTAGCTGGTAGGTTTCCCATTAATTGTTTAAACAGCATTGGCTTAGCCTTGGTGCATCGTATGCATTTGTGGACGGTACTGCGCGCGACTGATTTCCCGTTGGTAATCCAGAACTGCGCCCTGGATGCAGCCAACAATGCTTGTGGGCCGCAATGACGATTTTCTTCATGTAGCATTTGCATCAATAACCCCACCATAAAATGATTGTGTGGTAAAATTGCTGGATGCTTTGCCTTGAATGGTAATGTTGATTGCTCCAGACGACCGCCTACACGCATTACCTGGTATTCATCCAAGAATGGATTTAATGAGGCCAAAGAACTGGATTTATGCACAGGTGTTTTGTGTAATAATCTTTCCAGTTCTTCCCCAAATTCCGAAGCTTGCATGATTTTGATGATAACATTCAGAGCTTCTTCCATTTCATGTGCATCGAGCGCCTTGTGGGGTGGGCGACAAATTTTCGTAGTTTTGGAATTTGTGATGAATCTCAAAACATAACCGATCGTGCGCTGAAGAGTTTTGAATGAGTTTCGATGGTTTATTCGATTTATGCAGTCTTCGTATCCTTGCTGCGAAGTAGATATTGTCAAAACATGTTTTGTTATTTTTCGTTCTTCGTTGCAAGGTATATCAGAAACTTGTGGAGGTGAGTTCGTCCACTCACTTTTTTGTCCCGATAGAAATAGCGGACCATAGAACCAAATCGAATGTTGTGATAGGTTTTCTGGTGCTAGTCCTCTGGATATTGCGTCAGCTGGATTTTGTTTAGAATTGACATGTCGCCATTGATCTGAGTCGCTTAATTCATGTATTTTGGCTATCCTGTTTGCCACAAAAGTGTGAAAGGATGCTGCAGTCGAATTTATCCAAGCAATGACAATCTTTGAATCTGTCCAGAAATAGTTTGCAGTATTTTGTAGGCGAAGATCTTTCTTTACTCTATTTGTCAGCTCCACCCCTAGTACTGCTGCACATAGTTCCAGCCGAGGCAGCGTCTGTTTTTTAATGGGTGCTACACGGGACTTGGAACATATTAGTCTTGTTGATACAGTTTTGTCTTTGTATGTTGAACGAATATAGATTGCCGTTCCATAAGCTCGTTCCGATGCATCAACAAACGTGTGAAGCTGCGTTGCTACTGGTCTTTCGGTTTTTAGTACGAACCGATCGATCTTAATTTTGTTTAATGCTTCTATGCTTGTTCGAAAGTTATTCCATACATTTTGACGATCCTGGGGTAATTCATCATCCCATGAAATTGGTAATTGCCACAGCTGCTGCAAAAATATTTTGGCTCGTACGACCACTGGACCAAAAATTCCTAGTGGGTCAAATATCTTGGCAAGTTCTGAGCTTACTATTCGTTTTGTTACACCCTTTGCATAATTTTCCGATGGAACTTGTGCTCGTCCGCATAATTGATCAGACTTTGGCAGCCATATTAATCCAAGTGTTTTAATCGAGCAGTTTGAGTTTTCGTCCAAGTCCAAGTTGATCTCCTGGTCCTCAGGTGCAATACCATTTAGCAACTGGGAATGATTTGAACACCATTTCCGAAGTTTAAAACCAGCCCTTTTTAGAATTAAGTTAAGTTGTTGTTGTGATTCCAATGCAGTACTGATAGAGTCGGCCCCGCTTAGGCAATCGTCCACATAAAAATCATCACGTAGTATTGATGCACCTAGTGGATATTTCGTGGCATTTTGAGTCGCTAGGTGTTGAAGGCATTTGGTAGCTAGGTATGGAGCTGAGGAGGTGCCGTAGGTGACAGTTTTGAGACGATAATATTTGATATCTTGATGTTTATTATATCTCCAAATGATGAGCTGGAACATCTGGTCTGAATCATTGACTTGAATTTGTCGGTACATTTTTTCGATGTCTGCAGTGAAGACGAATTTATGCATCCGAAATCTCAGCAGTACTGAAAATAGCTCACTTTGTACAGTTGGTCCGGCATGAAGGATGTCGTTGAGTGAGGAGCCACTGGATGTTTTAGCTGATGCGTCAAACACTACTCGCAATTTTGTAGTTGAACTTTCTGGTTTCAGCACGCAATGATGAGGCATGACGTAATGTACATCAGGAATGTCATCTTCCTGTATTTCTTCCATGTGCCCCAAGGATTCATATTCTTCCATAAATTTATTGCATTCTGCTCTAAGTTCTGGCTTAAGGTTCAACCGTTTTTCCAATGACAAAAATCTATTGAAAGCCATTGTTTTAGAAGTTCCGAGAATTGATGGATTCTCTGCAAATGGTAAGCGGACAACGAATCTTCGTCCTTGTTTCTTTGTAAGTTTTGTAAGAAATGATCTTCAAATCGTTTCTCAGCTAAAGATAATGCACGTTCTGAATTATTTGCCTCTTCAAGTTTGCAGAACTTTTCAATGAGCTCGTTTGTTGTTTGCTGTTCTGGGGTAAATACTGCACAAGTAACCAAGTTGTTGTCGTTGTTTTCTTGTAATTTACCCGTTACGACCCAGCCCAAAGCTGTATTTTGTAAAATTGGTAAGTTCTTGTTGATCCTTATTTGTTGTGGTCGCATCAGTTGGTGATAAAATTCTGCGCCGATCAGCATATCAATTTTGTCAATTTCATTGAAACATGGATCTGCTAGATTAATATTATCAGGAATATTCCAATCTGATGTGTTGAATGATTGTGTAGGCTGAGATGATACAATGGTTAGGAGTACAAATGCTTCGATTCTGGTAGTATAATTGCCTGAGCATGCATGTAGCTCTAAATTGATTCGTCGAGATGCGTTGTGAATCTTACGGCCTATTCCTTCAATGCGCAAAGAAGAATCTGAAGAGTCCAATGATAACTTGTTTAACACTCGATTTGTGACCAGATTGACTTGTGATCCAGAGTCTAGAAGAGCACGGAATATGCCGGTGCGGCCATTGGTTCCAATCACCTTTACTCTTGCTGTGGCGAGTAATACATAGGTGTTGCCGCTGAGTTGCGTGTTTGTTGCAGCTACGATTGGGGAATTTTTGTCTGAAGTAGTGGCTGGATTTTGCGTATTGTCGGAGCTTCCAACAGAGGTTTTTGATGAACCTTGTTTTGGTTTTTCTAAATGCAGCAATGTGTTGTGCCTTTTTGCGCACCTTGAGCATGAGCGTGATGTGCATAATTTGAAGGTATGATCTGATTTAAAGCAGTTGACACAAAGTCTCGTCTTTTGTGTCCATTGTAGTCTCTCGGCTGGGGACATTTTCAAGAACTTTTCACAGTAATATATGGGATGTCCTGTAATTCCAAATACCTTACAATTTGGATTTGCTGTAGCTGCCGTTGTAACCTTGGTTCTATCCTTCCCTCTCCAGATTCGCACGATTTTCCTCGCGTTTCCAATGCTTGGAATCTATGCTCTATGAATTTGAGCAGTTCATCAAGACTTACGAGGCTCTTGTTGTCTTCGAGTGATTGCTCAAATATTGTTTGAGTTGAGGGATCAAGCTTCTTCAATAGTATGTGGACGATTATAGCGTCCCATTTGTCTACCGGAAGTCCCTGTGCCATTAGACCATGGGTGCATTCTTTTGTGAGGTCATGTATACTTTTTAGAGCTTGAGCTGTTTCATTTTTCACTTGTGGATGAGAGAGCAAGTTGTTGAGTAATGTTGTCACAATGAGCCTTTTGTTATCGTACCTACTGACGAGAATATTCCATGCGATTGCATAATTTGCTGTTGCAATTGGCAAATGGTTTATCAGCTTTTTTGCTTCATCTGTTAGATGTGTCGTCAAATAGAACATTTTTTCCACTTCGCTCATTGCTGAATTGTGAATTAGTTGAGTATAGAGGTCTTTGAAAGCTACCCATTGGAGATAACTGCCGTTGAATTTTGGAATCTGAATTTTTGGCAGGTGTGGTTGACACTGCTCAATTCTGTTGATGTGTTGTGGAGTACTTTCATTGGAAAGACCGCCTTGTTGTTGTAGAGTACATTTAATGTTGTGGACTTCGGCTTCCGTTTTGTAGAATTCATCCAACGTGTACCCATCTATTTGTTCTTTGGTGGTTAGTTGCCATAACATGTCATTGTTTCTCGAAAGATCACTCATATATTTATCAATGAGCGTTAATTTTGCTTGATACTGTGCTGCCTCATGCATTTCTTCAGCCATAGCTTCATCCATTGTTCGTCTTAGCGCTCTTGTTAGCGCCCGCTGATTACGAAGAATTCTACTCGTACTTTCGTCAATTTGTGGCTCTCCCTGTATGCAGCTGCTGGCACCTTCATTCTCTTTGAGTTGTTTAGTTGCTGTATTTGAGAGTCTCTTGATTTCAGACTCAAATAGCTCTTTATACTTGAGTGTGTCGCCTGAAGTACGCAAGTACTGGTCCGTAAAATATTCGTGCTGCACTGGAATATTTGATAGACACCTAAGTTTGTTGTCAGTGCTCTCAAATTCTAGCCATGCAGTGTCAAGTCGATGTAAACGTTCCAGGTAGTACTCCTTCGTTTTTCTTGTTGCCGGGTCCTTTTTATAGTTTCGGATTATGGCCTCTATTTGATCCGCCGTCTTTTGTTGCTCTGCTATTAGGACGTCAAATGTTGCCATGGTTGATGATTTGTTGTTTTTATGAACCAACTGTTGCGTGGTGTAATATTTTTTGTGTGACCCTGTGCCAAGTTACAGGATCGTCGGATCACCAATTGTAGATTTTGGTGGATTGTTGAACGCTGCATGTAGCGTTGAACACCAAAGGTTTCCCTTGGAGTTCAGAATTTGTTAATTTAGCCTATAATATAAAATGTGTTGATTTGGGCAGGAGTAGAAACACTAAGACCATGCAGTAATAACAAAAGTTAATCTTTGTTTACCTCAATGTCTTTATTTTGGTGGTTCTTTTATACAATTTAATTGCTTACGTCTAACTTAAAATTAATAATTAAAATATTCAATTTCAGTAATTATAAAAAATGCCTTTAGTTGCATTATTGCAATATTGCATAAAATAAGGTAAATGACATTTAGTTTTTTATTGTAACATTAAACGATTGTAGAGGCCATGACTGCAATAAACAATTTCAAGGGCAAATGACTAAATATTGTCGTATATGCAATTTTGTAGTTTTAGTAAATATGTAAAATTATTTTGCTTTCTTTTGGTGTTATTATGGTTAACAACTGTATCGATCGATTTGTATTTGATTAATTTGGCGGGCAGTTTCAATTGAATTTGCTCATTGAGCTTGTTGGCATCGTAATTTGTTGATGCCAAAATTGCACGTTCCCACAGCCAATCCGATTTTTTGTAGAAGAGTGTTAGCCTTGTGAAAACCTTGTCGACAACGGATTGAATATTCATTTGCATTCGACAGAAGTTAGGCGGGAACGAAATCTCGTTCGTGGCGCGATTAATTGGAATTTTTCCATTTCCGATGTCAAAAAGTTGTTCTGAGAATGTTTGGACGACGGGTCTTGCAACAAATGCACACGCATGTTCGTCGATAGCGTGATTTTCTCGACTCGGTTCCAAAGATATGAAGCTTTCAAGCATGCGTTCAGCTCATCTGCGGTCATTGATAACGGGCAAAGTTTGACGAAAATCACCAACAAAAAGAATAAGAGCGCCTCCCATCGGTTTATAGTATCCTCGAAAATCACGTAGAGTCCGATCAAGCGCTTCGAGCAATTTGTTTGAATGTACCGTTATTTTTTATCAGCGTTTGAAAAAAACTCACAAATGTGCACAAAATGTAGGTATCTTAAATGCAAGGATACATAAAGTTTTTTATCATTGATTGATAATATAATCAGGTCTATTCGGGAAGTCACTTTTACCACAAATACACGTTTCATTAAATTTTTCTATTCTAAAATACGTTAGCGATGTGAGTACCAGAAAACAAAAGATGTGCAAACAGAAAGCATATGTTTTTGTTCACTTTGTATGCATTCTAAAATACTTGTTCACCACACATCTACATAATTTTCGTTCGAAGATTGATTTAGCGCGTAAAAATAAAATACCTACAAAATTGAAAAATCAACAACAAGCGTATGCTTCAAATGTAAGTAAATATATGTACATGTATAAAAACATACAATGAAAGTTAATTCTGTTTCTTTGTCCAGGTCTAAAAAACAAACATCATTGCAACAGTGTCATTAATAGCCATGGTTACGCCTGGTATCGAAGATTTTTGAAAGAAGTACATTCGGGTTTCTTCTTTTGTCTGCTCATCCATTTTGATACTTATACATTAATGGCTTAATTTCTCTTCGATTGCAACTAATACTTCAGACAGAAGTTTTGAAAAAGTTGACTACGAAATATTATGATGCCAATCCTTGCCAACTCCATGTTGGTAATTTCCATCAGCGAAGAAACGAAGTGCTGCAGCCAGCTTGTCAACAGGCCTTAAGCATCCAAGCCGTGATTTTGTCTTCCAATTCATATAAAATATATTTAAATGCCGCTGTTGATTCTAAAATTTTTCTTAAAACTTCTTTTGGTATTAGAAGAGGTGATTTTAAATTTGTAATAAACATTCATATTTCTTAAAATTTTAATTACTCCTATAAGATTTTCAGGTTGTGCATTAATTAAAAATGCAATCGAATAAATCTCAATTTTTATTTTTAAATTATATTTTCGTTTTTATATTTTCTGTGTATTAGACAGCTGTTTTCAATGTTTATGTTTTTCATAAGAGATTACAAAAATCGATTACTGCAAACGATAATTCTTCACTTGTATTTTAGAATATGTCGAAGACGAAATGTCGAAAGTGAACGTTCGACGACGAAGAAGTGAAGCGCGTATTCCCGAATAGACCTGAATATTATTTTTAACTTATTGTATAATGTTGCACCTTAGTAAGCGCGAAATATCTTCTGTTATCGAATGATGTAAATATTTTGTAAATAAACCGAAAACTCGGATTTTTGAATGCAACATTTCGAAAGTTTTAAAATTTTGATATTGGATCGTTAATAACATGAGTTTTTTGCAAATATCTTCGGAACTACATAACCGATTTAAGAGTTTGATTTCTCGTTTTGAAAAACATGACAACGGCTTTGAAAAAAATGAAATAAAATAAAAAAAGCAAAATATATGTATGTATGCTCGTATGTCTTTGGTGATGCAATATGAAAATTGGATTTTGCCACGCCCCTGCGCCCGCAGACTGAAAAACCAAGCAAACATTAATTTTTTTTATTTTTACCTCGCCTTCAGTAAGGTGTTGATACAATCTGTATGAAGTAAATCTGTAAAAACCCATGCAGAAGCAATTAATCAATTAAAAAAAGTGGGCGTTAGAGTAGGTGTGGTCGTACCAATGGTGGTAACTTGACCTTACCACTGAGACAGCACAACCCAGGCGATTCTCCGGTGAACTTTAATGCACCGCAATGGTTGCACACAATCTCCATTGGGCCAATTTGAACGGAAGGATGCGAGCTGTAGTCAAAAGTGCAATCGTAATGAAATGCTACTCGATTCAAATCAACACTTGAAGCTCTTCTTCTTTCGCGTTGATTTAGATTTTCACGTTGTTGAATTGCTTGATTTAATCCATGATTTCTCATTGCTAATCGACCCGTTTCATGTGTCGCTTTCTTCTTGTGTTTGCGTTACGCGAAGTCGGGCCATACTAACACGGCGCAGATCTCGTGCGATTTCTTGTTCATCCGTATTCAATCGATTAGTAATATTTCGATTTGTAATTGCATTACGGCTTCGGTGCGAAAGATCAGATCTTCTGAATAACACTGAGAAATTAATGTCACAAAATCATTTAGGGAACTTACCTTTTGAAATCACTTTTAAAAAAGGTTGAAAATTTTTAAATATTACAAAAATAAATCAGGTGCCAAAAGTTTATGAACACAACGCTATCTACTGGCAATAGCAGAACCAGAATTTGTTTTTGTAAAAAAAAAATTAACAAAAAAAGTTTTCAATCAAATTAGGTGAAAAAACAATTGTCGTAAAAATTGTGATATACAAAAGAACGACATTTGATTTTTGGATTTTAGAAGATAATAATTAAAAGTAATGGGTGATACAATTTGAAGTAAGTCTTTTAAAACCCTTGTAGAATCGATTACACAATTTTAAAGCAGGCGTGGTCGAATTCGGCTATACACTGCGGGCGTTGCTACGGCATCAATTTAAAAAAAAGTAGGCGGTCAAAAAAGATCGCTAGAGATGGGACGTGAAAGGAGGAGTGGAGTATGAATCTTAATTTTTGATCTCGCCTAGAGTAAAGTGAATATGTTAAAATTAGAGTACAATCAATTACACAATTTAAAAAAGAAGGCGTTAAAGTAGGCGTGGTCGCAAAAAAGAAGTATTCTATAAATACTTAGTGGTGCGATGTGAAAATTTCAGGCAGATCGCTCCAGCGGTCTGGCTTACCTGGCAAGCGTCTTGCATGTGATGGGGCGTGAAAGTGGGCGTGGCACATAAACATTTTATTTCTACCTCGCCTACAGTAAGATGTATATACAATTTGAAGTAAATCTGTAAAAACCCATTTAGGATTAAATAAAAAAAAGTAGGCGTTAGAGTGGGCGTGGTCGTACCAACTTACAAACCTTCCCGGGCTCATGCACAACAACTTTGCCGAAGATCATCACATGATCATTTACGATTCTATAAAGTACATACACACACTCACACATAAAAACATTAATTTAAAAAAAAAGTAGGCGTGGTCAATTTCTAAACTTTTTCCGGGTATTCTTCTTCTCTGGCCTGAGACCAGCCTGAATTCGTGCGAATCGTTGCAATCGGTCCTGGCGTTCTTTAGTTATAAAGCTAGTAACTAACGTCACTCTCTTTTATATATGTATATAGATTAGATTAGGCTTGTTTGTGGAGATCGGTCGCTGCGCAACGTTGCGTGTTGAGGTATCGAAAAAGAGTGAGTGTTGTGATGCTGTTATTGACTGGGTGTAACAGCAAGTGAAAAAGTGAAGAAAGAAGAAACGCAAGGACAGGGCGCCACATATATATTATATTTTTCAATGCTTAGGAACTACATAATTTACGAACATTTATATAGTTATACATTTGAAGTGGACTTAATATGTTTTACTAATTTAATTTCTGGAATATTTTTTTCTCTAACGACTTCAGATTTTCCTAAATAATTTAATAGAACATTGGGCAATTTTACAGTGTTTTTGTCAACCTAAAATAGAGAAAATTTTAATTTAAGTTAATTTTAAAAATAAGTAATTAATTTGTCTAATACCTGATTGGATTCTACTAGACTAATCAATAACCTAGGTATAGCTGATGCAGTCCCATTTACAGTATGTGCGTAAAGTACATCACCGCTATTTGCAATGTATTTTATATTAAGGCGTTTGGATTGGTAGTCTGTACAATTACTACAACTTGAAATTTCGCCCCACAATTTTCTTCCGGGCATCCATGTTTCAATATCATATTTTTGATAAGCAGAAGCTCCTAGCTCTGTAGGTGGCATATCTAAAAGTCTAAAATTTAGTCCTAGCTTTTTGAATAATTCCATTTCTAAATCTTTAAAGCTTTCCACCATATCTTCGGATTGATTTTGTGAACAGACAGAAAACATTTCGACTTTGGTGAACTGGTGAACTCTAAAAAGGAAGGTAATTAAATTAAAAATGGTTAATGAAATAAAATGTTTTATATATATTGTTAATTAATTAATATTTTTGTCCTTTGATAAAAATCTTGTACCGCTTCGAAATCATATTAAAATAGAGACAGATAAATTTTGTAATTATTTATCACCTGTGATTAATTCGGCACACAATGATGAAATTTGCAATCATACAATTTTAGTCAACAATCCAATTGTAACGATGACCTTCAATCAAATCATTTTTTCAAGATAAAAATTTTGATATTCAGGTGAAGAAATTCATTATGAAGTGGTTAAAAATAAAGGAAATTCCAAAGACAATTTGAAAATATATTTATCTAAATTATGTTCTGTAGATATTGATCGACCTAGCACTAGTCAAATTAGGGTTTCAACTTTTGAAGATTTAAATTTTGAGGCAAATGAAATTAATATTGTAAAAATAATTAATAAAAGTAATTTAAAATGTGAACTATACCTTAAAGATGTTACGGCACATTCTGAGATGATGATGTAATTGCATGCAATAGAGAAAATAATTTAATACTTATTTGACGAGTTCCTTATTATGATACTAATGTTTCTGACATTGTTGTAAAGGAATTGTAATCGACCTTATACATGTATTATAATAGTAAACCTTTTAGTTTCAATTGCCAAAGTTATCCAGTTAGTTGGCTTGGTTGCCTTCCGTTTACAAAGTATTTAGAACTAAAGAAGAAAATCTCAGATAAAATATAAAGAAAAAAAGAAATCAGGTTTCCAATAACGTTTCTTTTGCTATAAATTCGAGTTGTAAAGATCTCATTTATGTCATGATCCTTTTTGCAAGACATTTTAATAATTAATCTCCAAATAAGACTAATTTATAATTTTTTTTTTATTTCTATTTATTTGTTGTACCTTTATTAAAAAACAAACTAACAATATGTATTACAAATCTTATATTTAATGAATTTTAATTATTATTATTAGTCCAGCCAGTGCCGGACGAAAACTGTTTGGCAATTGTTAATTTTATGTATTAAGTTGGCATTCTTCCTTGTCTTCGGCTCAGATCCGCTGTATATCTTTTTCTTAGTCGAATATAGGCGCTAGTATTTAATATGTTTTGGGCAAATGGGTTTGGGTGTACTTCAAGCTTTTTTAAGTATTTTTCTGCATTTTTTGGATCTCAGTTTTTACCAAAGGGACGTTTAGGTTTTTACGGATATTCGAATTTTTTATATTGTGATCAGTCGTAGCAATTTGTTTTGGCGTCTTTGAATTCTGTCCACATTGGAAGCTGAGGCCGTTCCCGATAGCTGAATTCCATAACACACTTTATGATTGAGTTAAAAAGTAGGAGTTTACAATCTTAACTAAGCTTAGAGTTTCTGCCAATGAGCCAATTAATTTCAATTTCATTTGATTCAATTTTGCATCTATATAGAATTTCCATGTAAGGCGACGATCGAGGTGTATACCAAGGTATTTAACTTCGGATTGTTTTGTTATTGCTTGATTATTGATATAAACAGGAGAGCATGATTCTCTTTTGTTGGTAGCGAGATGCTTCTTGAGGGTTTTCATGAATGCTTAGAATAGCAGTATCATTAGCAAATGTAGATGTGTTAGTACGATTATTTGTTGGCTTATCAGATGTGTATATCAAGTATAAGAAGGGTCCCAGAATACTACATTGAGGTTCTCCCTCCTTCAATAGAAAATAAAATAAATCAATAAAAAATCTCCTTCTTTAAGCTTAAATATTCGGAATATAATTGTTTTCAATTAAAATCGGATATAACTTGTTCAAGAGTATATTCTAGAATAGCTGCGATATATTCCATAATAGGCTGATGGGACTATATGGTTCTACTCTTGTATGAGCAGGTTGGTAAATGAGGATAAGCGGAAAAATTGTTAAATCATTTAAATAACTGCAACTTAAGTTCGGGAGTGGGTAAGTTGTGGTCAACGATCCGATTTCTCTCTAACCCAATGAAAAAGGATGACAGGGCCGCGATTAAGTTCGTTGATAACACTATATTAGACCTTGAACGGTGCTCGCGCGCGTTCTGCGCCGGCTATTTATTGAGCACCCCGAGAGAGACAAGACGAAACGAAGTGTGGTATATAAACTACACAACCTTCCAGTTTCATACATACCACAACTATTTACATCAAGTTATGTTGTCATCAATGCAGCTAAACCATCTAAAGCTATTGACCCAGACGGTATATCCATGCGTTAAAACACCTTGGCGAGCGGGGAGTCGAGTATCTGACATCGGTTTTTAACCTGTCAGTAAGGAACCTGATAATACCCGGTGCCTGGAGAAAAGGTAGAGGGAACATCCTACAGGCCGATTTCCCTTTTATCACCGGTCACAAAGACTCTAGAGGCTCTTCTCCTCCCCCCAGCTAATCCGACACCTACCAGCTATCTGAGTGGCCGTCAATCGTTCGTTGAGTTTAGAGATAAATGCTCACAACCTCGTAGAATTAAACAAGGAGTTCCTCAGTATGGGTCCTGTCGCCACTTCTGTTTAACTTCTACATCTCTAAGCTCCCCATATCTCCACAGGGAGTGGAAGTGATATCATATGCGGACTATTGCACATTAATGGCGACAGGCCATAACATTGATGACTTATGTGATCTAGTGAATAGTTATATCAGTTAAATACACGCAGCGTTCAATATACGCTGCCGCAGTGTGGTCACCTTCATTGAGTGATAGCCAGTGGAGAAATATACAAAGCTGCCAAAATGATGCCTTACGTACCATCACAGACTGCATGCAAATAACCTCAGAACACCATCTACATGAGGAAACGAAGGTTCTACCTGTAATGGAACATAATGTCATGCTGACAAAACAGTTCCTCCTGGAATCACCCAAGCTTTAACATCACACAACTGGAGTCGCCCCCGAGGCATGTCAGGAAGGACCTTCGAATATACGAGGAAGACATACGAAGATATTAAAAATTGCGCGAGTTTTTTTTCCCTTTTCTCATTTTTCCTATTGCTGAAACAGCATAACACCAGAGTTTAAAATTACTTGGCAATAGTTAAAAGTATGATGTTATCGGACAGATAAGAAGTATTTGGTTATTACAAGTTTACTTTAATCTAAAACCAACCGATAAGCTAAAGGGAAGATCATCTTGCCTTTAAATTTTATAGTGAGGTATGTGGTTGAGGTTGCCATATGTTCTGGAAAAAATGTCAAATTCATGAAAAATTAATTAATTTTAATTTTGTTTTGCCAATAAATAATTTGATAAACAAAAATGGAAAGCAGACGTTTGATTTATATTTTTTTCACAAACAAATGTTTTCACAAACACACAGAATTTACTGTTTCTTGTCAGTAATTTGTCAAAAGTAATCGGTTTTTCACTGGTATTGCCATATTTTAGAAAAAAAAATTATTTTATTTTACAAGGAAGTTGTAATAACGAAAAATCTTAAAGGTCACTTTATTCCTCACTTTAATTAAAGCTACCTTTTACTATTAAGAACATTAGAGGCAAGTTGTAATAATGGCCCTAAGGCTAACACACCAATGTTAAAAATTCATATGCAAAAACAGTACGTTAACTATTATATACATCAATTAATTTTATATGTTGATACTGGCAACACTATCACTCTCTTTTGTCTCTTTATAGTTAATGATGTAAAACAACGATTATTAGTTCACTCGGATAGACGGATATCTTATAATGTTTTGTATATTTTCAATATTTTTTTTTTTTTTTTTTTTTTTTTTTTAGCTTTTAGTTATTTATTGAATCTTCATATTTTGAACTAACAATAAGTTTTCAAATCTTAATACTAAAAAGAAAATAATAAGCCCAGCCAGTGCTAGACAAAAAATTTTTATGATACTACAAAAATTTCATATCAACTGATCAAGTCATCTGTTTTGCGCTTGAGTTAAAGCAAGGGTATCCCTCCTTCTCAACCGACTGTGGCCACTAAAGTTAAGGATGTCTCGTGCAAGTGGGTTTGGATGGTGTTCAAGTTTGCTGACGTACTTTGACGCATATTTTGTAAATTCGACGTTTACTAATGGCACGCCTAGATCTTTGTGGATTCGAGAATTTTTAACATACCATGGAGCTGCAGTAATAATACGTAGAATTTTATTTTGACCCCTTTGAATTTTTTCAATGTTTGATGCTGAGGCAGTACCCCATAATTGAATTCCATAGCACCAGATTGGCTTTAGTATTGCATTGTACAACAAAAGTTTGCAATCCAATTTCAATGTAGAGTTTCTGCCGATTAGCCAATTAAGTTGCACTGCTTTTAATCTCATCTGAGTAAGTTTTGCGTCGATATGAGACTTCCAAGTTAAACGGCGGTCGAGGTGAATGCCGAGGTATTTGACTTCATTGTGTTGCGGGATAATTTGATTATTTATTCTGATGAACGAGCAGGTATCTTTTCGCAAAGTGAAAGTTATATGAATACATTTTTGTTCGTTAACCCTGATTTTCCAAAGCTCTAGCCAATTCTCTAGCTTATAAACATAATTCTGCAAATTCTGTGATGCAACTTGGTGGTCCTTATGGACGCTGATAAAGGCTGTATCGTCTGCAAAAGTTGACGTATGGATTTAGGGGTCTGACGGCATGTCGGAGGCATATATCAAATATAAAGTAGGACCCAGTATGCTACCCTGTGGCACACCTGATTCAATTGGCTGAGCGGTACTTAAAAAATCACCTTCTTTGATTTTAAATTTGCGGCCGTATAAATAACTTTCCATGAGTTTATGGGTGTTAGCAGGCAGAGTTAATTTTATTTTGTGCATTAAACCGTCATGCCAAACTTTGTCGAACGCTTGCGACACATCAATGAAAAGGGCGGAGCAGTATTTTTTGTCTTCAAACGACCCTCTTATCACATTTACCAATCTGTGTGTTTGTTCGATGGTGCTGTGTTTAGCTCTGAAGCCGAATTGATGATTAGGAATACATTCAGTGTCATTCAGAATTGGAGTCAACTCAGTCATTAATAATTTTTCAAACAGTTTTGAAATTGTCGGCAGTAGACTAATTGGCCTATATGACTCTACTTTAGTGGGGTCCTTCCCTGGCTTAGGAATCATGGTAATCATAGATACCTTCCAATCTGCAGGATAGTATTCTAGGCGTAAAATAGCATTGAAAATAAAGAGGATGATTCTTCTAGCTACACGAGGTAACTCCACAAGCATTTTGTTGCTGATTTTATCCATACCTGGAGCTTTTTTAAGATTCAGAGTACCAATAGCGCTTTGAACATCATTAAAGCTAAGTCTTAGAGGTACAGGAGGTCTAATAACGAGTGGAGGCAAATCAGGTGCATTAATTGAGTTGTTTATAGTAAACACATTTCTCAAATGGTTAACAAATAAAGTCCCTTTCTCGGAATCATTTCTAGCCCAGTCTCCAGTCGGATTTCGCAGAGGAGGCTTTCCTCTAACTGGTCTTTTTAAACCTCGTGCCGCCTTCCATAGCGAATAGTCAGATTGTGGGGTACTATCAAGACCCTCCAAGTAAGATCTAAATGAGGCCGTTCTTTGGATTTCTAAGAAATTTCTTAGTATATCTCTGCATTCTCGTAGCCTAGCTTTCAGTTGAGGAGACCTATGAATTTGCCACTCTCTTCTAACTCTTCTTTTTTCTGTCAGATGATCGAGTTCAGCGAAATAAGTACTGTTTGTCCCACGTCTGCATTCAACGTCATATGTGGAGGCGTGATGTACAGCTCTTCGTATGTCCTCAGTAAACTTGCCAATCGACCCATCAATATCCGCGGTAGTTCTCAACACAACATTTTCCGTGCAGTGGGAACTTAAATACTTTTTATACTTTATCCAACTTACTCTGGTTTTAGATATGTCCCGAAATGGAGAGCCATTCCCTTGAAGGAAACACATTGAAATAATATAAAATTAAATTTTAATCTTATTTTAATATGTCAAATAATATTTATACTGCATAAAAACATAAACTAACCACATTTATAATAATTTAAAATAATAAATACGCTTATTTGTTCCTAACATAAAAGCGGTTATTTTAAAAACGAGCTTTATTTACTTTGGTTGATTGTATGTACATCACTATAATGTTTTGTATGTTTTCATTATATAAAATTATAAATACAAATTGGAACTAGTTGGTTTCAGTGACATTGCTCAAAATAAAAATTGCATCAAATAGGGCTTTTAGAGAAGGTAAAAGTAGTATCAAAATTCTTTGTCGGTCACGCTTATTTTCGAGTGGGCGGGTCTTCAAAGTTGCAAATATATGAGCCTATATCTCGGAAACTATTCAGTGTCTGATAATTTATGATACGTCAAATGAATGGTATAGAAAATATCTTTCCAACGAAGTATGCCATGATTATAAAATATGGACCCACTATGGGTTAAATTTGAGATACATATTTTTTTACCCAAATTTTTTTTTTTTGATATCTTAAAAAAAGTCTAAGTGTTCTTTTAGATTAGTAATATTAATAGCCAAGATATCAATCTTTAATTTAAGGTATGACATGTGTCTGTAGGTATTATAATCACAGATTTATAAGTTCTGAAAAATTAAAAAACAAGAATTATTTTTCTTTAAATTATAATTTCCAAACTTTAGTATATTGTGACGGTGGAAGTCGGAACCCTCGTTTCCACCCACTCAGTAAATTATTATTGTTGATTTTTGGTATTTATGAACTTTATTTTTCATTCTTTTTTATATGGCTATGAATGATATTAGTTTAGGGAATTATAAAATTTATATATTTATGATTTTTGATATTGATGAAATTTTATATCATTACATTTATGAATGCATATGATTATATTAATATTTATATTATCATATTTATGAATATTTCACTATAAAATGTATAATGAAGTAATATATATAGTATGGTTAGTTAGTAAGTTCGTGGTGAATATAAAGTATTTACTTACGGCACCATCTAGTGGTCGCCGGCAACAACGACATATGTACACTAGCACCCCAACGGCTGGTGATTAAAAACAATGATTGTCGCGCTGTCAGGATCAGCTGAGCGATTGAGTACATGTTACCATCTGGGTAATTTCTCGAGTGAGAAAAAGGTATAAAAGCAGAGCAAAAGACTGTAAAGGCCCAACTATAATATGCATATGCTAGCTTAAGCAAACGTGCGAACACATATAAATTGTATGTGGCAAACTATAATGTACTTAACGAAACTTTTCGTTAAGTTTTTAAACTGTCATTTGCTTAAGCAAAAAGCGAAACTGATCGCACATTCTGTACGGAATCAGCTGTTTGTTGTTGTTTGTTTGTGTTTTGAACAAAATGGAAGAAAATATATTTATTTTAAATTTAATAGAAAATGCGGAAAAAAATAAGTGCCTTTACAATAAAAGGGACCCTTTTTATTTTAACAAAAATGTCTTTCTGTCGCGGTTATTTCTCTGACAGAACAAGAGCGTCTTCTTCTTTTACAGTGTAGTTCACTTATTTCTTTTAATGCGCACAGGCCTTCAAGCGCTAACTTTAATATTTTTATATTATTAAAATTTTTAAGTTTTTTCTCCATTTTTGCAAACACAATACGAAAATTAACAAAACATATGTAAACGTTTATTATTATTTACAATGTAGTGCTGCCACAGCTGTACATTTTAGTACTTTTGCCGATAAATTAAAAAAAAGGAAAAATTATGCGTTTCGGGTACGAAGTTTTCTTTTAATTATAAAATAATATAATAATATTTATAAAATATAGTCATTTAATGGCTTTTTGTTAAAATAAAAACATTTTTTTAAACATAAATGAGCAACTGTGGACAAAAAGTTTCAAAGTCATTGTAGCCACCTAAAAGTTAACTCTGAACTAGTTATGCATTTGACAGCCTTTTCGTTAACTTTTGCAATTTGCTTAAGCTTGCTTATGCATATTATAGTTGGGCCTTAAGAATGATCAGTGTGTGTTGAGCAGTTGGAGTGTTCGTTGCTACACGTGAGTGGTATTGGTAGTAGTTGAGTAGTGTTAATAGATTACAATCCCCGTGGATATACCGCCGGTTTATTAATCTATTCACACAGTAACCGAGCGTAGTAGTGTTCTCGTGAGTTTTACTCCAGGAGCACCACTACGAGCCGCACAAGGGAGTGTGTCCAGTGGGTTTTACTCCAGGCACACCCTCCAGTGTAGGCTTCACTGGGTTTTATTGGTGGTCGCATTTCCACCCAGCTCAAAGCCGAGCGTAGTAGTGTTCTCGTGAGTTATACTCCAGGAGCACCACTACGAGCTACACAAGGGAGTGAGTCCAGTGAGTTTTACTCCAGGCTTACTTCCGGGTGTAGTTTGACTGGGCCATATTTGAGTGTGGTTGGCGTTCCAGCGGGTTTTACTCCAGGACTCCAACCGCTGCGAGCTACACAAGGGAGTGAGTCCAGTGGGTTTTACTCCAGGCTTACCCTCGTGTGTAGTTTGACTGGGTCATTACTGAGTGTGGTCGGCGTTCCAGTGGGTTATACTCCAGGATTCCCACTGCTACAAGCTACATAAGGGAGTGAGTCCAGTGGGTTTTACTCCAGGCTTACCCTCGTGTGTAGTTTGACGGGGTCATACTTGGGTGTAGTTGGCGTTCCAGTGGGTTATACTCCAGGATTCCAACTACACACTACCCCTGAGTAGTGTTTCCGTGGGTTATACCCCTAGTTCGCATTTAGGTGTAGCCTCACTGTGACCTTACTCGCAACTTTTCCCCACCATACCCGGTCACCCCGAAGGCCATTCGAGCTACCAAATACCACTGCCATTTCCTCACGATCCTAGTCGTTTCGTACTCTCACTATTCGCCAAGAGATAATTGGTTAGACAAAAATAAAGTGATTGATGTCTAGTAAAACGAATCTAAAAGTGTAATAAAGAAAAATTTAAGATTTTTGTAACGAAGCCGTGTTTTAATTTAGAGGTCACAAAATTAAATAAATTTTATTGTGACAGAACTTTGGACAGCCGTGAGTTATACCCCAGCCAAAGAAGGTTCGTTACAATATATACTTTGAAATCAAATTTCATACTTTTAATATTAATGTCATATATAAGCTATGTTTAATAGATGTTCTCTAGGTATGACATAGTGAACGATTTTTGGATTTCGTATCGCTCCGCCTTTTATTTTGTTAGGCTTGGAAAAAAAAATAGACGGGACAAAAAATGGGGGACTTTGGTTGAGGATAAATGGCGCCTCATCGAGGTCAAAGTTCAAGGTAAGAGTGAAAAAATTAATAAAATGTCCAATAACTGCCGCGGAGTCGCCCCTAGAGTAGTAAAATGTCAGACTGACCCCCATTAATTTTTCCTCCCCAACATTTTTGTAGAACATACTTACACCCTATCTTCGCTCCTTAAGGGACTTGCCCTACAAAAGTTAGAGTTTTATAAATTTTACCCCCATCGACCTAACAAGTTTCAGGGCGCCTTTGGAGAATTCAAATGTATGACCAACCCCCATTGATTTTTCCTCCCCAACATTTTTGTAGAACATACTTGTACCATATCTCTGCTCCTTAGGGTACTTTCCCTTCAAATACTGATTTATAATTTTGCCCTCTGACCTAACTATTTTAATTGCGCCTCTGGAGGATTCAAATGTATGACCAACCCCCATTGATTTTTCCTCCCCAACATTTTTGTAGAACATACTTTAATCCTATCTCTGCTCCTTAGGGTACTTTCCCTTCAAATACTGATTTATAATTTTGCCCTCTCGACCTAACTATTTTAATTGCACCTTTGGAGGAGTCAATTGATTTTTCTCACGCAACATTTTTGTGAAAGACACCCACCTTCTATATCTGGTTCTTAGAATACTTCCCTTCAAATAAGGTTTTATAAATTTGCCTCCTCGTCCTAACTACTTTCATGGTGCCTCTGAAGGAGTCAAATGTATATTCCAAACCTCTTTCTCTGCTCTTTAAGGTACCTCAAATATACAATTTTTTTTATATAAATTTTGTCCCTATTGTTCTAAGTGGTTCCAATACAAAAAACCAGTTTTATGTATCTTTGATATTTGTATTAAATTGAGTTCAATTAAAAGTTTGAGTGCGATATGTATGTATGTAAGTATTTTATTTTAATTTATTAACCCCCTGGCCCACGATGTCGAACGATAACGTTCGCTTAGATAAGACTTAAGACACAAACTTGATTGTGGAATAAACTAACTTGATTGAGTAAAAATAGATACGATAAAAAGTTTGTGTAATAAAGAGGATATTTTTTCCTATTTTCGGCAACGACTTGCAGTAGAAATATTTTTTTCTTCCTCGTTGCGGCACAAAATATTGTTTTAGTCCTCTATTATTTATACGCCTCTTTCGGCAGAATCGTTGACAACATGCAATTTTTGCAGTGTTTGTAGTGCTTGTTGGTAGTCTTCATGCTTTTCCCAAGTTTCTGGATCACTATCAAGAAAATCTTTTGACAATCCGAGGCGAAGAAAAATTGTTTCTGTGTCTGATGTAACATAATAACTCAAATTTTTCTCCATTAATTTTTCTTATACTTCTTTTGGTGTCAATTAAATTCTTTTAACACTTTTGAGGTCACAAAAATATACTCGAGAAACATTTACTCTATCCTCTTCTGCCTCGCCCAACAGTTCTTCAGCGAATTTCTCTTCATCCTTCTCAAATGTACGAATTGCATCTGCCATTTTTCGCTTTGTATCAAAGAGTACATTCTGATCAAATAATGCAAAAGCAACAGCTTCCCAACTAAGATACCAGAGATGTCCACAGAATCTCTTAACCAACTGACATTAAAATGTCTCATCAATTGAAGCATAATGAATAATCGCTTTTAGAAAGTTCAAGTCATTATTTGGGGCTTCTACTGCTTTGGTAGCACTAAACCAAGCTTTAATATAAATAGTTACTATGAAAATAGTAACATCACGAAGTCCGTTTAATTAATTTTCGCTTAAGTCGAGAATAAAAACATTTTTACAGAGTATATGCCTTTGGCCATCCATCGAGCATGACTGGTAGGTCTTGATGGGCTAAACTTAGGGTTGGGAATATTTACACCAAGTAACAGCAAAACAATTTCTAAAAATTCGTTGTAGTCGCCTCTGGGTTGTTTTTCGTTTAATTGAGCATCGGATTGTCAAAATATTTTCTCGAAAGAGGCGTAAAAATAATAGAGGACTACAACAATATTTTGTGCCGCAACGAGGAAGAAAAAATATTTCTACTGCAAGTCGTTGCCGAAAATAGGAAAACATATCCTCTTTATTACAAAAATAAATTAATAAATTAAAATAAAATACTTACATACATACATATCGCACTCAAACTTTTAATTGAACTCAATTTAATACAAATATCAAAGATACATAAAACTGGTTTTTTGTATTGGAACCACTTAGAACAATAGGGACAAAATTTATATAAAAAAAATTGTATATTTGAGGTACCTTAAAGAGCAGAGAAAGAGGTTTGGAATATACATTTGACTCCTTCAGAGGCACCATGAAAGTAGTTAGGACGAGGAGGCAAATTTATAAAACCTTATTTGAAGGGAAGTATTCTAAGAACCAGATAAAGAAGGTGGGTGTCTTTCACAAAAATGTTGCGTGAGAAAAATCAATTGACTCCTCCAAAGGTGCAATTAAAATAGTTAGGTCGAGAGGGCAAAATTATAAATCTGTATTTGAAGGGAAAGTACCCTAAGGAGCAGAGATAGGATTAAAGTATGTTCTACAAAAATGTTGGGGAGGAAAAATCAATGGGGGTTGGTCATACATTTGAATCCTCCAGAGGCGCAATTAAAATAGTTAGGTCAGAGGGCAAAATTATAAATCAGTATTTGAAGGGAAAGTACCCTAAGGAGCAGAGATATGGTACAAGTATGTTCTACAAAAATGTTGGGGAGGAAAAATCAATGGGGGTTGGTCATACATTTGAATTCTCCAAAGGCGCCCTGAAACTTGTTAGGTCGATGGGGGTAAAATTTATAAAACTCTAACTTTTGTAGGGCAAGTCCCTTAAGGAGCGAAGATAGGGTGTAAGTATGTTCTACAAAAATGTTGGGGAGGAAAAATTAATGGGGGTCAGTCTGACATTTTACTACTCTAGGGGCGACTCCGCGGCAGTTATTGGACATTTTATTAATTTTTTCACTCTTACCTTGAACTTTGACCTCGATGAGGCGCCATTTATCCTCAACCAAAGTCCCCCATTTTTTGTCCCGTCTATTTTTTTTCCAAGCCTAACAAAATAAAAGGCGGTAGCACTTCAAAATCTTGTTGCAAAAATTTTCATATATCACTATGTCATATCTAATGTTCTCCTATATGGTATACAGAACACCGACTTCGCATAGTACAAATTTATTGTAATTTTTATGGTGAAATGTCATTATTTTTCTTAAATATCTCTGGATCTATACTACCTACACGGTTATATTGTACCTTGAATTAAAGCTTAGTTTCTTGACTTTTGCATTTTGTAATTTATATACATACTGGTAAATGTATTTTTTCGGATTTTTTAGTTTTTTTTTAAATACCTATCATTTGATATATATATCGTCTAAAAAAAACAGTTTTCAGGATATAGCTAAACATATTACACACATTGGAGCCCCGTCCACTCTTTTTTTATTTTAGCCAGAATTTAAAACTCACTAAAACCGACTTAAGCGTTTTTATGTCAAAAATGCATACAATTTCAATTATTTTCATTGAATGCTTTCAAAAAACTTTATTTTTACATTAAAAAATATATTAATTTAAAAAATATATCCATGTATCCAATTTTTATGTAAAAATCTACACAAAAATTAACAAAACTTTATTTGTTAAAACAATAAAATATTGTAACAACACTTTAAAGTAGGTATGTAGCTGCTTTAAATTATTTAATGTTATCATTGCTTTATCAGACGTATGCTAAGCTAAAAGTTGTTTTTGCATGATACTTTAAGGAATTTTTCTTAACAGAGGTTTATCAGCCTGTTTTAAGTTTTTTTGCATAAGGCTGTAAGTCTTCAAATGCATTCGTAATAGGAATTCAGAAAATTTTAAAATAAAGATGTAGGTAACTAAGAGCTAGTTTTTTACTTGTCAGTTAAACTCAACTTAACACACTGTTATATTAAACCTCAAATATATTTTGCCAGGATTTAACTACTGATTGTGTTTCTCAGTAGAGGATTACCTCCTGTCAATTTTGTTAGCATATCCGTACTGTTCAGTCAAAATACATATGGCATTCCTCATAATTTTTTATATAATATGGCAATATCATAAATTTTCGCAAAAAAGCAACCGCGTCAATAACAGTATTTGAAAACTTTAACTTTGAAAAAAATTAAAAAAATGGATTTAATGTGTGGTCCAATTAGTTCTAAAACATTATATGCGAATTGTTTTGTTAAGCGAAATCTTTGAAAGAATTCGGAGTCGGTATAAATGCAGAAATGATTTGGACGTGTCCTTATTGTTCGTATCTTTCTAACAATTGACATATTTAAGTTATTATATGTGTTTGAATCACTTAAATCCTCATCATCACTAGAATAATCCATTTTTTTAAATTTTTGTTAAAATGTCGTAAATTTCTTTTCTATTTTTTGTTTTATTTTTCAGCTGTTTCTTTTTTGACATTTTATATCTAGGTTTAACTCACCAATGATGCTCAGTTAAACCTAGATTATATATCAAATAAATAATAATTGAGAAACACAAATTTTAGTTTAATCTAGGTTTAAGCGAAAAATGTAGATTATCTTTATCCCAGAAACTAGTTCTAAGAAATTAAAAAGTTGTCGGCGTACGTATGTAATTATGCGGTATGAATGTAATAATAACAACAAAAACAAGAATGGTATAGAAAGAATGGAAATTCATGAAGATTTATGAAGACATTTATTTTAAAAATTATAGAAAATTAAGCAAAAATGTAATGAAAACGAAATTTTTCAATGAGAAAATTTTACTTTTTGACACATTCAGCCTTATTATAAGTGTCGTTTACTTTTTACGACAACGACTCTTTCGTAATAGATTAAAGATAAAGTTAAATTTGTTTCTTTAATCTATTACGAAACAATCGTTGTCGTAAAAAGAAAACGACAAGCATAATAAGGCTGAATATGTGCATACACTGAACCAAAAATGGGAAGTAAATATAGCAAAATGGCATGTAGATTTGAAGAAAAGTAGTAAATGTATGTTTAGTGAAATTTTAAATTTTAGTAATAGTCAATATGAAGAAAATTTGTCAATATGAATAATATCAATCGTTACTATTCATGGCGTTAAATTGACGAAAATTATGTTAAATTAAAGAAAACAATTTGTCAAAACAACGAATAATATTCATATATAAAATATTTCTTTATTTCAACTACCCTTTTTTTATTCAATTAAACAAAATATCGCTAATTTTCAAAGCGTTTCAAAACCCCAGTAGAAAAAAATTATCATGAATTAAAACAACGTAAATGAGAAATATCTTAGTGCTATGTATTACATAAAAATTAATACCAACTAATAATTGTACATTCATTTCTTTTTATAATTAAATAAAATAATAAAATTTACCTTGTCCAGTAATTCAAAGTTCGATTAGAAATCGTGAGATTTAAGAAAATTTATGTGGCTAATAGCAACGGCTTTTTAGTCTTTTTTTAATTTTATTTATTATATAAAGAGTAAAATATTTTGTACCATTCAGGCATGTGATGGAATTCGAAAACGAAAACGAGTCAGTCAAGAAGAAGTCAATTTTTTCGTAATATTTTTGTATTGAAAAACTTTTATCACATAAAATATAAAGATATTGGGCTACTAGAGAAAATCTTAAAACAAAAATTTTAAAAATTAGATTGTAAATGCATTAAAATGTATTTCTAAACCTGATTGGTTTTCGATTTCCATCACATGCCTGATTATTAATTTCAAATCGACTTGATTTTAGAACAGGAACAAACATAACGTTTTTAAAAATATAAATACATACATTGTAATAATACTTTTAGAAATTAAATGAAATTCATCTGTATACGATCATTATGAATATGTACTAATAACACTGTGACACAAAATCAAACTTTTGGAATCCGAATGGGATGAGACCAAATACAAATGATAGCTGGCATTGTCCATAACAAAACCTCCAAGGGATTTTTTTAGTTCAGTGCTAGAATTTTTTTTACAAGCATTTGAAATGTGTGATTTTGGAACCCTGGGTAACGAGAAAAACTCATTACAATTTTGATAAAATAATGGCTATATATTTTTACTATCCGGGAGAAATGTGATATATTTATGTTTATGGGGTCGGGGAATCCATTTTTGATATTATGTTTTACCTAAAACTAACGCTAGGTGGCGCTGTCAAATAATTTGCGTCATTATTTGTAGACTTTCATAGAAAAAACGGTGCATATGCTTTCTTGAGGCTGAATAATCAATTTTTGTTGTTGGATTTATTTTAAAATATAATTATAATGATTTTACAAAGTACATTTTATTATTGCCAGTACGTTTCTTTAAAAAAAGGCTGTTTTTATGGAAAAAAGGTTTTGTTATGGACAATGCCAGCTATCATTTGTATTTGGTCTCATCCCATTCGGATTTTGGTTGTTGCACTGTGTAATTACTTCGAAAAATTTATATTTTTAATAAAGTGTTTTTAATTTTGTATTCAAAAAATATGCTATTGTATTAATGACCAATAAACAATAAAAGTCGACTTAATTTATAAAATTTTTCAATTAAAGAACAATTTAACATTTTGGAATTCTTTGCAACATGCTATTTAAGGTTAGATATAAGAGAATTTATTTGTGGACTACTATAATCAGAACTTGTTTCAATTTTATAAAAATATTTTTGAATGAAAGACCAAACTAATATCGATTTCTTCGTATATTCTAAATTATATGTAAAAATATTTTAAAGCATATATCTATAGCATTAACTGCAGAATGCATTCTATATTTTATGCCCTCAAAGTACACTATTATTTCTTGGGGTTCTAAAATAGAACCTGATACAAACATCGTTGGTTGGATTTGCGTTTTTGCTTCCTGTCTTTTCAATAACTCTTCCGCACAGGCTGCAACAGTCCTTTCATGAATAATAAAATTCTTTTGTGAGACGCGTATAGAGTATCTAGTGCATAATTTGCTGCACAATTCTTGACGAAGGCACTAAAATGCTATGTAGCAGGTAAAAGATTCCCATGCATGAACCATCTGAAAAGAAAAATATTATTGCATTATTTAATGGAAAAAAAATTAGTAAATGTTTAAAAAGTCTTACTTTCTGTTATATTAATTATTTTTTCCATGTTTTGCAGTAATAGTTTGCTGGCTTGGTTTTTGATGCGATCATGAAACTCAGAAATAATTTTAGTAGCAAATGGTTAAAACCCATTATGAAAACTTTCCGCATTTGGGCATAAATGCTTAATTTCCTAATCGATCTACAAAGATATAAATAAATACATATATTAAGATTTATAAAAACGAGCAAACTAATATTATATCGCACCAGTTGAAATCCTAATGGCTTTTTGTACTGCACCCATTTATCTAGTATAGCAGATGTACATTTAGTCTTCACCAGTTCATTTAGTCTATAGTTTTTAGATGCAGCACAATGCTTTTGAACTTCTGCCCAAGAACAATTGTCGTTTAATATTGCTTCAATACTATCATCGATATCTACTTCTGGAAGCTCTAATAAAAATTTTGTATATAAAAATCAATAACTATACCAAATGCATTTTTTATACAGTTCTTACCTAGATTTAAATCTCTTTTTTTACTACTCGAGGATGACTTATTTGAATATAACCTTTTTTGGAGAGCACCATTGTAAAGCTAGATTTACACGATTGAAATTTTCTTCAAAATTTCTCTCCAAAATGCTTTAAACTCGTGTAAACAGCAAAATTTGTTCAAAATTTATTGATCAAAATTTATTGAACAAAACTTTTGAAATTTTTATTGATGCCGTGTAAATGAGCATCAAAATCACATCTGGCAATATTGATAACAATAAATAATTTGACAGCATGTCCATTCTTTTGATTCAAAACCATATCAATACATATACATGTGCTGGTGCTATAATATTGATGTGTTTTCCATCTAATGACCGTATTGAATTGGGAAAATTCCACATTTTATTTATACTTTGGGAAATACTCTCCCATTCCTCTTCTGTTGCTGGTATCTGTACCAATAGATTTTATTTTTGATATGTTTTTTTATTAAATAAATTAGGTTTTACGTTTAAAAATTCATCGTTTAATACTTTATATAATGCAGCCCAGACTTCAGGCACAATATTGCATATCGATGATCTTGATCTTGTAAACAAGAACATTAGATTTGGGTAACTGTCCCAGTCGCTAAAAATCTCAAAGTAATTGCCAGGCGTTTTCCGGGGCATAAAGATTCCCGCATATTAGTATTAGTCTTTTGTATTGATGGGGTGACGATATTAAGCAAATAATCAAAATCGTCTGGTGACATTCGCACAAAGTCAGGATCATTCCTTATCAAACGCTCCCTAAAAGAGACATACTTTCCAAAAGAAATGGTCGAATCCTATGTTCCTTTTATTTTCTTTTTCTTTTTTTTGCATTTTTAGCAGCTAGTTCTTCCTCCAATAGTAAAAATGTTGATGCTATGATGATTGTGTCGTCGTTCATACTTATTAATTGTTTTTTTTTTTAAATAATAAATGATTTCACAAAAGAAGCAAACCAGCTGATCAAAGTCAATATTTTCAATATAAAAAGTTTACCAATAGTGTAAATTAGCTTCAAAAAATGTTGATCAAATTTTTATCAAAAGATTTTGAAATATATTGAAAGAATATTTTGATGAAATTTTTGAAACGTGTAAATAGAACATCAAAATAAATTTTCAAAATTTTGATAAGACTTCAAAATACCTTCAATCGTGTAAATCTAGCTTAAGTGAATGATATATTTTCAAGTGAACAATTAAAGTTTCAATTAAAGGAAACTGCTTTTTGCACATTAAACACTTCATAATTATATACTAATTTATCTACATTTATTTAAAAACTACTTTATTTTTTTATGTTAACAGTAATTTAATTATTTTTTTTTATTTCTTTGATATTTCTTTATTTAGGCTCGAGTTCATTAAATTTAATTTACATTAAATTATTTTTACTGAAGGTAGGAATTGTTACATGAAAATTAGGATTCGAACCTGAGTTGTTGGTTGAATTTACATATGTTTCGAGAAACACCACTTTCTCTCATCATAATTCTTTACGTTCTGACCCTCTGCACCACTGCGGCGCCCGAAAGCCCACAGCCAAACATCAATCCTTTAACCAGTATTACTGGTGGTTCAAAATTTGCTGTAATTATCATTTTTCCTTTGTGATGTTTACAACATGTAGATCCACTAAGAAGGGATTTTTGGAAATTCGGTATTTAAGGGGGACAAATGGAGCAAAAACGGGTAAAACCAGTACCCCTATATCTCCAAAACAAATAAACTTAGAAATAATATTTTAAATGCGTCCGCCTTTAATCAAAAAAAGAGCCGACAGGTGTCTGGTACTTTTTTGAAATTCGAATTGAAGTGACCATATGGGGCAAAAATAGTCCCCGTAGAACTCTTCCTTAACATGTATATCTCCTACATAAATAAACATAGAAATCAGGGACCGTAACAGTTACGACTTTTTTCAAAAAAGTCAAAATATAATAGTTATTTTTTGACTTTTATTCTTTCGGTCAGAAATAAAAGTTAAAATTTGACTTTTATTTTTTTGGTCAAAAACAAAAGTTAAAATTTGACTTTTATTTTTTAAGTCAAAAATAAAAGTTTAAATTTGACTTTTAATTTTTAAGTCAAAAATTAAAGTTAAAATAGACTTTTATTTTTTAAGTAAAAAATATAAGTTAAAATTTGACTTCTATTTTTTCGGTCAAAAATAAAAGTTAAAATTTGACTTTTATTTTTTAAGTCAGAAAAAAATTGAATATGCCATAATAATAACAATGTAATGGAAATATAAGAAAAATAAGATCGATGATAATCAGTATTGTTGTTTTGGTTATTTCTAACCAAAATTGGTTACATGGTTTCATTTTGGTTACATTTTTCTCCAAAGAAAAAAAAGATATTCACCACAAATTTCACGTGGAATTTTTATTCACGATAGGGATGATTTCTTTCATTGGAATTCTAATAATAGATCTAAAAGCTTTTCAACAACATTTTTAATAGATGAATGAAGAAGTAAAAGCATCGTTCATTGCAGTACTTCCTTTTTTACTAAAATTTGGTTACAAAAATTTAAAGGCCGCGGCAACACTGATGACAATATTATTTTACCGTTATTTATACTTGACTAATTTAAGAAGTATCAATTACTGTGATAGCACAGTAGAATTGGTATATCATTATTATCAACTCTTCTTTGCCTTTGCTTTGCATATCAGTAAACAGTCAATTTAAATGCAGTTGACAAATATTTGACAACGTGATTTTTTAACTCATTAATTAATTTTTATTGATAAATCAGTGAAACATGGGTCGTAAACGGTATATTTTAATCCGCGAATATTACATTGAGAGTGGTGGAGAAACTATGTGTAAAATATATAAGTAGGTCATCAATTCTGGAAGCTTAACCAATTTAAAAAGACATTTGCAAAACTGCCATGCAGACATGTATACGGACTACGAAAAATTGAGCAAACTTTTAAACAAGGATGTAAGTAATAATGATAATCGCATTAAATTTACAGTGGAACGTGAAAGGAGGCGTGGACAGAGAACCAAGCCGATCGGCTTGAAATCGGCGGCTAGCCGCCGCCGAGGAATTTTTGTAAAATCAAGCCGCCGCCGATTATAATCGGCTTAAAAGCTGAGCCGGCTTACTCCACGCCGCCGATTTTAGCAGCTCAGCCGACAAAGTTTTGAAGATGGCCGGCTGCAACATTTCCACAGGTTTGTATTTTTTAATACACAAAAAAGCCCTATTTGATGAAATTTTTCTTTTTTTTTTTGTGAGCAGTCACTAAAACCGACTTGTTCCAAAAATTTTATAAAAGGGTGCCTCACAACGGCAGATATTTTTTCGCCAACTTATCTGACAATGTAAGGTTTCATTTTTCTGTTGGAACGAATATTACAAAACTTAAATAATTTTTATAAGTGTTGATCGACCTTTTTTGTTTGCTATAATAGTTTATATAGTTTCCTATATGCAGGCTTTCAAGGTCATTAATTTAATGTAAATAAAAGATTATTTATTTCATTTTCAATTAAATCCGACGTTTCGTTGGTATTCTTTCCAACTTCTTCAGGGATTTGAGTTTTTTATTAAAAATAATCTTTTTTGTCAGTCTTACATCAATTTATGATTTATATCACAGTAGTTTTTTGTATATGTGGACAACACAACACAAAACTTAAAATATTTAAAAAATTAATGTAAATTAAAATATACATATATCACAAAAAATTTGTCGTTTTTTTTTTTTTTTTTTTTTTTTTTTTCTTGGTCACAGTTGTTATTAGTACTAATTTTTTATTGAATGTAATTTCGAAACGTGAGGTAGAAACATGAAGTTTTCACAGAATATGTATTTTTTGTTTGTTAAAAAACAATACATAATTTTTAAATTTAAAATTTTTAACCTAAATGTGTTTATACTTTGTAATTCTCATAATTCATTATGAGAGTTTTGTATAAACATAAGAATTACAATTAGCAATAAAGTATGTGATGGAAACCGAAAGCGAAAACGAATGAGCTTTAGAAGTCAATTTGTTCATAATATTTCTGTATTGAAAAACCTTTTTCATATAAAATATAAATGATATTGTGGTACTAAAGAGAATCTTAAAACAAAAATTTTAAAAATTAGATTAGAAATGTATTAAAATGTATTTCCAAAACTGTATTAAAAAAGCTAACTATAGATATGTTGTTTTGAGCCGAATTTCAGCCGCCGCCGATAGTTATTTTTTCAAGCCGCCGCCGCCGATCATATCGCATCGGCTTGTTTCTCTGGGCGTGGAGTATGAATCTTAATTTTTGATCTCGCCTAGAGTAAGATATTCAATTTAAAGTGAATATGTTAAAATCAGAGTAGAATCAATTACACAATTTACAAAAAGAAGGCGTTAAAGTAGGCGTGGTCGCAAAAAATAAGTATTCTATAAATACTTAGTGGTGTGATGTGAAAATTTCAGGCAGATCGCTCCAGCGGCACATAAAATTTGTATTTCTACCTGGCCTACAGTAAGATGTATATACAATTTGAAGTAAATCTGTAAAAACCCATTTAGAATTAAATAAAAAAAGTAGGCGGTAGAGTGGGCGTGGTTGTACCAACTTACAAACCTTCCCGGGCTCATGCACAACAACTTTGCCGAACATCATCACATGATCATTTACGATTCTATAAAGTACATACACACACTCACACATAAAAATATTAATTTAAAAAAAAGTAGGCGTGGTCAATCGTGCGAATCGTTGCAATCGGTCCTGGCGTTCTTTAGTTATAAAGCTAGTAACTAACGTCACTCTCTTTTATATATATAGATATGCATTGCAATTTATTGTAAATATTCATAAAAAATACGTGAGTTTTATCACAAAATTTATAAGTTTGTTCAGCGATCGCAAAAAGTCGCAGAATTTTTTTTACATAAAATGAAAGAAAATATTCCAAACTTTCATTTAGAAGTAGTACTAACACGGAGGTAGACCGAGCTAACTTATTTCTTTTCTAATGAAAACTGAAAATGCTAAATTTTTAGGAGTCATTTTGATTTGCTCAGATCTCTTAAACTATATATGTAATTTAAATATTTTTTCTTTCCTATTAAATTTAAAATACTATATTTTAATAAAAATGCTCTAAAACTATTGGTAGTTGAACCATATTTATTGTATAAACAACTGAAATTTAGTAAAATTTTCATCAGTTTTCGTTGTATAATATTTAGATAACTTCACCACACTTTTTTTATACAAAATTTTATTTTTTTTCGAAAACAAATCATGGTTTTCTACTAATGAAACATTTCTCTACAGAATTGCATCATTAGATTTCTAAAAAATAACTGTAAAAAAATAAACTTTTTGCCAAAAAAAAAATACCACTGTGTGGCGTTTGGTGTTCGATTACCGACAAATAAATAAAAAGCTAATAGCGGATAAGTTCCCACTGCCCAGAATTGAAGATATTTTGGATCAGTTGGGCAGAGCCAAATTTTTCTGTTGTTTGGATTTAACCTCTGGATTTCATCAAGTGGGATTGGATTAAAAATCAAGAGACATTACTTCATTTTCGACAGAGAATGGTTCTTTTCGTTTCAAGCGTTTACCATATGGCTTGAAGGTGGCTCAAAATTCTTTTCAAAGAATGATGAATTTAGCTTTTACAGGTTTGACGCCTTCTAATACCTTCGTTTATATGGATGATGTTATTGTATCAGGATGCTCAGTAAAGCATATGCTTAAGAATTTGGAAACAGTTTTCCAAAGATGCAGAGAATGCAACTTAAAATTACATCCGGATAAATGTACTTTTTTCAGATCTGAGGTTACATATTTGGGTCATAGATGTACTGACAAGGAAATTTTACGAGACAGTAGCAAATATGATTCAATTAAGAACTACCCTAGACCGACAAATGGTGATGAAGTTCGTCGATTTGTAGCTTTCTGTAACTATTACAGACGTTTTATATCTAATTTTGCATCTTATTCTGTGCATTTAACTAGGCTAACTAGAAAGAAGGAACCTTTTATATGGACTGAAAATTGTGAGCAGGCTTTTCAAAAGCTCAAAAAGGCACTATTATTACCACAAATTCTTCAATATCCTGTTTTATATAACCACCGATGCAAGTAAAATTGCTTGTGGTGCAATATTATCCCAGGAAAAAGATGGTATGCAGCTTCCGATTGCATACGCATCACGTTCATTGACCAAGGGAGAATCAAACAAAGCCCCAATAGAACAGGAATTGATCGCTATACAGTGGGCAATTAATCACTTTCGACCATATGTTTTTGGTAACAAATTTATTGTGCGTAGCGATCATAAACCATTGACATATTTATATTCATTAAAAAACCCATCTAGCAGACTAACGAGAATTCGTATGGAACTAGAGGAATATGATTTTGTTATAGAACATATCAGAGGAAAGGACAATTCTGGAGCGGACGCGTTATCACGAATTGACTTAAGTGATATTAAATCAATTCCTTTTACCAATAATGTTTCCATGGTAATGACACGAGCTCAATCAGGAAACCAGACTCAAAACAAGTTTAAGAAAAGGGATGATCAAATGATTCCCGAAAGGCCTAAAGTTGTTGAAACTATTGGCTTCGATTGTGTAAAAAAATGGGTTAAGCTTAGAATGAATACTAACGAAAGAAACCCTATTATATTTTTTAAAAGAGGCAAACAAGAAGCAATAAGTAGAAATTTAAATAAAATTCAATTGAATTTAAATAATAATTTATTTAGCCTCGTAACTGTAGAAGAATTTAAACTAAAGGCAAGTCAACATTTAAACAAATTACAAATAGCGCTTACTCCAAGAATATGCATAGTAACAGATAAAGAGGAACAGATGTTTTAACTAAGAAAATTTCATGATGATCCTATGTTTGGTGGTCATCCTGGAACAACCAGACTACTTAAGAAACTTCGTCAATCTTATTATTGGAAGAACATCACCAAAGATGTAAGCCAATACGTGAGGAAATGTCTTCAATGTCAGACTAATAAGACTACAAGACACATAAAACCGAGTATGATTATTACACCAACACCTCAAAAACCCTTTCAAACTATAATAATAGACACTGTAGGACCCCTACCTATAACCTAGAAAGGAAATCAATATATTATTACAATAATATGTGACCTAACCAAGACGACAGCAAAGGCATTAGTAGACCATTTTATATTAATTTACGGACCTATGAATAAAATACTTAGTGACATGGGCACTGAATACAACAATCAGGTACTTTCTGAACTTCTCGCACTACTAAACATAGAAAAATCAATGTCAGCCCCGTATCATTAGGAACAGTTGAAAGATCACACCGTACATTTAATGAATACATACGTTCATACATTCACGCATCTAGAAACGATTGGGACGAATGGATAAAATATTTCACATATACTTTTAAAACAACACCCTCAACGGTACATGGATACTGTCCATTTGAGTTGATTTTTTCCGAACGTTCCAAACCATAACCCACTAATACCATATGATAAAGTAGATACAGTATATAAGTTCGATAATTATTCAAAAGAAGTAAAATTCCGACTACAAACTGCATTAACAAGAGCTGAACATTTAATTAAAAAATCAAAATTAAATCAAAAGCACTTACACGACAAATACATTACTATTACCGTAGGTCAGGAAGTATTCATAGAAAATAACACAGCACACAAACTAGAATCAATTTACAAGGGACCATACAAAGTCATTGACGTTGACGACAAAAATAATATTACAGTAAGCATAAACGGAAAAAATCATACAATTAACAAACAAAATGTGAAAACATTTTAACAATATACTATTTGTACTCTAGTTATTACATTTGACATATACTTTTATATATATTATCATTAATAATCAAATTACTATATTCATTTTAATTTAACTTGAACTTCTCCAAAATGTTTATTATATATAAGAATATTTTATAAAAAAAAAAAATACAATGTTATCATATAAAACAAAAAGAAAAATTACCTATTAAGAAATATACCATCATTAAAATTATATAAGATTATTAATTAATAATAATAATAATTAACTATAAAAGTTTGTATAAAAATTTAAGTTTGTAAAGAAAGCTCCTACTGATATCACTTGATCAATGATCTCAGTGTCCTCTTTCAAAAAGGGAGGTGTAACGCATGTTCAAATATGTGTCACAACCACTGTGCAACCGTTCTTATTATATTTCATTAAATTACTTAAAATTACTTAAGTACATTGCTCCACAGTTCATATTTCATTAAATTCCTTAAGTATATTGCTCCACTTTGCATACTTTGCTTTTGTAACAAAATATCTCGGTTTTATGAAACTCATACATACATGCATTTCACATTCCATTAGAATAAGCTAGTATTTATATTATACTTAAAATTATTATGAGGGCATTAATAAAGAAAACACAAAGGTGAGCAGAAGCTCCGCCAGTAAAATAAAACGTTTTTTATTGAAACCTTTAATTATTAAACTTCTAAGAGAGAAGGTCACTCGGAAACGCTTGTGAATTAATGTCATCAAACTATTTCCAGAGCCTAATTGGGAATAGATGCAGAAATATTTTTAATTTTTTTTTTAATTATACATACCTTCCCTCGATGTAAGTTGCTTTTAAAAAGTGTGGAAGTTTTCTAGAGTCTTGTCTCTACAAATGGAGCCTTCAAGAATCTTTCTGCTCAATTAATTAGGTTTGCCAGAGACGAGTTCGGTAAGGATTAAGTTTAGCAATAGCATCCCAAATTATCGCGTGGATTGCGATTAATTGTAAGCTTTATATCTTCTTATTATCCGAAGTTGAATGTTACCTCTTTAGAAGTCCAAGGAAAAAGGAAGTTACTACTTTATGTCAGTGATAATGACAACTCAGTTAGAAATGTCAGGCGTGTTTAGTGCGTTTATAGCAAAATGTCAAAAGAAAATAATACTATTGATTGCGACTCATCAATAACTACTAATTAATTATCCTAGACAAAACCCAATATTTACCTCAATCACAATAATAGAACATTATTTTTTTTGCACTTAAATAATAACAAAAATAACATAAAAATTATTAATATGCATACCATATTTAAAATTAGTTATTTTTTGTAAATGAAAAATAGTTCTATTTTTACGCTTTTTAAATATAACAAAGAAAATTTTTTTCCAAATAAATCGTACATTACAAAATGAACGGCGTAAATTTGTTAAAGAGAAACATTTATGTTTTAATTGCCGCAGATTGTGCCTCTCGAGGCCTAATGGTTGATAACTTTTAGTTCACAACCTCTGGTGGTCGGGTCCGTCGTTTTTAAGGGAAAATGAGATTCTCCATAATATAAATGGTTCCCAACTTGTTTGCGACCGTCTTGAAGTGGAAGCCGAAATGAAATCTACGACAATATCCAACATAACTACCTATTTGGAACGAACAGAACCCCCTCTGAAAAGGGTACTTGCGAGAACCTCTACATGGTGGAAATTACTACGCATTACAGCCTACGTTAGACGGTTTATAAACGTACGCGTTCACAAAATAAAGAATCCATATCGCTTTTTAACTTTTGATGAAATCGCACAGGCTTAAATTACTTGCCTCAAAATGGCGCAGGATTATTTTTTAACGGAACGAGCTAAATTTGAGCGTGGGTTGGATCTTGGTAAAACATCACAGTTTGTAAGGTTCTCCCTATACATTGCTGAATTGGGACTCCTCAGTGTCGGTGGTCGTATACGACACTCAGAACTTTCTGATGAAACACAACATCCTATAATTCTTCCGAGAAAACACAGAATATCTTATCTAATTCTGGAGGAGTAGCATATGCTGAATTTACATCCTGGTGTATCCGCATTATTCGTTATTATTCGCCAGCAATACTGGATTATTGGTGTCAGAAACTTAAATCGCCAAATTACACACAAATGTTTAAAATGCTTCAGGCAGGCGCAACATATAACACATCAGCGGATGGCAGATCTTCCTTCAGTACGCGTCCGGCAGGTCTTTCCCTTTCAAAATACCGGATGTGATTATGCCGGTCCATTTACGCTCAAACTGCACCCTGGCCGCAACGCTAGAACCTCAAAAGGCAACATATGTTGGTTTGTATGGTGACCTCTGCAATACATTTGGAGTTATCAACGGACCTCAGTACAGAATGTTTTCTGGCTGCATTACGCCGTTTCATGGCTCGCCGCGGTAAATGCTCTACAATATGTATTTAGTGACAACGGCAGAAATTTCGTTGGTGCTAAGCGAACCCTGAACGAGTTTACCGGCATTTGCAAGCTGAGGAGCACAACGAGATTATGGCAGTAACTTTGGCTCAAGAGTCCATCAAATGGATTTTTACACCACCATATTCACCACGCCACGGTAAAGCTACATTTACGACGAGTCTGCGGCAATAGCATCCTGACATTTGAGCATATGAATACGCTTTTGGCTCAGATTGAAGCTGTCGTGAATTCCAGGCCATTGGGGTACGCCCCAGACACCGAAACTAGCTACCTTTCTCCCTCTCATTTTTTAATTGGCAGGCCAACTACCATGGTACCTGAGGGAGATCTCACTGATTTAAGTCCGAACAGACGCGACTACTGGCAGAATGTGCAATGCATGTATCAAGGCTTTTGGAAGCAGTGGATCAGGGAACACCTAACTTCCCTGCAACAACGCCCAAAATAGTGCAAGGTTCAACCTACTGTGGGAATTGACTCCCTGGTGCTAGTCAAAAAAGACCGAACACCGCCATCCAAATGGGTTATGGGTTGTGTGATGGAATTGTTTCCTGGAGGCGATGATTTAGTTCGAGCGGTCAAGCTGAACACTTTCCGAGGAACAATGACAAGAAACATTACGAAGATTGTGAAACTCCCCGTATGCTGAAACGTTCTTTCATGGGGCCAGGATGTTGAGGAACATTCTCACAAATACAACACTGTTCGAGATTAATGTGTTTTACTTTTTCTTTCTTTGCTTTCCATTTCTTGTACTTTTGATTTTGGCTTTTTGATTCTGTACACAAGTGAGTTGTTACAGTCCACTACTCAAAGAAACAATACAAACAAAAAATACTTAAATAAAATATTAATTTAACCTTCAAAAAATATAAGGTGTTTAATTTTTATAAGTATTCAGAAACAGTCAATACCAGAGTTTAAATAAACCTTTTCGATCTCTCGAATCTCAAAACGTAGGGGTACAGCTGCTCCTATATGGTGTGTGACAAGGCAATTGTTTCATTTGATGGGTTTAAGGTAAATACTTTTTTCAAATAATTAATAAATATATTCCCTTCTTCAGTGTAATTTCTTGCGCAACCACCACACTCAAAAAAAAGTGACTTCCCATCGGTAAGTAAATCCATACTCACAGTTAGTTCAACAATTTTATACACGAGGAATAAAATTTACTCACTAGTAGGAAATTTTACAGGGCATAAATAAAATTTACTCCCCGTGATGTCATCGCAAATAGTTCAATACTTACTGCAAGTACATACATTTACTAAAAATAAAATTTTCAAATTGAGTACAAAATTACTTCCTATGAATTTAATTTATTCACAAGGAAAAACATTTTATTAATAACAAGAAAATGTGGTAATTGTGAGAAATACATTCGAAAAAAATCAATATTAGTACGCTTTTACTCAATTTTTTCGAAAATACTTGACTTGATAAAATTTTTTTATTCTGCCCTGGAGTATATATTTTAGTTGCGTTGAGTATATATGGGGTATCTGCTTATTTTAATTACTCTTTACTTGGCGTTATGCAGTTTTTCCTCACTGTGAATACTAATTTTACTATTGTGGGTAATATTTATACTAACCTTTATTCTAACAATTTTATTTAGTGGGAGTAAATTTTTACTGAATTGGTGGAAAATTTACTACTGATAAGAAGTTTGGGCTTTGGTCTCAGAACAGAGTAAATAACAGGTATGCTCTTCAAAAAGGTATATCCTTGAACTCAACATTGAACGAATACACATCATTGCGGGTCGTAGGAAACTACCTCAAATAAGAATGTATTATCGACCACAAATAAAAGTTCCGGCGATAACACAAATTCCGAGATATCGGTTATTCAAATTGCGAAATAATATACACTTCGTTGATAATATGGCAGTTACTGAAAAAGAGAAAAAAACAAGCTTTGGAAAGTTCAACCTATTATTGACGTTGTTCTAAACAAATGTAAATTAATTCCAAAGCCCAAAAAATGCAGCATAGACGAGCAAATGATACCTTTTTCGGGAACAACCAGCCTCAAGCAATATGTTAAAGGAAAGCCTAATCCAGTTGGATTGAACAATTTTGTTCTTGCGTCTCCTGATGGATTAGTATTGGATTTTTTTATATACCAAGGCGCCAAAACACGGCCTGATGGAAAAATACATAAACAATTGGAAATTGGAGGCTCTGTTGTTGATAAACTTGCAACCGCCTTGAGCAAGAGTAGCGAAATTTTCATTGATCGATATTTTACTTCTATTAACTCTTTTGGAAAAAGGCATATTGGCTACATGAACAATTCAATTAAATAGAATGCCGAAGGACCTCGTTGCAAAGCTTTCTACCGAAGGAAGTTCGAAAAACTACTAACAAATATTTACCTTTTTGCGCTGTAAGTAATAAAACTAAATTTATGCGCTGCCGTAAGGAAGGGTGCAGCCAATAAACCCGATTTATTTAGTATCTGTTCATGATACTAAAAAAATTTCACATCAACTGATCCAGGGATATTCATCCTTCTCCACCGATTGTGGCCACTAAAGTTAAGGATGTCTCTTGCAAGTGGGTTTGGATGGTGTACAAGTTTGCTGACGTACTTTGACGCATATTTTGTAAATTCGACTTTTACTAATGGCACGCCTAGATCTTTGTGGATTCGAGAATTTTTAACATACCATGGAGCTGCAGTAATTATACGTAGAATTTTATTTTGACCCCTTTGAATTTTTTCAATGTTTGATGCTGAGGCAGTACCCCATAATTGAATTCCATAGAATTGCATTGTACAACAAAAGTTTGCAATCCAACTTTAATGTAGAATTTCTGCCGATTAGCCAATTAAGTTGCACTGCTTTTAATCTCATCTGAGTAAGTTTTGCGTCGATATGAGACTTCCAAGTTAAACGACGATCGAGGTGGATTCCGAGGTATTTGACTTCATTGTGTTGCGGGATAATTTTTCGCAATGTGAAAGTGATATGATTACATTTTTGTTCATTTACCCTGATTTTCCAAAGCTCTAGCCAATTCTCTAGTTTATAAACATAATTCTGCAAATTCTGTGATGCAACTTGGTGGTCCTTATGGACGCTGATAAAGGCTGTATCGTCTGCAAAAGTTGACGTATGGATTTTGGGGTCTGACGGCATGTCGGAAGCATAAATTGCATAAAGGAACTAATTTATAGTGACTGAAAAGCTTTATATGACTATTGTTTATATTAAAAATTGTTAATAAAATTTCATATTGTAGTTTTCACTGATTTTTAGATTTCTGAAATTAAATATTATTTTAAAATAAATTTTAAATAATAATAATTTAATTTATATACACAAATGACTGTTTATTAAACATGTCCTATTTTGTAAATAAAATTTAAACGGAATGGTGTTAAATAATTACTATTTTTAATTATAAAATTTTAAAAAAATTTAAAAAGATTCGATTATTCTTCAAAATATTAATCGAACTGTTAATTATTTGAAAATGGGCGTTTCGAAATTCTTCAAATAATTATTCGTAAGAAATTGTTCGAAAGATCATGATTCGAATAGATAGCCTAATATAACCGTACAATTTGTATGCTTATCGCATCGCATTTACTTTCGCATCGCAATAGAGAGTAACCCCCCAGAATACCTTCAATCAAAAGAAACGTAGCGGAATCGAAACTCTGAATACCAAATTTGCCAAACGGAGAAAATTTCGATTCGAATCGAAAGTCAGAATAGGGGTGACTAGCTTTTTGAACCCGGCTGTGACCGAGGATTCCTTACCTTTTGCCGAGAATCATTTTGAATTTTCCCGTATATAGCATTGATTGGTATTCCTAAAAAATTTTGTTCAATTGTACACTCTCACGTGATCAAAAATTCACTGAACGAAATATTTAAATTTACAAATCGTAGGTAGGTAGGTAAGAAAGCCGGTGTTAGTCATCCTCACATCATCACCCAGAGACCAATGGGGTCCATTGTGATGCCTTAGATAGAAAGAGAAGCGAGAAAGACAAGAAAGGAATAGTAGAGTGCATAGAGATAAAGGAGAATAGAGAAAAGAGAAAACCTGACCTATTCCTACTCGGACCATTTGTGCGACCAGCACCCAGTCTACTGCCGCGTATCCAAGCCATTCCCATTGCGAATCCTATTAAACTCTCCAGCCCATAGCTCGAGACATCCCCTAATTCGCCCGTGATAATGCCTATCATGTTTCTAATGCAGACCCTACTCCTGCCCAGCAACGATTCCGAATCAGACTTCCTAAGCATCGGCCACAATGTCCGTGACACTTGGCAGTCCGTCCGGTTTCCCCAGGCCTGATTGGTCGCATTTAGGACCCATTCCTTAATCTTTCCATAATAGAATCCCATTGGAGGCCCAACTGCCTCCATACGGTTACCACCCTGTCACTGAGCCCATCCTTGCCAGCTTATCAGCCACCACATTACCGGCGATGTCCGAGTGACCTGGTACCCAGCACAGCCTAACCGTATATTCCTCTAAGGCTTCCCCTAGAGCCCTCCTACAACTGTCAACTAGTTTGGAATTCACATAACAGCCCCATTCATTTTTCAGTCTCGTCTCATCGAACTGTTCGGACGTGTTACTTTTAGTGCGGCTGAATTTTCGGTGAAAAAATCGTAATAGGTGAAAAAGTGTAAAAAGTTGAAATTAAACAAAAAAGTGAAAAAAAATCGTAATAGGTTAAAATATATAAAAAAAAACATTAAAAATCGTATAAAAACTGTATGAGTGTTCCTCTCAGATGTAATTCTGAGAAAGAGCTTAGCTCGACTAGAAAAACTAGATGCATCTCTGAGGAAGAATCCATAAAAAAATCTTTGGAGAATTTTCTCACTGCAAGAGCCGTGGAACGGCGTCGTTCCTGTTCGCCCAATATTGTGATTTCAACAGATGAAAAAACATCATCTTCATCAAATAGTGCAGTCAAACCCAAAAAACAAGTAGGTATGGATAAGTACATAACCGTTCTCAAGCGACAGAGGAGCCCGAAGTCTGCTCAAGTGTCATCAAATGCAAAAGCTCCTAAGACCGTGAGTAATGATCAAAATAGGTTTGCTCTCCTCCAGACGGATGAGCCAGAACTTCCGAAGAAGACGTTTAAACCCCCACCAATTTATCTGAGAGAGCCGACTTCCAGTAAATTGGTACAAGGAATTGTTGCTGTAATAGGTGAAAACATGTTTAGCGTAACCTCAATGAAACATGGAAATATCTGCGAGACAAAGATACAAGTGAATAGGGAAGATGATTTTCGAAAATTGTCCAACCAGCTGGAAAGGGAGACTAGGGATTTCTATACCTACCAGCTCAAAAGCGCAAAAGGACTCCAAGTCGTTCTAAAGGGTATAGACCCATGTGTTGATCCCGCGGAGATAAAAACCGGTTTAATGGACAAAGGGTTCAAAATCAAGAGCGTAGTGAATATTAGAAACCGTGAAAAGATCCCTCAGCCCATGTTCAGGGTAGAATTGGAACCTGGAGATGTTATCTTAAAGAAAAATGAGTCCCATCCCATCTACAATCTGATGTACCTTCTGCATCGTAGAATCACCGTGGAAGAACCACATAAGCGTCAGGGACCCGTACAGTGTCTCAACTGTCAAGAATTTGGTCACACCAAGGCGTATTGTAAATTGCCGACAGTTTGTGTTGCGTGTGGGGAGCTACATGCAACTGCTCAATGCGATAAGTCGAGAACTGACTCAAAAATCAAAAAATGCAGTAACTGCGGAGGTAATCATACCGCAAATTATAGAGGTTGTCCAATTTACACTCAGTTGAAAGGCATAAGAACCAACAAGACGTCAGTATTGCCTAATCGCCCTCAACAGCCAAATTTAGCATCGAGTGACAATTTCCCTCAATTATTCCGGTCCACTAGTCATGTAAACGCGCCTAGTTCTAGACAAGTTTCTTACGCAAACGTCGTTAAATCTAATATGCCAGGTCTGGAGCAGGAACCTAAACCCCAATATTCTGAGCCGCATATCAACAATCTAGAGGCAACATTGCAGACACTTGTTCAAACTATGAACACTTTCACGACCACCATGACATCCATGATGCAGGAAATGCTGAAAATGCAATCCACTATCTTGCAAGCCATTTTAAAGAAATGATTTATTTAAAAATTTGTTTCTGGAACGCGAACGGCCTCCGCCAACATAAAAATGAACTGGAACACTTCCTGATGGATAAGCAGATTGATGTCATGATGATTGCTGAAACTCACTTGACGTCGACAGGGTACTTCAAAATTAATGGCTACGAGTTCTACGATACTAAAGACCCCCGCGGAAGAGCTTGTGGAGGTTCGGCAATTCTTATAAAGAACAGAATAAAGCATTATCTAATGAATAACATAAGTGAGGATTACCTCCAAGCAACAAACATTTCCATTGAATTCTGTCAATACAAATTTGTTTTCTCATCGATTTATTCTCCGCCTCGATTTTCAATAAAAGAACACCAATACCATAACTTCTTTAAATCCCTTGGAGCTAGATTTTTAGTTGCTGGTGACTTTAACGCCAAACACACATTTTGGGGTTCACGTCTGGTAACCCCAAAGGGTCGCGTACTCTTCAACACCATTGCTAAAATGGGCTTAGATGTACTCTCAAGTGGACATCCCACCTATTGGCCTACGGACCGACGGAAGATTCCCGATGTTATTGACTTTGGGGTAATGAAAAATATCCCTGTAGAATGGATGCAAGTGGATCCTTCACTGGACTTGTCCTCAGATCACTCTCCTACTATCATTTCAATGCATTTCCCTCAAGTGTGTGGTTCTCCATTTATGAACATGACTAAGACCCGAGTAAGTTGGATAAAATACAAAAAGTATTTAAGTTGTCATTGCACGGAAAATTTTGTGTTGAGAACTACCGACGATATTGATGAGTCGATTGGCAACTTTACCGAGGACCTTCGACGAGCTGTGCATCACGCTTCCACTTATCACGTTGAATGTAGAAATAGGACAAACAGAACTTATTTCTCTGAACTCGAACATCTCCTATCAGAAAAAAGAAGAATGAGAAGAGAGTGGCAAATTCACAGGTCTCCTGAACTGAAAGCTAGGCTACGGGAATGCAGAGATATACTAAGACATTTCTTAGAAACCCAAAGAACGGCCTCACTTAGATCTTACTTGGAAGGCTTGATAGTACCCCACAATCTGACTACTCGTTATGGAGGGCGGCAAGAGGTTTAAAAAGACCAGTAAGAGGAAAACCTCCTTTGCGAAATCCGACTGGTGACTGGGCTAGAAATAATTCCGAGAAAGGGGCATTATTTGTTAACCATTTGAGAAATGTGTTTACTATAAACAACTCAAATAATAACGAATCTGATTTGCCACCACTTGTTATAAGGCCTCCTGTACCTCTAAGACTAAACTTTCGTGATGTCCAAAACGCTATTGGTACTCTGAACCTTAGAAAGGCTCCAGGTATGGATAAAATCAGCAATAAAATGCTTGTGGAGTTACCTCGTGTAGCAAGAAGAATTATCCTCTTTATCTTCAACACTATTTTACGCCTAGAATACTATCCTGCAGATTGGAAGGTGTCTATGATCACTATGATTCCTAAGCCAGGGAAGGACCATACCAAAGTGGAGTCATATAGGCCAATTAGTCTACTGCCGACAATTTCAAAACTGTTTGAAAAATTGGTAATGACTAAATTGACTCCAATTCTGAATGACACTGAATGTATTCCTAATCATCAATTCGGCTTCAGGGCTAAACACAGCACCATCGAGCAAACACACAGATTGGTAAGTGTGATAAGAGGGTCGTTTGAAGACAAAAAATACTGCTCCGCCCTTTTCATTGATGTGTCGCAAGCGTTCGACAAAGTTTGGCATGACGGTTTAATGCACAAAATAAAATTAACTCTGCCTGCTAACACCCATAAACTCATGGAAAGTTATTTATACGGTCGCAAATTTAAAATCAAAGAAGGTGATTTTTTAAGTACCGCTCAGTCAATTGAATCAGGTGTGTCACAGGGTAGCATACTGGGTCCTACTTTATATTTGATATATGCCTCCGACATGCCGTCAGACCCTAAAATCCATACGTCAACTTTTGCAGACGATACAGCCTTTATCAGCGTCCATAAGGACCACCAAGTTGCATCACAGAATTTGCAGAATTATGCTTATAAACTAGAGAATTGGCTAGAGCTTTGGAAAATCAGGGTTAACGAACAGAAATGTATTCATATAACTTTCACATTGCGAAAAGATACCTGCTCGTTCATCAGAATAAATAATCAAATTATCCCACAACACAATGAAGTCAAATACCTCGGCATTCACCTCGACCGCCGTTTAACTTGGAAGTCTCATATTGAAGCGAAACTTACACAAATGAGATTAAAAGCAGTGCAACTTAATTGGCTAATCGGCAGAAACTCTACATTGAAATTAGATTGCAAACTTTTGTTGTACAATGCAATACTAAAACCAATCTGGTGCTATGGAATTCAATTATGGGGTACTGCCTCAGCATCCAACATTGAAAAAATTCAAAGGGGTCAAAATAAAATTCTACGTATAATTACTGCAGCACCATGGTATGTTAAAAATTCTCGAATCCACAAAGATCTAGGCGTGCCATTAGTAAAAGTCGAATTTACAAAATATGCGTCAAAGTATGTCAGCAAACTTGAACACCATCCAAACCCCCTTGCACGAGACATCCTTAACTTTAGTGGCCACAATCGGTTGAGAAGGAGGGATACCCTTGCTTTAACTCAAGCGCAAAATAGATGACTGGATCAGTTGATGTGAAATTTTTTTAGTATCATAAAAATTTTTGTCTAGCACTGGCTGGGCTTATTATTTTCTTTTTAGTATTAAGATTTGAATACTTATTGTCATTTCAAAGATGAAGATTCAATAAATAATTAAATGCAAAAAAAAAAAAAAAAAAAAAAAAAAAACATAACAGCCCCGTATGGCCAAAACGGCCGGCTGGCTGTCCACATAAATCGTGACCTTCTAACCTTTATCAATGTTGTCCTTCATCAGTACCACGGCCCTCAAGATCCCTAGAACTTCCGCCTGAAAAACACTACAGTCGTCAGAACAACATTGACAGCCAAGAGCTACAGTAAGGGGGAGAGAACACCTCCCTGTGGGGTCCCTCTGGTCACCAGTTTCCTTAAGCGTTCGTTTCCCCAGTCTGAGTGAACAACTCTGCTGCTAAGCAACAGGGTTATCCATTCGACCAGGAACGGCGGAACTCTTAGGTCATCTAGTGCCTGACTGATAGCCTCTATCCTTAAGTTGTTAAAGGCGCCCTCTATGTCAAGGAATGCCGCCAAGGTGTATTCCTTGTTTCGCAATCCTAGCTTTATAAAACCAACCACATCATTAAGCGCACTCTCAACAGTTCTACGCCTAAGATAGGCGTGCTGAGAGCCACTGAAGATGCTGGCGTCAATCTTCGGTCTTAGATATAGATCGATCATTCTTTCCAATGTCTTCAAAAGAAAAGACGACAAGCTGATCGGTCTAAAATCCTTGGGTTTAGAGCGACCTGTGTTTCCCGCTTTGGGTATAAAAACGACCCTAACATCCCTCCAAATTTTAGGAATGTACCTGTTCAGTATACACACCCTAAATAGTTCCACCAACAGTAGGAGCGATGATCTTTTGTAGCATAGCCGGAAAGATACCGTCTGGTCCTGCCGATTTGTCAGACCCAAATGTATTTACTGCCCGTGTTACTTTATCCTGAACCCGGCCCTGGGAAGGGGTAGATATTCTCGACCTGCTCCAGGATCCACACATCCTGGAAAGTGAGTCTCCATAAGTAGGCGTAAGGTTTCAGAGCTAGATTCCGTCCATGAGTCATCCGGTCTCTGAATAAATCCTGGGATCAGTGGATCCTTGGATAAGATACTCCTGAACCTGGACATCTCATTTACAGAATCGACTGACTCGCTAAACTTGATCCACGAGTCCCTTTTCGCTCTCCTAATGTCCTTCTTATACCTGTTGTAACCTAATCTAAAGTTACTCCAATCCTCTTCACTGCGCGTATACTTCGCTCTGTTGAACAACCTTCTTACGGTGGACCTTTGAGTTAAGCGGAAAGGATCGCTCATAACTACTACAAATCGTAGATTGTTAATCAGATTCTTAGACAATTTGCAAACTTACATTTAAAATTTTAATAGTGTGAATGGTTCAATTTGAACTTTTTGCGTATTTTGATCATAATTTCAATCGGTTTGGGATTACCGTTTTTCCACTTTTTATCCCGACCTCGTCCAAGTTTTGAAAAAATATAGCCTCCTGATGCTTTCAAGCATGGATATATTTATGTTTAAAATTTCTAAAAGTTTTAAAAAGGATATAACCTTTTGACGCTTCAAATCACAGATATATCACCGTTCCAAATTTAAATGAAATCGGTTTAGTCGTTTGTGATAACCGGGTTTTCTCGTGATTTGTGATTACCTGTTTTTCACGACCTCGTCCAAGATTTGAAAAAGGATAAAGCCTTTAGATCGGTTAAACCGTTTGGGGCTACCGGTTTTTTGCCTTTCTATCCCGACCTAGTTTATGTATTGATAAAAGATATAGCCTATTAAAAAGTGTTTAATTTAATTAAAATTTCAGGTAGTTTTTTATTACTATGTAATATATTTTTATTTTAGCCGAGAAGGCTTAATATTACAAATAAATGAATAAATATATAAAAATGTAAGTATAAAATGTTTAAAAAGTGATTTATATAAATTTTTGTTGTACGGTCAATTAAGAGGTGATATGCAGCAACAAATGTGTAATGGTAGAACGAAGCAGTTTTGAATTACTGACACTACAAACAGGTCAAAAACAACGACATCAGAGCAATACGAAAAGCTGGCAAGTTTAAGTCAACAAAATAGGATATTGGTTGCGGCTACCATAAACGATCCAAAGAGGAAGTTTAGGTATTTTTCAAGCCTTACCTCTGTGTTCTGAGTCACGTTGTTCTCCTCTTCCACCAATAAAGCCACTCCCTCCTCCACCTCCGGCTTGACAGGATTCTTAGCACTTAAATATTTTGCAAACAAAAATGATTATCTTTTTATTATTATTAATTCACAAGTCTTTTGTATTATTTTATTTTTATTATTTCTCCTTATTAATCGCACAATTTTTTTTTTCCTATTTTTATTGTTTGTTGTGACTTTTGTTTATTAAAATAGTAACAAACTTGCTCATTTCTTTATTTCTATTCCACATTTCATAATAACAAATTGGTTTTGTAAACATTGTTGTCTTCTTCTTGTTCTTTCGATTCAGTTTTTGTTTAGAATACCAATTTTCGATCGTAGCGTAACTGAATGCGGAGACGTAATCGAAAGTCAGAATAGGAGTGAGTATTTTATAAATATTGGTTTTAAACCAAAATTTTACATAATTTTTTTTGCATATATATAACTTTTGCCAAACACTATCTGCCGTTTTTATAAAAAATAAAGAAGACTTGAAGTATACTTTTAGAGAAAATTTTCATACAAAATTTTTTTAAAGTATATTTGAAGTCTACTTTAATTTTTTATAAATATGGCAGTATATATGCAAAAATTTAATTATTGAGTTTAACGAATGTCGGTCCATTTTTGATCATAGCCCCAGTGCAGTGAAGTAAATAAAATTCATATATATGTACATTAGGGTGGCCCCGTTTGTATGGAAAAAACTAAGGTATCGATGTTCCCGACTAATATGAAAATTTGATTCATTTTAAAACTACGTTTCTCAATTTTTTTGTCCTGGGGTCAATATTTGGTGACCTGGATCAAAGGATAAAAATGTCCTTTTTTTAGGTTTTTTGATTTTTTTCACATTTCTTCCAAAGGAACTATATGTAAATTTGGCATCATATGAAAGGTTTTTGAGAGGCGCATTCAATGGTTTATCAAAAATTAAAAAACAATTATTTTTAAATATTTTGAAAATTTCAGACAAAATTTTAGTGTTTTTTTATTTTTTCATAGAATTTACTTAAATAAATTGTTGAAATTTCTTGATTATAAACATCATGCAATTTAACCCAAATGGGTTTTCCAATATATCCAATATCGAAACGTTGGTTTATTTTTTTTCAGAAAAAAAGTAATATTGCACGCTTTTTTTATTAGAAAAAGTAATCATAACTAATCACAAAAATAAGTATAAACAAATGTTTTCGAATCCAATTATGTCAAATTTGGTGACTTACCTATAAATTCCTTTCTCTTCATTTAAACCCGATGTCTCTGCTCTATAACACCGGCTAACTGCAGCATATTTTAAAGGTAATTCGTATTCCTTAAAAATCTTGTTAGAAAAGAAACCAGCTATAGCCATTTCTGCAGTTCCAGACAAACATTTACCAGATTCTATTTTATAAACCTGAAACACATGTCAAAAATTAATTTTAAAGAGTCGTTTGATAACGTTATTTTTCTTGTTTAGTTGATGTTGTTTACATTTACATATTTCTGTTTAAATCAATTATTAAAACTGTATTTAATTAGAATAAAAAAATATTTCTTATTATTGTTTATTTGACCTTTTTTATTAAGATTTTTGGTAATTATTAAAGCTTAAGGTCAGGATTTTTATCCTGAAGAAGCTACTCAAAGAGTAGCGAAATATTGAAATAAAATTTAACGGACTAATTCATAAATACATTAACAGTGTAATAAGACAATGAGAGGCAAAATACGAAAAAATTTAATTCATAAATGCATTATAGCTTGTTAGCTGGTTATAAGTCACTTGTATGTTTTGATATTTTTATTGTGTTCTCTACCCAACTTTAACCATTTAATAAAGTGACACATAAATGCTTGTTTGCAAAATATTTGAACAGATACGAGAAAATTTGTGTTTTTTTGTATAAAAGTTAAAAAAGTGATTAAAGAAGTAAAAATGTTTACAATAAATTTGGCTTAAGTCGGTTTTAGTGACTTTTTTTCAAATCACTTCCAAAATTTTATCACTCATAGTTTTAATTTCTAGTTAAAATAAATTTTTTTTTTGCCGGCCAGGCCTATTTTCGAGTGGGCGGTGTGCTTCAAAGTTTATAATATATTTAGATATATCTTGGAAACTACATTTCTTTACGATATATATATCATATGATAGGCACTTTAATAACCTTTCCAACGATATACCTATAACATGACCTGTTTATATGAACCACCTATAGGTCAATTTCGGAAAATTATTTTTTGATCCTATATTTTTTAAAACATCTTAAAAATTCTGGAAAAAGGTCTATATGAGTAGATATATAAATCTCAAAATTTTAAAGTCAAGAAATTAAGCTTCAAGCTTTAAGGTATAACATGATCATGTAGGTAATGTAGATCCGAAGATATTAAAGAAAGATATGACATTTCATCATAAAAAATACAATCTGTACTATTCGAAGCCGGTGTTCTGTATGCCATAGAGAAGAAAATCCTTACGCAATACAGGAAATCTTAAGCCGGTAAAATGTATACCATAGAGAAGAAAATCCTTTCCTGTATATAAAATTTTGAAGAAATATGTTTTTTAATTTTTCAGATCTTATAATTCGGTGATTATAGTATCTATAGACACATATCATACCTTAAATTAAAGCTTTATGTCTTGGCTATTTATATAAATAAAGTTAAATAACACTTATGTAGATTTTTTTAAATTTTTTAGACATTAAAAAAAAATCAGGTCAAGAAATATTATTTTCAGATTTAACCCATAGTTGGTCCATACTTTGTAATCGTGATATATAGCGTTGGATAGGTGTTTTTAATACCTTTAATTTGATGTATTACAAATTATCATAGACCTAACAGTTCCCGATATATAGTCTAATATATTTTCAACTTTGAGGGCCCGCCCCCTCGAAAATTGACGTGGCCGGCAAAAAAATTGTTTATTGCTTTTATCTCCTCTAAAAGCCCTATTTGAAGAATTTGTTTTAGAGCGAAGTCAGTAAAACCGACTTGTTCCATAAATTTAATTAACCGAATTCGTAAGTATATACATACATATGTACATACATACATATGTATGTATGTATATGTATATACAAATGGTATCTTCATAGCAACTATTACATAGTAGAAATGTCGACATCTACTACAAGACGATCAAAAACAATTGCTAGCACGTTTCCCATTCAATACGTCATAAATTGTGTCCATTCTTTTTATTTATATAAATATTACTTAAATAAAAATAAACATAATTATGTATAGAGATGCATAAAAAATTACATTAAAGTGAATAGTCGATTACCTGTTGTTGACGGCGGCACAGAGTACTCTTTAAACTCTATGCCAGCGGTGAATAATTGTATTTAAAAGCAATTTTTTTACTATTGAAATTACTTTTTATATAATAACAAGTAATAAAACAAATGTTTTTTAACATTTTGATTAAATTATGTGCAATAATTCATATTATTTTCAGTTTTCTATTAGGGTACTTAAATAATCAATTGTAATTATATTCATCACTAAGTATAAAATGAGAGTGAAAATAACATGTTATTGCCAACATAAAACTACAAAACTATTAAAACCGACAAATTGTTAATTTACTCTTATTGTGTAGTTATGAATACAAATTTTTATCAGTAGCTTATAAAACAAAAAGAAACTTATAACTATTATCAGTCTATAAGTTAAAATTTGAAATTTTTATGAATTAGACCGTAAATATTTTATAAAAAAGACCTTATAGCGTGTTCAAATATGCGCCTTAAAATCGCAATTAACGCCATTATTGAGCTTAATATTCCATATAAAATCTCAATTAATTATTGCGCTATAAGTACGAAATTGTTATAATATTGAGTAAGATTTCGAATGCAACACTGTTCACAACTGTGTTTATGCCGCCCTTACACTGTACAAGTTCAGTGCTAAATCTAGCACTGTACAGTGCGTTTGTGTAGTGTATGGCGCACAGTGGCTGAAAATCGTTTTTCATTGGCCAAAAGTCGAATTTTGTTTTTCAATGATTTTTAAAATTTTTACACCTTTTTGGAGCTAATATATCCATATTAAGGTAGCCAAAAAATTAGGTTAAACTATTAATAATTGTGGGCGTGGCATGCTGTCAAACTCAACTGTTTTTTAATTTCAGAAAAAGGTGTTTTTTATTTGTTTTTTGCCAAAAATAAATGGTTACTATCGCAAGCTATCATCGATAATGGCCTGCGGTCTTTTTTATAATGTTGGTAGGATTATAGTTTTTAGTTGTTGTTACCGCTCTAGCGTTTAATATTAGGGGCGTTATGAAATATTTATGAAACTACTATATTTTTCTGAAATTTAAACTTTAGTGGAATAGAACTTCTAGGGAACAAGAAACGTATACCACCCGAAGAAAGGTGAAAGTGTCTTCTTTAACCCTGTATATACTTTTGCACCCGCCACGACCCGCGGGTAGAACACTTTTTTAATTTTAATGAAATTACTCTAAAAAAATTCAAATTACGATAATTTAAACAGGCCTATAATTACTCGTATACAATCGTGTATTAAATGTTCACTTTTTCGCCTAAGGGTTTATGTTTTTTTACTTTAGACTACGTAAAACTAAAATAATTAAACATAATACCTGCGAAAGAGTTTTATGGCTTTGTTTTGATCAGCAAAAAAATAAGTCATAAAAATATCACAATAGGTTCTACAGTAAACATATGATCTCTTTCTAATATACCTGTTATCAACTGTTAGGGTCAACCAGAGTCATAAACAATTTTATAATAATAATCGCGACATTAAACCACTAAAGAAAAAAAAACCCCAATATTGGCGAGATACTAATTAGTTTTACCTGATATTAACCCTTTCGGCCGCACTTGAATTTAGCTGTGACTATCAAGAGCATCACATATTTTTTCATGACTTTTTACTGTGGATTAAATGACGGGAATTCCCAATGAAAATGCGTTGAAATGTGTTTTGTTTGTTAGAGCAAGTATTTTACCATAATAAGAACTCTCACAGTGTACAAAGAGTAACATAAATCAGCTGTAGCAGTTAAAAACCTGTTTGAATATCAGCGGGAATTCCCGTCATTAGTTTAATTAGACAACAGGGAATGACGGGAATTCGCGCACAAAAGCCGAACGGGTTAAGGTCTGGATAACAAGTGCAGTTTTGTTCAATTTAAGTACTACCTGCTATGAAATTGAAGATCAATGTGTGAATAACATGTATCTAAAAATGTATAAAAGTACGGATTCGATAAGGGATTACTCAATAATAAGTTAATCCTTGTACGTACGTATATTTGCAAGTGATAAAACATAACAGACACAAATAAAAATATTCAGAAAAATATGGAGAGCTTAAGTTATAAAGAACTGGCCGAAGAGTATTTTAGAAATAAAAACCAGGAAGATGTTCTTAGTTACGTTAAAATAAAATTAAACTTAAATTCGTGTAGCACCGAAATACAATTTTGTAAAAGTACTAAAAAAACGCTACAAAGAAGTTAGCTACAGTAAACAAAAGTTTTATATAAAAAGTGAAAACTGGTTAGAAGGCCAATTTACTGTCGCTGCAGAAACAGCAAAGCAAGATAAGGTTGGAAGACCACGCAAATCATTGGACAACTGCAGCGATAGATCTAAGAGGCGGAAATTTAAAGATGTTAACGATGCAATTGGTTGTACAAATATAAAAGAATCTTTCCTACATCAATTACGATCACAGAACCAATTAACAAAAGTGGATATCATTGAAAAAGTTATTAAAGCTAGTCCAGTGAGAATTCTTAAAAGTATACCAACTCCGAGCGATGCAAAACAGTACACAAATGTGGAGGCATTAGCCTTATTTCTGGATTTGAAATTAACAAAACAGCAATATATTAAGCTCAGATTGCGTGCGATTGAAAAGGGCTCAAATATCTATCCAGCTTATCATCACATAACCGCTGCTAAAATGGACTGTTTGCCATCAAAGGACACTATTACAATCACACCAATTTCGGCAGAGGTACAACTACAATCTCTACTTGATCACACAGCCGAACGCTTGCTACAATCAATACCAGGAAATGCGTTAAAGAAATATGGAAACACAAAGCTAATTCATTTTTCCAAATGGGGATGTGATGGTTCTTCGGGACAAAAACAATACAAACAAGTTGTATGCGAAAATATTTCGGACTCAGATATGTTCATGGTATCATTTGTACCATTGCGATTGAAAAAGATTGTGGAAGATTCAGAGCCTTCGACTAGTACAACGCAAACAATGGATATTTGGAAAAATGAGACACCATCTTCTACGAAATACTGCAGGCCAATCAAATTTGAATTCAAAAAAGAAACTCGTGATGCCATTAACAAAGAAATTAGTGATATCAAGGCCCAAATTGCAACACTACAGCCATTACAATTACAGTTAGATGGGCAGCAAATTGAAGTAAGCTACCAATTAGTCCTTACAATGATAGATGGAAAAGTAGGTCAGGCTTTGACTAACACGAAGGCTGCATCCAGCTGCATTATATGCCAAGCAACATCAACCCAATTAAACCAAGTTCCGACAAAATCATTAGATAATACCGATGCATATGAATTTGGATTTCACCACTACATGCAAGAATACGACTTATGGAACATATACTAAAAATCAGTTATTATTTGGATTTCGGGTCTTCAGGATCCATAAGAAACAATGAAATCAACAAAGAGTTAAGAAGTTCAAAAAAGAAACATGTTCAAGATGAATATCGCAAATTTGGATTAATTATAGATCAGCCAAAACAAGGGTCAGGCAATACAAATGATGGCAATACCGCACGAAGATTCTTTTCAGATTCAGAAACAGCATCTGAAATAACAGGAGTGGATTTAAACCTTATTTTCAGATTTAAAATAATCCTAGAAATACTTGCGTACAATGAAGAAATTGACGCTAGACAATTTGGAGATTATGCTAAGGAAACTGCAAAAATATATACAACCAACTACCCATGGAGAAATATGTCTGCAACAGTTCACAAAATCCTTTATCATGGAAAAGATATCATTAAATATCATTTGGTGCCACTTGGAGATCTATCAGAGGAGGCTCAGGAAAAAAGGAACAAGAATTACAGATTTTATAGAGAGCACAATATTAGAAAAATTTCACGAAATTCCACAAATGAAGATCTATTTAATATATTATTGGAAACATCAGATCCGTTCATCTCCAATATTCGAAATCAATGGATAGTGGGCCATCGGGCTTTAGATGAAGAAGCCAAAAAACTACTAAAGAACATAAATAGCGCAGAACAAAATATAGAATATTTGCAATCAATATTTGTTTCAAATGAATAATAATTGTTATTTAAGTACGAAAAACATAGCATTAGTAAATAATTCTTTAAAAAAAAACCGACTTCAAAATCTCGGCCAAATAAAATGTTGGATTAATTTTCAAAAATGTTTAATAGAACTAATGTTGTTGCACTTTTTTGATTGAAAGAAAGAATTTTGAAAATCTTGTTAATCTTCTAAAAAAATCGGTTTATGCTAAATCTATAATGTTTTCCCATTAACAGAGCTAAATTTTTACACCCATATTCGATATCATTCAGTCTCGTCTCATCGAACTGTTCGGAGCGCAAAAGGACTCCAAGTCGTGCCAAAGAGTATAGACCCATGTGTTGATCCCGCGGAGATAAAGACCGGTTTAATGGACAAAGGGTTCAAAATCAAGAGCGTAGTGAATTTTAGAAACCGTGAAAAGATCCCTCAGCCCATGTTCAGGGTAGAATTGGAACCTGGAGATGTTGTCTTAAAGAAGAACGAGTCCCATCCCATCTACAATCTGATGTACCTTCTGCATCGTAGAATCACCGTGGAAGAACCACATAAGCGTCAGGGACCCGGTCACACCAAGGCGTATTGTAAATTGCCGACAGTTTGTGTTGCGTGTGGGGAGCTACATGCAACTGCTCAATGCGATAAGTCGAGAACTGACTCAAAAATCAAAAAATGCAGTAACTGCGGAGGTAATCATACCGCAAATTATAGAGGTTGTCCAATTTACACTCATTTGAAAGGCATAAGAACCAACAAGACGTCAGTATTGCCTAATCATCCTCAACAGCCAAATTTAGCATCGAGTGACAATTTCCCTCAATTATTACGGTCCACTAGTCATGTAAACGCGCCTAGTTCTAGACAAGTTTCTTACGCAAACGTCGTTAAATCTAATATGCCAGGTCTGGAGCAGGAAACTAAACCCCAATATTCTGAGCCGCATATCAACAATCTAGAGACAACATTGCAGACAATTGTCCAAACTATGAACACTTTTACGACCACCATGACATCCATGATGCAGGAAATGCTGAAAATGCAATCCACTATCTTGCAAGCCATTTTGAAGAAATGATTTATTTAAAAATTTGTTTCTGGAACGCGAACGGCCTCCGCCAACATAAAAATGAACTGGAATACTTCCTGATGGATAAGCAGATTGATGTTATGATGATTGCTGAAACTCACTTGACGTCGACAGGGTACTTCGGCAATTCTTATAAAGAACAGAATAAAGCATTATCTAATGAATAACATAAGTGAGGATTACCTCCAAGCAACAAACATTTCCATTGAATTCTGTCAATACAAATTTGTTTTATCATCGATTTATTCTCCGCCTCGATTTTCAATAAAAGAACACCAATACCATAACTTCTTTAAATCCCTTGGAGCTAGATTTTTAGTTGCTGGTGACTTTAACGCCAAACACACATTTTGGGGTTCACGTCTGGTAACCCCAAAGGGTCGCGTACTCTTCAACACCATTGCTAAAATGGGCTTAGATGTACTCTCAAGTGGACATCCCACCTATTGGCCGACGGACCGACGAAAGATTCCCGATGTTATTGACTTTGGGGTAGTGAAAAATATCCCTGTAGAATGGATGCAAGTGGATCCTTCACTGGACTTGTCCTCAGATCACTCTCCTACTATCATTTCAATGCATTTCCCTCAAGTGTGTGGTTCTCCAACATGACTAAGACCCGAGTAAGTTGGATAAAATACAAAAAGTATTTAAGTTCTCATTGCACGGAAAATGTTGTGTTGAAAACTACCGACGATATTGATGAGTCGATTGGCAACTTTACCGAGGACCTTCGACGAGCTGTGCATCACGCTTCCACTTATCACGTTGAATGTAGAAATAGGACAAACAGAACTTATTTCTCTGAACTCGAACATCTCCTATCAGAAAAAAGAAGAATGAGAAGAGAGTGGCAAATTCACAGGTCTCCTGAACTGAAAGCTAGGCTACGGGAATGCAGAGATATACTAAGACATTTCTTAGAAACCCAAAGAACGGCCTCACTTAGATCTTACTTGGAAGGTCTTGATAGTACCCCACAATCTGACTACTCGATATGGAGGGCGGCAAGAGGTTTAACCAGACCAGTGAGAGGAAAACCTCCTTTGCGAGATCCGACTGGTGACTGGGCTAGAAATGATTCCGAGAAAGGGACATTATTTGGTAACCATTTGAGAAATGTGTTTACTATAAACAACTCAAATAATAACGAATCTGATTTGCCACCACTTGTTATAAGGCCTCCTGTACCTCTAAGACTAAACTTTCGTGATGTCCAAAACGCTATTGGTACTCTGAACCTTAGAAAGGCTCCAGGTATGGATTAAATCAGCAATAAAATGCTTGTGGAGTTACCTCGTGTAGCAAGAAGAATTATCCTCTTTATCTTCAACGCTATTTTACGCCTAGAATACTATCCTGCAGATTGAAAGGTGTCTATGATCACTATGATTCCTAAGCCAGGGAAGGACCACACCAAAGTGGAGTCATATAGGCCAATTAGTCTACTGCCGACAATTTCAAAACTGTTTGAAAAATTGTTAATGACTAAGTTGACTCCAATTCTGAATGACACTGAATGTATTCCTAATAATCAATTCGGCTTCAGAGCTAAACACAGCACCATCGAACAAACACACAGATTGGTAAATGTGATAAGATGGTCGTTTGAAGACAAAAAATACTGCTCCGCCCTTTTCATTGATGTGTCGCAAGCGTTCGATAAAGTTTGGCATGACGGTTTAATGCACAAAATAAAATTAACTCTGCCTGCTAACACCCATAAACTCATGGAAAGTTATTTATACGGTCGCAAATTTAAAATCAAAGAAGGTGATTTTTTTAAGTACCGCTCAGCCAATTGAATCAGGTGTGCCACAGGGTAGCATACTGGGTCCTACTTTGTATTTGATATATGCCTCCGACATGCCGTCAGACCCCAAAATCCATACGTCAACTTTTGCAGACGATACAGCCTTTATCAGCGTCCATAAGGACCACCAAGTTGCATCACAGAATTATGTTTATAAGCTAGATAATTGGCTAGAGCTTTGGAAAATCAGGGTTAACGAACAAAAATGTATTCATATAACTTTCACATTGCGAAAAGATACCTGCTCGTTCATCAGTATAAATAATCAAATTATCCCGCAACACAATGAAGTCAAATACCACGGCATTCACCTCGACCGCCGTTTAACTTGGAAGTCTCATATTGAAGCGAAACTTACACAAATGAGATTAAAAGCAGTGCAACTTAATTGGCTAATCGGCAGAAACTCTACATTGAAATTGGATTGCAAACTTTTGTTGTACAATGCAATACTAAAGCCAATCTGGTGCTATGGAATTCAATTATGGGGTACTGCCTCAGCATCCAACATTGAAAAAATTCAAAGGGGTCAAAATAAAATTCTACGTATAATTATTGCAGCTCCATGGTACGTTAAAAATTCTCGAATCCACAAAGATCTAGGCGTGCCATTAGTAAAAGTCGAATTTACAAAATATGCGTCAAAGTATGTCAGCAAACTTGAACACCATCCAAACCCACTTGCAAGAGACATCCTTAACTTTAGTGGCCACAATCGGTTGAGAAGGAGGGATACCCTTGCTTTAACTCAAGCGCAAAACAGATGACTGGATCAGTTGATGTGAAATTTTTTAGTATCATAAAAATTTTTGTCTAGCACTGGCTGGACTTATTATTTTCTTTTTAGTATTAAGATTTGAATACTTATTGTCATTTCATATATGAAGATTCAATAAATAATTAAAAGAAAAAAAAAATATTCGATATATTCTTAAAAATCGGTTTATGCTATATACCCCTATATATCTCAATCAATTTCTGAAGTTTTCATTTTTTTACCTTAAATATATTTTTTTGCAAGCCATATCTTCCAAATAAAAAAATTATTTTTAAAATTGATTCATAAATCACGAAATTATTCAACAATTTATAAAAGAAGCACAGAAAAAATATAGATACAGTAAAGTACGGATAAATGCACATCGGTTTTCGCCCGACTATTTGTGCACTTATCCATTCTTTGCATTTATGCTAACCTCGGATAAGTGCACAAATATTGCAATTATGCAAATATTACATAAGTGCACAAATATTGCAATTATGTAAATATTACATAAGTGCACAAATATTGCAATTATATAATTATTGGGAAAAATAAATCAAAGAATTTTTAAAAGAGTATATTTGTCCATTTGACCATTGATTTTACTAGGCGCTAATATAGACACCATTCAAAATTTGAAACACAAAGAAGGAGTTAAAATATATATTTTTATATATTATTTTTAATATTTTTTTATAAAGAAAATAATGGAATAATTCCATACAATTCAGAAAATTAAAAAAATAAAATTATAATACAGTTAAATACAAATAAAAAAATTAATTTCTATCCCATGTTGTATTTGGAGAAGTTTATATTAAAGTTTATGTAACTTGCTGATCGAGATGTTCCCGGGAGTTCTTCTGGTTGGGGCATCTTTGCCACTATTTCGTTTCGTTGAACTTGGCTAATATCCGGTAAATCGGGATAAGTAAATCTATCTGTCATTCTTTCGTTTTAGAAACGTAATATCGAAATCTTGAGAACAGTGGACGGTGACAATTTTGCCAACATAAAATTCATTTTGCTTCTTGAGTGTAGTAAATTTAACCAAAACCATGTCGTTCTCTTTCAAAATATCTTGGTCAATTAAAAGAGGTGGTTCATTGCTGTCATCATCGATTTCATCAAGTCCAGGCTCTTCTTCTGATTCCAATATCATGTTATTGGGAACATCGCTATCTGAATCCGACGATGAAATTAATATTTTTTTTAACTTGTTTCTTTTGTTTTTGTTTCGTTTCTTTTGTTTTCTTCATCTGTCTTCTCAGGCGTGTCGGTAAGAATAGATGACTTTCCTCGTTTTCGTCTATTTTGAGACTTCCTTGGACCTGATTTTAAAAAAGGTCTGACGATTTCTGGAGTAATTTCAGTTGTCGCGGAAAGTATTTGTGCTGGTGGAACATATGCTTGTGATGGATTAGGTATTGTCTCAGGTTGATCGGTAACAAATGCAGCACCAAAATCTTCATAGGTAAAAATAATGCTGTTTGCAGGCCATATCCCAGACTTTTTAAAGGAGTTGGTGATATTGTCAAAAGTGAAACTTTTATTAAATGTTTTATTAGCAGGTTTGGCCACATTGTAAATAATAATGGCCTTGCCAGGATTCGTCCTCATCCAGTCAATAAATGCAATCTTTACTGCTGATTTGAATGGTACATACACGCCGACGTCAATTGGCTGAAGGCGATGGGAACAATGAGGCGGAAATGTTAGCATAACAATTAATTGCTTTGATCGAAACGTGGCTTACATGATTATCCATGATCAACAGAATTTTCTTCATTATTGAACAGCCCGAAGTATTTACTATGTGTTCCAAAACTCTTACAAATAATTCAGCTGTCATACATCCATTTCTCGAAGATAATCCCAGACTTCCAGCAGGAGCACTATAGAAAAAACTGTCTTTAAACTTAATTCGTGGGAAAATTAATACAGGTGGATGGGTTGTACCAGCAGCACTTACAATACCACAGAAAGAAACCAATTCACCACGTTCGCCTGCTGGGCCTGCGCTACAGTTGTATTCCCGGTTTTATCAATGTTAAAGATGCAATTCGATAAAAAGCGGAAGCGTTAACGTGTAAACTTTGGTATGCAACGCTAAACTATTAACACATACATTTTTTTCTGTGATCAAGAGTGCAAATATAAAATCCTAAAAAATCATTTCTATTTTAGTTGTGCTTTTATGCATACAAAGTTGTACTAAAAATGTCTCTTGAGGCTTAAAATTATTATGCACTTATGCATTTTTTGCATTAATCCGTGTTGCACTTATCCGTGCATTTTTACATGATAAAGTATAAAAGAGGCTTATGGCTTCGCAACACGTTGCACTTAAGCGTTTTTTGCATTTATGCGTGTTGCACTTATCCGGTTTTTACTGTAACCGTAAATAAAAAACCGTATGTCCGTCCGATCTTCATAAAAATTAAATGGGACCTACCTGCAAGCAAGCCCTTTCAAACAAAAAAAAAATTTTTTAAATTGGTTCAGAAATGGCGGATTTATTGTGGAACAAACATAAAAAAGCAACATACCACTCGAATTGATAACCTCCTCCTTTTTGAAGTCGGTTAAAAATGATAATAAATAGAACCTACTATTGTTACAAATGCTAATAAAATCTATTGCAGCTTTTATTTTTAAAATGTTTTTAAAATTATCAAATCTGACAGTAAAATAGAATAAATTTTTATTATAATTATAATTATTATTAAGTTCCAAATATTAAATTTTTTAATATGTAAATAAAAAAAATAAACCCATATTTCACTCCAAACGTTAAAAAAAATCAAAAGTTCAACTTTGACCTAGAAGTCCTTAAAAAGTCATCAATCAATTTTAATGTAGAGCAATTCCATATGAAAGCGATCACCTTTTGGACGACCCCTCTCCGATTTTAAAATAAATAGTCTCAATCGATTGCCCAGCAAAAAATAATGTACCTACATATTTTTTTTTTTTTATAGTGACTGGTTTAGTGGTGGTGTACACCACTGTCTGTGACAAAATTGAAGAATTCTTCATAAGGGACCTCATTGAAAGTTGTTTAAAAAAAAAACTACTAAAGCGATCGCAACGAGTGATAGCTCGTTGGAAAGGTATTGAATCAGGCTTTAATTGAAAAATAAAATTTTCCTAATTTTTCTTAGAAATTTACCTTTAAATTTTCCGATTTTCCACAGAAGCTCCTAAATTTTCCGGCTAATTTTTTTTTTTTTTTTTTGGATTCCTCATAATTTTTGCTTTAAGAATCAGCAATAAAAAAATGGGCCCCGACTCCTTCTTTGGACAGGAGAAGAGCATTTAAGAGACCACCTTGTTAAAAATACATTTTAAAAATTATTTTACAGTTAAAAATACATTTATGAAGAAAAAATCTTTCTTATTTTGCTGCTTATACTTAATTACAATATTTATTAAAAATTTCAATTGCCTTGGCATCATTATAAAATTAAAGTAACTTTAAATTTAGCACGTCGGCAGACGAAGAGTACCGCTTTACATTAATTGACATATCAGAAATATTTGGTATGAAGCAATGAAACTTTTGCGTTCCAGTTATAGTTTTGACATTATTATATCTGTTTTGAATTCGTCGCTCCATGGCATCGTGTTCTTTTTGAGTGCATAAAACTGTGTTAATGGCAATTTCCTTGCTTTGAATCAATGAGGTCCCTTATGAAGAATTCTTCAATTTTGTCACAGACAGTGGTGTACACCACCACTAAACCAGTCACTATAAAAAAAAAAAAAAAATATTTAGGTACATTATTTTTTGCTGGGCAATCGATTGAGACTATTTATTTTAAAATCGGAGAGGGGTCGTCCAAAAATTTGCCAATTTTGATCGTTTTCATATGGAATTGCTCTGTAATTAAAACTGAGTCAAGCTGAACTAAATATCTATCCATTAAAAAAATTACTTCAATATTTTTATCGGTTCAAAAGTTACAGAATTTTGGCCAATGAAAAACGAGTTTCAGCCACTGTGCGGCGGGAGTGGGCTAATGATGTCGATGTGAATGTGATCAAAGCGTTGGTCAGTTGGTCCAAAATCACCTGGGGAGCCTTGTTGTGTCGACATACCTTGTTTCTTTGGCAGCTCAAACAGGATCGGACGAAATTTGAGACATCTTTCGACATTGCTGGCCACACAAAACGCTCCGACACTAATCTAAAGGTTGCTCTTCTTCCCGGGTGTGATAAGCTTTTTAATCGTCTGTTGCCTTAATGTCATGGGGACAAAAGGCCTGACCAGGTTCCTGCTTGTATCGCAGTATATTGATCGGTCGAAGTCTGGGACGGGTAGTTTTTTTTATTTAACGATAACGAATGCTCCCTGTTAGAATTCAGGAATTCATTTAGTTCGGGATCGTTTAATTGCTCCTCTGCTAGTACTTCAAAATTAATGTCTTTCTAGATGCTGCTAATGTGGGAGAGAAATTGGCCGTGTTATTGTTTGAACCCTCTATATGGCGTATGTCGGTGGAAAACTGGGTCCTGGGTGATGTTTTGTCTCGTTTCTGACCGAAGGCGTACACGAGTTGTTTGTGGTCAGTAAAAATAGTAAAAAGTCTCCCTTCTAACAGGTATTGAAAATGCTGGACGCCCTGATAAATGGCAAGTAGCTCACGGTCGTATGTGCTATATGCTTGTTGAGTTGTTAGTTTTTTCGAGTAGAAACCCAATGGTTGGCTCTTGCCCTCAACAATCTGATGCACTACAGCACCTACTGCCTCTGTTGATGCATCCACAGTCAGGGTTAGCGGTGCGTCGTTCGCAAAATGGCTAAGTAGGGTCGCATTGGCGAGAGCATCCTTGCATGTTTGAAAAGCCAGTAGTGTTCGTTCGCTCCAATTGATCAATGTAACGTCGTTTTTTTTTTTTGTTGCCCGTTATTAAACTTTGCAACAATTTTTGCCCGGCAGCGGCGTCAGGCACGAACGATCGATAAAAGTTAATCATCCCCAGGAATATCTTCAACTCGTTTACCCTTTTAGGTACTGGAAAGTCGCTCACCGCCTGCACTTTTTCGGGTTTTGGTTTGATTCCTTTGGCCGATATTGTATGGCCCAAAAAATCGATATTAGTTTTTCAAATACTGATTTTTCGATATTAACCGTTATGGCGTGTTGGCGAAGACGATCGAAAACGGTGCGCAAATGATTTTCATGTTGGTCTTCAGATTCCGATGCTACTAGGATATCGTCAATGTATATGAAAACGTAGTTAATGTCTCGAAACATGTCGTCCATATGCCGCTGGAATGTTTGGGCAGCGTTTCGCAGACCAAATGGCATTCGTTTGAATTCGAATAAACCGAACGGTGTGTAGTGTGTTTGACTAGTCGAAGTTACCATACCTTCTGTATGTAACTTAATATCAACACTTTGTTGTTGTCCACACTGCACACGCGGGACAGCGTGTGTTAAGCTGTCTCAGCATATTCCCACGTTATGTGGTTAAGTATGTATAAGTGCATATTGCATAGTTTGTAAGTTCGTTTTAAGTAGATTGATAAGAAAAAATTTAATAAATATAAAACCTTACAAATGAACAGTCGCACAAGCGGCTGTTCCAAAATAAATAATAAATTATTTTTATTTTATAATTAATGTACAATTATTACATGGCGATCCTGCCTGAACAAAATATTGTTTATTAAAGTAATAATGAATAAAGTTTAAAAATCAAAAATTTCTGACAAAAACCAATGTAATAATAGTGAATAAAAGTGTAAAATAATTGCAAAGAAAAAACAATAAGCTGAAGCATTGAAAATAAAGTGGATTGAACTTATGAACAAATAATGAAAACACAAAGGTAACACGCCGAGTTACCTGGAAGAAGAGATCGAGGCGGCCAATGCCCGATATTATCTAACAACAGTAACAGCAACCAAATATAAATAAATAATGTGAAACAACAACAAAAGCATCCAAAATCAACACCTCCTGGGATAACTGCCGCTGAAAATTAAAAATCTTACAACTACACAGAAAAACAGCAGAAAGTTGGAGAAGATCTAATGGCCTACTGGACAGCGACCCAGACATAAAAGATAAGTTAATAAAATTGTGTATATTTTTATTTTTAATATTTTGTTATGTTTAAGTTTTGATATTCTTTTTCCTTTGACAAATAATTTTTTGAAATTTATAAAATTATAATCCTGAAGAAATATCGAAATAATATTAACAAAAAAAATGGACCTTAAGCTTTAATAATCACCAAAATCTTAATTAATTAATAATAAAAAAGTAAGAGTGCTATATTCGGCTGTGCCGAATCTTAAATACCCTTCACCTAAGCATAATAAGAAATACAGAAACTACACTGGACTAGAATATCCTAATTCTGTGTTTTCTATTCAGTCTTAGTGCAAATTTTATTAGTATTTGATATATTGTTTGAAAGACAATTTTACGACCAACATAATTTATGTTAAATATTTTGAAATGTTGTCTAATTTTTACCATTTTTAATTGATTTAATTACCAATTCTTACCGTAATTTACAGAGTCTGTCTGATGTTCATAATAATCTTCAGTGTAATTTAACAAACAGAGTATAAAAAAGGGGTACAATTCGGTTTTAGTGATTTTGCTCAAAAAAAAAAAAAAAAAAAAAAAACAAAATGAAATAGGGCTTTTAGAGGAGATACCAGCAAAAAAAAAATCTGTTGGCGGTCACGCCTATTTTCGAGGGGGCGGGCCCGTAAAGTTGAAAATATATAGGCCTATATCTCGGGAACTACTGGGTGCTTGATAATTTGTAATACACTAAATAAAAGGTATTAAAAATACCTTTCTAACGATGTATATCATGATTATAAAATATGGACCGAATATGGGTTAAATCCGAAAAGAATATTTTTTGACCCGAATTTATTTGTTTTTTGGAAATGGTTCTATATGGCAGGTATGACAAATTATGGGCCGATCTTCTTAAATTTTGGAACAGTTATTTTCATGCATATGAGGATATTTCACGTCGAATTTCAACATAATAACGGTATATTTAAGATATATATTAGTATTAACGTGGATTTCGGTAGTGGACCTTATGTGGGGGATATAGTCAAATATGGACCGATATTCTCAAAATCCAGCAGTTAGATTTAGGCATGTATGTAAATGATCCGTGTAAAATTTTGGATTGGTACCCTTATTTATAAGCGATTTATGAGTATTAAAGTGATTTTCGGAAGAGGGCTTTATATGGGGCATACGGTTAAAAATAGACCGAAATTCACAATGATTTTTGTATATATTAAAATGATCTGTGCAAAGTTTTGAGTCGGCACCGATATTTATACAATATATATAGGGAAAAATGTCTTTTTTAGATGTGGTCTTTGTATGGGAGCTCTGACCAGTTCTGGGCCGACTACCATAAAATTTTTTTTTTTTTAATACATTTCATTTATTTATTGAATCTTCAGAAATGAAATGACAATAAGTTTTCGAATCTTAATACTAAAAGAAAATAATAAATCCAGTCGGTGCTAGACAAAATATTATGATACTACAAAAAATGTATATCCACTGATCCAGTCATCTGTTTTGCGCTTGAGTTAAAGCAAGGGTATCCCTCCTTCTCCACCGAACATGGCCACTAAAGTTAAGGATGTCTCGTGCAAGTGGGTTTGGATGGTGTTCAAGTTTGCTGACATATTTTGAGGCGTATTTTGTAAGTTCGACTTTCACCAAAGGAATGCCTAGATCTTTGTGAATTCTAGAATTTTTAACGTACCATGGAGCTGCAGTAATTGTACGTAGAATCTTATTTTGACCCCTTTGAATTTTTTCAATGTTGGATGCTGAGGCAGAACCCCATAATTGAATTCCATAACACCAGATTGGCTTTAGAATTGCATTGTACAACAAAAGTTTGCAATCCAAATTTAATGTAGAATTTCTGCCGATTAGCCAATTAATTTGCACTGCTTTTAATCTCATCTGGGTAAGTTTTACGTCGATATGAGACTTCCAAGTTAAACGACGATCGAGGTGGATTCCGAGGTATTTGACTTCATTGTGTTGCGGGAGAATTTGATTATTTATTCTGATGAACGAGCAAGTATCTTTTCGCAATGTGAAAGTTATATGAATACATTTCTGTTCGTTAACTCTGATTTTCCAAAGCTCAAGCCAATTCTCTAGTTTATAAACATATTTCTGCAAGTTCTGTGATGCTATTTGATGGTCCTTATGAACGCTAATAAAGGCTGTATCGTCTGCAAAAGTTGAAGTATGTATTATGGGGTCTGACGGCATATCGGATGCATAAATCAAATATAAAGTTGGACCCAGTATGCTACCCTGGGGTACTCCTGCTTCAATTGGCTGAGCGGGGCTTAAAAAATCGCCTTCTTTGATTGTAAATTTGCGACCATATAAATAACTTTTCATAAGTTTGTGGGTGTTAGCAGGCAGAGTTAATTTAATTTTATGCAGTAAACCTTCATGCCAGACTTTGTCGAACGCTTGGGAAACATCAATGAAAAGCGCGGAACAGTATTTTTTCTCTTCAAACGACCGTCTTATCACATTTACCAATCTGTGTGTTTGTTCGACGGTACTGTGTTTAGCTCTGAACCCGAATTGGTGATTTGGGATACATTGAGTGTCGTTCAGAATTGGAATCAACTTAGCCAATAACAATTTTTCAAACAGTTTTGAAATTATCGGCAGTAGACTAATTGGCCTATATGACTCTACTTTAGTGGGGTCCTTCCCTGGCTTAGGAATCATGGTAATCATAGATACCTTCCAATCTGCAGGGTAGTATTCTAGGCGTAAAATAAATAGGATAATTCTTCTAGCAACGCGAGGTAACTCCACAAGCATTTTGTTGCTGATTTTATCCATACCTGGAGCTTTTTTAAGATTCAGAGTACCAATAGCGCTTTGAACATCATTAAAGCTAAGTCTTAGAGGTACAGGAGGTCTAATAACGAGTTGAGGCAAATCAGATGCATTATTTGAGTTGTTTATAGTAAACACATTTCTCAAATGGTTAACAAATAAAGTCCCCTTCTCGGAATCATTTCTAGCCCAGTCAACAGTCGGATTTCGCAGAGGAGACTTTCCTCTTTTTAAACCTCGTGCCGCCTTCCATAACGAATAGTCAGATTGTGGGGTACTATCAAGACCCTCCAAATAAGATTTAAGTGAAGCCATTCTTTGGGTTTCTAAGAAATTTCTTAGTATATCTCTGCATACCCGTAGCCTAGCTTTTAGTTCAGGAGACCTGTGAATTTGCCACTCTCTTCTAACTCTTCTTTTTTCTGACAGGAGATGATCGATTTCAGCGAAATAAGTTCTATTTGTCCCACTTCTGCACTCAACGTCGTATGTGGAGGCGTGATGTACAGCTCTTCGTATGTCCTCATTAAACTTGCCAATCGACCCATAAATATCCTCGGTAGTTCTCAACACTACATTTTCCGTGCAGTGGGAACTTAAATACTTTTTATACTTTATCCAACTTACTCCGGTTTTAGATATGTCCCGAAATGGAGAGCCTTGAAGGAAACGCATTGAAATAATAGTAGGGGAGTGATCTGAAGACAAGTCTAATGAAGGCTCCACTTGTATTGATTCTACAGGGATATTTGTCACTACTCCGAAGTCAATAACATCGGGAATCTTCCGTCGGTCCGTCGGCCAGTAGGTGGGATGCTCGCTTGAGAGTACATCTAATCCCATTTTGGCAATGGTGTTGAAGAGTTCGCGACCCTTCGGGGTCACCAGACGTGAACCCCAAAAAGTGTGTTTGGCGTTAAAGTCACCAGCAACTAAAACTCTAGCTCCAAGGGAATTGAAGAAGCTGTAGTATTGGTGTTCTTTTATTGAAAATCGAGGCGGCGAATAAATTGGTGATAAAACAAAATTGTATTGACAGAATTCAATACAAATGTTTGTTGCTTGTAGGTAATCCTCACATATGTTGTTCATTAAATAATGTTTTATTCTGTTCTTTATAAGAATTGCCGAACCTCCACATGCTCTTCCGCGTGGATCTTTAGTGTCATATAACACGTAGCCATTAATTTTGAAGTACGCTGTCGCCGTCAAGTGAGTTTCAGCAATCATCATGACATCAATCTGCTTATCCATCAGGAAGTGTTCCAGTTCGTTTTTATGTTGGCGGAGGCCGTTCGCGTTCCAAAAACAAATTTTTAAACAAATCATTTCTTTAAAATGGCTTGTAAGATAGTGGATTGCATTTTCAGCATTTCCTGCATCATGGATGTCATAGTGGTCGTAAAAGTGTTCATAGTTTGGACACGTCTGCAATGTAGTCTCTAGAGTGTTAATATTAGGCTCGAAACACAAACTGACGGCAATTTACAATACGCCTTGGTGTGACCAAATTCTTGACAGTTAACACACTGGACGGGTCCCTGACGCTTATGCGGTTCTTCCACGGTGATTCTACGATGCAGAAGGTAAATCAAATTGTAGATGGGATGGGAGTCTAAACATAGGATGTGGAATCTTTTCACGGTTTCTAATATTTTAATATTTTTTTTGTCCATTAAGCCGGTCTTTATCTCCGCAGGATCAACACATGGGTCTATAGCCTTTAGAACGACTTGGAGACCTTTTGCGCTTTTGAGCTGATAGGTATAGAAATCCCTAGCCTCCCTCTCCAACTGGTTGGGCAATTTTCGAAAATCATCTTCCTTTTCCACTTGAATTTTGGTTTCGCTGATATTTCCATGTTTAACTGATGTTACGCTAAACATATTTTCACCTATTACCGAAACAATTCTTTGTACAAATTTACTGGAAGTGGGCTCTCTCAGATAAATTGGTGGGGGCTTAAACGTCTTCTTAGGAAGTTCTGGCTCATCCGTCTGGAGGAGAGCAAACCTATTTTGATCATTACTCACGGTCTTAGGAGCTTTTGAATTTGATGACACTTGAGCAGATGTCGGGCAAATATAAATTTAAATTAAAAAAAAAACACTTTGGAAATTTTTTGTTAAATTAACATATAGGCTTTGAAATTTAAATTAAATTTCAAACATTTTTTTTTGGAAAAAAAATTTAAAATTTTTATTGTGGTGTGAAAATTTACTCGAATCGGTTGTGTCAAGTTTAAATTTTTTTTTTCATTTTTATTGTGCTCAACCAACGGGAAATTGAATTACTATTACAATTAAAGAGAATTTACTATTGAGGAAAAAGGAGAAAAAAGATTATCATTTGAACTCATCATTGGTTTTGGTTTGAGATCCCTGTGTACCATTTGGAAACAGGGACAACTGAACTTAGATTTCTTTTGAAGCAAGATTTCCAAATTTTAAAGAAGAAAATTGGAAAAAAAGATAAAACTAAGAGTTTATATATCCCTCACGAATTCGAATCATCACAGCATATACATACATAAAAACCGGACTTACAAATACCAAATATAACTTTTAATGGATCAAGATTCTCAGTGTAACTGTGGAATTCTTGAATCCTTGCTGTTATTGCAAATCTCCCTGATACTACAATTTTAATCATTTTCAATATATCTAATCATTCATTTAGTACTTATTATAAATTTTAACTTACATTTTATCTTACAATTTTCTTTTAAATTCATAATTTTGCATACACAATCTGTTATTTCTTTCCTAATACATATTATTGTTTAATATAAAAATTAGGATTTAATTTATTTATCAATCTACGTCAATATAAATTAGTTTACATTACAGAATGACATAAAATAATTTCTCAAACAAATAAAATACTCTGACATAACATTCATTCAAATAATTTAACATACAATCTATAACAATTGAGTGAAAATTTAATTACATTTAAAAATAACAAACGTTGAAAGAAAAGAAAACTCAAGTTCCATCGACATCAGGCCTGAAGTCTACGTGGGAAAAATTGTGGTGAGTTAAACGTAATTTTATTTATATAATTTATTTTCACTCAAAATTAACATTTATAAATTCAAATAAATACATAATATAGATACATAAATATAATATAATTTTTACATAATAAATATAATCAATAGAATAGAATAAAATTTATTTATTTAATTATTTATTTATTTATTTATTAGAAGACTTAGAAGTCTTATATTCCAGTACCGAACTGATGATTTGTTAAACACATTATAAACAAGTAAGAGTGCTATATTCGGCTTTGCCGAATCTTAAATACCCATCACCTAAGCGTAATAAGAAATACAGAAACTACACTAGACTAGAATATCCTAATTCTGTGTTTTCTATTCAGTCTTAGTGCAAATTTTATTAGTATATATGAATTGTTTGAAAGACAATTTTACGACCAACATAATTTATGTTAAATATTTTGAAATTTTGTCTAATTTTCACCATTTTTAATTGATTTAATTACCAATTCTGACCATAATTTACAGAGTTTGTCTGATGTTCATAATAATCTTGAGTGTAACTTAACAGAGTATAAAAAAGGGGTACAATTCGGTTTTAGTGATTTTGCTTAAAAAAAAAACAAAATAAAATAGGGCTTTTAGAGGAGATACCAGCAAAAAAAAATTTGTTGGCGGTCACGCCTATTTTCGGGGGGGGGGCGGGCCCTTAAAGTTAAAAATATATAGGCCTATATCTCGGGAACTACTGGGTGTCTGATAATTTGTAATACATTAAATAAAAGGTATTAAAAATACCTATCGAACGATATATATCATGATTATAAAATGTGGACCGAATATGGGTTAAATCCGAAAAGAATATTTTTTGACCCGAATTTATTTGTTTTTTGGAAATGGTTCTATATGGCATGTATGACAAATTATGGGCCGATCTTCTTATATTTTGGAACAGTTATTTTCATGCATATGAGGATATTTCACGTCGAATTTCATCATAATAACGATATATTTAAGATATATATTAGTATTAACGTGGATTTCGGTAGTGGGTCTTATGTGGGGGATATAATCAAATATGTACCGATATTCTCAAAATCCAGCAGTTTGATTTAGGCATGTATGTAAATGATCCGTGTAAAATTTTGAATTGGTACCCTTATTTATAAGCGATTTATGAGTATTAAAGTGATTTTCGGAAGCGGGCTTTATATGGGGCATACGGTTAAAAATAGACCGAAATTCACAAAATTTTGTGGGATGATTTTTGTATATATTAAAATGATCTGTGCAAAGTTTTGAGTCAGTACCGATATTTATACAATATATATAGGGAAAAATCTCTTTTTCAGATGTGGTCCTTATATGGGAGCTATGACCAGTTCTGAGCCGACCACCATAAAATTTAGTACAGCAATTTATTTGCCTATAAAGAGTATTTATGTCAAATTTTAGCCGTTTAACATTATTTATATCCGTTTTATATGTATTTAAGTGAATTTTGTAAGTGGACTTTATATGGGGTCTATGGTCAAATATGGACCGAACTAAAAAAAATTTCGTTTTGCGATTTCTTTTTGCTCAGAACTTAGTTTTGCTGAATTTTGTCTTGATATTCCAATTTTATAGGCATTTATGTATAATTGAGCAATATTTCGGGAAGATTTTGGTATGAGGGCTATGACCATTTCTGGGCCGACCACCATAAAATTTGGTACAATAATTTATTTGCCTATAAAGAGTGTTTATGTCAAATTTTAGCCGTTTAACATTATTTATATCTGTTTTATATGTATTTAAGTGAATTTTGTAAGTGGACTTTATATTGGGTCTATGGTCAAATATGGACCGAACTAAAAAAAATTTCGGTTTGTGATTTCTTTTTGCACAGAACTTAGTTTTGATGAATTTTGTCTTGATATTCCAATTTTATAGGCATTTATGTATAATTAAGCAATATTTCGGGAAGATTTTTGTATGGGGGCTATGACCATTTCTGGGCCGACCACCATAAAATTTGGTACAATAATTTATTTGCCTATAAAGAGTGTTTATGTCAAATTTTAGCCGTTTAACATTATTTATATCTGTTTTATATGTATTTAAGTGAATTTTGTAAGTGGACTTTATATTGGGTCTATGGTCAAATATGGACCGAATTAAAAAAAATTTCGGTTTGTGATTTCTTTTTGTATAAAACTTATTTTTGTTGAATTTTGTCTTGATATTCCAATTTTATAGGCATTTATTTATCATTAAGCCATATTTCGGGGATATATATATTTGTATGGGGGCTATGAGAAATCATGGACCGATTCTTACTATTTTCCGCACACTTTCTTCTTTTATAGTACAAACAACGTATACAAAATTTCATGCTATTATCTGCAATATATTTCAAAATATTGCAATAAAATGGACGAAAAATATCAAATTTTTATAGAGGTGGTCTCAAATATTGGTTCATAACTCTGGTTGACCTAAACCGATTTTGCTGATTTTAAATAGCAAACTTCTCGAAAGCACTTCTGACAGAATTATTGAAGGTTTGGATCCCGAACATATCTTGGGACTTCAAAAAACTGATTTCAACATCCAGACAGACAGACAGACGGACATGGCTTAATCGACTTCGCTATCTATAAGGATCCAGAATATATATACTTTATAGGGTCGGAAAATTATATTGTGGAAATTTCACACGGAATGTCAAACTTATATATACCCTTCTCACGATGGTGAAGGGTATAAAAATATTGCCTTATTTAACTGAATTTAATTTTCACAAAATAAATCATATAGACCAAAAATTGAGAGAATATAAATATATAACTAAAAAAGAATATTACAATATAACATAAAAATACAATAATAATAACTGAACATTACATTTGTACATACAATCACATTACATTTAGCAGATTTGGTTTTTAATTTGAAAATAATTTAATAATGTTTCTTTTAAATTTAAACACGTTGCTGATGGTTTGAAAACTGTGGGGGAGTGGGTTCCAGAGAGGTATTGCATATGTAAAGAATTGCCATTTAGAGATAAGGCTACGAGATTTAAATACAATTAATCTTTTTCCTCTGTTTGATCTGCAAAATAGTAGCCGTTCATAAAGGTGGTTAGGTTGTCGCGTATATATTATTTTATGAAGGAGAATCAGTACTCGTGTTTTAAGTAAGTTATCAAAACTAATTCCATATAATTTATGCGAAAATGCTGAGATGTGGTCGTATCTTTTTAATCCGTACACATAGCGAACAATATTATTAAATGTTATGTTGAGTTTTCTTATACTTCGTGAGTCACTACTGGCAAAAAGCTCACAACCATACAGAAGTATTGGCGTTAGGTACGTTTTAGCAAGCATAATACGAATATTTAGCGGAGTACAGTGTTGAGTGTGCCAAAGAGACCGGAGCATGGAGAATGTGCGCCCACAAACGTAATTAATATGATCTGACCACGTCAGAGTGTTGTTAAACATAATACCAAGATTCTTAGCATTGTTTACAATTTCAATTGCTTGATTGTTTACAGTTATATTAACATTAGATGTTAAATAGTTGGTTTTTAAGTTTTTTCCGATAATTATACATTTAGATTTCTTAGGATTAATACTCAGTCCATTTGCTGTTGCCCACAAATAGATATCCTTTAATTCTTTGTTCAATCTTTTAACACATAATTCAAACGAGGTAACTTTGCAGCTAATGTAAAGCTGAATATCATCCGCATACATTCGAATTTTACATTCTTGTAGTTTAGTTTGTAAGTCGTTGGAATACAGTGAAAACAAAAGAGGGCCTAGGATTGAGCCTTGAGGAACACCTCTTCTTATTGGCAAGGGCTTACCATTTGTGTTGAGAGCTTTAACATACTGAGTCCTGTTACTAAGATAGGATTGAATTAAATTCGTGGCCGTTGTTGAAAACCCAAACATATTCCTCAATTTGTAACATAGAACATTGTGATCTACAGTGTCAAATGCCTTTGAGTGATCTAGTAGAACTAGGAATGTAACATGTCCACCGTCAACATCTTTCCTTATGTCTTCAGCAACATCCACCAGAGCAGTTATGCAACTATTCTTTTTTCGAAAGCCAGACTGTTTATCAGTTAATAAATTATTATTATCAATAAAGTCTATTATTTGGGTTTGAATTAGTTTTTCTAGAACTTTCGAAAGAAATGGTAAAATTGCTATGGGTCTATATTCAGAATTTGATTTGGGTATTGGAATAATTTCTGCAGTTTTCCAGCATGTAGGGTAAGAACTTGTAGTAAGAATTTTATTGAAAATAAATGTCAGGTGAGGAAGCAGTTTTGGTAAAATAATTTTAAGAAATTTGGGATGAATACCATCTGCGCCAACAGCATTGGAAGTAATAGATAGACAGCTTGATAGAACATCACATTGGTTAACACAGGCAAAAGAGAAATGATTTCGAAAGATATCACTATGGTTCCGGTAGTAATTGAGATCAGCAGTTATCATTGGTGTACTAAGAAACTGTTCATTAATTTCATCCGCATTATCTTGTTGTAACTCCTGTTTCATTTTTCCAATGCCAATTTCACGTATTATTTGCCATTTTTTCCTACCATCCAGGGCATTTGTGAATTTTTCAGCATATAATTCAGATTTAGCTTTTCGGATTAACTTATTAACTGAATTTCTGAGTATGCGATAATGCTCATGTAACTGCGTGGCTTTAAAACGTTTCCATCTAGAAAAAGCTAAGTCTCTAATATGAATGGCATTTTTTATTTTATTAGTGAACCAAGGTTTTTTCTTCCTGCTTATAGTTATTGTTTTTAAAGGAACTGTTAGATTGAACAGCGTATTGACGTTATATTCGAAGAACGAAAGTTGCTCATCCACTGTGTACATATGAAATAGATAACTCCAATCGATTTTATGGAATTCTAGTTCTAGAAAATGTAAATTGATATTTCTAAAATCCCGAAACGTTATGTATTGATCAGGTACAACATATAAGTGAAAATTATAGGTAATAAATATTAAGTCATGTTTAGAGAAACAAGGTGCTGATAGTTGATCATAAATCAATATTTTAGATAAATTGTTAACGTAGAACAGAGCCAAAAGAGTATTATTCGTAGTGGTAAAGTGAGTTGGGACACTTGTGTTAGGTGAGCTAAGGCCCAATGATGTCATAACATCTGAGAAATTTCGCTCAACTAATATATTGGAGTTAAAATCTCCAGCAATAACAACATCATCATATAAAACCGTTAACATTTCGACTTTTTTAAATAAATGACCCAAACGTACATTCCTGTTTGGTCTATAAACACAGCCTAGAAGCAATTTTCTTTCATCGCTGCTCACTTCAAGAAATATATATTCTACTTGATTTTCTTCATCAATTTCATCATCAATACCAGGATCTCCAGATTTGCTTATAATTTTAAATTTAATACCTTTTTTAATATATATCGCAACACCGCCATATCCATTCCTATCATTTCTGCATATATTATAACCAGCTAATGAGATTGATAAATCCGATAGACTATCATCAAACCATGTTTCAGAAATACAGATAAAATCAATTTGTGAATTCTCGAATATGTAACGAAACTCATCTATTTTATTCTTGAGGCTTTGAGCGTTGATGTGACATATTTTAGCTCCATTTCTTTGTTTGGCTAAAATATTTACCATATTAGCTAACCCATCTCTGGAACGAATTCCAATGTCATTTAAATTTCGCATATTTGTTTTTACTACTAACAGGAGCAACGAAAGCAGATAACAAATAGTTCAGAACAAGAAACATTATTAAGTACAAGATTGTAACTATACAGAACGAATAATATAAAAAACATACAATGAATATTGAGTATACACAGTGAAAAATAACTAAAACAAATGAATATTGTGATAAAAAAGCAGTTATAAGTTGTTTGTAATAAAAATTAATTATCATATAAAATAAAATTATTTTATTAACGCTATTCAGATTCTTGAAATAACTTATTTAATTGATCAATAGTATTAATTTGAATTTCATCTCCGCTGCTTGTCTTCTTTATATAGATGAGCCCTCGCATTGAAAAAGCACTATGAAGAAGTTTATCCTTTTTGAACCGAACAGCCGCTCGTAATATATTGAAGTTATCTGAAGTTAAGTTTTCATTGACATAAAAATAATTGTCAGAATCGATGCCAATATGACTAAGTTTAAATGTAAAGTCTTTGTTTGATTTACGATAATTGGCCAACGATTTTAGAAAGAAGTTTTTATCATATGGGGACCACATTTTGACAATTATTACTGCATCTTTAGAGTTGACTTTGTTTTTGTTATTTTGATTTTGTAAGCGGAAAATCGACTTAATTGCAGGAACTGAAACATTAATTGTAGAACAAATGTTATTGAAAATTCCATATAAGTCCTCATTTTCATAAAATGGAATTTCATTTAGACGAAGGTCACACGCCACATTATTATTTTCTTGCCGTTTTATTTTTGTTTGTAATATTTTTATTTCATCCTGCATACTTTTAAATTCGACCGCGACTGTTTCTAATTGAACGACTCTTTCAGTAATTTCATGTAAACCACTCTTTAACGCGTTAAATCTTTTATCAAATTCATTTAAGAGATCATTTTTATATTCGTTAAATTTAATCTCCATCATTGATTGTAATTGCTCTGTGATCTTGTCAAAACGTTTGTCCATTATAGTTATAAACTTCAAGGGAGATTCTGTATTTGTTAAACGAGGTGTTTTACATGCATTATCAACAAAAGAGTTGTGCATTTCTCTTAAACGTTTTTGTGCGGGAGTATCAGCCTTAGTTAGTGTGTTAGTTGGTTTATTAATTTCATGTGATTACAAAATTCTAGTTTGTTGTTGTAGTTAACAATTAAGAGCAATAAAAGATCACTGAACTCCTCTTTTGAGTATTAATAGGTATATTTTATTTTTTTATAAAAAAAATGAACTGTTTAAAGTTGTTGTATTAAATTCAAAGTTTTGTTTTTATTCAGTTAATTTTTGAGTATTTACTTAGTGCTCATTTGATGTTGATATTGTTGTTTAAATTGTTATTGTTTTTTATATTACTGAATTGTTCTTTTTCTTTTTGTACTTTATTTGTTTATTTTTTGTATTTTACTGAATTTGTTAATATGTATATATTTTTAACTAGATTTAGTATTAAAACAAAAGAGAATTGTTAACAACATAAACAAAAATTTATCAAAACATAATTTGTAATACACTAAATAAAAGGTATTAAAAATACCTTTCTAACGATATATATCATGATTATAAAATATGGACCGAATATGGGTTAAATCCGAAAAGAATATTTTTTGACCCGAATTTATTTGTTTTTTGGAAATGGTTCTATATGGCAGGTATGACAAATTATGGGCCGATCTTCTTAAATTTTGGAACAGTTATTTTCATGCATATGAGGATATTTCACGTCGAATTTCAACATAATAACGGTATATTTAAGATATATATTAGTATTAACGTGGATTTCGGTAGTGGACCTTATGTGGGGGATATAGTCAAATATGGACCGATATTCTCAAAATCCAGCAGTTAGATTTAGGCATGTATGTAAATTATCCGTGTAAAATTTTGGATTGGTACCCTTATTTATAAGCGATTTATGAGTATTAAAGTGATTTTCGGAAGAGGGCTTTATATGGGGCATACGGTTAAAAATAGACCGAAATTCACAATGATTTTTGTATATATTAAAATGATCTGTGCAAAGTTTTGAGTCGGCACCGATATTTATACAATATATATAGGGAAAAATGTCTTTTTTAGATGTGGTCATTGTATGGGAGCTATGACCAGTTCTGGGCCGACTACCATAAATTTTTTTTTTTTTTTTAATACATTTCATTTATTTATTGAATCTTCAGAAATTAAATGACAATAAGTTTTCGAATCTTAATACTAAAAGAAAATAATAAATCCAGTCAGTGCTAGACAAAATATTATGATACTACAAAAAATTTATATCCACTGATCCAGTCATCTGTTTTGCGCTTGAGTTAAAGCAAGGGTATCCCTCCTTCTCCACCGAACATGGCCACTAAAGTTAAGGATGTCTCGTGCAAGTGGGTTTGGATGGTGTTCAAGTTTGCTGACATATTTTGAGGCGTATTTTGTAAGTTCGACTTTCACCAAAGGAATGCCTAGATCTTTGTGAATTCTAGAATTTTTAACGTACCATGGAGCTGCAGTAATTGTACGTAGAATCTTATTTTGACCCCTTTGAATTTTTTCAATGTTGGATGCTGAGGCAGAACCCCATAATTGAATTCCATAACACCAGATTGGCTTTAGAATTGCATTGTACAACAAAAGTTTGCAATCCAACTTTAATGTAGAATTTCTGCCGATTAGCCAATTAATTTGCACTGCTTTTAATCTCATCTGGGTAAGTTTTACGTCGATATGAGACTTCCAAGTTAAACGACGATCGAGGTGGATTCCGAGGTATTTGACTTCATTGTGTTGCGGGAGAATTTGATTATTTATTCTGATGAACGAGCAGGTATCTTTTCGCAATGTGAAAGTTATATGAATACATTTCTGTTCGTTAACTCTGATTTTCCAAAGCTCAAGCCAATTCTCTAGTTTATAAACATATTTCTGCAAGTTCTGTGATGCTATTTGATGGTCCTTATGAACGCTAATAAAGGCTGTATCGTCTGCAAAAGTTGAAGTATGTATTATGGGGTCTGACGGCATAACGGATGCATAAATCAAATATAAAGTTGGACCCAGTATGCTACCCTGGGGTACTCCTGCTTCAATTGGCTGAGCGGGGCTTAAAAAATCGCCTTCTTTGATTGTAAATTTGCGACCATATAACTAACTTTTCATAAGTTTGTGGGTGTTAGCAGGCAAAGTTTAATTTAATTTTATGCATTAAACCTTCATGCCAGACTTTGTCGAACGCTTGGGAAACATCAATGAAAAGCTCTTCAAACGACCGTCTTATCACATTTACCAATCTGTGTGTTTGTTCGATGGTACTGTGTTTAGCTCTGAACCCGAATTGGTGATTTGGGATACATTGAGTGTCGTTCAGAATTGGAATCAACTTAGCCAATAACAATTTTTTAAACAGTTTTGAAATTGTCGGCAGTAGACTAATTGGCCTATATGACTCTACTTTAGTGGGGTCCTTCCCTGGCTTAGGAATCATGGTAATCATAGATACCTTCCAATCTGCAGGATAGTATTCTAGGCGTAAAATAGCATTGAAAATAAATAGGATAATTCTTCTAGCAACGCGAGGTAACTCCACAAGCATTTTGTTGCTGATTTTATCCATACCTGGAGCTTTTTTAAGATTCAGAGTACCAATAGCGCTTTGAACATCATTAAAGCTAAGTCTTAGAGGTACAGGAGGTCTAATAACGAGTTGAGGCAAATCAGATGCATTATTTGAGTTGTTTATAGTAAACACATTTCTCAAATGGTTAACAAATAAAGTCCCCTTCTCGGAATCATTTCTAGCCCAGTCAACAGTCGGATTTCGCAGAGGAGGCTTTCCTCTTTTTAAACCTCGTGCCGCCTTCCATAACGAATAGTCAGATTGTGGGGTACTATCAAGACCCTCCAAATAAGATTTAAGTGAAGCCATTCTTTGGGTTTCTAAGAAATTTCTTAGTATATCTCTGCATACCTGTAGCCTAGCTTTCAGTTCAGGAGACCTGTGAATTTGCCACTCTCTTCTAACTCTTCTTTTTTCTGACAGGAGATGATCGATTTCAGCGAAATAAGTTCTATTTGTCCCACTTCTGCACTCAACGTCGTATGTGGAGGCGTGATGTACAGCTCTTCGTATGTCCTCAGTAAACTTGCCAATCGACCCATCAATATCCTCGGTAGTTCTCAACACTACATTTTCCGTGCAGTGGGAACTTAAATACTTTTTATACTTTATCCAACTTACTCTGGTTTTAGATATGTCCCGAAATGGAGAGCCTTGAAGGAAACGCATTGAAATAATAGTAGGGGAGTGATCTGAAGACAAGTCTAATGAAGGCTCCACTTGTATCGATTCTACAGGGATATTTTTCACTACTCCGAAGTCAATAACATCGGGAATCTTCCGTCGGTCCGTCGGCCAGTAGGTGGGATGCTCGCTTGAGAGTACATCTAATCCCATTTTGGCAATGGTGTTGAAGAGTTCGCGACCCTTCGGGGTCACCAGACGTGAACCCCAAAAAGTGTGTTTGGCGTTAAAGTCACCAGCAACTAAAACTCTAGCTCCAAGGGAATTGAAGAAGCTGTAGTATTGGTGTTCTTTTATTGAAAATCGAGGCGGCGAATAAATTGATGATAAAACAAAATTGTATTGACAGAATTCAATACAAATGTTTGTTGCTTGTAGGTAATCCTCACATATGTTGTTCATTAAATAATGTTTTATTCTGTTCTTTATAAGAATTGCCGAACCTCCACATGCTCTTCTGCGTGGATCTTTAGTGTCATATAACACGTAGCCATTAATTTTGAAGTACGCTGTCGCCGTCAAATGAGTTTCAGCAATCATCATGACATCAATCCGCTTATCCATCAGGAAGTGTTCCAGTTCGTTTTTATGTTAGCGGAGGCCGTTCGCGTTCCAAAAACAAATTTTTAAACAAATCATTTCTTTAAAATGGCTTGTAAGATAGTGGATTGCATTTTCAGCATTTCCTGCATCATGGATGTCATAGTGGTCGTAAAAGTGTTCATAGTTTGGACAAGTCTGCAATGTAGTCTCTAGAGTGTTAATATTAGGCTCGAAACACAAACTGACGGCAATTTACAATACGCCTTGGTGTGACCAAATTCTTGACAGTTAACACACTGGACGGGTCCCTGACGCTTATGCGGTTCTTCCACGGTGACTCTACGATGCAGAAAGTATATCAAATTGTAGATGGGATGGGAGTCTAAACATAGGCTGTGGAATCTTTTTACGGTTTCTAATATTTTAATATTTTTTTTGTCCATTAAGCCGGTCTTTATCTCCGCAGGATCAACACATGGGTCTATAGCCTTTAGAACGACTTGGAAACCTTTTACGCTTTTGAGCTGGTAGGTATAGAAATCCCTAGCCTCCCTCTCCAACTGGTTGGGCAATTTTCGAAAATCATCTTCCTTTTTCACTTGAATTTTGGTTTCGCTGATATTTCCATGTTTAATTGATGTTACGCTAAACATATTTTCACCTATTACCGAAACAATTCTTTGTACAAATTTACTGCTTGTGGAGTTACCTCGCGTTGCTAGAAGAATTATCCTATTTATTTTCAATGCTATTTTACGCCTAGAATACTATCCTGCAGATTGGAAGGTATCTATGATTACCATGATTCCTAAGCCAGGGAAGGACCCCACTAAAGTAGAGTCATATAGGCCAATTAGTCTACTGCCGACAATTTCAAAATTGTTTGAAAAATTGTTATTGGCTAAGTTGATTCCAATTCTGAACGACACTCAATGTATCCCAAATCACCAATTCGGGTTCAGAGCTAAACACAGTACCGTCGAACAAACACACAGATTGGTAAATGTGATAAGACGGTCGTTTGAAGAGAAAAAATACTGTTCCGCACTTTTCATTGATGTTTCCCAAGCGTTCGACAAAGTCTGGCATGAAGGTTTACTGCATAAAATTAAATTAACTCTGCCTGCTAACACCCACAAACTTATGAAAAGTTATTTATATGGTCGTAAATTTACAATCAAAGAAGGCGATTTTTTAAGCCCCGCTCAGCCAATTGAAGCAGGAGTACCCCAGGGTCCAACTTTATATTTGATTTATGCATCCGATATGCCGTTAGACACCATAATACGTACTTCAACTTTTGCAGACGATACAGCCTTTATTAGCGTTCATAAGGACCATCAAATAGCATCACAGAACTTGCAGAAATATGTTTATAAACTAGAGAATTGGCTTGAGCTTTGGAAAATCAGGGTTAACGAACAGAAATGTATTCATATAACTTTCACATTGCGAAAAGATACATGCTCGTTCATCAGAATAAATAATCAAATTATCCCGCAACAGAATGAAGTCAAATACCTCGGAATCCACCTCGATCGTCGTTTAACTTGGAAGTCTCATATCGACGCAAAACTTACCCAGATGAGATTAAAAGCAGTGTAAATTAATTGGCTAATCGGCAGAAATTCTACATTAAAGTTGGATTGCAAACTTTTGTTGTACAATGCAATTCTAAAGCCAATCTGGTGTTATGGAATTCAATTATGGGGTACTGCCTCAGCATCCAACATTAAAAAAATTCAAAGGGGTCAAAATAAGATTCTACGTACAATTACTGCAGCTCCATGGTATGTTAAAAATTCTCGAATCCACAAAGATCTAGGCATTCCTTTGGTGAAAGTCGAATTTACAAAACACGCCTCAAAATATGTCAGCAAACTTGAACACCATCCAAACCCACTTGCACGAGACATCCTTAACTTTACTGGCCATGTTCGGTTGAGAAGGAGGGATACCCTTGCTTTAACTCAAGCGCAAAACAGATGACTGGATCAGTGGATATAAATTTTTTGTAGTATCATAATATTTTGTCTAGCACTGGCTGGACTTATTATTTTCTTTTAGTATTAAGATTCGAAAACTTATTGTCATTTCATTTCTGAAGATCCAATAAATAAATTAATTGTATTCAAAAAAAAAAAAATTATTTGTTAACCATTTGAGAAATGTGTTTACTATAAACAACTCAAATAATAACGAATCTGATTTGCCACCACTTGTTATAAGGCCTCCTGTACCTCTAAGACTAAACTTTCGTGATGTCCAAAACCCTATTGGTACTCTGAACCTTAGAAAGGCTCCAGGTATGGATAAAATCAGCAATAAAATGCTTGTGGAGTTACCTCGTGTAGCAAGAAGAATTATCCTCTTTATCTTCAACGCTATTTTACGCCTAGAATACTACCCTGCAGGTTGGAAGGTGTCTATGATCACTATGATTCCTAAGCCAGGGAAGGACCACACCAAAGTGGAGTCATATAGGCCAATTATTCTACTGCCGACAATTTCAAAACTGTTTGAAAAATTGTTAATGACTAAATTGACTCCAATTCTGAATGACACTGAATTTATTCCTAATCATCAATTCGGCTTCAGGGCTAAACACAGCACCATCGAACAAACACACAGATTGGTAAATGTGATAAGAGGGTCGTTTGAAGACAAAAAATACTGCTCCGCCCTTTTCATTGATGTGTCGCAAGCGTTCGACAAAGTTTGGCATGACGGTTTAATGCACAAAATAAAATTAACTCTGCCTGCTAACACCCATAAACTCATGGAAAGTTATTTATACGGTCGCAAATTTAAAATCAAAGAAGGTGATTTTTTAAGTACCGCTCAGCCAATTGAATCAGGTGTGCCACAGGGTAGCATACTGGGTCCTACTTTATATTTGATATATGCCTCCGACATGCCGTCAGACCCCAAAATCCATACGTCAACTTTTGCAGACGATACAGCCTTTATCAGCGTCCATAAGGACCACCAAGTTGCATCACAGAATTATGTTTATAAGCTAGAGAATTGGCTAGAGCTTTGGAAAATCAGGGTTAACGAACAGAAATGTATTCATATAACTTTCACATTGCGAAAAGATACCTGCTCGTTCATCAGAATAAATAATCAAATTATCCCGCAACACAATGAAGTCAAATACCTCGGCATTCATCTCGACCGCCGTTTAACTTGGAAGTCTCATATTGAAGCGAAACTTACACAAATGAGATTAAAAGCAGTACAACTTAATTGGCTAATCGGCAGAAACTCTACATTGAAATTGGATTGCAAACTTTTGTTGTACAATGCAATACTAAAGCCAATCTGGTGCTATGGAATTCAATTATGGGGTACTGCCTCAGCATCCAACATTAAAAAAATTCAAAGGGGTCAAAATAAAATTCTACGTATAATTACTGCAGCTCCATGGTATGTTAAAAATTCTCGAATCCACAAAGATCTAGGCGTGCCATTAGTAAAAGTCGAATTTACAAAATATGCGTCAAAGTATGTCAGCAAACTTGAACATCATCCAAACCCACTTGCACGAGACATCCTTAACTTTAGTGGCCACAATCGGTTGAGAAGGAGGGATACCCTTGCTTTAACTCAAGCGCAAAACAGATGACTGGATCAGTTGATGTGAAATTTTTTAGTATCATAAAAATTTTTGTCTAGCACTGGCTGGGCATATTATTTTCTTTTTAGTATTAAGATTTGAATACTTATTGTTATTTCATATGTGAAGATTCAATAAATAATTAAAAGCAAAAAAAAAAAAAAAAAAAAACTTTTTAATGAAAATTTCGCAATTATGTATTACAAAGAATTTGTTATTTTAAAAATTTTTCATATTTATTAGTAATATTAAAAAGCTGTGCCCGAAAGCCGTGTTCGATTGCGCATATGCAGTCGAATTTTAAAATTTCCAAAATGAGTTTTCTCCTCTTCTTAATTAATACAATAACATTCTAAATCGTTACATTTTGATATTATTAAAACGCCATTAAAAATTGCCACGCCCATTTTATCTACAACGCCCACTTTTTGCGCAAGGAATGCTTTCAATAAGAAGTACATGATACCAAAGTTTCATCCTTCTAGCTGCTTCCGAAGAGAAGTTATGACTTTTTTCCAGCTAGATTGGCATCTTGGACCACTGTGTGGTGCAATATGAAAATTGGATTTTGCCACGCCCCTCCGCCCGCAGACTGAAAATCCATGTAAACATAAATTGTTTGTGATGGGGCGTGAAAGTGGGCGTGGCACATAATTTTTTTTATTTTTACATCGCCTGCAGTAAGATATGGATACAATCTGTATGAAGTAAATCTGTAAAAAAAACCCATGTAGAAGCAATTAATCAATTAAAAAAAGTGGGCGTTAGAGTAGGCGTGGTCGTACCAATGGTGAAGGCAATGGTGGTAATTTGACCCTACCACTGAGACAGCACAACCCAGGGGATTCTCCGGTGAACTGTAATGCACCGCAATGATTGCACACAATCTCCATTGGGCCAATTTGAACGGAAGGATGCGAGCTGTAGTCAAAAGTGCAATCGTAATAAAACGCTACTCGATTCAAATTAACACTTGAAGCTCTTCTTCTTACGCGTTGATTTAGATTTTCACGTTGTTGAATTGCTTGATTTAATCGATTTCTCATTGCTAATCGAGCCGTTTCATTTGTCGCCTGTCTTTCTTCTTGTGTTTGCGTTACGCGAAGTCGGGCCATACTAACACGGCGCTGATCTCGTGCGATTTCTTGTTCATCCGTATTCAATCGATTGGTAATATTCCGATTTGTAATTGCATTACGGGTTCGATGCGAAAGATCAGATCTTCTGGGTCGCGACATTATGAATAACACTGAGAAATTAATGCCACAAAAGCAGTTAATGTCACAAAATCAATTAGAGAACTTACCTTTTGAAATCACTTTTAAAAAATGCTGAAAAATTTTAAATACTACAAAAATAAATCAGGTGTCAAAAGTTTATTCACACAACGCCATCTACTGGCAATGGCAGAACCAGAATTTGTTTTTGTAAAATAAAACTTAACAAAAAAAGTTTTCAAGCAAATTAGGTGGAAAAACAATTGTCGTAAAAATTGTGATATACAAAGGAACGACATTTGATTTTTGGATTTTAGAAGATAATAATTAAAAGTAATGGGTGTATACAATTTGAAGTAAGTCTTTTAAAACCCTTGTAGAATCGATTACACAATTTTAAAGCAGGCGTGGTCGACTTCGGCTGTAAACTGCGGGCGTTGCTATGGCATCAATTTAAAAAATAGTAGGTGGTCAAAAATGATCGCTAGAGATGGGACGTGAAAGGAGGCGTGGAGTATGAATCTTAATTTTTGATCTCGCCTAGAGTAAGATATTCAATTTAAAGTGAATATGTTAAAATCAGAGTAGAATCAATTACACAATTTAAAAAAGAAGGCGTTAAAGTAGGCGTGGTCGCAAAAAGAAGTATTCTATAAAACATACCGGAGCTTTAGTGGTGTGATGTGAAAATTTCAGGCAGATTGCTCCAGCGGTATGGCTTACCTGGCAAGGGTCTTGCATGAGATGGGGCGTGAGTGGGCGTGGCACATAAAATTTTTATTTCTACCTCACCTACAGTAAGATGTATATACAATTTGAAGTAAATCTGTAAAAACCCATGTAGAATTAATTAAAAAAAGTAGGCGTTAGAGCGGGCGTGGTCATATCAACTTACAAACCTTCCCGGGCTCATGCACAACAACTTTGCCAAAGATCATCACATGATCAAATGCATAGTTTACGATTCTATAAATTACATACACACACTCACACATAAAAACATTAATTTTAAAAAAAAGTAGGCGTAGTCAATTTCTGAATTATTTCTGGGGATTCTTCTTCTCTGGCCTGAGACCAGCCTGACTTCGTGCGAATCGTTGCAATCGGTCCAGGCGTTCTTTAGTTAAAAAGTTAGTAACTAACGTCACTCTCTTTTATATATATAGATGAATCAGGACATAAAATAGAACCAAACTACAAAGGTCCTTTTCAAATTGTAAATATAGATCTAAAAAATAATATAACTGTTATGTATTAATTTGGTATCCTTGTTATGTTATGGTTGAGTTGTAATAATCTGGTAACCTGATAAGTCTGTAATCGAGGTGAATGCCGAGGTATTTGACTTCATTGTGTTGCGGGATAATTTGATTATTTATTCTGATGAACGAGCAGGTATCTTTTCGCAATGTGAAAGTTATATGAATACATTTTTGTTCGTTAACCCTGATTTTCCAAAGCTCTAGCCAATTCTCTAGCTTATAAGCATAATTCTGCAAATTCTGTGATGCAACTTGGTGGTCCTTATGGACGCTGATAAAGGCTGTATCGTCTGCAAAAGTTGACGTATGGATTTTGGGGTCTGACGGCATGCCGGAGGCATAAATCAAATATAAAGTAGGACCCAGTATGCTACCCTGTGGCACACCTGATTCAATTGGATGAGTAGACTAATTGGCCTATATGACTCCACTTTGGTGTGGTCCTTCCCTGACTTAGGAATCATAGTGATCATAGACACCTTCCAATCTGCAGGATAGTATTCTAGGCGTAAAATAGCGTTGAACATAAAGAGGATTATCTTTCTTGCTACACGAGGTAACTCCACAAGCATTTTATTGCTGATTTTATCCATACCTGGAGCCTTTCTAAGGTTCAGAGTACCAATAGCGTTTTGGACATCACGAAAGTTTAGTCTTAGAGGTACAGGAGGTCTAATAACGAGTGGAGGCAAATCAGATGCATTATTTGAGTTGTTTATAGTAAACACTTTTCTCAAATGATTAACAAATAAAGTCCCCTTCTCGGAATCATTTCTAGCCCAGTCACCAGTCGGATTTCGCAGAGGAGGCTTTCCTCTAACTGGTCTTTTTAAACGAATAGTCAGATTGTGGGGTACTATCAAGACCCTCCAAGTAAGATTTAAGTGAAGCCATTCTTTGGGTTTCTAAGAAATTTCTTAGTATATCTCTGCATACCCGTAGCCTAGCTTTCAGTTCAGGAGACCTGTGAATTTGCCACTCTCTTCTAACTCTTCTTTTTTCTGATAGGAGATGATCGAGTTCAGCGAAATAAGTTCTATTTGTCCCACTTCTGCACTCAACGTCGTATGTGGAGGCGTGATGTACAGCTCTTCGTATTTCCTCAGTAAACTTGCCAATCGACCCATCAATATCCACGGTAGTTCTCAACACTACATTTTCCGTGCAGTGGGAACTTAAATACTTTTTATACTTTATCCAACTTACTCTGGTTTTAGATATGTCCCGAAATGGAGAGCCATTCCCTTGAAGGAAACGCATTGAAATAATAGAAGGAGAGTGATCTGAAGACAAGTCTAATGAAGGCTCCACTTGTATGTTTGTTGCTTGTAGGTAATCCTCACATATGTTGTACATTAAATAATGTTTTATTCTGTTCTTTATAAGCATTGCCGAACCTCCACATGCTTCCGCGTGGATCTTTAGTATCATATAACACGTAAAACAACTCAAATAATGCATCTGATTTGCCTCCACTCGTTATTAGACCTCCTGTACCTCTAAGACTTAGCTTTAATGATGTTCAAAGCGCTATTGGTACTCTGAATCTTAAAAAAGCTCCAGGTATGGATAAAATCAGCAACAAAATGCTTGTGGAGTTACCTCGTGTAGCTAGAAGAATTATCCTATTTATTTTCAATGCTATTTTATGCCTAGAATACTATCCTGCATATTGGAAGGTATCTATGATTACCATGATTCCTAAGCCAGGGAAGGACCCCACTAAAGTAGAGTCATATAGGCCAATTAGTCTACTGCCGACAATTTCAAAACTGTTTAAAAAATTGTTATTGGCTAAGTTGATTCCAATTCTGAACGACACTCAATGTATCCCAAATCACCAATTCGGGTTCAGAGCTAAACACAGTACCATCGAACAAACACACAGATTGGTAAATGTGATAAGACGGTCGTTTGAAGAGCTTTTCATTGATGTTTCCCAAGCGTTCGACAAAGTCTGGCATGAAGGTTTAATGCATAAAATTAAATTAAACTTTGCCTGCTAACACCCACAAACTTATGAAAAGTTAGTTATATGGTCGCAAATTTACAATCAAAGAAGGCGATTTTTTAAGCCCCGCTCAGCCAATTGAAGCAGGAGTACCCCAGGGTAGCATACTGGGTCCAACTTTATATTTGATTTATGCATCCGTTATGCCGTCAGACCCCATAATACATACTTCAACTTTTGCAGACGATACAGCCTTTATTAGCGTTCATAAGGACCATCAAATAGCATCACAGAACTTGCAGAAATATGTTTATAAACTAGAGAATTGGCTTGAGCTTTGGAAAATCAGGGTTAACGAACAGAAATGTATTCATATAACTTTCACATTGCGAAAAGATACCTGCTCGTTCTAATTGGCTAATCGGCAGAAATTCTACATTAAAGTTGGATTGCAAACTTTTGTTGTACAATGCAATTCTAAAGTCAATCTGGTGTTATGGAATTCAATTATGGTGTACTGCCTCAGCATCAAACATTGAAAAAATTCAAAGGGGTCAAAATAAAATTCTACGTATTATTACTGCAGCTCCATGGTATGTTAAAAATTCTCGAATCCACAAAGATCTAGGCTTGCCATTAGTAAACGTCAAATTTACAAAATATGCGTCAAAGTACGTCAGCAAACTTGAACACCATCCAAACCCACTTGCACGAGACATCCTTAACTATAGTGGCCACAGTCGGTTGAGAAGGAGGGATACCCTTGCTTTAACTCAAGCGCAAAACAGATGACTTGATCAGTTGATATGAAATTTTTGTAGTATCATAAAAATTTTTGTCTAGCACTGGCTGGGCTTATTATTTTCTTTTTAGTATTAAGATTTGAAAACTTATTGTTATTTCAATATATGAAGATTCAATAAATAAATAAAAGCTAATAAAAAAAAAATGGTATCCCAAAAGACAAGACAAGTTATTTGGAGGTGCTGATAACCAGTACTCAACCAAATGATAATTTTTTAATAAAGAACCCATTTTAAAATTAATTAACACGACTTTCGTTCAATTTAAATTAAATATTGTTAAACAATTGACAAATTTAAATTGACTTTACTTTTTCACCTTTATTATTGTAAAAAGTAACGGTAATGACTGGTTTTAAGAATGTAAGGAATGACGATGAAAGTAATAGAAATTTAAAGAAATATATAATAAAAAGTTATTGTTGTAAATCAAGATTTTTGTTTTGTAATTTAACTGTTGTTGTAATATATTTATTTTTTTAGCCTGTTGCCAATTTAGCACTTTTCTATTAGTAATATAATTAAAAAAAACATTTATTAACCATTAATTATTACTTCAAGAGTTTGTTTGAAATTCTTTTCATTTTTTTTATTTTGTTTTTAATTTAATTTTGTCTATTCAAATCATTAAAGAAAATTAAGTACATACTACACAAATCCCAAATTTTCAATAAACCGTCATACATGTAATTACCAGAACGTGGATTTAGACATTAAAAAAATTGTACATACATATATACTAACAAATACAAATTTATTTATATTTAAAATATAAAAAATATAATTTGTACTAACCAAATTACTCATAAATATCAAAAAAAAAAAAACATAAAAAAACAAACAGCAGATAAAACTTCTTGTACAACATATAGGATATAAATGTGCATTATATAGGCGTTAACATTTATTTTTATACCCTTCACCATCGTGAGAAGGGTATATATAAGTTTGTCATTCCGTGTGTAATTTGCACAAAAAAATTTTCCGACCCTATAAAGTATATATATTCTGGATCCTTATAGATAGCGAAGTCGATTAAGCCATGTCCGTCTGTCTGTCTGTCTGTCTGTCTGTCTGTTGAAATCAGTTTTTTGAAGTCCCCAGATATACTCGGGATCCAAACCTTCAATAATTCTGTCAGAAGTGCTTTCGAGAAGTTTGCTATTTAAAATCAGCAACATCGGTTTAGGTTAACCAGAGTTATGAACCTATATGTGAGACCACCTCCATAAAAATTTGATATGTTTCATCCATTTTATTGCAATATTTTGAAAACTATTGCAGATAATACCATGAAATTTTGTATACGTTGTTTGTACTATAAAAGAAGAAAGTGTGCGGAAAATAGTAAGAATCGGTCCATGATTTCTTATAGCCCCCATACAAATATATATATTCCCGAAATATGGCTTAATGATAAATAAATGCCTATAAAATTGGAATATCAAGACAAAATTCAGCAAAAATAAGTTTTATACAAAAAGAAATCGCAAAACGAAATTTTTTTTAATTCGGTCCATGTTTAACCATAGACCCCATATAAAGTCCACTTCCAAAATTCACTTAAATACGTATAAAAGAGATATAAATAATGTTAAACGGCTAAAATTTGACATAAATACTCTTCATAGGCAAATAAATTGTTGTACTAAATTTTATGGTAGTCGGCCCAGAATTGGTCATAGCCCCCATACAAAAATCTTCCCGAAATATGGCTTAATGATAGATAAATGCCTATAAAATTGGTACATAAAGACAAAATTCAGCAAAAATAAGTTTTATACAAAAAGAAATCTCAAAACGAAATTTTTTTTAATTCGGTCCATGTTTGACCATAGACCCCATATAAAGTCCACTTACAAAATTCACTTAAATACGTATAAAACAGATATAAATAATGTTAAACGGCTAAAATTTGACATACATACTCTTTATAGGCAAATAAATTGCTGTACTAAATTTTATGGTGGTCGGCCCAGAACTGGTCATAGCTCCCATACAAGGACCACATCTGAAAAAGAGATTTTTCCCTATATATATTGTATAAATATCGGTACCGACTCAAAACTTTGCACAGATCATTTTAATATATACAAAAATTATCCCACAAAATTTTGTGAATTTCGGTCTATTTTTAACCGTATACCCCATATAAAGCCCTCTTCAGAAAATCACTTTAATACTCATAAATCGCTTATAAATAAGGGTACCAATCCAAAATTTTACACGGATCATTTACATACATGCCTAAATCTAACTGCTGGATTTTGAGAATATCGGTCCATATTTGACTATATCCCCCACATAAGGTCCACTCTCGAAATCCACGTTAATACTAATATATATCGTATATATACCGTTATTATGTTGAAATTCGACGTGAAATATCCTCATATGCATGAAAATAACTGTTCCAAAATTTAAGAAGATCGGCCCATAATTTGTCATACCTGCCATATAGAACCATTTCCAAAAAACAAATAAATTCGGGTCAAAAAATATTCTTTGCGGATTTAACCCATATTCGGTCCATATTTTATAATCATGATATATATCGTTGGAAAGGTATTTTTAATACCTTTTATTTAATGTATTACAAATTATCAGACACCCAGTAGTTCCCGAGATATAGGCCTATGTATTTTCAACTTTAAGGGCCCGCCCCCTCGAAAATAGGCGTGACCGGCAACAAATTTTTTTTGCTGGTATCTCCTCTAAAAGCCCTATTTGATTTTGTTTTTTTTTTTTTTTTTGAGCAAAATCACTAAAACCGAATTGTACCCCTTTTTTTATACTCTGTTTGTTAAGTTACACTCAAGATTATTATGAACATCAGACAAACTCTGTAAATTATGGTAAGAATTGGTAATTAAATCAATTAAAAATGGTGAAAATTACACAAAATTTCCAAATATTTAACATAAATTATGTTGGTCGTAAAATTGTCTTTCAAACAATATATCAAATACTAATAAAATTTGCACTAAAGCGGACTATACACTACGTGTTTTTACATTGTACATGTCAAATTTTACATATGGAATAAAAACATATAGTTGGTGACCTCATAAACTTTGCTTGTGTAAAATACATGTGGAAATACATATGTATATTTTTCGATTAGAACACGCTCTATTTTCTTATGTTTTCAAATGTATATGCCATGCGAAAAGATTTGTCGACGGTTAAATATCTGCGCTATCATTAGCCGCTCGTATGAAGAATTTTCATAAGTGATAAATTAAATATTTTTTATCTCATTTTTTTAATTTAATAACAATGATATAAATTATTTAAAAATTTTTGATACAAGCTCCACATATTGTATATTAAAAGACGAAAAACCGTAAATCAATATTTTTGACGCCGGCATTTTAGTGACGCCACCAACAATTTTTGCAGCGGCTTTAACGCATTTTTTAAAGAAACGACATGGTAATTTATATGTAAATAATCATGGCGATGTCACGTGTAATTGAACATACAAGTTGGTGACCAAAAATTAAAACCCTTATGTAAAATAACCAATTTTGACAGACATAAAGAAAAACATGTGGGTTGTAAACTTAAAAATACATAAGCAAATACACGTAGTGTATAGCCACCTTAAGACTGAATAGAAAACACAGAATTAGGATATTCTAGTCTAGTGTAGTTTCTGTATTTCTTATTACGCTTAGGTGAAGGGTATTTAAGATTCGGCACAGCCGAATAAAGCACTCTTACTTGTTTTTTTTTATAGTTGTCATCAAAATGGGCAACTTCTGTTTTTTCCCCTAATAGGTGAAAGTCTAGGCACTTAAAAAAAATAAAAAATCAATTAATACAATTTTTTAAAAAAAAATTTTAAAACTTAAGAAATTTTTGTAATTTCAACAAAAAATTTATGTAATTCTTGACTTGTAAACAAAAAAGTGTTTTAAGCTAAAGTTTTTTTTAATTTTCGAAGACTGCTTATCTATTTTCAAATATTTCTGCAAAAAAAAAATAACAAATTAATGAAAAAACACAAAAGTTAGGGCCTTTTCCGCAAACCATTTAATTTAAAATTACCAAACCATGATATTAGACATTTCTAAAAAAAATAAAAAAAATTGTTGTAGGTAAACGGGCAAGTTCTGGTTAAAGATTCTAAAAGCAAAAGGTATAAGCTTCAAAATAAAAAAATATTACGAAAATCCGTTAACACTATTTTTTCTAGAACTCCACCAAACTTTTTGATTTGTGGCAGCACCTAAAGTTAGAATTCAAATTTTATATTCGAATTTATGCTACCATTGAATTTATAGTTCAAAATACAACAATGTCAAATATCTTGTAATAGATCATTTTTGTAAGGTTGTGTTAGTGCTGTAAAGCAAATACATATATAGTTCTTAATATATAAAGGTAAGTTTAGACGATATGTTGAATCAGCATACTTATATATGCTGACAGCCATATGTTTACAATTAACAGCAAATTCCTATGTCATATGTTAGACGTTTACACGATATGTTGAAAGTAGCAAATTTTTTGATGTCAGCATATGTCAGCAAATGAAATGTCAACATAAGAGTTATACTATGTTTCCACGACGACTTGAATCACCTGCTTCGCCTTCTGAATCATGTTTATGAATCATGCTGTTTACATGACTAATAAACTTGATTCGATATGACAGTTGTCTTTAATAAACAAACAGAATAAAAAACAGAATTTACAATTTGTGGAAAACAATTTTTTTTAATGGACAAAAAAAAGTGAGTAGAAATTAGTTAGCTTATTTGAAAAAAAACATACATTCGTACGTATTTACTTTCTTTACTTCCAGCAACAAGAAAATAATTTGCTTTGTTTACAATAATATTAAATTTTTACAGCTAGTGCAGATAAACTTGCGATAAAAATTAGAGAAGAGCGCAATTATTCGTGCTTCGCAAGTAGATTCAATATGAATCTACTTGATTCGCTTTTGAAATTTTGTATGATGAAGCAAGTTGTTTCGCACATGATTGGGGTGTGAAGCATGAATAGAGAGTGAAGCATGTTCCGTGGAAACATAGTATTAGCATACGATTTTTGTGTTTATACGATATGTTGAATTTTATGTGGTGCTACATATGCTGAGTCGTATAAACATTTGTTTGTGAAATTAGTCAGTTTGACAACATTTTTCAATTATTATTCAACTTCTGTATTTTATGTGAAATTTTTTAAATAAAATTAAATAATAAAAATATCAATAAAAAAAAACATAAATGATGACGTGGGAGGAAATTGGTCTAGCTATTGCGTTTTTAAGCAAATTTTTATATGCAAATCTGTCTTAATAAACGTTTGTTAAATTTAATAATCCTTTTTGAATAAGGGGGTTATTGTTTATTTCTAGAGACCTGGGGCCAAATTATCGCATTCGATATCGAGTAAAATTGATCGAAATTTTCTTATTTGAGATTATGGCATACGATATCGAGCAAGAAATTAAGTATATTTTATCATAATTTCGATATCGAAATAATTTTTCGATACGTTAGCTCATTCGATCACGAATGCGATAATTTGTCGATTAATTTGAACAATGCCGCCGGCCATTATATTGCGTTTTGTGTTCTTGTGTGTGTATGTGTGTAGGTACATATGCAACAAGAATTGTATTTACATAAAAAAACTATCGGCGGGTGGGCTTAAAGGTCGTGATACACTATCGTACACAATCGTACGATTCATTCAGTGGAAAATCTGACCGATTTCTATTACACAAAAAAGATGCAAAAACATATGTTTTTGCTAATGTAAACAAACGCGGTTTTCCGCCATTTAAATTAATATTTGTGTTCAATAATTTTGTTGTTATATGTTGTTAGGGATTTAGAAAATATTTCCACCCTCATTTAACAAATTGAACCATTTTAACGGTTTTATTAAATTGCGCATCGTTATATACATAACATGTATGTATGTATGTAAATTTTTTCTTGCATGGCATATTTGAAATTCCATTCTGTTTTTTTGTTGTCAGGAATTTTATTTCACAACAGAAAAACAAAAGAACATTCTAGAAAACAAATCAATGTAGCGTTGTTGTTGTGAGCATACATATATTTTCCGTTAATGTTCTCTTCTCTCAAAATACATATATACTTACAAGCTGCGTAGAACATTTAACATGTAGGAAATAACTAGCATCAGCAGTGTAGAGTTTTGTTTATTATATGTATGTAGTATGTATCTCTCACAACAACAACAACATAAATGGAATAACAAGTATGCCAAGAATGTGTAAACCGTTACATTTTTTTTGTTATGTTAAATGGAATGCGCATTCTTTTAATATAACAAGTGGCGAAAAACAGAAAGAAGTTAGTTGAGCATGAACAGTCAGTTCTTACACAGTCGTCTTAAGATATTTTTCAAATAAATTTAATAAAAAAACTAATAATAAAAAGGTGTTAAAAACGGCTGACAGTGAAGAACGGTGGTGCTAAATAAAAAAAAAGCAAATATTTAAGCAACTAACGATAAGAAAACAAGTTGTGAATAAATATGAAATAAAAAAAATTTTAATAGTTTTATAGTGTTTAAGAACTTTCTATAAACATCATTGTGTTATAAATAACAAACAAATTAAAACTAAAACAAAAAGTTTAGAAAAACTTTTATTTTACATATGTGCCTATGTACATATAATGTTTATTAAATTAAAGTGAAATCTTAAGTAAGAATTAGTTAATAACTAAACAAAATGTCTGCATTTCAAAATAACCATTATAAATAAATTAAACATAAAATAAAATTTAAATATGAATTGAAAAAAAAAGTTAAAAGAAAAACTTAAAATGAACATAAATGAATAAGCATTAAGGAATTGAAAAAAAAAAAATTTTAAAAAAATTTAAAAGACAAAACAAACATACATATATAAAAAAAAAAAACAAGAAAAACAACAAATTTAAAAGAAAGAGAAATATTTAAAATGAAAACAATGAAAACAAAACTAAAATTTATATAAAACAAAAACAAAATAAAAACATACATAAACTTAAAAAAAATATGTTTTAAACAAAACACCAACAACTAATATTTAAACATACAGTGGCTCCATCGCATAATCGGACAAGTGTAAACAATGCCAACAACAACAACAACAACTACCTCATCAACAACAACTGTAAGCAACAGCACCTACTTGAGCAACATCAACAACTACTAAGGCAACAACAACAACAAGTTAATCACAGCAACAACAACGATGTCAACAACAGAAAGAAACAACAAAACCATTTAAGTATACATTAGCTTTAAGAATATCATTAAAATCATTATATTATTATACATATATATTATTAATTAAGTATTGATTTTTTTTTTGTAATTTTTTTTAATAATCCTAAGTATTGTTATTATTGATCTTAGTATTATAGGTATTATTATCATTATAAAATATTATTATTACAGATATTATTTTTTTTGAAATAAATAGAAAAATGAATTTTATAATTTTGAAATTTGAAATGCACTAAAATTTTTTTTTTTAAAGAACGAAGGTTATACAGGTTGGTAGGTATGTGTGAACAGTGATAGGAAAACCTAAGGGGTAACAAAAAAAATATGAGTGTTTAAGTTACCACAGGCGTAGTCATGATTGATTAGTTGGGTGGGAAAAGTGCACTCCAAGTGACCAACACCATGTCACTTTAATGGTATTGTCCTCGTTTGAACCCTCTTGTCTTTTACTATTTTACAAATTTTACGTTTCTTTTGAATTAACAGCAATTTAAGCATTTCTCTTCTAAATATATTTGTTTGTGTGGCAATTTAATAATGGCATGAATTTTGCTATGCTTACGCGTCAAAACATTCGGGTCAAGAACCACGCCACTGATGGCAGAGCTAGCCAAAACATTTTTTTACATGCCATTGACTTCATTTGTTTTTTTTTTTAGACCTACTATTTTAAAGTAATAATCGATTTGACAAAGCGCGCGTAACATAGATGGCGCCCAACGAAAGCTTAAAGAAAAGGCAGACGTAATAGTCCAACGTAAAACGTAAAATTTTAAAAGACAATGTAAGTAACTTCATATAATGAATTTTGTCATTATTTTTATTAGACAACGAATTTTAAATATATTTGGCTATAAAAGTAAATGTGGTTGAGCTTAAATGCTATTTTTGAAAACCCAACAGTATGAAAAATCCAAATATAATTGAAGTAAGTTAGGAAAAAATTATATGAAGTTGCTTGTTCAAAGAGGAAATATATACCATTAAAAAAAATTAAATAGTTAACGTCAATTTTTTCAGCAATCTCTTTTGAAAAGTTTCAATGGCATAAAAGTCAAATGTTAAGGGATTGAATTGAACTCTCTTACATTTTTTGCGTTATGTTTTTTGGAAATTTTTCATTTTTTTAAATTGAAATTTATTAATTGCATTAAATTTAAAGAAAACCTTGAATATACGTATGCTGATGCATTCATGGTTTTTTTTCAATTTTTTTTTATCAGTTTGATAAACAAATTTCAATATGAAATAAACTTTATTACGATTAAAAAAATAATTGATAAATACTATGGATGCAGAAGTTTCTACATATACATATACTCAAACTTAACTATTTTTTTTTAAATTCTTTTATATATTTTTTTTTAAAACATTAGACTTTGTTTTATATTTTATGAAACATATGATCAATGTTGTGTTAAATAAAATCATTAGCGGTAAAATTCTGATATAAAGAATCGAATATTACAAGACATGTTTTGAAACAAATGAAAAATATCACTGTTCATTCATCCACCAATTTGTTAACTGGAGTTTCTTTGTAATCCATAATATTTTTTTGTAAACAATATTAATTTTGAAAAGCAATTGTTTTCTCAATTGGCACATAATAACTGACTTTTTTTTTGTAAGCTCAACTGATTTTTTTTGATTTTTGTCCGTTTTTTTTATTGCTATGAACACTCGTAGTTCTGGCAAGGTTTCAAAAAGTAACTTGAATTTAAGTAGAGGTAGAGGAAAAAACATTTTAGATACTACCAAATCATTAGAAGATTTACCAAGTACATCTACGTCAAGACCCCGTGTTGTTCATTCTCCACCACTTGAAAAAAACGTTCAGAGTAATCTTAATCTGATAGACCCAAAGATTTCTTTAGACACTTGTAAGTCCGGTCAAGATTCCCTAGAGGATATTTCACGTCATATAGAATTTCAGAATACAATTGACTTAACTATGGCTTCCAAAGAAATAGACAATACTAGTGAGTTCAATGTTCCGCAGTCTGCAGTTAATAACAATAATGATTTGTTATCAGCTGTACAACAGGCCATTAGTTTATCTCATGAAGAATTTAGAAGAGAAGTCAATTCTTTAAAAGCCACTATAACCAACATGACTAACCTGACTCGTGACCCTAGTTCTGCTACCAATAACCCAACCGTATTTCAAGAGGCTAGCTTTAGTCCCGGATTATTTGATAAAGTCAAACTGGAGAAATGGAACATTTCTTTTGATGGCACAGGTAATGTAGCAAATTTCCTTTTTAAAATTGAAATCCTTGTTAAAAGAACTCGTTGCTCAGAAGAAAATTTACTTTCTAACTTTCATATATTTTTACGCGATCGTGCAGATGAATGGTATTGGGATTTCATGAAACGGAATGAAGATCCTTCTTACGCTAATTTAAAATACGCAATTTCTCGTGAATTCAGTACTCTGGAAACAGATGACGAGATTTTGATAAATATTCACAAACGTAAGCAGCAACCAAAAGAATCCTATGACAGCTTTCACGCAATCATAGTTAGTATGAATTCTCGTATGGAAGACCCTTTACCAGATTTAAAATTAATTAAAATCATAATGAAAAATGTCCAGTCTAATTTGAGAATAATGCTATTTAACACCAGTCCAACTAGTCTGTTTAGTCTTCGAGAAATAGCTCGCAATGCCGAAAAGGTAATATATGAAAACAAAACATCTTTTCTTGATAACAAACCTCATCGTCACATTAGCGAAATTGAAGCTGATGCAGTGGAAGAGAAAGAAATTGATGATGATTTTGATCCCCAAATAGAAGCACTTCATTTCTCTCGACGTACCTCAAAACCGGATTATTCAAAAATAAAGTGTTGGAATTGCTTAGCTCTCGGTCATTCCTACATTTATTGTCCAGAAGAAACTAGGAGCCTTTTTTGTTTTAAATGTGGTGAGCGTGGAGTAGCTACTCCAAACTGCAAAAATACGCACCTGGGAAACAGGAAGCGGAGCGAGATGGCCACCGGGGACTCTCGTTCCAAAGCTTTCTCCCCGAGTCACAATTAGGTCCATCGATTAAGAATCTTCCACAGGAAGATAAATCGAGATCTACAGTCTCGGGAGAGATTTCTCCAAAATTTTCGGACAATCAAAATAAAATTTATAATGACAAACCAACATTTTTCAAACCCACAGCTAAAACCTTAAAGAGTAGACTTCGTTTTAAGAAAAGAAAATCGTTTCGTAAACTAATAGAATCTTCGATATTATGTCATGAGAAAGACGAGAGACCTTTTGCAAAAATTCAAGTTTTTAATGATCACATTTACGGACTACTAGATTCCGGCGCTAGTGTTTCAGTATTGGGCAAGAATAGCTTAAATTTCATTGAAAGAAATAATCTCACCTTAAGACCTTTTCGATCTTGCATATCAACGGCAGATGGATCTAAAAATTCAGTTTTGGGTCACTGCAAAATACCTGTTGTTTATAAAGGCGTTACACGAGTTATTGATTTTTACGTTGTACCCACTTTAACCCAAGAAGCCTACCTCGGTTTAGACTTTTGGCGTAGTTTTGCCATCGCACCTGATATCATTCCAATTGTTGAGTCCTGTGATCTAGAGCCAGTAGAAAAAATTAACCCATGTTTTCACGATTTAAATTCAGAACAAAAATTGCAACTTGATCGTGTAGTGTCAGAGTTCCCCTCTTTTGAAAAGTTAGGTCTTGGTTGCACAAATCTTTTAGAACACCACATTGACACCGGTGATGCAGAGCCAATTAAGTGCAAACATTACCCTCTTTCTCCTCCTAGACAGGCTGAAGTGTACCAAGAACTAGACCGTTTATTGCAAATGGGTGTAATAGAAGAGCCAAACTCACCGTGGTGCTTTCCCATAGTAAACGTAAGAAAACCGGGGAAAGTACGTTTGTGCCTTGACTCAAGGAAGTTGAACACTATTACAAAAAAGGACTCATACCCACTCCCCCACATTAACGGTTTGCTCAGCAGACTCAAGGATACTCACTATATAAGCGGAATTGATCTGAAAGATGCATTTTTTCAAATACGGCTCACAGACTCCTCCAAGGAGAAGACAGCATTTGCGGTTCCTGGTAGACCCCTCTACCAATATCGGGTAATGCCCTTTGGGCTTTGTAATGGTCCGCAAGCGATGTCCCGCCTAATGGACAAAACTATCCCATCTCGTCTTAGGGAAAATGTATTCGTGTACCTGGACGATCTTTTGATCTGCACAGCTACTTTTGAGGAACACATAGAATTGCTCTCTCAGGTCGCAAAATGTCTTAACGATGCTAAACTTACTATCAATGTCTCAAAAAGCAAATTTTGCCAAAATGAAATCAAATATTTGGGTTATCGTATTGGTAGTGGATGCTTGAAAGTCGATCCAGAGAAGGTTTCGGCAATCATAGACTTTCCGATCCCAAAAACGCCTCGTCAAGTCCGCCGATTCATTGGTATGGCGAACTGGTATCGAGCATTCATAAATAATTTTGCTAGTCTGTCAGGTCCCCTTACTGATTGTTTACGTAAACGTGAAGGAAAATTCTCATTGACCCCTGAAGCTATTGATAGTTTCGAAAAACTTAAACTCGCTTTATCTAGTGCTCCCGTTCTTGCTCAGCCCGACTTTAACAAAGAATTTATTATCCAATGCGATGCTTCGCGTGTCGGAGTAGGTGGTGTTTTATACCAAGTAGACGACGAAAATAGGGAAAGACCCATTTCTTTTGTATCGCAGAAACTAAACGGTGCTCAGCGGAATTACACAGTCACAGAACTGGAGTGTTTAGCTGCAGTAATCTGCGTAAAACGTTTTAGGCCCTATGTCGAAGGATCACCTTTTCGAATTATCACCGATCATTCGAGCTTAAAATGGCTCATGGGTCAGAAAGACCTAAGTGGGAGACTCGCAAGGTGGAGTTTAATGTTACAAGGCTTTGACTTTAAGATCGAGCATAGGAAGGGTTCGTTAAATGTGGTTCCGGACACATTGTCTCGTTTTGATGTAGATTCTTTAGAAATTAACCGAAGTTTTCCTGAAATGGATTTGAGTTCTAAGGATTTTGATTCTCCTGAATATAAGCAATTAATTAAAACCATTTCTGATAATAAAGATGAGTTACCTGACTTATGCGTAATCGATGAGCGTGTATACAAGAGAGTGAATTTTCGACAGGGTATAGATAATGAAGAAGAGAATTTGTGGAGATTATGGCTCCCTGAGTTATTGACGCATAAAGCTGTTAAATTAGGACACGAATCTAGCTGTCATGGTGGCTACTTCAAAACACTTTCGAGGGTTCGACAGAAATATTACTGGCCTTCAATGAGTTCAGACATAAAAATATTTGTAAGTAACTGCGATGACTGTAAAGTCATAAAAGCGCCAAACCAAACACTTCGACCTCCCATGGGAGATGCATTTGAAACTAAACGTCCATTTCAGCGATTGTATTGTGATTTTTTGAGACCATATCCATCCTCCAAATCTAAAAACACATATTTATTCATTATCATTGATCACTTTACGAAATTTCTTTTCCTTCACCCTCTAAGGTCTGCTACATCTATAAATGTAATTGATTTTCTTCAAAACTACTTGTTTAATACCTTCGGCGTTCCTCAGTACATTCACAGTGATAATGCGAAACAGTTTGTTTCCAAAGAAATTCAGGATTTTTTTTCTCTTTTCGAAATAACCCATATTAAAACGGGATTATACTCTCCCCAGGCGAATGCCTCTGAAAGAGCAAATAGAGAAATCATCTCTAAGATTAGATATTATCTTTTAAAGGAAACTAACCATCTAAACTGGGACGCTTGTATACCTAACATTTTGACGATATTACGGAGCGATTACCACTCCTCAATAAATTGTTCTCCATATTATGCACTGTTTGGCCAAAATATGTGCACGCATGGTTCCTCATACGTTTTATTGGAAAAATTAAATATGATGGAAGATGACACAATTATAAAACATATAGATAAGCAAAATCAAATTAGACAGAAAATTTCCCAAAACATTGAGAGGGCACATGAAAAAGCCACAAAAATTTATAACACACGCACCAAACATGTTAGTTATCGTGTTGGCCAGGAAGTTTTTCGGAAAAATCATAGTCTTAGTAATTTTCAGAATGGTATTAATGCCAAGTTTTTACCTAAATACATTAAATGCCGTATTCGAGACAAAATTGGTAATGTATTATATGACGTGGAAGATCTTCAGGGAAATCTGATTGGGAGATATCATGCTTCGGATCTAAGACCTTAGAATGTATTTGTTGTTTTAGCCCGGCTTATCGTGGGTCGTGCCACACGTTTCTTTATTTCTGCGCGCTCTAAATCCTTTTCCTGTTCTATATTCAATTTACAATTTCATAACGAAGCAGTTTTGTTAGGGATTTAGAAAATATTTCCACCCTCATTTAACAAATTGAACCATTTTAACGGTTTTATTAAATTGCGCATCGTTATATACATAACATGTATGTATGTATGTAAATTTTTTCTTGCATGGCATATTTGAAATTCCATTCTGTTTTTTTGTTGTCAGGAATTTTATTTCACAACAGAAAAACAAAAGAACATTCTAGAAAACAAATCAATGTAGCGTTGTTGTTGTGAGCATACATATATTTTCCGTTAATGTTCTCTTCTCTCAAAATACATATATACTTACAAGCTGCGTAGAACATTTAACATGTAGGAAATAACTAGCATCAGCAGTGTAGAGTTTTGTTTATTATATGTATGTAGTATGTATCTCTCACAACAACAACAACATAAATGGAATAACAAGTATGCCAAGAATGTGTAAACCGTTACATTTTTTTTGTTATGTTAAATGGAATGCGCATTCTTTTAATATAACAAGTGGCGAAAAACAGAAAGAAGTTAGTTGAGCATGAACAGTCAGTTCTTACACAGTCGTCTTAAGATATTTTTCAAATAAATTTAATAAAAAAACTAATAATAAAAAGGTGTTAAAAACGGCTGACAGTGAAGAACGGTGGTGCTAAATAAAAAAAAAGCAAATATTTAAGCAACTAACGATAAGAAAACAAGTTGTGAATAAATATGAAATAAAAAAAATTTTAATAGTTTTATAGTGTTTAAGAACTTTCTATAAACATCATTGTGTTATAAATAACAAACAAATTAAAACTAAAACAAAAAGTTTAGAAAAACTTTTATTTTACATATGTGCCTATGTACATATAATGTTTATTAAATTAAAGTGAAATCTTAAGTAAGAATTAGTTAATAACTAAACAAAATGTCTGCATTTCAAAATAACCATTATAAATAAATTAAACATAAAATAAAATTTAAATATGAATTGAAAAAAAAAGTTAAAAGAAAAACTTAAAATGAACATAAATGAATAAGCATTAAGGAATTGAAAAAAAAAAATTTTTAAAAAATTTAAAAGACAAAACAAACATACATATATAAAAAAAAAAACAAGAAAAACAACAAATTTAAAAGAAAGAGAAATATTTAAAATGAAAACAATGAAAACAAAACTAAAATTTTTATAAAACAAAAACAAAATAAAAACATACATAAACTTAAAAAAATATATGTTTTAAACAAAACACCAACAACTAATATTTAAACATACAGTGGCTCCATCGCATAATCGGACAAGTGTAAACAATGCCAACAACAACAACAACTACCTCATCAACAACAACTGTAAGCAACAGCACCTACTTGAGCAACATCAAAAACTACTAAGGCAACAACAACAACACGTTAATCACAGCAACAACAACGATGTCAACAACAGAAAGAAACAACAAAACCATTTAAGTATACATTAGCTTTAAGAAAATCATTAAAATCATTATATTATTATACATATATATTATTAATTAAGTATTGATTTTTTTTTTTTGTAATTTTTTTTAATAATCCTAAGTATTGTTATTATTGATCTTAGTATTATAGGTATTATTATCATTATAAAATATTATTATTACAGATATTATTTTTTTTTGAAATAAATAGAAAAATGAATTTTATAATTTTGAAATTTGAAATGCACTAAAATTTTTTTTTTAAAAGAACGAAGGTTATACAGGTTGGTAGGTATGTGTGAACAGTGATAGGAAAACCTAAGGGGTAACAAAAAAAATATGAGTGTTTAAGTTACCACAGGCGTAGTCATGATTGATTAGTTGGGTGGGAAAAGTGCACTCCAAGTGACCAACACCATGTCACTTTAATGGTATTGTCCTCGTTTGAACCCTCTTGTCTTTTACTATTTTACAAATTTTACGTTTCTTTTGAATTAACAGCAATTTAAGCATTTCTCTTCTAAATATATTTGTTTGTGTGGCAATTTAATAATGGCATGAATTTTGCTATGCTTACGCGTCAAAACATTCGGGTCAAGAACCACGCCACTGATGGCAGAGCTAGCCAAAACATTTTTTTACATGCCATTGACTTCATTTGTTTTTTTTTTAGACCTACTATTTTAAAGTAATAATCGATTTGACAAAGCGCGCGTAACAATGTGAATATAATAAATTGTATAAACTATACAAACAATTAAAAAATGTTGAACGTCTGTCCTTTAGATTATAATTTGTAATTTTAATCAATGAAGCCGACATTGTTTTTTTCTTATCAGCTTTATTAAAAAATACAACTCTGATCGCATATGAATTTGCCATATGCCGAAAAGCTTGCATACGCTTTTCAACAAATAACATATCTGTCAACATACGCAGGAAATTTGTCAAACACTAATAATATGCTGTTTACACGATATGCTAAAATTACCAACATACGTTTGTTGGCATTGTTAACAAAGTGTTAGCAAATGTTGTTAAACATACGTATGCTGAAAAAATTTTTCGTTTACACGATATGTAAGCACTTGTCACAAATTTTTCAGCATAAATATGCTGATTCAACATATCGTCTATACTTAGCTTAAGATAGAAGATAAGTTTTTTTTTTATATGAATTTTAATAAAATGGAGTCACTTAATTTTCTGAAGTCATTAAAATAACACGTTTTTTATTCTCCGCCATTGGCAAACACCACAATTGGTGACCCCGACGACAAGATGACCGAAAATAAGCAAAACCCGGCTCAGCCTTCAACATCTGCACAAGCAGCAGCTAACAACCCCTCAATAAATAACGATTCTAATACTATCGTCAATAGAGTTTCAGTTAAAGTGCCACCTTTCTGGCCGGAGCAGCCTGAAATTTGGTTTGCACAAGTAGAGGCTCAGTTCAACATAGCAGGCATAAACAGTGATACTTCCAGATTTAATACCGTGGTGGCTGCCATCGAAAGCGGAGTCCTGTCTCAAATATCTGACGCAATCTTAAACCCACCTGAACGAGATAAGTATATCAATCTTAAGTCCTGCATCATAGAGATACTGCGATAGCGAACAAAAAAAAAATAGATTTAGGTGATAAGAGGCCCACTCAGTTATTAAACGAGTTGAGTGGGTTGGCAAAAGGTAAAATAAACGGTGAGTTTTTAAAGTCTCTTTGGTTACAGAGACTACCAGCACATGCTAGGGCGATATTACAAGCATCAAACGCAGATTTGCCGGAGTTAGCAAAACTTGCTGATAAGATACTAGAGGTAGCGGATTACCAAAATATAGCGGCCGTGGCAAAACAGCAACCACAAGAAAACGAAATAAATCTGCGTATACAACGAATTGGACAGCAACTCAATCAATTAGTAAATACGAGTAGATCACGTTTCCGTGGAAGAAGCACCCAACGTTCAAGAAGCAGGGGACCTCGATCAACAACGCCGGTTGCTACCTCAACAGGTGAGTGCTGGTACCACAAATAATTCGGCATTGTTGTCGACCTCCATGTAATTTTTCTTCAAACAATACAAAAAACTAAGTAATCCACCAGACTCTACGGGCAGTACTGGCGGTCAATTATTGCAAATCGCTCGTCTAATTATCTGTGACAAAACCACAAATATTAAATTCTTAATTGACACCGGTGCCGATGTGTCTGTTGTGCCGCCCAGAGCAGCAGACAGAAAAAATCAACATAAAACACCAAATTTTTTTGCAGCTAATGGTTCACCCATTAAAACGTTTGGCCAACGCCGTTTAAGTTTGTCACTTAATCTGCGCCGAAGTCTGACATGGAATTTTTTCATCGCCGACGTCAATATTGCTATCATAGGCTCTGACTTCTTAAAAGCATATGATTTACTTGTTGATATAAAAAGAGGCAAACTTATTGACAGAAGAACATTGTTAGAAACAAATGCAAAATTTGCAAACAATTCGTCAATTAGAGTTTTAACACACATAAATAACTTCAAATTTTCAAATATTCTGAGTGAGTATAGCGATTTAACCGTCTTAAACTCTAACAAAACTCCCATAACAACCAAAACTACTCATCACATAGTGACGACAGGTCCACCGGTTTTTGCCAGGCCAAGACGACTCGTAGGTGAAAGGCTTGAAGCGGCCAAAAAAGAGTTTCAATTTTTAATGGAGAAAGGTATTTGCCGGCCTTCAAAAAGTCAGTGGGCGAGTCCACTGCATTTGGTAAGAAAATCTAACAACGACTGGAGGCCGTGCGGTGATTATCGGAGTCTCAACGCTATTACGGTCCCGGATAGGTATCCGATACCATATTTACACGATATTACAAACATTCTGCATGGTAAGGTGTTCTCAGCGATTGACTTGCAACGTGCATATCATCAAATTCCTAAAACGGCCATATCGACACCGTTTGGCCTGTATGAATTCATTTATATGACGTTCGGGTTAAGAAATGCCGCCCAAACGTTTCAACGTTACATTAATGAGTTGCTCGGCGATTTGGATTTTACATTCGCATACATAGACGACATTCTAGTTGCATCAAAAGACGAAGAGCAGCACGAAAAACATTTACGTATCGTATTTGATAGGTTGCGAAAAGGAAACCTTTCAATAAATGCTGACAAATGTAGACTTGGATGTTCAGAATTGCGTTTCTTGAGTCATACAATCACCAGTGAAGACCTAGAACCACCTAAAGAAAAAGTCGAAGCCATACGAAACTTTGAACGACCCGCCACAGCCAAAAATCTAAAGAGATTTTTAGGCATGATAAACTTTTATCGGCCATTCCTTCAACATGCCACTAAAAATCAGAGCGTCTTACAAAAACTTATAAAGGGAAACAAAAAGAATGATAACACTGAACTCGTGTGGTCATCAGAGGCTATATCTGCGTTCGAGGCATGTAAAGACGAGTTAGCAAATGTAACTCGATTAAGTTACATGTCACCTAACGGTGAACTTACATTGACTGTGGATGCATCAGACTCTGCAGTTGGAGCAGTCTTGCATCAAGTCGTTGATGGCAAGCCGCAACCACTTGGCTTTTATTCAAAACAACTCACCGATGCTCAGCGTAAGTACAGTGCCTACGACCGAGAACTAACCGCAATATATCAAGGCGTACAACATTTCAAATATGCGTTAGAAGGTCGTAAGTTTATAATTTTCACCGACCACAAACCCTTGGTATATGCATTTCAACAAAAAATTGAAAAAGCCCCTCCTAGAAGAGTCCGTCAACTAGACTATATAAGCCAATACTCTACTGACATCCGCCATATCAAAGGCATCGAAAACAATACAGCCGACTGGCTCTCTCGTATTTTCAGCGTTAGATCCGAAAACATAGATTTTGAGGCAATGGCAAGTGAGCAAGAGAACGATAACGATTTGAAAACTCTCCTAGAGCCTGGTAAAGAATGCTCACTTAAACGCTACAAAATTCATATACTGTGATATCGATGGTACAAAGATTAGGCCATACGTACCAGTAAATCATCGGGATATTGTAATGAGAAAGCTGCACAATTTATCTCATGCGAGCATAAGAGCGACACAAAAACTTGTTAGTGAGCGCTACGTATGGCCAGGTGTAGCAAAAGACGTCGCAGAGTTTGTTCGATGGTGTTTACAGTGCCAAAGAGTAAAAAGCAGTAGATACACTTCAGCACCGCTAAGCAAATTTGATGTGGCTGATAAACGCTTTCAGTATGTCAACGTAGATCTTATCGGGCCGCTTCCAACATCTGGTGGTAACCGGTATTGCCTGACCTCCATTGACCGTTTTTCGCGATGGCCAACAGCAATACCCATTCCTGATATTTCAGCCCCTACAGTAGCAGCAGCCTTTGTATCAGGATGGGTAGCGTCATATGGTGTACCCGAATGTATAACAACAGACTTAGGAAGACAATTTGAATCTAACCTCTTTCAAGAACTAACGAAAACGCTCGGTATTCGGCATTTGCGAACCACAGCTTACCATCCCCAGGCGAATGGGATAATTGAAAGATGGCACCGGACCTTAAAGAATGCTATAAAATGTTACGCTTCCCAGGATTGGTCTTTTGTGCTTCCATTGATACTGTTAGGACTTCGTACTACGGTTAAGCTTGATATTGGAATTAGTCCGGCCGAATTGCTGTACGGAGCTCAATTGCAATTACCAGGAGAATTTTTTATACAGAGTAAGTCTAAAGATAGCCAAACTGAATTTGTACAACAATTGCGCCGAGCAATGGCCGATCTGAGATGCCCAAACACGTCATGGCATTCCAGTAAAGAGCATTATGTCGATCCTAATTTAAATTCGTGTAAGTTTGTTTTTATAAGAGTAGACCGAGTAAGAAATCCATTAGAAGCAGCATATGAAGGGCCATTCGAAGTTGAGAAGCGATTTCAAAAGTACTTTGTAATTAAAAGGGGAAACACAAAAGTGTCAATAGATCGATTGAAACCAGCAAAAATATTTTCGGGTGACGTTGAGGAGCCACGGAAAGACAGCCATGACACCCAATTAACTGAAGGAACAGCACAACCTCATAAAGTAACTCGATATGGAAGACGAGTCAAATTTCCAAACTTTTTTAATTAACGCAAAAGCTAGCTGGGGGGTATTGTGGCAGCACCTAAAGTTAGAATTCAAATTTTATATTCGAATTTATGCTACCGTTGAATTTATAGTTCAAAATACAACAATGTCAAATATCTTGTAATCGATCATTTTTGTAAGGTTGTGTTAGTGCTGTAAAGCAAATACATATATAGTTCTTAATATATAAGATAGAAGATAAGTTTTTTCTTTATATGAATTTTAATAAAATGGAGTCACTTAATTTTCTGAAGTCATTAAAATAACACGTTTTTTATTCTCCGCCATTGGCAAACACCACATATTTTTAAGCTAACAACACAAATAAAACTAGTACATATTTCAAAGTTTTACAAAGTACATCTAATCGAAATATTTAACCTCAATAATATTTTTTGTTTATTGGAAATGTTTTCGGTAATTAAATAAAATAAAAAAGTTATTGATATCTCAAAAAATGAATTTTTGACAAATATTTTTGTAAACCTAAAACATTTTTTTTAATTTTATTTATATTGAAAAACACTTGACTTTAGCTCCTAGACTCCTAGTGACGAGAAAAGATGTTATATCAGCATGGTCGTTCTTATACGAATGAGTTAACTAATGTAATGTACTTTCCTAAAAAATACTTGTTTTATATTTTATTAATACAATCAATGTTTCTTAGTTTTAATATGTATAAAATATTGAAAAAATAAAAAATCAGTTTTATGAAAGCAATATTATAAATCAGGTGTGGGGAAATAATTGTAAAAAAAATAATCAATGGATCTACGACCAAATCGACAAAAAATGGTGGATGCTTTAATTGCATCGGGAATACAATTTCCAGAATCAGCAACAATGAGCCAGTTAAGAAGTTTATATGATTCCATAAATATGAATGAAACCCGTGATAATGAGCCAATTCCATGCGATGTAATGATTGTTTCTTCTGAAACTCTTAATTTAACTTCCGATTCCAGTATTGCTGTATCAACATCTGAGAATTCAATTACAACTTCCGCAGCTGTTTATACAAATTCCGTTACAACTTCCGTCACAACTTCCGCTTCTTTTACCTCTGTTACAACTTCTGCAAGACCATCTGAAATAACTTCCGTTTCTTTTACTTATGCAAATCCCGTTACAGTTTCTCAAAGAATGCCTGATACAATATTTGGTGCAGCTTCTCCTTCAGCAGCTGCATTGACTGACGCTACATCATTCCCTCCTGTTATTAATACTACTACTTCATCTCAAGAATTAGAGCTTGAAAACCAAATTAAGATTTTAAAAATGCGATGTGAGATGATAAATCTACAAAAACAACTTAACGATTTGGAACATAACACAGTTAGTAATATGCACAGGATTAATTACGATGAATTAGACAAAATGGTTCCGAAATTCGATGGAAGTAACGATGGTGATATTGTAAAATGGTTTAGAAAATTTGAGGAATATACTTATAATTATAATGATGAAACAAAACTATTATGTCTTAAGTGGCTATTGCAAGGAACAGCTAGAGAATTCATGGAGAACTCAAATAACTGGACATATGGTGATTTAAAAGTGACTCTGTTCAAAATATTTAAAAGGGATATTACTCGTGAGGATGTATATCGCAAATTACGTACACGCACTTTGAAACCTTCTGAATCCTGCATTAGTTACATCATTTCCATGCAGACCATCGCATCACAGGCTGACATTGAAGGTCAGGAACTTGTTGACATCATTATTGATGGAATGCAAGACAACTCTAACAATATTTCCTTACTGAATAGTGCAACTTCTGCGGAAGAATTGATTGCTTGCATTGATAGTTATGAAAAACGTCATGAGAAAACACAAGTAAAAAAACCAAGTAACAATGATAATAAACAAGATTCCAAACGCTGTTTTAATTGTTCTCAATTTGGTCACATGAAAAGTTCATGTCCGAAACCTATACGTCCTCCTGGGTCATGTTTTATTTGCAAACAAATGGGACATATTTATAAAAATTGTCCTAACCGTCAACCTGTTTCAGCATCTATTTTTCCAGAAACGACCATCAATACTAATGATGTAGTTGATCCAATGTTAACGGTGAGTGTGGCATTTTACATACCTCTAAGAAACAAATATGCTAATTATTTTAATGTTTCATGTCTAATTGATTCGGGTAGTCCAATTAGTCTAATTTCAAAAGCTGTTGTTCCAAAATTCATTCAACTTTCTGAAGATCTTCTTCCAACTCGCTATGTTGGAATTGGAAACTGCAATGTGAAAATATACGGCAAACTTTTATGTTCAATTAAATTTCAAAATACTGTCAAATTTATTGAATTATTTGTAATACCAGATAATGATATAAAAATTCCTATGATTTTAGGTAGGAATTTTATGAACAAATTTAATATAAAATTAATTCATTTAAAACAATTAGATGAAAATAACGTACGCATATTTGATTCTACAGAGGAAATAAATAATATAGATGAAATTTCTTTGGTGTCTGAAATTAATGATAAAGTTAACTCAGATTTTCATGTGGGTAATGGACAAGAAAATTTAAAAGATTACATTAATTATAATTTGAAATGTAATGAGGAACAAATATTTAAATTAAAAAACATAGTCGATAAATATTATATGAATCCAACAGATATTACTAAAAAACCACATGACATGAAAATTCGGTTATCTGATAATGTGCCAGTTTATAGTCCTTCTCGTCGATTATCAGTACGAGATCGTGATGAAGTTCAAAATATAATATCTGATCTGCTCTCTCGAAATATTATACGACCTAGTAATTCACCTTATGCATCTGCTATTGTGTTAACTAAAAAAAAATGGTGAAACAAGAATGTGTGTAGACTATAGGGCATTAAACAAGAAAACCATTCGAGATAATTTTCCTTTACCTCTGATAGAAGATTGTATAGAATATATTGGAGGAAACAAATGGTTTACCCTTTTGGATCTAAAAGATGGGTTTTATCATATAAAAGTGGAAAAAGATTCGATACCATTAACTTCATTTGTGACACCACATGGACAATATGAATATTTAAGAATGCCTTTCGGTCTAAAAAATGCTCCTGCAAATTTCCAGCGATTTGTCACAAATATATTTCGAGATTTAATAGATAATAGAAAAATTGTTATATACATAGATGATATATTAATAGCTTCAAGAGATTTCGAGTCTCATCTTCAAACATTAACTGAAGTGTTGAAACGTGCTTACGAAACAGGACTACAGTTTAAATTAAAAAAGTGCAAATTTTGTTATCAATCAATAGAATACATAGGATACTTTATAGATTCTTTGGGAATTCGTCCAACTGAAAATCATTTAAATGCGATAAAGAATATTCCTTTACCGAAAAATCAGAAGGAACATCAAACTTGTATAGGCCTTCTGTCATACTTTCGAAAATTTATACCATCTTTTTCAATCATTGCTAGACCTTTATTAGATTTACTACGTAAAGAGACAAAATATGATTTTTCAGAGGATTGTGTTACGTCATTTAATGAACTCAAGCGGTGCTTAATGAAACAACCGGTATTATCAATATATTCTCCTAAAAAAGAGACAGAATTACATTGTGATGCAAGCACAAAAGGTTTCGGAGCAATATTGATACAGAAACAAGACGATAGAAAATTCCACCCTGTTTTTTATTTTTCAAAATCCACATCTTCAGCAGAGACCCGTTACCATAGTTTTGAACTCGAGACCCTTTCCATTATTTACGCATTACGAAGGTTTAGAGTATATTTAGAAGGTATTCACCAGAGACCTGCAACGAGTACTAAATTTTCGGGTATACTTAATCATGCACATTGATTTTTATGATTTAATCATTTTTGTTCAAATGCACAAAACGCTCGTTTACGCAACCGTTCGTTTCAAACATTCAGTTTTATTCACTGGTTGTTTTTTGCGAACATGAATATTCTGACTGTGTCGTTAAATGTATGAAGCTCGTTTTACATCAAAGCCAACGTGTTGTTAGCCGAACATGTGTTTTATTCATTTGTTGTTTTGTGCGAACATGAATGTTTGACCGTGTCGTTAAATGTATGAAGCAGCTCATTTTACATTTTTTCTTTAATTTTTTTTGCTGTGCAAAGATATATTGACAAACTGTACATATTACAAATTTTATCATTGCTTTGTCAAATAAGTTTTCTTTTCGACGAAATAATGTTAAATAGGTAGTAAATGCACATTTTTTATGTTTTCATATTTTTCTGCCAGCCGCTTTTTACTTATAAGTGGCTCGTGTGTTTTTAGTTCAATTCCAATCAGATCATGCACAACAAAGCCGACATGCAAAAAACAAACTGTGTATAAACAAGAATTTTTGTTTTCAAACATTGCAGTTCGAACCAAGTGTTGGAAATGATTTATACTCGTTGCTGAATTTTCTGTGTGCATAAAAAGTGAATAAGCATAAAATTGAATCATACTTTTTTGTATTGTTCTTAAAATTCAACGTTAGTGAATAAGTCGGCTCGTTCATACTTGTTGCAGGTCTCTGGTATTCACTTCACAATAATAACAGACTGTAATTCTCTTACAATGACCCTGAATAAGAAACAAATAAATCCTAGAATTGCTAGATGGGCTTTGGAATTAGAAAATTATGACTATTCAATTCAACATCGCAGAGGGACGTCTATGGGTCACGTTGACGCCCTTAGTAGATGTTTGAACGAAAATGATTATAATTTTGTAACAAATTGTAATATAATAGCAGCTGTAGATTTGAATGAATTAGATACTAAACTACAATTAACTCAGGGAAGAGATTGTAATATAAGAAAATTAATTACAGAATTGGAATCCAGGGAAGTTAAGGGATATGAACTTATAGATGGTCTTTTATTTCGAAGGGATGATATGAATAAATTAATGCTATATGTACCTAAAGAAATGGAAGAAAACGTTATAAGAATTATTCACGAAAAGATTGGTCATCTAAAAATGTTATGACCAAATTCGGTTAAATTATTATTTTCCAAATATGAAGGCTAAAATTGTTTCTTATATACAAAATTGCATAAAATGTATTACATATTCAGCTCCCGCTCGTGTAAATGAACAAAATTTGTATAATATTCCAAAAAAGCCTATACCTTTTGACGCAATTCATATAGATCATTTTGGACCCCTTCCATCGTTAAAATCAAAACGTAAGCACATACTCGTTGTTATAGACGCTTTTACAAAATTTGTTAGATTATATCCCGTAAATTCAACCAGTACTAAGGAAGTTTGTTGTGCTTTAGAAAAGTACTTTAACTATTACAGTAGACCAAAGCGATTAATATCAGACCAAAGTTCGTGTTTTACATCTCTTGAGTTTGCAGATTTTGTTTTGAAGAATAATATACAGCACATTAAAGTAGCAGTAGCATCTCCTCAAGCTAATGGTCAAGTTGAACGAGTAAATCGAGTGATAAAAGGCATTTTAAGTAAGATAAGTAATCCAATTGACCATGCTGATTGGTCCTTAAAATTATCTCAAGTTGAGTATGCTATAAATAACACCGTACATAGCTCTACAAAAGAAACGCCAAGTAAATTATTATTTAGTGTGAAACAACGAGGTACAATAATTGATACTTTAACAGAATATTTGGATGATAAGGTAGAAACCCAGAATGGTCGAGATTTAGTATCACAACGATTAAGAGCATTATATGAAATTGAACGATCTCAGAAACGAAACGAGAACTATTTTTACAAACGTCATGTACCTGCTAAACAATATTCAGTGGGAGATTATGTTGTAGTCATGAATACTGATAATACTGTTGGTAAAAATAAAAAATTTATCGAGAAATATCGCGGGCCTTTAATTGTAAAAAAGGTATTATCTAATGATCGTTATTTTATAAAAGATGTTGATAATTGCCAGCTTACTCAAATTCCTTACAAAGGAATTGTAGAAGCTAAACGACTTAGAAAATGGGTAACACCAAATTAATTTATTTACTTTATATGCCACACCACTTTCACTTTGTTGTTGTTTTTGATTGAGGTCAATCAAATTGTCAGATTGGCCGAACTGTAATGTACTTTCCTAAAAAATACTTGTTTTATATTTTATTAATACAATCAATGTTTCTTAGTTTTATAGCCTGTTCGCCGATCTCGAACGTTAACGTTCGCTTAGATAAGACTTAAGACATAAACTTGATTGTGGAATAAACAAACTTGATTGAGTAAAAAAATAGATACGATAAAAAGTTTGTGTCTTAAGTCTTATCTAAGCGAACGTTAACGTTCGAGATCGGCGAACAGGCTATTAATATGTATAAAATATTGAAAAAATAAAAAATCAGTTTTATGAAAGCAATATTATACTAATGGTGTTTTCTTTTCTGAAATAAAATGTTACACCGTTATTAAGTACATTTTTATAATGTTTACCCCACATTTTGAAGATGTCGCATTTTTAATGGTCAGAATAGAACATAAAATTACAACAGTGTAACACTTTATTATCATGTACACTGTACACATTGTACAGCTGTTTTTTTTTTTTTTTTTTGTTTTTTTGTTAAAAAAGAAGAAGCTAGATAAGATCGCTTGAAATAAGACAATGAATATTTATCAAAAAGACCAATGGCATCTTCCCGAGTAATACGCAAATTCTTCTTAAACTATAAAAATTATATATATAGACATATATTATATAAATAAGAAGTAGGAGATATTGTCCTATTAAATTTGACATACATCAACTTCAGAGTATTCATTAATTATGTCCTCTACAAAGCCTTTCACTTTTCCATAATCATATAAAATATTTTATCATCATCAGATGATGAAGATGAATTCAACAAGTCATCAAAAATTTTTTAAGCACATAAAAAAGTAGTATTATTTTCCATTTTGTATATTTTTTTTTGTTTCTTAACACAAATACACATTCATAAACAAAACAAATGTCAGTTGCAGCGATGCCAACTTAGCCCTTTTCGGGCTAGATTTAGCCGGATTTTAGTCACTCAAAACGCAATATGGATTTTTTTCATTTAGCCCTTTTTTCAAAAATGTTTACGCGTTTTGAGTCTCAGAAGTTGGCATCACTGGTCAGCTGTTTTATCGTACAATTTCCCCCTCTAAAAATACAGAGTGTGAAAGGTGTACCATTTTTTTAATTTATAGTGTGACATTTATAGAAAAGAACACACTACACTTTAGCAGTGTTGATATTTGTTCAGAAAAGAACACAAAAAAATTAAAAAAGATGCGAAATGGGAAAAACGTGTAACATTTTTGCCAGAAAAGAAAACGCCATAAGTACCTTTAAAAAAATACTCATCCTTATTCCAGTTGTCGTCGTCGATATCTTCATCGTTTTTTAGTCGACATCACTTCGTATCGACATCGATATCACATCGACACTAATTTGGTATTCTATAAACATCTTGCGACGATGACGACTGTTTATCGATTTTTGTAAACACATCTTTAATACTTGTCAGTTGATTTATTTTGTTTTGGTATTTGATGCGAAAAAAATATTTTCAGTTTGATTAAAATTTAAATTTTTGTGGTATATTTCATTTGTTTCATGTTTTTGTGCAAAAATGTTTTTTTATTTGCGAATCAAATTCGGATTCGAGTGATGAACAAAATAAAAGAAACCTAGTACTACAAAGAAAGCAAATCAGACAGGAGTCCGACATCTTCAATTTGCCAGATAAAAAGTGGGTGATAACATTTAATTATTTCCTAATGTTTATTTTGTTATTTCTTCAAAAGGTTTAAAAATTACTTTAGACTTAATAAAGCAGCCTTTAAGTATGTGTTGGAAGAAATAGATCCTTATTTAAAAAGTGGAATTAGATCAACATTTGTTTCAAAAACAATAAAATTAGCAGCCACATTAAGATTTTTAGCCCAGGGGTCGTACCAACTGAGTGTTGGGAACGACTTTAACTTGGGACTGTCGCAGCCAGTCGTCTCCAAAATTCTGTCTGAAACATTGGATGTCTTAGAAAGCAGAATTTGTCCCCAATGAATCAATTTTGAAATGGCCAATGCGGAGAAAAATGAAGCTAAACTACATTTTTTTGAAAAAAAAAATAGATTTTCCCGGTGTTATTGGTTGTGTGGATGGGACCCATATTAAAATACTGGCTCCAAACAAAAACGACCAGCATATATACTTCAACCGAAAAGGGTTTTTGTTGGCGATCAACTTCTTTTTGACTTTAAATTTTAAGTCTCGCCAAATAAAATAAATAAAAAACTCCTTAAATGATTTCCTTACTTTATGCAAACCATCTCCATCTCTCCTTGGGAATTTAATGCTTTGGTAATTTGGTTCCACTTTTCTTTGAAATTACTATTAACTGTACCTGTCTGAAATCCTTTTGCAAGAGAAGGATTTTTTTCATTTCTTCTATAAGTTCATCAAATTGTTGCAGATTTGTTACTTTCTTTTTTGTTGTTCTTTCATTTTTTTTATTTCTTAAAAAATTTCTTTAAACCACTTTAGTCGTTAACAAAAATTATGACGATAAGAACAGAGTCGCATCAACACAATATCGTCATCACATTTTCTTACAGAATACCAATTATCTGTCAATAGTAATCGATAATCTTCAATAACGACAACTAGAATACCAATTTGAAACAAACGATACAAAACGACGTCGTTAAGTGTCAATGACGACAACTGGAATAAGTGTGACTAATTTCATTTACAATGGTGATAACTTTTTTTTTGATTTTTGTGTATTAGACAAAGTACTGTGCATCGTGCTTAAGTTATTTAATAAATTCAAGATAAATGAATCATAAAACCTATCATGCATAAGATTTAATTACAATGAACTCGAGTAATGTGAACTTTAATTAAGTGAACTATTCAGTAAGGTAAACAAACATTTCTTCATATGAATATGAACAAATAGTGAAACATATAAAATATGTAGAAATAAACACATAGCTTTTAAACCTATTTCGGAAATTCGAAACTAAATTTAAAATTTTCGAATTTTGGAAAATGTATCAAAATGTATAATAAAGTTTAATGCCCTTATTCATAAAAAATTAAAGTAGACTTAAAATGTACTTTAAGAAAATTTTGTATGAAAATTTTGTGTAAAAGCACACTTCAAACCTACTTTATTTTTTATGAATACGGCAGTTAGTAGGTATAAAAAAATCAAAAAAATTAATTTGTATATGGAAACCATATAATTTTGAAAGCAATGGTAATATTGGAGAAAAGTTTACAAATGTTGAAAGAACGATAATATACATATGTAGGTACCTATTTAATTTTACTAATGCGTGGCTTTATTATTAGCCAAATAATCCATTATGGATTCTAAATTTTCTACAATTGATATTTTGGACAAATTGACTAAACTTAGCTTTTTTGTATTTAATACGAAAGCCGTCTTTCTTCCGAATAAGAAATGTCAACTTTACTTAGTCTATTATATCTTAATTTAACAGTTATAGAGATCGAAAATAGCATTATACAAGGTGGCGCAAAAGTAATCCTCCTATCAGAAAATGCTATAAATTTTGCGAGGCCCCTAATGTGAGTTCTGTTTTGACACATGCGAAATACACGTTAATAAACAATGTTACGCTCCAGAACGCGGAATATTGCTGACAGAACTGACATTAGGGGCCTCGCAAAATTTTGTAGCATTTTCTGATAGGATTACTTTTGCGCCACCTTGTATAAAGAGCGATAGTTAAACAATGAATATCGTAATATCTATTCTGCACTATCAATGCTGAAAATTCCCCAGAGTAGAAATCCCCTGTTACCTGTCATATCAATACAGAAAGGGAGTTAACAATAATTGAAATTGGGAGACATATACATAAATATATAATATTTCTTACTTGCGTTCTGTCACCATCAGTTTGCATTCCACATCCTTTGATAACTTCTTCAGATAAAATATCGGGCACCGACATTAAATTAAAGTCGTTTTTTTTAAGTACATCAATAGAATTTTGAATTAATGCCTGCTCCATCTCCGCCAATTTGCCAAATAAATAATAACTTTTATGTCCAGTGTAGTTTCCTAAATGGTCCATTCGAAAAATATTGAGATTTTTACACATTTCTGAAAACTCCAATTTTTCGCATTGGTTCATTTTTTCTGGCATAAACCGGTAAATTTCCTTAAGCTCGTCTCCATAATCCCAAACCCGTGGATGTACATAATTTGGCAATTTTAGTATTGCATTTTCCAATTGCCTTAGATCACTGTCAATAGCAGAATCTATACCACACACTAATTTACGTAAATGGGAAACGTTGTTCTTCAGACCACGCAATAATAAGGATTTCTCTAACTTTGACCATTCTATACCATTTATATATTGCCATATTTGATATGATTTTTGTGTACTACATTTTGAATGGCGCCTAAGAAATTCTTTAATAGGAAGAAACCTGAAAAATCATTATATTAGTGGAACAAACCGATAAAACGCATATTTTTACCTCATTACAATTTTTGAGAACTAAAGTTAAAACGCGCGTGAACAAAACAAACTGAACGATATTTATAACAAACAGTAACAGCCGATTTATCAAAACAAACATTTTTTTCTTGAGTGGTGAAAATTGTTTGTTGTTGTTTATGTATCATTATGTAGATTTGTTAGTGTAAATGCATTTTGATAAAGAGTCCATTCCATTCGTTTCTAATTTGTAAACTAAAGCTATGTGTCCACGATGGTCATATCTACCAATGTACTGGCATTGAACCATTTTTAACAAAAGGTAAATTGTCAGGTTACACGACAAGAAAACTAACAATTTCATTTGCACACAATAATGCCCCTATTACGGTTCACAACTTTTTTAATAATTTGGTCGTCTTTCATAAATCGGTATTGCCATTCACAACTTATATGTAGTAGAGTTAATGTAGAGTTAAAGTTGGGTTGACTGACAGACGACCAAACTTAGTTGAGTTGAGAACGGCAATAGGGGCATAAGCTATTTGTCCATGATGGTCAGATATTACAACGTTGTCATATCTAGCAATGTGCTATCAATGTACTGACATTGAAAAATTTTTAGCAAAAGGTAAATTGTCAGTTTACACGACTGTATGAAAACTAACAATTTCATTTGCACATAATTTTCACACAATGAATTTATCTGTCAACAGAAATTGTCAGTTTACACGGTTGTCAGATTGTTGTGTGGCATTGACAAATTCGTTTTGCAGCTCTGTGTGTGTTTAAAAATTTTATTAATGCACACTTTAATTTAATTCTTTAATTTTCTTCCACTTTTTTCAAAAATTTTATTAATGCACACTTTAATTTAATTCTTGAATTTCCTTCCACTTTTTTCAAATATTTTATCAATGCACACTTGTTTGTTTAAGACATTATGACACTACATTTTTAATGCATTGTTCAAGTTTTGGTGAACAGTACAAATATAATGTAATAGAAAAATTTACCAAGTGCAAAGAGTTCAGCAGTATTAAGATAAATGACAAACTGTCAAACATTTTACTAAAGTTATTGATAAAAAATGAAGTTATGTCAAAAAAAATGTAAAATTGTTCAACTTAAAATTGACATTTCAAGCTTGAAATATTAAAAGTGTATCGCCGTGAACAAAACAAACTCAACGAAACTTTATCAAACCGTAACAGCTGTTTTATCAAAACAAACTTTTTTTCTAGAGTGGTGAAAATTGTTTGTTGTTGTTCATGCATCATCTTGTAGATTTGATCAAGGTGAATTTAAATACTAGGTGACAGCGTAGCGCCAGCTGATTATTCATGGTGAATTTGAAAATGCCAAAAAGTTATATAAAAAAAAAACTTTTTGACAGTGACGAAAGTTTTTCATATAGAAAAATGCCTGTTGTTCTTGCCTTGTTGTAATTGTTGTAGCAATGCTGTCACCTGGTATTTAATTTCACCATGGATTTGATATTGTAAATGCGGTTTGATAAATCACATAGAACAAATCATGTGCTTTTTTAAAACAATAATAATTTTAATGCAAATCAATTAATAATGCAAATAAATTAATAAATAATTAATGATGCAAATAAATTAATAAATAATGATGCAAATAAAAAATTAAAGTACATCTAATAAAATAATAAAATTTAATAATGAATTTTGTGCATTAAAAGAATTGTGTGCATTATAATTTATTAGCAATAAGTATATGATAAATTCCAGTGCAATAATCTATAAATCCTGAACAGGATCTTGTGCATCATATTGGAATTCGAAAACTATTAGCTTGTAAATGTAGAAATCGGGTGACGTACAAGTACAGAAATTACTAAAGTGCAGTTTTTTAACATTTTACCTAAAGCATGAAAGTTTGTTGGGCCATACCCCCTATGTTTCTTTTTTTTGTGGAAAATCTATACGGAATTTGATTTCTACACTTATTAGCTATTAATTCCTGTTTTCCGATATGATGCACAAGCTCCCGTTTGGAATTTATAGAGAAATTTATAATGTGCTGTTTTTTTAACATTTATCTAAAACATGAAAGTTTGATAGGTCATACCCCTATGTTCCATTTTTTTGAGGAAAAATCTATACGAAGTTTGATTTCTACATTTATTAGCTATTAATTCCTGTTTTCCGATATGATGCACAAGCTCCCGTTTGGAATTTATAGAGAAATTTATAGTGTGCTGTTTTTTTAACATTTTATCTAAAACATGAAAGTTTTTTAGGGCATACCCCCTATGTTCCATTTTTTTGTGAAAAAATCTATACGCAATTTGATTTCTACATTTATTAGCTATTAATTCCTGTTTTCCGATATGATGCAGAAGCTCCCGTTTGGAATTTATAGAGAAATTTATAATGTGCTGTTTTTTTTAACATTTTATCTAAAACATGAAAGTTTTTTAGGGCATACCGCCTATGTTCCATTTTTTTGTGAAAAAATCTATACGCAATTTGATTTCCACACTTATTAGCTATTAATTCCTGTTTTCCGATATTATGCACAAGCTCCCGTTTGGAATTTATAGAGAAATTTATAATGTGCTGTTTTTTAACATTTTATCTAAAACATGAAAGTTTGATAGGTCATACCCCCTATGTTCCATTTTTTTGTGGAAAAATCTATACGTTATTTGATTTCTACACTTATTAGCTATTAATTCCTGTTTTCCGATATGATGCACAAGCTCCCGTTTGGAATTTATAGAGAAATTTCTAATGTGCTGTTTTTTTTTAACATTTTATCTAAAACATGAAAGATTTTTAGGGCATACCCCCTATGTTCCATTTTTTTGTGGAAAAATCTATACGTAATTTGATTTCTACACGTATTAGCTACTAACTCCTGTTTTCCGATATGATGCACAAGCTCCCGTTTAGAAATAGGGGAATTTATAATACAATTATTGCTTATAATGCACAAAAATTCTATTAATCCACAAAATTCTAATAAATAATCCACAAAATTCTAATAATCCGCAAAATTCACAAATTAATTTTATTTTGATTAAATGTGTTTTAGTTATTATTGATTTCTAAAAAAATTTCATCATTTACTTATTTGCATCGACATTAGCAATTATTGTTTATAAAACACATAAGTTTGTTCAATGTATTTTAGGTTATGTTTGGGTTTGTTAGTTTACAAATTAGAAACGAATGGAATGGACTTTTTAACAAACCGCATTTACACTAACAAATCTACACAATGATACATAAACAACAACAAACAATTTTCACCACTCAAGAAAAAAATGTTTGTTTTGATAAATCAGCTGTTACGGTTTGTTATAAAGTTTCGTTGAGTTTGATTTGTTCACGGGCGTTAAAAGTGTTGCTGAATCAGCGGTTTATGGGCAAATTTGGAGAATAACCGTTTTTTGTTCGTTTTGTGTTTATGTTTCTCATAAACAAAAAGTTGCCAACATTTAATAAAAAAAAACTAAAAGGCTTTTTTGTTTACATTTTTTATAGTTTGCTTTTTCTAACATTTTCTGTTTCTTTCTATCAATTCTATATCAATTCAATGAACAAAAAATGTAGTGTCATAAGGGCTTTATTATTTATGTATATACAGAGTTGCATTTAGAAATAAATTCTATGATACTATGTTTCCACGGTAAATGCTTCGCTCTCTATTCATGCTTCACACCCCAATCATGTGCGAAACAACTTGCTTCACCATACAAAATTTTAAGAGCGAATCAAGTAGATTCATATTGAATCTACTTGCGAATCACGAAAAATTGCACTCTTCTCTAATTTTTATCGCAAGTTTATCTGCACTAGCTGTAAAAATTTAATATTATTGTAAACAAAGCAAATTATTTTCTTGTTGCTGGAAGTAAAGAAAGTAAATACATACGAATGAATGTTTTTTTTTTTCAAATAAGCTAATTAATTTCCACTCACTTTTGTTTGTCCATTAAAAAAAAAATTATATTCCACAAATTGTAAATTCTGTTTTTTTTATTCTGTTTATTTATTGAAGACAACTGTCAAATCGAATCAAGTTTTTTAGTCATGTAAACAGCATGATTTATAAACATGATTCAGAAGACGAAGCAGGTAATTCCAGTCGTCGTGGAAACATAGTATGACAATGCTGCCATTGGCAGATGCATAAACTTTGCACATATGACAATGAAAAGTGTTTGTCAATTGTCTTAAAACAATGACAATGACAAAATTGTGTGTTTACACGATTGTTAGATGTCTGAAAATGTTTTTGTCTTCCAATGTACTGAAAATGCTTTTTCTTACAATGTTGGAAGACAAAAATTTTAAGTTTACACGGTTGTTAGACATCTTCTGCACATTTTTCGGACAACGTTGTAATATCTGACGATCGTGGACACATAGCTAAACTCTAAATTTTACACTAACAAATCTACACAATGATACATAAACAACAACAAACAATTTTCATCACTCAAGAAAAATGTTTGTTTTGATAAATCGGCTTTTACGGTTTGTTATAAAAGTTTCGTTCAGTTTGTTTTGTTCACGGGCGTATAAAAAGGTACAGCAAAAATAAACTAAAAACTTGAATAGCTGGACATATTACTTTGCAAAAAAACTATGTTATCTTCTCATTGTAGTAAATGAAATTACTTTTCAAACTTAGAAAATGTATCGGTATTAAACACTGAAAATAACAACAAACGTCGTTATATGTTAGATATCTATTGTACCTACAGCTAAAAGAATTAACTATTAAGCAGTTCGGTATCTGTAGCACAGATTTACCGTCATTTAGTACATAAAATAACACAACTATATTATATAATTAGTAATATTGTTATAAATTATTTTAATATATTGTTATGTTAAACATTTTCGTATACTTTTTCATTTGACAAATAATTTGAAATTTATAAAAAACAATTCCCTGAAGATGCTACACAACGAAGTAGCGAAATATCGAGAATAAAGATTTTATTTAAAAAAGTCCTTAAGCTGAAACAATTATTTGAATATTATTAAAACAAGGTGAAATAAACTATAATAAGAAATAAAATGTTTAAAGTTTATCGAAAAGCAAGACAAGAAAAACGAAATATCCATCCCTGGTTGACAACAATGTTTGAAGTGTTACCATTGCTAAATATAATACTGATATATATGAGAACAGTTTTTTATGAGAACTCTGCTGTCAAATTTTGACGGCAGAAAAAAACTTTGAATGTTTCTTTTTCGCGTGAGCTGCAGACAAAATGGTTTGTGTTATTTTTTTTTCGATTGATTTTCTGAAATATCTGTGGCATCCTACAGATTTTTTTTAAATTGTTGATATATTTTTAATGCGAATATGCAGTAATTACCAATTTTATAAGCATTAGTGGAAATAAATAATTAAAATTTTTGTTTTTCAGGTTAAAGTCAAGTGCTCTGATTTAAGAACAAAGGACAAAAAAGAGCTCACGAAGCAGCTCGAAGAGTTGAAGAATGAGTTGCTTAACTTGCGTGTAGCCAAGGTTACTGGTGGAGCACCTTCAAAGCTCTCAAAAATGTAAGTTAAAGCTTAATATTCAGCGGTGTCATAGAAACCAATATTGTCAGACAATAAAAAAATGAAACATTTTAAATTGCATATTTTATTTTAGCCGTGTCGTTCGCAAAGCCATTGCCCGTGTTTATATTGTGATGCACCAAAAGCAAAAAGAAAATTTGCGTAAGGTATACAAGAACAAAAAGTACAAGCCTTTGGATTTGAGGAAAAAGAAGACACGCGCTATGCGCAAGGCTTTGTCTCCCAGAGACGCCAACAGAAAGACACTCAAGGAAATTCGCAAGAGGTCTATTTATCCACAACGAAAATTTGCTGTCAAAGCCTAATTTGTGGCATAAACAAACATTACTAAAATAAATAAGTGAAGTTTAATAAAACATATTCACCCCTGCGTGAATAAAAATTCCACGTGAAATTTGTTTACTTTTCACATTTTCCTATTTAAATTCAGTGTTAAAAAAATAAAAGTGAACAAATTTCACGTGGAATTTTATTCACGATAGGGGTGATTTTGATTTCTTTCATTGGTAACAAAAATGTTGGTACAGCCCAATATATCATTTTTTTTTTGCGATAAAACCGTTCATAACTCACAAAGGATAGGCTGTTTTCATAAACACAGTATGCAATGCAACATTTTTGCCCCTATTGCCGTTCTCAACTCAACTAAGTTTGGTCGTCTGTCAGTCAACCCGACTTTAACTCTACATTAACTCTACTACATTTAAGTTGTGAATGGCAATACCGATTTATGAAAGACGACCAAATTATTAAAAAAGTTGTGAACCGCAATAGGGGCAGTAGTTGCTGTCGAATTTTAAATCTCATGCTACCGTGTAAAATTTTCGACAAGCAAAATTTTGTAAATGAATAATAATGTAATAGATTACGCTAAACTACATGATTATGAAACAGCCTGTTAAAGAACTGTCAATCAAATGTTTATAAATAACAAAAATAAAATTCAAATATAGTTTTTTGGTGAATAAGAATATATAAAAAAATATTAAAGAATATTTTAAAAATTAAAAAATATTAAAAAAATAAATAAATCCAAATGCGTCTTTATGTTGGACAACCATACGCATGCCTAATAAATTAATTGCTGCTTCTTCCACAGCAGAAAAACTAAATTTTTTGAAAAGTCCGCCACCTGTGAACGAGTTTTTTTTTTAATTTAAATTTAAAATCGCTCCACACCTTCAACCAACCTTCTCCGGAACGAGATGGTGGACCAAGACAATTTAAATCTTCAGAAATCGCGTTCCACTCTTTAATATTTATGGGCTTTAAACTTTTATTAAAGCCTTTTGCCAAATAAGACTTTTGCTCCATTTTTTCAACTAATTTGGCAAATTGTGCTGCAGTTGTAATTTTTACGCTAAAAGACAGACATACATAACATTAGAACAAAATCAAGTTTTTATTGAAGTTTACTTCTTATGTATTTTTGATTTTCTGTAAAATTAGCAGATTGTTGCTAAAGTTTCAAGTTTAATGTGAAATAAATATTCACTTACAGAAAATACAGAAAGCTACTGCAGGAAAACAAAAGTAAAAAAGTTAATTTACTTTTATTTCACTGGAACATGCCTAGTTCAATATATTTTTGCATACTCACATTTTATTTCCTTCCATTTCAATTATTTTTTAATAAATTTTAGTAGCTTTGGCGCAAATTCACAAATCGTAATTAATACAAATATTTTAACGACAATTTTTTGCACTTTTGACAGATGAATACGCCAAACACAATAATGTTTTAATGGCTGTTTTTGTAAAAGATTAGAAAATTGTTGTACTCATTGGCGTTTTTCGACAATTACGGTACCATTAAAAAAAACGCCTAGTTTTCGCCGAAAAAACGCCAAACACAATAAGGGTGAATGTAAAAAGTATACAAATTCGAATGATTTTCTTTTTGAATCGAATACCCCTATTGCGGTTCACAACTTTTTTAATAATCTGGTCGTCTTTCATAAATCGGTATTGCCATTCACAACTTAAATGTAGTAGAGTTAAAGTCAGGTTGACTGACAGACGACCAAACTTAGTTGAGTTGAGAACGGCAATAGGGGCAGAAATACGGAGTAACCCCCCAGCCTATATTTGCTGTTATTCACCCCTATCGTCAATAAAAATCCCACATGAAATTTTTTCCCTTTTATTTTTTTAACATTGAAGGAAAAGTGAAAAACAATGCCCCTATTGCCGTTCTCAACTCAACTAAGTTTGGTCGTCTGTCAGTCAACCCGACTTTAACTCAACCAAATTATTTTTTGGTATTGTGTAACACAACGATTTTTAGTTGTAAATGTAAAAAAAGTTGTGAACCGCAATAGGAGCATTTGAGTACTATCGAGATATTTCTAGCATCATATTTATTGAACGTGTAGCAGAGTGCCCTATTACACCAAGCATTTTTTCTTGACGGTATTAAAACCAATTCAGACAATATTGGTTTCTATGACATCCCTGATTGTATTTGACGTAAAACAATCACCCCTATCGTGAATGAAAATTCCACATGAAATTTGTGCCCCTATTGCGGTTCACAACTTTTTTAATAATTTGGTCGTCTTTCATAAATCGGTATTGCCATTCACAACTTAAATGTAGTTGACTTTTTGGTTGTGCGGCTGATTTTTTGGTTGTGTTTAATAGTATTGCGGTTCACCATTTTGGATGAGTTTGGTTGACAAAAACGATAAATATACACAACTGCTTATTAGCAGTTGAGTCTTTGTCGGTTATAGATTTAAATAAAATTTTTAATACATTTCCTTTAAAAAAATAATACAAAAAGATAAAAAAAATGGAATAATAGTAAGGTGTTTTTTGATCTTAATATAATTCATTAAATGATTAATACACATACGCAAGACAGTCAAAATAACAACCAAAGCCCAATTTGAGCGACTTGTGCAGCTGATGGAAAAAAATCCAGAACTTTCTAAAGGAAAGCAAAAATTTGGGATGACGAAAACTCAGTGTAAGGAAGCGTGGGAAGGATTTACAATAGAATTGAATAGCTTGGGCCCACCTACAAGAACATCCTTCGAATGGCAACGTGTAAGTTATGCCATCTTAATTATTGTAAACAGACATTTTATTAGAATTTTTACTTCATATAGGTTTGGATTCATTACAAAGCAATTATTAAAAAAAACTTGCTAATAATAAATAAAACCAACAAGCAGCAGGTGGTGGTCCTTCACAAGAAATTTCGCTTAATGTACTTGAGGATTGCGTGTCCCAGCTGTTATCACTAAATTACCAAGTAGCACCATCTGGACACACTTTCGGCGTTGAAAACGTTGGTCCGTCAACAAGTCAGGCTTTAGAAACTCCTCAAAATCTCGACATGGAACAAATCGTTACAAATGAACCTGAGATAATAAACACACCAGCCAAGAAAAGAAAAAAATCACCAGAACAAGAGCGTCTGGAACTTCTGAGAAAACAATGCGAGCCACAAGCTAAACTTTAAAAAAGTATTAAGGATTTGGAGAAAAACAGTTATAAAAATTATGAAATAAACAAATTAAGCAAAAGAAAATTGCCTCTATGAAAAATAATACTTATTATACTAACATATTTGTTACTTATTTTGGAAATTTCTTACTTCGCACTGGGTAGTTCAAGAGGATTGGAATCATCGCGTATTTTTCTACGTATACGTAGAACATTTGTATTAGCGTCATGATTTTCGTCTTCAAAAAATAAATCCACACTTAAATCCATTCTTTTTATTTTATAAAAACTTGATTTTTTTGCGTTTTTTTCTTCACTTTACAAATAAAATGCATGGTGCTGCCAACATGAAATCGATATTTCATGTCGGCAACGCCATAACAATTACAACTAAAAATCGTTGTGTTACACAATACCAAAAAATAATTTGGTTGAGTTAAAGTCGGGTTGACTGACAGACGACCAAACTTAGTTGAGTTGAGAACGGCAATAGGGGCAAAAATAAAAGTTATTCGTGTATTTATTGATACTTGCAGTTATTTCTATACTCAGTATTTTACAATACCTTCTTACGTATTTGTTTTACAGTTGAGAAATGACAGACAGACGAAGTTTGTGGGCGATGTATTGAAGAGGAAGAGTCTGCGGCAGACCTCTACCAAAGACTATAAATATATAAAGATGTTGCACTGCCATACATTGTACTGCCAGTGCCAAATTTGTCGATGGCAGTACGGCTACTGCCACTTATTGTACTCAGAGAACGTATTATTTTCCATTCAGTCGTTGAGCAAGCGATGTGAACACATGCGGATGGTTATTGTCATTTTTTTTCAGAAATTTATTAAGCATTCAGCCCAATCATGAATAAAAATTCCGCGATGGTTTTTTTCCCTTTTTATTTTTTTAACATTAAGTTTGAATAGGAAAAATGAGAAAAGGGGAAAAAACTCTCGCGGAATTTTTATTCATGATTGGGCTGATTGTTGTTGCTTCTTGTTGGACGAAGCATAGCAAACACACGCGATTCAATTACAATTGAACACAAAAAATAAAAAACTGTTTTATATGGAGTTATTTTTGTTTTTTCTGAAAATAACTGTTCTAAAATTGTTTTTAAATATTGATAATTGTATATCTTTGCGATCCCTTACATTGCCAGCTGAAATGGGTTGTTCAATTCCTTGATTTTTTTTACCCAAACCGGTACCAGTGCAGACTGGGTGGTGGTGGACAACACTCATCTTCATTGTCCACAACGCTAGCAGATGACAGTTTCGAATGTTGATCATATGCCATAAGTTGTTGCTGCTGCTGTTGATGAACTATTTGTAAAGCCGCATTGACATTTAACAAATCAACATTTAAATTATTTACATTGCTTAACAAATCTCCAGATGCTAGTAAATTCGGGGGTGGATTATTAAGATTTTGATTAACTGGAATGCTACTATTTATTTGAGCAAATTGTGTTTGTTGCATTAAAGCAGAAATTTGAGTAACAGGTGCAATGTTGGCATTACCACTCATAAAACCAGGGGCCAAATTACCGCATTCGATATCGAGTAAAACTTGTCGTAATTTTCCTATTTGAGATTATGGCATTCGATATCGAGCAAGAAATTTAATACATTTTATCATAATTTCGATATCGAAATCATTTTTCGATACGATAGCTCATTCGATCGCGAATGCGGTAATTTGACCCCTGGTGGAGGTTTCGACAAATCGGGTATAAAAAAGTTGTTTCGCTGTTGACCAGGTCCCTGTTGATTGCCTTAATGCTGATCATTGTTATCCATGACGGGCATGGCCACTTTGAGCCAATAGATAGGGTATGTTCTTGACAAGCTGCTGCTGTTGGCCAATTAATGTCGGTGGCATTATCGAGGTATTTGGCAAGACAGCCGCCAACATTTGATGTTCCAATTGTTGCTTCTGTTGTTCCAACTGGGTAATTTGTTGGGTGGCATGTTGTATAAATATTTTATCACTATAAATGTAATAAATTAAAATAATAAATATTTTTTTTTTATTAGCTTTTATTTATTTATTGAATCTTCATATATTGAAATAACAATAAGTTTTCAAATCTTAATACTAAAAAGAAAATAATAAGCCCAGCCAGTGCTAGACAAAAATTTTTATGATACTACAAAAATTTCATATCAACTGATCAAGTCATCTGTTTTGCGCTTGAGTTAAAGCAAGGGCTATTAATAGAAATTCAAGTAAAGTAAAAGATAACAATGTGGATTGGTTAACACCAGGGGAAAAATTTTAGTAATTAATGAAATATGTTTATATGACTTAAATATATATATAAATAAAATTTAGTATGAATAAGTTTTAATAATAATAATATAAGTGTTATAATATTTATGTAGTTGTTTAATTTAGAGAATTTAGGTTAAAAAAAAAACATTATTTAATATTTATAATTTTAGAGGAAAAAAATAGAATTAAGTTACATAATCTTTTGGAAAGAAAATAATTATTACTTTTATAAATTCAATTCAAAATATTAGAGACTATTTATAAATTATATAATCTAAAGCTTATTTATTTATTTATTTTATTTATTACTAATTATGATGATAATTTTTGGAAAAATTGTTATGAACTGCAAACATTTATTATTTTATCATGATGACTGAATATATATTAAAATATTTTAATTAATGATAATTTCTTTTAGGTTTTATGTATTAGTCTAAATTAAAAAGTTGTTTAAATGTTATGTGGTGTACACGCCAAAATGTTAGGTTATGTAAAATAGCAAAAATGTGAAATTTACATTATTATGCCGTTTTGAATATGAAAATGTTATGTATTTATGATAGATTTAAGTATGATTAAGTATTATGTTAGATGCAGCATGACTTTTAGCAATAAATTAATACATTATAATATATATAGATTATAGAAATAGGTTAGATTTAATGGAATACATCTGTAATCCGGAAAAAAAATGGTACTTAGGTATTATCAAATTTTGTTGACAGCGTGTTCTTTCAGATCCACGTGTAGATTTTTGCTGGGAAATGAGTCTTCTACGGGCCTAATAAACGATTTGGCATAATTAACGCCGCACAGTGGCTGAAAATCGTTTTTCGTTGGCCAAAATTCTGTAACTTTTGAACCGATCAAAATATTGAAGTAATTTTTTTTTTAATGGATAGATATTTAGTTCAGCTTGGCTCAGTTTTAATTACATTAAAATTGATTGATGACTTTTTAAGGACTTCTAGGTCAAAGTTGAACTTTTGATTTTTTTTAACTTTTGGAGTGAAATATGGGTTTATTTTTTTATTTACATATTAAAAAATTTAATATTTGGAACTTAATAATAATTATAATTATTTTTTGTGATAATGGAATTTTTTTAATGTTACACTCAAAAAAATGTTTACACTAAAAAAAAATAGTAAAATTCACTGGAGATTTTGCTGTTACTACAGAAAAATTTATTCTTTTTTGCTGTCAGATTTGATAATTTTAAAAAACATTTTAAAAATAAAAACTGCAATAGATTTTATTAGCATTTGTAACAATAGTAGGTTCTATTTATTATTATTTTTAACCGACTTCAAAAAGGAGGAGGTTATCAATTCGAATGGTGTTGCTTTTTTTATGTTTGTTCCACGATAACCATTTCTGAACCAATTTTAAAAATTCTTTTTTTTGTTTGAAAGGGTTTGCTTGCAGGTGGGACCCATTTAATTTTTATGAAGATCGGACGGACATACGGTTTTTTATTTACCGTTATCTATATTTTTTCTGTGCTTCTCTTATAAATTGTTGAATAACTTCGTGATTTATGAATCAATTTTAAAAATAATTTTTTTATTTGGCTTGCAGAAAAATATATTTAAGGTAAAAAAAATTAAAATTTCAGAAATTGATTGAGATATATCGGGGATATATAGCATAAACCGATTTTTAAGAATATATCGAATATGGGTGTCAAAATTTAGCTCTGTTAATGGAAAAACATTATAGATTTAGCATAAACCGATTTTTTAGAAGATTAACAAGATTTTCAAAATTCTTTCTTTCAATCAAAAAAGTGCAACAACATTAGTTATATTAAACATTTTTGAAAGTTAATCCAACATTTTATTTGGCCGAAATTTTGAAGTCGGTTTTTTTTTAAAGAATTATTTACTAATACTATGTTTTTCGTACTTAAATAACAATGAAGGCAATTATAATTATTATTCATTTGAAACAAATATTGATTGCAAATATTCTATATTTTGTTCTGCGCTATTTCTGTTCTTTAGTAGTTTTTTGGCTTCTTCATCTAAATCCCGATGTTCCACTTTCCATTGATTTCGAATATTGGATATGAACGGATCTGATGTTGCCAATAATAAATTAAATAGATCTTCATTTGTGGAATTTCGTGAAATTTTTCTAGTATTTTGCTCTCTATAAAATCTGTAATCCTTGTTCCTTTTTTCCTGAGCTTCCTCTGATAGATCTCCAAGTGGCACCAAATGATATTTAATGATATCTTCTCCATGATAAAGGATTTTGTGAACTGTTGCAGACATATTTCTCTATGGGTAGTTGGTTGTATATATTTTTGCAGTTTCCTTAGCATAATCTCCAAATTGTCTAGCGTCAATTTCTTCATTGCACGCAAGTACTTCTAGAATTATTTTAAATCTGAAAATAAGGTTTAAATCCACTCCTGTTATTTCAGATGCTGTTTCTGGATCTAAAAAGAATCTTCGTGCGGTATTGTCATCATTTGTATTGCCTGACCCTTGTTTTGGCTGATCTATAATTAATCCAAATTTGCGATATTCATCTTGAACATGTTTCTTTTTTGAACTTCTTAACTCTTTGTTGGTTCCATTGTTTCTTATGGATCCTGAAGACCCGAAATCCAAATCATAACTGATTTTTAGTATATGTTCCATAAGTCGTCATTTGATCCACAGTAAAAAATCATGAAAAAATATGTGATGCTCTTGGTAGTCACAGCTAAATTCAAGTGCGGCCGAAAGGGTTAATATCAGGTAAAACTAATTAGTATCTGGCCAATATTGGGTTTTTTTTCTTTAGTGGTTTAATGTCGCGATTATTATTATAAAATTGTTTATGACTTTGGTTGACCCTAACAGTTGATAACAGGTATATTAGAAAGAGATCATATGTTTACTGCAGAACCTATTGTGATATTTTTATGACTTATTTGTTTTGCTAATCAAAACAAAGCCATAAAACCCTTTCCCAGGTATTATATTTAATTATTTTAGTTTTACGTAGTCTAAAGTAAAGAAACATAAACCTTTAGGCGAAAAAGTGAAAATTTAATACACCATTGTATACGAGTAACTATAGGGCTGTTGAAATTATCGTAATTTGAATTTTTTTAGAGTAATTTCATTAAAATTAAAAAAGTGTTCTACCGGCGGGTCGTGGCGGGTGCAAAAGTATATATAGGGTTAAAGAAGACACTTTCACCTTTCTTCGGGTGGTACACGTTTCTTGTTCCCTTTTGTTCCCTAGAAGTTCTATTCCACTAAAGTTTAAATTTCAGAAAAATATAGTAGTTTCATAAATATTTCAGAACGCCCCTAATATTAAACGCTAGAGCGGTAACCACTTACAACAACTAAAGACTATAATCCTACCAACATTATAAAAAAGACCGCAGGCCATTATCGATGATAGCTTGCGAGTAGTAACCATTTATTTTTGACAAAAAACAAATAAAAAACACCTTTTTCTGAAATTAAAAAAATAGTTGAGTTTGACAGCATGCCACGCCCACAATTTTTAATAGTTTAACCTAATTTTTTGGCTACCTTAATATGGATATATTAGCTCCAAAAAGGTGTAAAAATTTTAAAAATCGGTGACAAAAAAAAAATCGACTTTTGGCCAATGAAAAACGATTTTCAGCCACTGTGCGCCGCCACAAGCGTAAATGAATATTCCCCCCCCCCCCAAAAAACAAAAACCTTACAACGTGGTAGATTATTGTAGGTTACTACCATGTGTACATCAAGAACCTTGGAGTAACACAATTGGTTAGGGACAATAGTAACGAAGGTATAGACGTATTTTATCTTACCTCAATTTTATGCACTATGTAAAACTTATAACTTTAAGTAACTCTTTTTAGCCTGTAATAAACTCAACGTTCGAAATGAAAACATGTGGAGTTTATTATAATTTTAATTAGTAAAGTTATTTATTTAATATTCTGTAGGTTTAAGAAGTAATTCAGTTGCTGTATAAAAAGGGAATGACTTAAAAGATAATCTACAATAAGCAAGACGACAGCAAAAGGTTTCCAGTAATCCATTTACTGTTGTTAATAACTGTATACATACAAACTCTTGGCAAAAGCTTTTTATAAGCTTTACTCATTTTAAGAGTACATAAATAGTTTGATCTCTGCGATACAGTATATACCCTACAACTACCCCCTTCATAAATTTGTTTCTCACTATAATACAGTCATTAAATATGTCATTTTACAATGCTTAAAAATATATTGGATCAGTAAACAAAAAATATATGTATATATTTAACAATAATTCTTGGTAAACAAAAAATAGGGCCTTAAACTAATGTACGATTTTTTTTATATATGTATTTTGAATTATAAATGCTATATAAAATTTTAACTATACATTATAATATTCTGGTTTTTCTTTTCCTTAAATTATATTTTACATTTTCTTTTAAAATTATATTTTCATTTGGTATTTCTTCAGAAGTTATATTTTCTTCTTTATTATTTTCAATATTAGTTAATTTAACTGGATCTTCAATACTTTGTTGGATACTTTTTTTTTTTTTTTTTAATACATTTCATTTATTTATTGAATCTTCAGAAATGAAATGACAATAAGTTTTCGAATCTTAATACTAAAAGAAAATAATAAGTCCAGCCAGTGCTAGACAAAATATTATGATACTACAAAAAATTTATATCCACGATCCAGTCATCTGTTTTGCGCTTGAGTTAAAGCAAGGGTATCCCTCCTTCTCAACCGAACATGGCCACTAAAGTTAAGGATGTCTCGTGCAAGTGGGGTTGGATGGTGTTCAAGTTTGCTGACATATTTTGAGGCGTATTTTGTAAGTTCGACTTTCACCAAAGGAATGCCTAGATCTTTGTGAATTCTAGAATTTTTAACGTACCATGGAGCTGCAGTAATTGTACATAGAATCTTATTTTGACCCCTTTGAATTTTTTCAATGTTGGATGTTGAGGCAGAACCCCATAATTGAATTCCATAACACCAGATTAGCTTTAGAATTGCATTGTACAACAAAAGTTTGCAATCCAACTTTAATGTAGAATTTCTGCCGATTAGCCAATTAATTTGCACTGCTTTTAATCTCATCTGGGTAAGTTTTGCGTCGATATGAGACTTCCAAGTTAAACGACGATCGAGGTGGATTCCGAGGTATTTGACTTCATTGTGTTGCGGGATAATTTGATTATTTATTCTGATGAACGAGCAGGTATCTTTTCGCAATGTGAAAGTTATATGAATACATTTCTGTTCGTTAACCCTGATTTTCCAAAGCTCAAGCCAATTCTCTATCTTATAAACATATTTCTGCAAGTTCTGTGATGCTATTTGATGGTCCTTATGAACGCTAATAAAGGCTGTATCGTCTGCAAAAGTTGAAGTATGTATTATGGGGTCTGACGGCATATCGGATGCATAAATCAAATATAAAGTTGGACCCAGTATGCTATCCTGGGGTACTCCTGCTTCAATTGGCTGAGCGGGGCTTAAAAAATCGCCTTCTTTGATTGTAAATTTGCGACTATATAAATAACTTTTCATAAGTTTGTGGGTGTTAGCAGGCAGAGTTAATTTAATTTTATGCATTAAACCTTCATGCCAGACTTTGTCGAACGCTTGGGAAACATCAATGAAAAGCGCGGAACAGAATTTTGCTCTTCAAACGACCGTCTTATCACATTTACCAATCTGTGTGTTTGTTCCATGGTACTGTGTTTAGCTCTGAACCCGAATTGGCGATTTGGGATACATTGAGTGTCGTTCAGAATTGGAATCAACTTAGCCAATAACAATTTTTCAAACAGTTTTGAAATTGTCGGCAGTAGACTAATTGGCCTATCTACTTTAGTGGGGTCCTTCCCTGGTTTAGGAATCATGGTAATCATAGATACCTTCCAATCTGCAGGATAGTATTCTAGGCGTAAAATAGCATTGAAAATAAATAGGATAATTCTTCTAGCTACACGAGGTAACTCCACAAGCATTTTGTTGCTGATTTTATCCATACCTGGAGCTTTTTTAAGATTCAGAGTACCAATAGCGCTTTGAACATTATTAAAGCTAAGTCTTAGAGGTACAGGAGGTCTAATAACGAGTGGAGGCAAATCAGATGCATTATTTGAGTTGTTTATAGTAAACACATTTCTCAAATGGTTAACAAATAGTCGGATTTCGCAGAGGAGGCTTTCCTCTAACTGGTCTTTTTAAACCTCGTGCCGCCTTCCATAACGAATAGTCAGATTGTGGGGTACTATCAAGACCCTCCAAGTAAAATTTAAGTGAAGCCATTTTTTGGGTTTCTAAGAAATTTCTTAGTATATCTCTGCATACCTGTAGCCTAGCTTTCAGTTCAGGAGACCTGTGAATTTGCCACTCTCTTCTAACTCTTCTTTTTTCTGATAGGAGATGTTCGAGTTCAGAGAAATAAGTTCTATTTCTCCCACTTCTGCACTCAACGTCGTATGTGGAGGCGTGATGTACAGCTCTTCGTATGTCCTCAGTAAACTTGCCAATCGACCCATCAATATCCTCAGTAGTTCTCAACACTACATTTTCCGTGCAGTGGGAACTTAAATACTTTTTATACTTTATCCAACTTACTCTGGTTTTAGATATGTCCCGAAATGGAGAGCCATTCCCTTGAAGGAAACGCATTGAAATATTAGTAGGAGAGTGATCTGAAGACAAGTCTAATGAAGGCTCCACTTGTATCGATTCTACAGGGATATTTTTCACTACTCCGAAGTCAATAACATCGGGAATCTTCCGTCGGTCCGTCGGCCAGTAGGTGGGATGCCCGCTTGAGAGTACATCTAATCCCATTTTGGCAATGGTGTTGAAGAGTTCGCGACCCTTCGGGGTCACCAGACGTGAACCCCAAAAAGTGTGTTTGGCGTTAAAGTCACCAGCAACTAAAAATTTAGCTCCAAGGGAATTGAAGAAGCTGTAGTATTGGTGTTCTTTTATTGAAAATCGAGGCGGCGAATAAATTGATGATAAAACAAAATTGTACTGACAGAATTCAATACAAATGTTTGTTGCTTGTAGGTAATCCTCACATATGTTGTTCATTAAATAATGTTTTATTCTGTTCTTTATAAGAATTGCCGAACCTCCACATGCTCTTCCGCGTGGATCTTTAGTATCATATAACACGTAGCCATTAATTTTGAAGTACGCTGTCGCCGTCAAGTGAGTTTCAGCAATCATCATGACATCAATCTGCTTATCCATCAGGAAGTGTTCCAGTTCGTTTTTATGTTGGCTGTTGAATTATAACTTGTTTTTTAAATGAATATAGCAATCGTTTATAAATATGTTTATGTATGTAAAATTTTGTTTAAAAATTGATTATTCCGAATCAAACAATTACAAAATAAACAACTGAATTTCCTTTTATAAATACTTAAAATATCTGAAGTCAATAGGTTATGGGCGAAAATAAGGAATTGGCAAACGGTATTCCGCAATTTAATGGTTGTGGGTATGATAACTGGCAATTCAGGGTCAAGATTCATTCGGATTCTATGAATATTTTGGACGTTCTAACCGATGATCCACCATTAGAACCAGCTGCAAGAGCCGAATTTTTTAAACGGGATAAGAAGGCTAAAGATCGTTTAGTAAGTTATATTCATGCTGACTGTTTAAGTTATGTTCGAGACAAAGAAACCGCTAAAGAAATGTGGACGAATTTGGAATTGGTTTTTGCTCAAAAATCTGTGATAAATCAATTGCTATTGCGAAGACAATTAGCCACACTTCGTATGAAGTCTGGGGATTCTATAAAATTGCATTTGGAACAATTTGAAAATATAAGAAGATAAGATTATTATTATTATTCTTATTATTGTTATTATTATTATTATCTTCTTCTAAATTATTTGAATTAAACTTTGAATTTACTATTAATTACAAATGAATTATGAAAGATTTTCTTTAAGTTTAAAGAAATAAAAAACAGTTTGGAATTTTATGTAAACTTGTTAATTTGTAAATATCATTTATATACAAAACTTAACGAATATAAATAACCGTTATAATGTTGTACTAAAAAAGCCTTTAAGGCAAATATGAAAATTTATAAAATTCAGTAGCAATACAGAAACGTAAAGGTGAGCATCATAATAAATCTCTTTTATATATTAAACACTAATCCCCTTGTGTTTTTATTTCTTTCCTTTTCTCGAAAATAACTTTATAATTTCTCAATCCTGAGAAATTATAAAATATTAGTTTATTAATCAACCGATTAATAAGGAGCAAAATTAGAAGATGCTGATTTAATTACACAAATTTTTTTGTCATTGCCTGAAAAATTTGATCCCCTAGTGACAGCGTTACAAAACATAGATAATAACAAACTTACATTTGGCTTTATAAAGGAGCGATTAATAGGTGAAGAAATTAAACTAAATGATCGCGTTGATGATGAAAAAGGTGAAAAGACAGCATTCTCAAGTAAAAAACATTTTAAGAAAAAGTTTAATGGAAAGTGTTACAAATGTAATAAGTTCGGTCACCAAGCGAAAGATTGCAACACTCGTGAAGCTCGAGCTGCCGATAACAAATTCTGTTTTATGGCTGGTAATAGTTCCAATAAAAGTTATGGAGGCTCAAAAGTTAGATTTAAATTAGATTCTGGTGCTAGTGATCATCTTGTTAACGAAAGTTGGTACATTTCTGAACTTAAGAAACTTGATGTTCCTATTAAAATCAACATTGCAAAGGACAATATATCAGTATCAGCTACAGCAAGCGGTCAAATACATTGTAAAACGGATTCTGAATATGATATTGAAATTAAAGATACTATATGCACCAGATCTAAGAGATAATCTTATGTCAGTACGAAAATTAACAAAAGCTGGTGCTGAGGTAAAGTTCGTTGACAATCGAGCATTAATTATGAAAGATAGGGAACTCATTGGTACAGCATATTTGAATGGAAATTTATATGAAATTGAAATCATAATTGAAAAGCCTGTAGCTAATATGTGTAATGAGGACTATGAAGTTTTATGGCATCGTCGACTTGGTCATATAGGAAAACTAGGATTAGATTCATTAGTCAAAAGTAACATGATTCCAAAACTAAATAAGAAATTAAAATCGAATGATTTTTGTGACGTTTGCGTTAAAGCAAAACATTCTCGTGATCCTTTTGATGGTAATCGTAATAAAGCAACAAGAATATTGGAACGTATTCATACGGATGTATGTGGACCGATCGATCCTGTTGCTGTGGATGGGTCTCGTTATATTGTGTCATTCATTGATGACTTCAGTCACTTTGCTGTCATTTATCTTTTAGAAAAGAAATCTCAAGTTTTTAAATCATTCAAAGAATATGAGGGCATGGCAACAGCAATGTTTGGTTCAAAAATTTCAAAAATCACTTCAGATCAGGGTCGTGAATATCTTTCAAAAGAACAGCAAGAGTGGTATAAGGAAAAAGGTATACAAATTGAAACCACAATTTCTTATAGTCCTCAGCAAAATGGTGTAGCTGAGAGATTCAACCGTACATTGATGGAAAAGGTAAGAGCAATGCTTTTTGAATCGTATGTACCAAAAAATATGTGGAATGAAGGCGCACTAGATGCAACATACACAATAAATAGATGCCCATCAAGTTCGCTACAAAACTTTCAAACACCTGCTGAAATATGGTTTGGAAAGAAGCCTGATTTGTCGAAATTACGTGTCTTCGGATGTAAGGCGTATGCATGGATTCCCAGTCAATGTAGAAAGAAACTTGATCGTAGAAGTCATAAGGCAGTGATGATTGGTTACACTCATAATGGATACCGACTTTGGGATGTGAAAAATAGAAAAGTTTTTACCTCACGCGATATTAAATTTGATGAATCATGTTTTCCGTTTAAAAATAATATAAAAGAACAAAACGAATGTGTTGTCGTAAGCCATCAGCAAGAGGGAAGTAGTGATGATGAAGATGGTGCTGCGGCTCAGTTAAGTGCTGAAGTTGAATCAAATGGTGAAAATGGTGTTTTTGTTGAATGTAATAGACGAAGTTGTGATGATGAACAAAATAACCATGAAGTTAGATTAGATGAAGTTGATTCCAGCATTTTAACTGATGATGATGATGTGGTTAAAATTCAAGATTCTGTTTCTACTGAAGCATCCACTGCGCTCCCATCGCAAGAAGAAAACAGTATTGAACATGTTAGGCGTAGTGGTCGGGAGCGCAAATTTCCAAGTAAGTTATTATACCCTTCACCATCGTGAGAAGGGTATATATAAGTTTGTCATTCCGTGTGAAATTTCCACAATATAATTTTCCGACCCTATAAAGTATATATATTCTGGATCCTTATAGATAGCGAAGTCGATTAAGCCATGTCCGTCTGTCTGTCTGTCTGTCTGGATGTTGAAATCAGTTTTTTGAAGTCCCAAGATATGTTCGGGATCCAAACCTTCAATAATTCTGTCAGAAGTGCTTTCGAGAAGTTTGCTATTTAAAATCAGCAAAATCGGTTTAGGTCAACCAGAGTTATGAACCAATATGTGAGACCACCTCTATAAAAATTTGATATTTTTCGTCCATTTTATTGCAATATTTTGAAATATATTGCAGATAATACCATGAAATTTTGTATACGTTGTTTGTACTATAAAAGAAGAAAGTGTGCGGAAAATAGTAAAAATCGGTCCATGATTTCTCATAGCCCCCATACAAATATATATATATTCCCGAAATATGGCTTAATGATAAATAAATGCCTATAAAATTGGAATATCAAGACAAAATTCAGCAAAAATAAGTTTTATACAAAAAGAAATCACAAACCGAAATTTTTTTTAGTTCGGTCCATATTTGACCATAGACCCCATATAAAGTCCACTTACAAAATTCACTTAAATACGCATAAAACAGATATAAATAATGTTAAACGGCTAAAATTTGACATAAATACTCTTTATAGGCAAATAAATTGTTGTACTAAATTTTATGGTGGTCGGCCCACAACTGGTCATAGCTCCCATACAAGGACCACATCTGAAAAAGACATTATTCCCTATATATATTGTATAAATATCGTTACCGACTCAAAACTTTGTACAGATTATTTACATATATACAAAAATCATTCCACACAATTTTGTTAATTTCGGTCTATTTTTAACCGTATGCCCCATATAAAGCCCTCTTCCGAAAATCACTTTAACACTCATAAATCGCTTATAAATAAGGGTACCAATCCAAAATTTTACACGGATCATTTACATACATGCCTAAATCAAACTGCTGGATTTTGAGAACATCGTTCCATATTTGACTATATCCCCCACATAAGGTCCACTACCGAAATCCACGTTAATACTAATATATATCTTAAATATACCGTTATTACGTTGAAATTCTACGTGCAATATCCCCATATGCATGAAAATAACTGTTCCAAAATTTAAGAAAATCGGCCCATAATTTGTCATACCTGCCATATAGAAGCATTTCCAAAAACAAATAAATTCGGGTCAAAAAATATTCTTTTCGGATTTAACCCATATTCAGTCCATATTTTATAATCATGATATATATCGTTGGAAAGCTATTTTTAATACCTTTTATTTAATGTATTACAAATTATCAGCTACCCAGTAGCTCCCGAGATATAGGCCTATATATTTTCAACTTTAAGGGCCCGCCCCCTCGAAAATAGGCGTGGCCGCCAAAAAAATTTTTTTTTGCTGGTATCTTTTCTAAAATCCCTTTTTTTTTTTTAACAAAATCACTAAAACCGAATTGTACCCCTTTTTTTATACCCTTCACCATCGTGAGAAGGGTATATATAAGTTTGTCATTCCGTGTGAAATTTCCACAATATAATTTTCCGACCCTATAAAGTATATATATTCTGGATCCTTATAGATAGCGAAGTCGATTAAGCCATGTCCGTCTGTCTGTCTTTCTGTCTGGATGTTGAAATCAGTTTTTTGAAGTCCCAAGATATGTTCGGGATCCAAACCTTCAATAATTCTGTCAGAAGTGCTTTCGAGAAGTTTGCTATTTAAAATCAGCAAAATCGGTTTAGGTCAACCAGAGTTATGAACCAATATGTGAGACCACCTCTATAAAAATTTGATATTTTTCGTCCATTTTATTGCAATATTTTGAAATATATTGCAGATAATACCATAAAATTTTGTATACGTTGTTTGTACTATAAAAGAAGAAAGTGTGCGGAAAATAGTAAAAATCGGTCCATGATTTCTCATAGCCCCCATACAAATATATATATTCCCGAAATATGGCTTAATGATAAATAAATGCCTATAAAATTGGAATATCAAGACAAAATTCAGCAAAAATAAGTTTTATACAAAAAGAAATCACAAACCGAAATTTTTTTAGTTCGGTCCATATTTGACCATAGACCCCATATAAAGTCCACTTACAAAATTCACTTAAATACATATAAAACAGATATAAATAATGTTAAACGGCTAAAATTTGACATAAATACTCCTTATAGGCAAATAAATTATTGTACCAAATTTTATGGTGGTCGGCCCAGAAATGGTCATAGCCCCCATACAAAAATCTTCCCGAAATATTGCTCAATTATACATAAATGCCTATAAAATTGGAATATCAAGACAAAATTCAGCAAAACTAAGTTTTGTGCAAAAATAAATCGCAAAACGAAATTTTTTTTAGTTCGGTCCATATTTGACCATAGACCCCATATAAAGTCCACTTACAAAATTCACTTAAATACATATAAAACAGATATAAATAATGTTAAACGGCTAAAATTGGACATAAATACTCCTTATAGGCAAATAAATTATTGTACCAAATTTTATGGTGGTCGGCCCAGAAATGGTCATAGCCCCCATACAAAAATCTTCCCGAAATATTGCTCAATTATACATAAATGCCTATAAAATTGGAATATCAAGACAAAATTCAGCAAAACTAAGTTTTGTGCAAAAATAAATCGCAAAACGAAATTTTTTTTAGTTCGGTCCATATTTGACCATAGACCCCATATAAAGTCCACTTCCAAAATTCACTTAAATACATATAAAACAGATATAAATAATGTTAAACGGGTAAAATTTTACATAAATACTCTTTAGAGGCAAATAAATTGTTGTACTAAATTTTATGGTGATCGGCCCACAACTGGTCATAGCTCCCATACAAGGACCACATCTGAAAAAGACATTATTCCCTATATATATTGTATAAATATCGTTACCGACTCAAAACTTTGTACAGATTATTTACATATATACAAAAATCATTCCACACAATTTTGTTAATTTCGGTCTATTTTTAACCGTATGCCCCATATAAAGCCCTCTTCCGAAAATCACTTTAACACTCATAAATCGCTTATAAATAAGGGTACCAATCCAAAATTTTACACGGATCATTTACATACATGCCTAAATCAAACTGCTGGATTTTGAGAATATCGGTCCATATTTGACTATATCCCCCACATAAGGCCCACTACCGAAATCCACGTTAATACTAATATATATCTTAAATATACCGTTATTATGTTGAAATTCGACGTGAAATATCCTCATATGCATGAAAATAACTGTTCCAAAATTTAAGAAGATCGGCCCATAATTTGTCATACTTGCCAGATAGAACCATTTCCAAAAACAAATAAATTCGGGTCAAAAAATATTCTTTTCGGATTTAACCCATATTCGGTCCATATTTTATAATCATGATATATATCGTTGGAAAGCTATTTTTAATACCTTTTATTTAATGTATTACAAATTATCAGCTACCCAGTAGTTCCCGAGATATAGGCCTATATATTTTCAACTTTTTTTTGCTGGTATCTCTTCTAAAATCCCTTTTTTTTTTTAACAAAATCACTAAAACCGAATTGTACCCCTTTTTTATACCCTTCACCATCGTGAGAAGGGTATATATAAGTTTGTCATTCCGTGTGAAATTTCCACAATATAATTTTCCGACCCTATAAAGTATATATATTCTGGATCCTTATAGATAGCGAAGTCGATTAAGCCATGTCCGTCTGTCTGTCTGTCTGTCTGGATGTTGAAATCAGTTTTTTGAAGTCCCAAGATATGTTCGGGATCCAAACCTTCAATAATTCTGTCAGAAGTGCTTTCGAGAAGTTTGCTATTTAAAATCAGCAAAATCGGTTTAGGTCAACCAGAGTTATGAACCAATATGTGATATTTATACAATATATATAGGGAAAAATGTCTTTTTCAGATGTGGTCCTTGTATGGGAGCTATGACCAGTTCTGGGCCGACTGCCATAAAATTTAGTACAACAATTTATTTGCCTATAAAGAGTATTTATGTCAAATTTTAGCCGTTTAACATTATTTATATCTGTTTTATGCGTATTTAAATAAATTTTGGAAGTGGACTTTATATGGGGTCTATGGTCAAACATGGACCGAACTAAAAAAAATTTCGTTTTGCGATTTCTTTTTGTGTGAAAATTATTTTAGCTGAATTTTGTCTTGATATTCCAATTTTATAGGCATTTATTTATCATTAAGCCATATTTCGGGAAGATTTTTGTATGGGGGCTATGACCATCACCATAAAATTTGGTACAATAACTTATTTGTCTATAAAGAGTATTTTTGTCAAATTTTAGCCGTTTAACATTATTTATATCTGTTTTATATGTATTTAAGTGAATTTTGTAAGTGGACTTTATATGGGGTCTATGGTCAAATATAGACCGAACTAAAAAAAATTTCGATTTGTGATTTCTTTTTGTATAAAACTTATTTTTGCTGAATTTTGTCTTGATATTCCAATTTTATAGGCATTTATTTATCATTAAGCCATATTTCGGGAATATATATATTTGTATGGGGGCTATGAGAAATCATGGACCGATTTTTACTATTTTCCGCACACTTTCTTCTTTTATAGTACAAACAACGTATACAAAATTTCATGGTATTATCTGCAATATATTTCAAAATATTGCAATAAAATGGACGAAAAATATCAAATTTTTATAGAGGTGGTCTCACATATTGGTTCATAACTCTGGTTGACCTAAACCGATTTTGCTGATTTTAAATAGCAAACTTCTCGAAAGCACTTCTGACAGAATTATTGAAAGTTTGGATCCCGAACATATCTTGGGACTTCAAAAAACTGATTTCAACATCCAGACAGACAGACAGACGGACATGGCTTAATCGACTTCGCTATCTATAAGGATCCAGAATATATATACTTTATAGGGTCGGAAAATTATATTGTGGAAATTTCACACGGAATGACAAACTTATATATACCCTTCTCACGATGGTGAAGGGTATAAAAAGGGGTACAATTCGGTTTTAGTGATTTTGCTCAAAAAAAAAAAAAAAAAACAAAATCAAATAGGGCTTTTAGAGAAGATACCAGCAAAAAAAAAATTTGTTGGCGGTCACGCCTATTTTCGAGGGGGCGGGCCCTTAAAGTTGAAAATATATAGGCCTATATCTCGGGATCTACTGGGTATCTGATAATTTGTAATACATTCAATAAAAGGTATTAAAAATAGCTTTCCAACGATATATATCATGATTATAAAATATGGACCGAATATGGGTTAAATCCGAAAAGAATATTTTTTGACCCGAATTTATTTGTTTTTGGAAATGCTTCTATATGGCAGGTATGACAAATTATGGGCCGATTTTCTTAAATTTTGGAACAGTTATTTTCATGCATATGGGGATATTTCACGTAGAATTTCAACGTAATAACGGTATATTTAAGATATATATTAGTATTAACGTGGATTTCGGTAGTGGACCTTATGTGGGGGATATAGTCAAATATGGACCGATATTCTCAAAATCCAGCAGTTAGATTTAGGCATGTATGTAAATGATCCGTGTAAAATTTTGGATTGGTACCCTTATTTATAAGCGATTTATGAGTATTAAAGGGATTTTCCGAAGAGGGCTTTATATGGGGCATACGGTTAAAAATAGACCGAAATTAACAAAATTGTGTGGAATGATTTTTGTATATATGTACATGATCTGTACAAAGTTTTGAGTCGGTAACGATATTTATACAATATATATAGCGAATAATGTCTTTTTCAGATGTGGTCCTTGTATGGGAGCTATTACCAGTTGTGGGCCGATCACCATAAAATTTAGTACAACAATTTATTTGCCTCTAAAGAGTATTTATGTAAAATTTTACCCGTTTAACATTATTTATATCTGTTTTATATGTATTTAAGTGAATTTCGGAAGTGGACTTTATATGGGGTTTATGGTCAAATATGGACCGAACTAAAAAAAATTTCGTTTTGCGATTTATTTTTGCACAAAACTTAGTTTTGCTGAATTTTGTCTTGATATTCCAATTTTATAGGCATTTATGTATAATTGAGCAATATTTCGGGAAGATTTTTGTATGGGGGCTATGACCATTTCTGGGCCGACCACCATAAAATTTGGTACAATAATTTATTTGCCTATAAGGAGTATTTATGTCCAATTTTAGCCGTTTAACATTATTTATATCTGTTTTATATGTATTTAAGTGAATTTTGTAAGTGAACTTTATATGGGGTCTATGGCAGTGATGTTCAAAAATAAAATGTAGATGTATTTGTGAGAGATTTTGCACAGCAAACATATTGTCAAACGCTTAAAATCAGAAAAAAGTAAAGAATTTTTTCCAAATATAAACACCTTATGAAACAATATCAGGGACCGTAAATAACAATTATCAATATCGAAAACCAATTTTAGAACAGTTATTTTGATAAAAAACAAAAATAAGTCTATCTAAAACAGTTTTTTATTTTTCGTCTTCAATTGTAATTGAATCGCGTGTGTTTGCTATGCTTCGATCAATGGGAAGCAACAACAATGCTTAACAAATTTCTGAAAAAAATGACGATAATCCGTCGCATGTGTTCTCATCGCTTGCTCAACGACGACTGAATGAATGTTTTTAAAAGAGCATAACAAATGTGTGTAAATTTTTCAAACAATTGTTGTATGGGCTGAACATCACTGGTCTATGGTCAAATATGGACCGAACTAAAAAAAATTTCGTTTTGCGATTTATTTTTGCACAAAACTTAGTTTTGCTGAATTTTGTCTTGATATTCCAATTTTATAGGCATTTATGTATAATGGAGCAATATTTCGGGAAGATTTTTGTATGGGGGCTATGACCATTTCTGGGCCGACCACCATAAAATTTGGTACAATAATTTATTTGCCTATAAGGAGTATTTATTGCAAATTTTAGCCGTTTAACAGTATTTATATCTGTTTTATATGTATTTAAGTGAATTTTGTAAGTGGACTTTATATGGGGTCTATGGTCAAATATGGACCGAACTAAAAAAAAATTTCGGTTTTTGATTTCTTTTTGTATAAAACTTATTTTTGCTGAATTTTGTGTTGATATTCCAATTTTATAGGCATTTATTTATCATTAAGCCATATTTCGGGAATATATATATTTGTATGGGGGCTATGAGAAATCATGGACCGATTTTTACTAATTTCCGCACACTTTCTTCTTTTATAGTACAAACAACGTATACAAAATTTCATGGTATTATCTGCAATATATTTCAAAATATTGCAATAAAATGGACGAAAAATATCAAATTTTTATAGAGGTGGTCTCACATATTGGTTCATAACTCTGGTTGACCTAAACCGATTTTGCTGATTTTAAATAGCAAACTTCTCGAAAGCACTTCTGACAGAATTATTGAAGGTTTGGATCCCGAACATATCTTGGGACTTCAAAAAACTGATTTCAACATCCAGACAGACAGACAGACGGACATGACTTAATCGACTTCGCTATCTATAAGGATCCAGAATATATATACTTTATAGGGTCGGAAAATTATATTGTGGAAATTTCACACGGAATGACAAACTTATATATACCCTTCTCACGATGGTGAAGGGTATAAAAAGGGGGCTATGAAGTAGGCGTGAATCATAGTTGTATTGTGACGTTAACAGTATTAAGAGCAATATAATACCAAATAAAAAAAAATACGTTGCAACGAACAAATTTGTATAGAGAACAAAAAGTATAAAACTTTCAAAAATTTGGCGTGAAAAGGGGCGTGGCTTAAGAAATCTTTATTTTTACCTCGCCTGGAGTATATAATGTTTATACAAATTGAAGTAAATCTGTTAAAAACTATATGGGAGCAATTACATAATTTTTAAAAAGTAAAAATGGGCGTGGTCAAAAAAAAGTACCCTATTAATCATACCAAAGTCCCAGTTAAATGCTGTGAAAATTTTAAAAGTATCGGTCCAGAGGTTTGGTCTCCAAAAACAATATTTTAAAAAAGTGGGAGTAAAAGTGGGCGTGGTAAAAAAAGTACCCTACTATTCCTTCCAGAGTCACAGTAACATGCTGTGAAAATTTCATCAAAATCGGCTCAGCCGTTTTGGAGTCTATACGTTACATACATACATACATTGAATTTTATATATATAGATGTATTTCAAATGTATATTCAATCTGCATTTAATTATTATAATTACGGATAAAAAAAATCTATATTAATACAATGTAATAGGCTTATAATTATTGTAAAGAATACTTAACAGAATAATTAACAGAATACTTAACAGAAAATCAGCTGCTGGAGGATGTACAGGGGTGATGTCTGCTACGATGTTATTTGTGACATGGATGTTGTAGCTCACTGTTGTTGTAGCGCATGTCATTGTAGCTCATGTTGTTGTTGTTATATTTGTTGTATTTCAATGTTGTTGATGTTATACTTGTTGTAGTTCAATGCTGTTACACACCAGCAACTTCTTTAGATTGTTTATTTTTAAATTTGTTGTGTTTTAAGTTTTTATTTAGTTTTAGAGTTCAATTGTTATTTAATTAATGTATGGTTGCATGTATTTTTACTATTTATTATAAAATTCCCTTTTGCTTATTTTTAATTTTATTTTATAACAATATATTTATTTACAATTTGTTTGTTTTAAACTTGAATACGTTTGCTATCAGACAGGATGTATTTTACATATGTACTGTCAAATTTTCCATCTGTAAAAGTTGTACACATCGTGTGATACATATGAAACTTTGCATGTGTAAAATACATGTGGAAACACATATGTAATTTTTTCGATTAGACCACGCTCTATTTTCCTGTGACAAACATAAACAAAAACAGCTGTTTTGTTTTGAAACAAAATTGTTTGAAAAAATATATTGTAAAGTAAAATTAAAGAAAATGAATTTTTAATAAATTAAATTATGTTTATTATATTTATTGCAGTTAGATTGGCCAAAAGAAGCAATTTTTGAAATTTATACACGTTAAAAAGTCAGCTTTTGTTTACATTTATAGGTTATGTCATACGGAAAAACATAAGCAGGTGTGATAGCAAAAATTATGAATTGTATGTAAAATGGAAATTTTGACATACATACGGAATTACATATGGGTCAGAAAAGTGACAGTACATATGTAAAATACATCCCGTCTGATAGCACCTTTAATAGTTACATATGTATGTATTTATATACATAGGCTCAATATTTCTAAGTTTGTTTAATTTTTAGCACTTTTTGTCATGTACAATTAATGGAGGTTGTTGCGTGTTTGTTCATATTTTTGTGGTTAAACGCACTAACAAACTTTTATTTAATCTTATTTAAATTAATTATTTTGAGACTTCCCCTTTTCGTACTGCTTAAAGGTTAGTTTGAAGGGTTTATTTTAAGCCCTTGTGCTGTTTTGCAGGGGATCCATTTGTTTAGGACCTTTTTGGTTCTAATCAAATTAGAATTTAATTTTATTTTAGAGCTGGTTGTCAATAAAAGATTAGATTTTTATAATTTTATCTAGGTATAATATTTCTTTTTTTTATATGTTCGATGGTTGGTTTATATTAGATTATTTTATTTAATTGCACCTTTTCTTCTGTTTTGTTGTAAATTGTTTTAGGTTTTCATCCGCATTTAAATAATTAGTGAGATTTCACAACAGTTTATAATAGAAATTTGTTAACATTTATAGATTAATTAACTAACAATTTGTGTTCTTGTTTTCTCTTTATTTTGCCTTAATTATGCTTAATTTTATGGGTTTTGTGTAGGGTCTTATATTTCCCTTCATAATAGTTTTACGTCTTATAACACTTCCGACACATTTTTTTACACTTTGCATTGGGTCCTTTAACTTTATTTAAAAAATATTCTGAATTTCATTTAAATTCGTCCTTTACTTTGTTTTAAACCACTTTAAATTTCCTTTAATCTTTATTTAATTTCTCCCGTCAGGCGACTTTACACTTCAACTCTTAAGGCCCAACTATAATATGCATATGCTAGCTTAAGCAAACGTGCGAACACATATAAATTGTATGTGGCAAACTATAATGTACTTAACGAAACTTTTCGTTAAGTTTTTCAACTGTCATTTGCTTAAGCAAAAAGCGAAACTGATCGCACATTCTGTACGGAATCAGCTGTTTGTTGTTGTTTGTTTGTGTTTTGAACAAAATGGAAGAAAATATATTTATTTTAAATTTAATAGAAAATGCGGAAAAAATAAGTGCCTTTACAATAAAAGGGACCCTTTTTATTTTAACAAAAATGTCTTTCTGTTGCGGTTTATTTCTCTGACAGAACAAGAGCGTCTTCTTCTTTTACAGTGTAGTTCACTTATTTCTTTTAATGTGCACAGGCCTTCAAGCGCTAACTTTAATATTTTTATATTATTTAAATTTTTAAGTTTTTTCTCCATTTTTGCAAACACAATACGAAAATTAACAAAACATATGTAAACGTTTATTATTATTTACAATGTAGTGCTGCCACAGCTGTACATTTTAGTACTTTTGCCGATAAATTAAAAAAAAAAACTTATGCGTTTCGGGTACGAAGTTTTCTTTTAATTATAAAATAATATAATAATATTTATAAAATATAGTCATTTAATGGCTTTTTGTTAAAATAAAAACATATTTTTAAACATAAATGAGCAACTGTGGACAAAAAGTTTCAAAGTCATTGTAGCCACCTGAAAGTTAACTCTGAACTGGTTATGCATTTGACAGCCTTTTCGTTAACTTTTGCAATTTGCTTAAGCTTGCTTATGCATATTATAGTTGGGCCTTTATTTTGCAACTGCCTTTTCTACTTTCGATGATGCCTGTACAACTCATTAAAATTGTCATTTCGCAATAACAACCCAAAAAAATGTAACGGTTTTCACATTCTTTACATTTTTGGCATTCCATCGTAAGAATGTGTTTGTGTATAGCAACGGTGATGGTAAAAAAAAATCTCTACACATGCTAGTTAGTTGTGCACGTTGAGTACACGACGCAATTATGAGAGTGTGTATTTTTTTGGGTGAGAAAGAACGGGAAAGAAACATATATGAATGCGCAAAACAATTACGTTACATATTTTTCCTTCTTTTCTCGAACATTCTTTTGGTTTTTTTTCTGTTGTAAAAAATATCCTAACAACGAGAAAGAGAGTTGTTACCAATTAAAGAAAAGAATGGAATTCGAAATATGTCAGCGCAAATACACTGGGTGCATGGTATGTAACAAAATATGTTTGGCGCATATTCATAGTGTTACAGTACAGGTCGTATATATTAAACGAGGTAAAACATAAAAAAAATCCGTAACAGGTAAGTATGGTAATTTTCCATAAACCAACTCAAAAGGTGAGTATCCTGTATCTACATGTGGAGCGGTGTTATAAGCGAAAGTAAAATATGGAATCCAAGTGTCCCATTCGTAGTTGTTCGCTGTTGTCAACAAAAACTCATTTAAAACCCTATGGTTTCTTTCAATTGAACCTACTGTTTCGTGGTGGTATGGTGTTGAAAATACTTGTTTTATATTTAATAGTGAACATATGTTTCGCATAGTTTCATTCAAAAATTCAGTTCCTCTGTCAGACTTGAGTACCTTAAATTGACCATATTTTAAAATAAACTGTTCAACAATTGTTTCTGCAGTTGTAAGTGCATCTTTTGTCGGCATTGGGTATGCAACAACAAATTTTGTCAGCTCACATTGCATTGTTAAAATATATCGATATTCATTTGAAATTCTAAGTGGACCGACGGTATCAATTGAAATTACTTCAAAACTGTTATTTGGTGTATCTGTCAGTGTGAGTGGTTCTTTTGTATGCTTTGTTTGTTTATTTTTGTTGCATTTGTCACAGTGTGATACGAATTTCTTTACCATTTTGCTCATATTTTTCCAAATATAGCGTTGTTTGAGTTTTATGATTGTTTTTCTTATTCCTAAGTGGCCTGCGTGTGTGGTATTGTGGAATTCATTGATGAGTTTATATTTCAATATATTATCAGTTATTATTTTTGGTTCATTATATAATAAAATTTTAAGTTGAGGACTTTTGTTTATTCTTATCTTTGCATATGCTTCTTTTAAATTTGCAATTGTATATACCTTAAATATTTCATAATTTTTTGATAGCGCTAATTCTTTTATTCTTTCTTTCTTCATTTTAGATATCAGTTTCCTCAGAATCGAATCTAATTTCGCTGAGTTATCGCTGAATCTTGCATGCGTGTTATCATTTTGTGTGTTTTTGGCATGTAACTTCTTCATAATCGAATCTTATTTCGATGAATTATCGTTACATCCTTCTTTCATATAATTTTTATTTTGGGTACGTGATTTCTTCATGATCGAATCTAGTTTCGCTGAATTATCATCCCGTCCTATGTGCACAATATTATCTTCAATTCTTATATCGACGTCTTTTGTATTTTCAAATTCATTAAATTGCAATTTCTTTATGTTCTTAATATCATTTATAGATGTGCATTCCCATATTAGAAGTTGATCAGACTCCTGAGAGATGCTTTTTTCCATATTATTTCTTTTCGCGCGTGTTTCATTTATTTCTTTATTTGCCTCATGGTTTTTATCTATTTTATGGTTTGTCTCATTGTTGTTATTATTTATATTATTCCTGTCAATTGTTCTTTGCATGACCCTTGTAGTTATTAGTATTTTATGTTCTTTTTCATTTAGTTCTTTTGGTATCATTTCTTTTAGTACGTCTGAGTTAATTTCTATTCTAGATAGTGCGATCGCATTGGTGTTAATTTTTCCTTTTTTATATACAATGGAAAAATCATAATCGCTTAAATCTAATCTAATTCTAGTCATTTTTGATGAGGGGTTCTTATGTGAAAATAATGAAATTAGTGGTCTGTGGTCTGTCACCACTATAAATTTCCTACCGTATAGATATGGTCTAAAATAATTTATGCTCCAATGAATTGCAAGGAGTTCTTTTTCTATAATCAGTTTATTGAGATCGTGTTTTTGCAATGATTTACTGGCATATGAAATGGGTAGATCTTGGCCTATTTCGCTTTGTGACAAAACTGCACCTAACGCATAGTTAGAAGCGTCAGTTGTTAAAATGAAGGTTTTGTCAAAATTTGGATATTGTAACACTGGTGGATTCATTAATTTTTCTTTAAGTGTATCGAAAGCAATTTGGCATTTTTCTGTCCATATAAATTTTGTTGATTTTTTTAGTAGTCTGTTAAGTTCTTTGGCGATGTCAGCAAAATTTGGTATGAATTTTCTGTAGTAGTTGCAGAATGCAACGAATCGTCTTACTTCATCTGCGTTTTTTGGTGTTGGACAATTCTTTATGATTTCGTATTTGGATGGGTCTGTTTTTACGCCGTCTTTAGTAATCAAGTGACCCAAATAAACAACTTCTGGTTGTAGGAAGCAACATTTCTTTGGATTTAACTTTAAATTATACTTTTGTAGTCTGTCCAGTACTTTGATTAAGTTTTGATTGTGGTGATTTAGGCTACATCCGTATACAATTATATCGTCAACGTATAGAAATGCTTCTGAATCTAGTCCTGAGAGTGCTATAGTTAGCATTCTTTGAAAGCTATTTGAAGAAATTTTTAAACCGAATGGTAGTCGTTTGAATTGAAAATGTCCATTAGGTGTTGAAAATGCTGTTAATGATCTAGAGTTTTTGTCTAATTCAATTTGATGAAAAGAACTCGTCATGTCAAGTGTTGAGAACCATTTGGCTCTGCCTAGTTTGTCCAAAATGTCTTTTAATCTTGTCAAGGGAAATTTGTCACTTATTATTATGTCATTCAATTTGCGAAAATCTACTACAAGTCTTCATTTCTTCTTATCTTCAGTGCCTTTTTTTGGTACCAAAAGGAGTGGAGCATTGTATGGACTGACTGATGATTCTATTATGTCGTCATTAAACATTTTCTGTACTTGTTCATTAATTATTTCTGTACGTGTATGTGGTAGTCTGTAGTTTTTTATGTAAACTATATATTCTGATTGTAAAAATTGTTGACTGTTAATTTTTCGCCTTCCAAATGAAAAATGTTTTGATAATTTTTAAATATTTTTATCAATGTTGCTTTTGCATGTTCATCATTGGTATTTAGTTTTAGCTCATTAAGTATTTGTTTAAAACGTTCGTCATTGTTTATACTATTTTTATTGTCATTGTAATTTAATATTTCGTAGCTTGAAAGTGGCTCAGTATGCAGGTTAATGCCTTCTAGTGTTATTGATTCGTTTGTTGTGTTTAATAATTTAATGTGGGTTATGCCGTTTTTTGGTGCTATTGAATTGCTCAAGAAAATGCCTTCTTTTATTTCATTATTGAATATTACACAATCTTCAGTAAGGTTTAGTTTTATGGGGTGAATGATCTCTGTTCTGTGAGGTATAGTTATATTTAGTGTTTTGAATGACTTTGTTTGCATTGGCAATATTATTGTGTTAGTATTAATGAAAAGTGAAATTGTAAATGTTTCATAGTCAATTCTACAAAGATACTTTTTGAAGAAATCTCTTCCTAATATTCCGTCTGTTTCTTTGGGAAAACTCTCTTGTACTAATTGAAATTTGTGAATGCATGTTTCTTCTGATATGTTTAGTTTTAATTCTAGTGTTCCTATTGATTCTATTTCTTCTGAAGTGATACCCGTTAATTTGCAATTTTCTTCAGGTTTATATTGTTCTCCTGAGAATTCTTTACGCATACGACAGAGTGATATGTCGGCGCCAGTGTCTATTAGAAAAGTTAAATTGTTATTTTTGTATTTTATATTAACATAATTTGAATTATTATCGGATATTTTGTGAATTTTTAGTTTTGGCTCTCCGGGATATCTTGGTATTCTTGGTATCCCTGGCCTGTTTCTTTTCCCTCATATTGTATCATGTGTATATTTCTATTGTTCCTGTGTGTTTTGATAGCTTCTTCTAATGTTTGTATTGGGTGGATTATTTCTATTGGTGTAGTCATTGTTAAATCTGTTCGACATATTGTTGTTGTTTCTATTGTTATTGTGGTTATTATTTCTATTGAAATTGTTATTAAAATTATTTCCATTGTTTCTATAGTTATTATTTCTGTTAGAGTTAATATTATCATTGTTGTTTCTGTAATTGTTATTATGTTGTCTGTTATTATTGTAGTTAGGAAATCTGTTGCCATTTCTGTTGTAATTTCGTTGTTGATACTGTGGTTCTTCTTTTCTCATGTATAAAATTGAGTTATGAGTCAGTTTGTTTTCATTTTCAAGTTCTAAAGCAAGGTCAGATGCTTCATTCAAAGATGTTGGTCGGGCTGCGTAAATGGTCGATTTAAAGTTCTTGAATAAATCTAATGCTAATTTATTATTCAATCTAATTATTGAATTTTTTTCAGCCTGTGTGGAATTATTTCCTAATTCCTCTATGCCTAATTTATTCAGTTCGTCTGTTATTGCTAAAATCCTTTCTTTATAAGAATTTGTAGACATTTTTCCTTGAAACAGGTTGTTCAGTTTATTATGTAGTTCTGGAATTGTCTTTGTAATTCTGTATCTGTTTTCTAATAGTGTTTTTAAGTTTTTAAAACTCTCTGGTTTATTGTAACTGCCTATAGCTGTTCTTACATTTGATGTTAATTTAGCGTGATAAATGTATTGTAGAAAGTCTACTTTAGCTGTGTCTGATAGTGTTTGGTTATAAGTTCTGCTGTTATGATGAAACTTTCTAATTCATTGTGGGTTCCTGAAAATGTAGGTAATGCTTTCGCAACAGTATCTAAACTAAACGTTGCCATGTCTATTTCTGTATGTTTTCTACTTTCCAGCAAATATTCTTTGATTTTTGTATAAATATTGTTAAATTCTATTCTAATTGCTGTATTGTCTTCTTCATTCTTTTCATTTAATTCTTTTTCTAAGAAATTATTTTTTATATCTTTTATAGTTTGTAATTTTTCTTGTATTGGTTTTTCATTGTATTTTCTACCTGGACTTTTTTTAGGTTTCTATATATTGTTTTTAATTCATTTATATTTTTTTCCATTTGAGGATTCTTAATTAATGTGTTTTTTATACATACATATCTATGTTTATTATTAGAATAAAATTTTTATTTTGTTTTTGTTATTTTTATACATTATATTCTATTTTTATACCTCTGTTATTACAAATTTTTGTTTATTAAGATATAAATGTTTTAAAAGTTTACATACTAGGTATAAGATTAAAATAATTATTAATAAGGATATTATTAATTTCGAAAGCATTTAAAATATATAAAATTTTTAGCTTCTCTTTACTATAGTGAATATAATTTTTGAATTGTTTATAATATGGATAAAATTGTTATGATAGTTAATAATATTAAAATATTGTTTGAAAACATTGTTTTATAATATTTATTGTCTTCTATTGACGATCATACATATTAACCTAATTTTTTTTTTTTTTTTTTTTGCATTTAATTATTTATTGAATCTTCATATTTGAAATGACAATAAGTATTCAAATCTTAATACTAAAAAGAAAATAATAAGCCCAGCCAGTGCTAGACAAAAATTTTTATGATACTAAAAAAATTTCACATCAACTGATCCAGTCATCTATTTTGCGCTTGAGTTAAAGCAAGGGTATCCCTCCTTCTCAACCGATTGTGGCCACTAAAGTTAAGGATGTCTCGTGCAAGTGGGTTTGGATGGTGTTCAAGTTTGCTGACATACTTTGACGCATATATTGTAAATTCGACTTTTACTAATGGCACGCCTAGATCTTTGTGGATTCGAGAATTTTTAACATACCATGGAGCTGCAGTAATTATAAGTAGAATTTTATTTTGACCCCTTTGAATTTTTTTCAATGTTTGATGCTGAGGCAGTACCCCATAATTGAATTCCATAACACCAGATTGGCTTTAGAATTGCATTGTACAACAAAAGTTTGCAATCCAATTTCAATGTAGAGTTTCTGCCGATTAACCAATTAAGTTGCACTGCTTTTAATCTCATTTGTGTAAGTTTCGCTTCAATATGAGACTTCCAAGTTAAACGGCGGTCGAGGTGAATGCCGAGGTATTTGACTTCATTATGTTAAGGAATAATTTGATTATTTATTCTGATGGACGAGCAGGTATCTTTTCGCAATGTGAAAGTGATATGAATACATTTTTGTTCATTTACCCTGATTTTCCAAAGCTCTAGCCAATTCTCTAGTTTATAAACATAATTCTGCAAATTCTGTGATGCAACTTGGTGGTCCTTATGGACGCTGACAAAGGCTGTATCGTCTGCAAAAGTTGACGTGTGGATTTTGGGGTCTGACGGCATGTCGGAGGCATAAATCAAATATAAAGTAGGGCCCAGTATGCTACCCTGTGGCACACCTGATTCAATTGGCTGAGCGGTACTTAAAAAATTGCCTTCTTTGATTTTAAATTTGCGACCGTATAAATAACTTTCCATGAGTTTATGGGTGTTAGCAGGCAGAGTTAATTTAATTTTGTGCATTAAACCGTCATGCCAAACTTTGTCGAACGCTTGGGACACATCAATGAAAAGGGCGGAGCAGTATTTTTTATCTTCAAACGACCCTCTTATCACATTTACCAATCTGTGTGTTTGTTCGATGGTGCTGTGTTTAGCTCTGAAGCCGAATTGATGATTAGGAATACATTCAGTGTCATTCAGAATTGGAGTCAACTTAGTCATTAATAATTTTTGAACAGTTTAGAAATTGTCGGCAGTAGGCTAATTGGCCTATATGACTCCACTTTGGTGTGGACCTTCCCTGACTTAGGAATCATAGTGATCATAGACACCTTCCAATCTGCAGGATAGTATTCTAGGCGTAAAATAGCGTTGAAGATAAAGAGGATAATTCTTCTTGCTACACGAGGTAACTCCACAAGCATTTTATTGCTGATTTTATCCATATCTGGAGCCTTTCTAAGGTTCAGAGTACCAAAAGCGTTTTGGACATCACGAAAGTTTAGTCTTAGGGGTACGGGAGGCCTTATAACAAGTGGTGGCAAATCAGATTCGTTATTATTTGAGTTGTTTATAGTAAACACATTTCTCAAATGGTTAACAAATAATGTCCCTTTCTCGGAATCATTTCTAGCCCAGTCACCAGTCGGATTTCGCAAAGGAGGTTTTCCTCTCACTGGTCTTTTTAAACCTCTTGCCGCCCTCCATAACGAGTAGTCAGATTGTGGGGTACTATCAAGACCTTCCAAGTAAGATCTAAGTGAGGCCGTTCTTTGGGTTTCTAAGAATTGTCTTAGTATATCTCTGCATACCCGTAGCCTAGCTTTCAGTTCAGGAGACCTGTGAATTTGCCACTCTCTTCTAACTCTTCTTTTTTCTGACAGGAGATGATCGAGTTCAGCGAAATAAGTTCTATTTGTCCCACTTCTGCACTCAACGTCGTATGTGGAGGCGTGATGTAATGCTCGTATGTTCTCAGTAAACTTGCCAATCGACCCATCAATATCCTCGGTAGTTCTCAACACTACATTTTCCGTGCAGTGGGAACTTAAATACTTTTTATACTTTATCCAACTTACTCTGGTTTTAGATATGTCCCGAAATGGAGAGCCATTCCCTTGAAGGAATCGCATTGAAATAATAGAAGGAGAGTGATCTGAAGACAAGTCTAATGAAGGCTCCACTTGTACCGATTCTACAGGGATATTTTTCACTACTCCGAAGTCAATAACATCGGGACTCTTCCGTCGGTCCGTCGGCCAGTAGGTGGGATGCCCGCTTGAGAGTACATCTAATCCCATTTTGGCAATGGTGTTGAAGAGTTCACGACCCTTCGGGGTCACCAGACGTGAACCCCAAAAAGTGTGTTTGGCGTTAAAGTCACCAGCAACTAAAAATCTAGGTCCAAGGGATTTAAAGAAGTTACGGTATTGGTGTTCTTTTATTGAAAATCGAGGCGGAGAATAAAATGATGATAAAACAAATTTGTATTGACAGAATTCAATGCAAATGTTTGTTGCTTGGAGGTAATCCTCACTTATGTTATTCATTAAATAATGTTTTATTCTGTTCTTTATAAGAATTGCGGATCCTCCACATGCTCGTTTGCGGGATTCTTTAGTATCATACAACACGTAGCCATTAATTTTGAAGTACGCTGTCGCCGTCAAGTGAGTTTCAGCAATCATATTGACATCAATCTGCTTATCCATCAGGAAGTGCTCCAGTTCGTTTTTATGTTGGCGGAGGCCGTTCGCATTCCAAAAACAAATTTTTAAACAAATCATTTCTTTAAAATGGCTTGTAAGATAGTGGATTGCATTTTCAGCATTTCCTGCATCATGGATGTCATAGTGGTCGTAAAAGTGTTCATGGTTTGGACAAGTGTCTGCAATGTAGTCTCTAGAGTGTTAATATTAGGCTCGTAATATTGTGATTTAGGTGCCTGCTCCAAACCTGGCATATTAGATTTAACCACGTTAGCGTAAGAAACTTGTCTAGAACTAGGCGCGTTTACATGACTAGTGGACCGTAACAATTGCGGGAAATTGTCACTCGATGCCAAAATAGGCTGTTGACGATGATCAGGTAATACTGACGTCTTGTTGGTACTTATGGCTTTCACATGAGTGTAAATTGGACAACCTCTATAATAATGTGGGTTATGCCGTTTTTTGGTGCTATTGAATTGCTCAAGAAAATGCCTTCTTTTATTTCATTATTGAATATTACACAATCTTCAGTAAGGTTTAGTTTTATGGGGTGAATGATCTCTGTTCTGGGAGGTATAGTTATATTTAGTGTTTTGAATGACTTTGTTTGCATTGGCAATATTATTGTGTTAGTATTAATGAAAAGTGAAATTGTAAATGTTTCATAGTCAATTCTACAAAGATACTTTTTGAAGAAATCTCTTCCTAATATTCCGTCTGTTTCTATGGGAAAACTCTCTTGTACTAATTGAAATTTGTGAATGCATGTTTCTTCTGATATGTTTAGTTTCAATTCTAGTGTTCCTATTGATTCTATTTCTTCTGAAGTGATACCCGTTAATTTGCAATTTTCTTCAGGTTTATATTGTTCTCCTGAGAATTCTTTACGCATACGACAGAGTGATATGTCGGCGCCAGTGTCTATTAGAAAAGTTAAATTGTTATTTTTGTATTTTATATTAACATAATTTGAATTATTATCGGATATTTTGTGAATTTTTAGTTTTGGCTCTCCGGGATATCTTGGTATTCTTGGTATCCCTGGCCTGTTTCTTTTCCCTCATATTGTATCATGTGTATATTTCTATTGTTCCTGTGTGTTTTGATAGCTTCTTCTAATGTTTGTATTGGGTGGATTATTTCTATTGGTGTAGTCATTGTTAAATCTGTTCGACATATTGTTGTTGTTTCTATTGTTATTGTGGTTATTATTTCTATTGAAATTGTTATTAAAATTATTTCCATTGTTTCTATAGTTATTATTTCTGTTAGAGTTAATATTATCATTGTTGTTTCTGTAATTGTTATTATGTTGTCTGTTATTATTGTAGTTAGGAAATCTGTTGCCATTTCTGTTGTAATTTCGTTGTTGATACTGTGGTTCTTCTTTTCTCATGTATAAAATTGAGTTATGAGTCAGTTTGTTTTCATTTTCAAGTTCTAAAGCAAGGTCAGATGCTTCATTCAAAGATGTTGGTCGGGCTGCGTAAATGGTCGATTTAAAGTTCTTGAATAAATCTAATGCTAATTTATTATTCAATCTAATTATTGAATTTTTTTCAGCCTGTGTGGAATTATTTCCTAATTCCTCTATGCCTAATTTATTCAGTTCGTCTGTTATTGCTAAAATCCTTTCTTTATAAGAATTTGTAGACATTTTTCCTTGAAACAGGTTGTTCAGTTTATTATGTAGTTCTGGAATTGTCTTTGTAATTCTGTATCTGTTTTCTAATAGTGTTTTTAAGTTTTTAAAACTCTCTGGTTTATTGTAACTGCCTATAGCTGTTCTTACATTTGATGTTAATTTAGCGTGATAAATGTATTGTAGAAAGTCTACTTTAGCTGTGTCTGATAGTGTTTGGTTATAAGTTCTGCTGTTATGATGAAACTTTCTAATTCATTGTGGGTTCCTGAAAATGTAGGTAATGCTTTCGCAACAGTATCTAAACTAAACGTTGCCATGTCTATTTCTGTATGTTTTCTACTTTCCAGCAAATATTCTTTGATTTTTGTATAAATATTGTTAAATTCTATTCTAATTGCTGTATTGTCTTCTTCATTCTTTTCATTTAATTCTTTTTCTAAGAAATTATTTTTTATATCTTTTATAGTTTGTAATTTTTCTTGTATTGGTTTTTCATTGTATTTTCTACCTGGACTTTTTTTAGGTTTCTATATATTGTTTTTAATTCATTTATATTTTTTTCCATTTGAGGATTCTTAATTAATGTGTTTTTTATACATACATATCTATGTTTATTATTAGAATAAAATTTTTATTTTGTTTTTGTTATTTTTATACATTATATTCTATTTTTATACCTCTGTTATTACAAATTTTTGTTTATTAAGATATAAATGTTTTAAAAGTTTACATACTAGGTATAAGATTAAAATAATTATTAATAAGGATATTATTAATTTCGAAAGCATTTAAAATATATAAAATTTTTAGCTTCTCTTTACTATAGTGAATATAATTTTTGAATTGTTTATAATATGGATAAAATTGTTATGATAGTTAATAATATTAAAATATTGTTTGAAAACATTGTTTTATAATATTTATTGTCTTCTATTGACGATCATACATATTAACCTAATTTTTTTTTTTTTTTTTGCATTTAATTATTTATTGAATCTTCATATTTGAAATGACAATAAGTATTCAAATCTTAATACTAAAAAGAAAATAATAAGCCCAGCCAGTGCTAGACAAAAATTTTTATGATACTAAAAAAATTTCACATCAACTGATCCAGTCATCTATTTTGCGCTTGAGTTAAAGCAAGGGTATCCCTCCTTCTCAACCGATTGTGGTCACTAAAGTTAAGGATGTCTCGTGCAAGTGGGTTTGGATGGTGTTCAAGTTTGCTGACATACTTTGACGCATATATTGTAAATTCGACTTTTACTAATGGCACGCCTAGATCTTTGTGGATTCGAGAATTTTTAACATACCATGGAGCTGCAGTAATTATAAGTAGAATTTTATTTTGACCCCTTTGAATTTATTTCAATGTTTGATGCTGAGGCAGTACCCCATAATTGAATTCCATAACACCAGATTGGCTTTAGAATTGCATTGTACAACAAAAGTTTGCAATCCAATTTCAATGTAGAGTTTCTGCCGATTAACCAATTAAGTTGCACTGCTTTTAATCTCATTTGTGTAAGTTTCGCTTCAATATGAGACTTCCAAGTTAAACGGCGGTCGAGGTGAATGCCGAGGTATTTGACTTCATTATGTTAAGGAATAATTTGATTATTTATTCTGATGGACGAGCAGGTATCTTTTCGCAATGTGAAAGTGATATGAATACATTTTTGTTCATTTACCCTGATTTTCCAAAGCTCTAGCCAATTCTCTAGTTTATAAACATAATTCTGCAAATTCTGTGATGCAACTTGGTGGTCCTTATGGACGCTGACAAAGGCTGTATCGTCTGCAAAAGTTGACGTGTGGATTTTGGGGTCTGACGGCATGTCGGAGGCATAAATCAAATATAAAGTAGGGCCCAGTATGCTACCCTGTGGCACACCTGATTCAATTGGCTGAGCGGTACTTAAAAAATTGCCTTCTTTGATTTTAAATTTGCGACCGTATAAATAACTTTCCATGAGTTTATGGGTGTTAGCAGGCAGAGTTAATTTAATTTTGTGCATTAAACCGTCATGCCAAACTTTGTCGAACGCTTGGGACACATCAATGAAAAGGGCGGAGCAGTATTTTTTATCTTCAAACGACCCTCTTATCACATTTACCAATCTGTGTGTTTGTTCGATGGTGCTGTGTTTAGCTCTGAAGCCGAATTGATGATTAGGAATACATTCAGTGTCATTCAGAATTGGAGTCAACTTAGTCATTAATAATTTTTCGAACAGTTTAGAAATTGTCGGCAGTAGGCTAATTGGCCTATATGACTCCACTTTGGTGTGGTCCTTCCCTGACTTAGGAATCATAGTGATCATAGACACCTTCCAATCTGCAGGATAGTATTCTAGGCGTAAAATAGCGTTGAAGATAAAGAGGATAATTCTTCTTGCTACACGAGGTAACTCCACAAGCATTTTATTGCTGATTTTATCCATATCTGGAGCCTTTCTAAGGTTCAGAGTACCAAAAGCGTTTTGGACATCACGAAAGTTTAGTCTTAGGGGTACAGGAGGCCTTATAACAAGTGGTGGCAAATCAGATTCGTTATTATTTGAGTTGTTTATAGTAAACACATTTCTCAAATGGTTAACAAATAATGTCCCTTTCTCGGAATCATTTCTAGCCCAGTCACCAGTCGGATTTCGCAAAGGAGGTTTTCCTCTCACTGGTCTTTTTAAACCTCTTGCCGCCCTCCATAACGAGTAGTCAGATTGTGGGGTGCTATCAAGACCTTCCAAGTAAGATCTAAGTGAGGCCGTTCTTTGGGTTTCTAAGAATTGTCTTAGTATATCTCTGCATACCCGTAGCCTAGCTTTCAGTTCAGGAGACCTGTGAATTTGCCACTCTCTTCTAACTCTTCTTTTTTCTGACAGGAGATGATCGAGTTCAGCGAAATAAGTTCTATTTGTCCCACTTCTGCACTCAACGTCGTATGTGGAGGCGTGATGTAATGCTCGTATGTTCTCAGTAAACTTGCCAATCGACCCATCAATATCCTCGGTAGTTCTCAACACTACATTTTCCGTGCAGTGGGAACTTAAATACTTTTTATACTTTATCCAACTTACTCTGGTTTTAGATATGTCCCGAAATGGAGAGCCATTCCCTTGAAGGAATCGCATTGAAATAATAGAAGGAGAGTGATCTGAAGACAAGTCTAATGAAGGCTCCACTTGTACCGATTCTACAGGGATATTTTTCACTACTCCGAAGTCAATAACATCGGGAATCTTCCGTCGGTCCGTCGGCCAGTAGGTGGGATGCCCGCTTGAGAGTACATATAATCCCATTTTGGCAATGGTGTTGAAGAGTTCACGACCCTTCGGGGTCACCAGACGTGAACCCCAAAAAGTGTGTTTGGCGTTAAAGTCACCAGCAACTAAAAATCTAGGTCCAAGGGATTTATGTTCTTGGTATTGGTGTTCTTTTATTGAAAATCGAGGCGGAGAATAAAATGATGATAAAACAAATTTGTATTGACAGAATTCAATGCAAATGTTTGTTGCTTGGAGGTAATCCTCACTTATGTTATTCATTAAATAATGTTTTATTCTGTTCTTTATAAGAATTGCGGATCCTCCACATGCTCGTTTGCGGGATTCTTTAGTATCATACAACACGTAGCCATTAATTTTGAAGTACGCTGTCGCCGTCAAGTGAGTTTCAGCAATCATATTGACATCAATCTGCTTATCCATCAGGAAGTGCTCCAGTTCGTTTTTATGTTGGCGGAGGCCGTTCGCATTCCAAAAACAAATTTTTAAACAAATCATTTCTTTAAAATGGCTTGTAAGATAGTGGATTGCATTTTCAGCATTTCCTGCATCATGGATGTCATAGTGGTCGTAAAAGTGTTCATGGTTTGGACAAGTGTCTGCAATGTAGTCTCTAGAGTGTTAATATTAGGCTCGTAATATTGTGATTTAGGTGCCTGCTCCAAACCTGGCATATTAGATTTAACCACGTTAGCGTAAGAAACTTGTCTAGAACTAGGCGCGTTTACATGACTAGTGGACCGTAACAATTGCGGGAAATTGTCACTCGATGCCAAAATAGGCTGTTGACGATGATCAGGTAATACTGACGTCTTGTTGGTACTTATGGCTTTCAAATGAGTGTAAATTGGACAACCTCTATAATATGCGGTATGATTACCTCCGCAGTTACTGCATTTTTTTATTTTTACGTCAGTTTTGGACTTATTACATTGAGCAGTTGGATGTAGTTCCCCACACGCAACACAAACAGACGGCAATTTACAGTACGCTTTGGTGTGGCCAAATTCTTGACAATTAACACACTGGACGGGTCCCTGACGCTTATGCGGTTCCTCCACGGTAATTCTACGATGCAGAAGATAAATGAGATTGTAGATTGGATGGGACTCGTTTTTCTTTAAGACAACATCTCCAGGTTCCAATTCTACCCTGAACATGGGCTGAGGGATCTTTTCACGGTTTCTGATATTCACTACGCTCTTGATTTTGAACCCTTTGTCTATTAAACCGGTCTTTATCTCCGCAGGATCAACACATGGGTCTATACCCTTTAGAATGACTTGGAGTTCTTTTGCGCTTTTGAGCTGGTAGGTATAGAAATCCCTAGTCTCCCTCTCCAACTGGTTGGACAATTTTCGAAAATCATCTTCCCTATTCACTTGGATCTTTGTCTCGCAGATATTTCCATGTTTAATTGAGGTTACGCTAAACATGTTTTCACCTATTACCGAAACAATTCCTTGTATCAGTTTATTGGAAGTGGGCTCTCTCAGATAAATTGGTGGGGGCTTAAACGTCTTCTTAGGAAGTTCTGGCTCATCCGTCTGGAGGAGAGCAAACCTATTTTGATCATTACTCACGGTCTTAGGAGCTTTTGAATTTGATGACACTTGAGCAGACGTCGGGCTCCTCTGTCGCTTGAGAACGGTGATGTACTTATCCATACCTACTTGTTTTTTTGGTTTGACTGCACTGTTTGATGAAGATGATGTTTTTTCATCTGTTGAAATCACTATATTGGGCGAACAGGAACGACGCCGTTCTGCGGCTCTTGTAGTGAGAAGATTCTCCACAGATTTTTTTATGGATTCTTCCTCAGAGACCCATTTAGTTTTTCTAGACGAGCTAAGCTCTTTCTCAGAATTACATCTGAGAGGAACACTCATACAATTTTTATGCGATTTTTAGTGTTTTTTTTAATTACCGATATTACCGTAGATTTTTTTTAACCTATTACGAGTTATTTTTTCACTTTTTTGTTTTATTTCAACCTATTACACTTTTTCACCTAGCCGCACTAAAAATAATACGTCCGAACAGTTCGATGAGACGAGACTGAGATACAAATGAAATTGGTTTTAATCCTAACTTATCGTATCAGCAGCGATTGGAAAATTATGAGAGAAGGCGAGCTGAAATATTTTCAGACCAAGCACCAGCAATTAGTACTAGAATACTCAATACCAGACAAAAATATAAAAATAGGAAAGTCGAAAGGAAAGAAATAGCGGCTACCATAATAGGCGGTGATGACGACATTAGACCATATATGACAGTTGAGGTAAACGAAACAAAGTTTCAAGGACTTCTCGACAGTGGAGCCTCTGTCAGTTGTTTAGGAAGAAACTGCGTAGAAAAGTCCGACGAATGAAAGCCCATATAATGGATTACAAATCACATGTAAGAACTGCAGATTGCAAACACCATCTTATAGTACGAAAGATTCGTGCTCTAGTTAAATATGGAAGTAAATCTGTTGAAACGATTTTATACCTAGTTCCAAATTTGGCAAAGGAATTAATCCTTGGTTTCGATTTCTGGGAAAAAATTGGTTTGAAAATATGTTTTGAAAATAGTACCATAAATGAAATTTCAGTGACAGAGTTAGAGGAATCAAAAAGACATAATTTAACTTCTGATCAGAAGAAAACATTAGAAGATTTTAAACAAAATTTTATGTGCTATACTCGATACGGGTTAGGTAAAACACCATTAGAGAAACATACAATAGATACAGGAGATGCGCCGGCTAAGAAAATGCGACATTTTCCAGTGAGCCCCGCAGTAAAAAAACTAATATATGACGAATTAGATCGAATGTTAGAGCTTGATGTTATTGAAGTGACCACAGGATCGGAATGGAATAATAGAACTGCTTTAGTCATGAAACCCGGCTAGGGAGTTGAATAAAGTCACCAAGAAGGATTCGTATCCTCTCCCTAACATCTATGGCTTATTAGCTAGGCTAGGCGACACTCACTTTATTTCAGCAATCGACTTAAAAGATGCATTTTGGCAAATCCCGCTGGATGAAATGAGTAGGCCAAAGACAGCGTTCACAGTACCAGGGAGACCTCAGTGTCAATTTAAGGTCATGCCGTTCGGACTGTGTAACGCTGCCCAGCGTCTTTGTCGATTGATGGATAAGGTGGTGGCGTCTGAGCTGAAAGACAGAGTGTTCGTTTACCTGGACGACCTGTTGGTACTTTCATCAAACTTCAATTATCATATGCATATGCTCCACATTGTAGGACAAAGACTTACAAATGCAGGCCTAACAATCAACATGACAAAATCAAAATTCTGTTATACCGAATTAAAGTATTTAGGATATATTGTAGGAGGCGGGAAAATCAAGCCTGATGAGACCAAAGTGACAGCCATTCTAGATATCACACCACCTAAAAATCAAAAAGAAGTTAAACGTTTTCTAGGTACAGTCGGTTGGTATCGCCGGTTCATTCATGATTTCTCCTTGCCTTGGTGTGACCAAATTCTTGACAGTTGAGACACTGGACGGGTCCCTGACGCTTGTGTGGTTCTTCCACGGTGATTCTACGATGCAGAAGGTACATCAGATTGTAGATGGGATGGGACTCGTTTTTCTTTAAGACAACATCTCCAGGTTCCAATTCCACCCTGAACATAGGCTGTGGAGTCTTTTCACGGTTTCTAATATTCGTTATGCTCTTAATTTTGAAGCCTTTTTCCATTAAGCTAGTCTTTATCTCGGCAGGATCAACATCTTGGTCTATACCCTTTAGAACGACTTGGAGTCCTTTTGCGCTTTTCAGCTGGTAGGTATAGAAATCCCTACTTTCCCTCTCCAACTGGTTGGACAATTGACGAAAATCATCCTCCTTTTTCACTTGTATTTTGGTTTCGCTGATATTTCCATGTTTAATTGATGTTACGCTAAACATATTTGCACCTATTACCGAAACAATTCCTTGTACCAATTTACTGGAAGTGGGCTCTCTCAGATAAATTGGTGGGGGCTTAAACGTCTTCTTAGGAAGTTCTGGCTCATCCGTCTGGAGGAGAGCAAACCTATTTTGATCATTACTCACAGTCTTAGAAGCTTTTGCATTTGATGACACTTGAGCAGACTTCGGGCTCCTCTGTCGCTTGAGAACGGTTACGTACTTATCCATACCTACTTGTTTTTTGGGTTTGACTGCACTATTTGATGAAGATGATGTTTTTTCATCTGTTGAAATCACTATATTGGGCGAACAGGAACGACGCCGTTCTACGGCTCTTGTAGTGAGAAAATTTTCCAGAGATTTTTTTATGGATTCTTCCTCAGAGAGCCATTTAGTTTTTCTAGACGAGCTAAGCTCTTTCTCAGAATTATATCTGAGAGAAACACTCATACAGTTTTTATACGATTTTTAATGTTTTTTTTTTATATATTTTAACCTATTACGAGTTATTTTTTTCACTTTTTTGTTTTATTTCAACCTATTGCACTTTTTCACCTATTACGATTTTTTCACCGAAAATTCGCACTAAAAGTAACACGTCCGAACAGTTCGATGAGACGAGACTGAAACCTAATAATGTAGGCAATTGATACTATGGTTATGATTATTATAATAATTATCTCAAAAATATTCAAATTTTCGTTTTCATTCTTGTTTTGTTTTTTGAAGTTGTTTTTGTTTGTTTTGCTTTTCTGTTTGATTTTTGTTTTTTTGTGGAAGAAATATTCTTAGTATATATATATGATGATATTTATATCAAAGTTTCACATTGTGCTTGATACATCGAACTGTTCGGACGTGTTACTTTTAGTGCGGCTGAATTTTCGGTGAAAAAATCGTAATAGGTGAAAAAGTATAAAAAGTTAAATTAAATAAAAAAGTGAAAAAAAACTCGTAATAGGTGAAAAACTTTACAAAGTCAAATAATTGCACTAGGTGCAAAAAAAAAATTAATAAATTGTAATAATTTATTTTTAATTATTTGAAAACTAGAAAATTAAATACAGTGAGACAGTGAATGAGTAACAATTCTAACAGTGCGAGTGGGCCTCAGAGCCGAAATGCTTATTTCGTGTTGAGCCGGCAAGTGTTAGTAATGAGAACATTAAAGATCCCGAATTTAATAAAAACTACTTAACTGTGAAACCAAAAATAAGCACAAATCTGAATTTAAGTGCAAGTGACCAAACTTGAATAAATGTGTTGAACAAGGCACAAACTTAGCCCAAAGCATATTTAATTTAAATAGAAAAATCACTGAAGGACCGTCTTCACGGTCCTCGTTATCAAATATTGGAGAGACGTCAACAGCTGCAAAAGGCACATTAAGTCCTACAAATAAGACCGCTCCTATAGTTGCTGTTGAAGAAAAACAAAAAACACAGGTAGGAATGGACCGTTATATAACAGTATCGAAGAGAGGCAGAAGCCCAAAATCTGCCGAAATTACACCAGCCGCAAAATTATCAAAGAATGCTGAAGAGCCACGCTCGCAAAATCGTTTTGCCATCCTCCAAGACAAAAACGATGTCCCTAACGCTGTGAATAAGCCAGTAAAACCACCTCCAATATATTTAAGAGAAAAAAACTCAAACGAACTTATAAAAATATTAGTTTCATTAATTGGTGAAAATTCTTTTTATGTGACTCCAATTAAGCGTGGCAATATTAATGAAACAAAGATTCAGGTTAATAATGAAAACGACTATCGGAGAATAGTTTCGGAATTTGAAAAACGCAAAAAGAATTTTTACACGTATCAACTTAAAAGC